>CM068540.1:36603864-37803864 GCA_035048495.1 Euptelea pleiosperma | reverse complement strand
CTATGCAGTCAGTGGGCCCACAGGGCAGCGGTGAGTAACAAAAATCGCGCCACCTCACGCCAAAAAAGCCTAAGGTATACCTTGTAACATCTTTTTCCTTGTCTTTTTGAACCGAGGTCGCATAGATGTAACACCGCAGAAGTGTATTTTTGCGGGATTGCATTTGTGCAACTCCTTTGGGCGTTGCATACAACTAAATTGTGAAAGAGTCTGTTGCTACAATCCTCAACCGTTGGATGGTCTTCGGGATCCAATATTACGAATCATGAGAAATATTAGACGATTACATCACTCTCTGTAATCTACGCAGTTGGAATTCTCGAGATACTTTATGATTTTATCCAAGAGAGGTTTTCTTCTCCATTCATAAGACACGGAGACATCAGAATCCTTGGTCGGGACTCTGCGATTCCCAGTGCTTGACGACGAGAGTCGAACCTTTGACATCTCCCCCAAAGCCACCTAAGTTCCAGTCTGTAAAAGCTGCAGACAAAAAAGAGAAGAGAGAGAGTTCTTCAATTCATTAAAGAAAGAGGAGAAAAAAATCAAAAGAGAGATCGGTGGAGAGGTGAAAGAATCTGAGATAATTCCCCCCCTCCATGCCTTGAAAACTCTCGAAATTCGTGCAAAGCCATGTGACTTTTGAGTGTACAGGGATGGGAGCCTCCTCTTCCCCAACTCCAATCATTCTCTCTCTTCTTTCTCTCTCAGACTTTTCACCATTAAAAGTCCTTTTTGCTTCCTGATCTTCTCGTCGCCACTCTTTGTCTTTAAAACCAGACAGAGTTCAGGATTGTTCTTCACCAAACCAAGAAAAGCGCGCAGAAGATCCAGCCAAAGTCAATTCAGTTTTTCTTCAGGTAACTCCGCCTTAATTCTCTCCTATGCTTATTACTTCTCTACTTCTCTGCTTCTATTTTTAACGGATTTAAGGACATTTTCATGTTTTCTTTGGGAATTTCTGGATTTGGCTCGTTTTTTGTTCTAATCTGACTAGAAACTTGAGGATCCCCGATCCACTAGCTGTTCTTCATTAAAGTTTGCTTCATTTTTCTCGAATTCGAAGTACTAATCTTTGATTCTCTTAGCTTGTGATGAAGTGCATATAACTTCCTTTGCTGATTGTTCAAAGATTAGTTGCTCTGTTCGAGTTACTGTAACTTCTAGATCTCTCATTCGTTCCTTTCTGGAATCGATACTCCTGATCGAGTTACTGTAACTTCTAGATCTCTCATTCGTTTCTTGCTGGAATCGATACTTGAGTATATACAGTTAACTTCTAGATCTCTCATTCGTTTTTTCCATTTTTTCTTTCTGAATCGTTGATGCTTTCTTCGTTTGCTGTACTAAATTACCAAGGCCAAGAAGAATAATTGAATTTTTTCTTCTATTTTTGGTAAGTGAGACTGTGAGAGGTCTTCCTTAATCTCCTATTGTTAATATAGTTTAATGAAGCACTTTAGCAAACTTTTAGCCAGACCTTACTGTTGTCTGGTTTGAGAATTCTGACATTTCTCCTACTTGACGATAGTGCCCATGATAAAACTCGGGAGCTTTTGGTAATTTGGCTTAATACAAGTTTTTAAATGACCTATTACCACTAGGACCGTTATAACGGCGGGTCACATCAGTCACTCTCAGTAAAAAAAACACTGTCAGAAAATTACTGTTTCAATAATTTTTCCAAAAAAGATGTAACAAGGTATACCTGACACTTTTTAACGTGAGGAAGCGCAATTTTTGTTACTCAAAGCTGCCACGTGGGCCCACTGACTGCATGGATATTCAGCGGCTAAACACCCATACGGATGCGGTGACTGGGCCAAGATAGCAGCGGTGAGTTACAAAAATCGTGCTTCCTCACGCTAAAGTACATCAGGTATATCTTATTAAACCACGACCCTAATTTTTCAAATAAAAATAATGGTGAAAAAATGATTTTCTTTATTTCCAAAATAACGGCCGTTGTTATAACAGGAAAACTGCAACGGGTTTTGGGAATTTTATAACCGCCGTTATTTTTTGTTATAACGGTTGTTCTTTAAACAATGAGTCAAAGAACGTCTGGTTGTTATTAGTTGACTTTAACGACATTAAAATGACAGTATTACCCTCTAACTCATAGCCATTATTGTTAAAAGAAACAAGAAAGGCTATTGGTTGTGCACTCAGTCAGCAGTCCAGCACCCATCATTGAAGAGAGGCTAAGAATCTAAGATTATTTTATTTTAATCGTGATCGCTTGCTTGTAACTTTTTTGTCTTTAGACCAAAAATAGAAAAAACTTTTATGTCTTTGATCACCGACCCTTATATAAAACTTTTTTTATCACTTTACAGACAACATTCCTATCCTCCATTGTGTACATGTTCTCCTATTTTATATTTATATATGGGTCGGGATGGGGGGACAACTATTTTTGACAACCCTTTGGCGGACCCACATAGAAGATGAATCAATGGCTGATTTTTGGTGACAATGATATCTGTTGAAGAACTATGGACCGTCTATTTTTTCCGTGTAACTTGAAAACCACATTTGATGAGCGAATTTCAGAATGGGCTGATTTTTTGCCGGGGTGATCTATATGGTGAGGAGATCACCACAAATCAGACATTGATTCATCTTCTATGTGGGTCCGCCAAAGGGTTGTCAAAAATAGTTGTCAAAAATGGTTGTCCCCCCATCCCCCGACCCTTATATATTATATAATTTGGGAAGAACATTCTTGGTAGTTTAACGGCTTGCAGTTATACCATTTATTACATCAACGGTGTGGAGTCTAAGAGGATGTCCTCCACAAGAGGATGCCAAGTAACCAACATTCAATCACCCAACCCATCAGATACACGTCTGTCAAACTAGGGGCACAATATCAACGCACTTGACACGCACATAAGGATCATGTTCTACTATTTAGTGGGAGCAAGTGAACAGTAAAAAAATAAAACAATCACATGATTGTAGCCATCACCCCAATTGAATGGTTGAGATCATCCAATCACACGTGTCCACATGACCTATTATGGGCTTATATTTTGTCATCTTTCTTTATCCTAAAATTGCTACACTATTTCAGACTTTCAATCCTCAAAATGCCTCAAACCACGAAAAAAAAAAAAAAAAAAAAACCAACCGTACTCTAACCTTCTTATCTAACTCCCCATCTCACTTACCACGTGTGTTATTGCACTGTGGCTACCTAACTTGTCTTACTAGCAGGGGGCACGTGGACCTACACACAAAAATCAGCACGATAGGTGATTTCTAGCCGTAAGAATTGAGCACTTTTTCATTATGGGCTTCATGAACAGGCTAATAGGTTGTTTCCAAGCCCATAATGAAAAAGTGCTCAAATCAAATGGCAAGAAATCATCGATCAAATTGATTTTTGGTATATAGGTCCACCAAAGTGTGGGCCAAATATTCAGGCTGGCAGTGGGCCCGAAGAAGTGTACTATGTTGCAATTTGAGGTACTTCTGCATCAAAATGTTGATACAGAATTCTGTATCATAGATTTTTCCCTTATCGATCTGGACCGTTCAACTAATGCATTAAGTGTCTCTCTGCACATATGCGTGACGTAAGAAATTTTCGCTCCTGGCGCTTTTTGTTGCAGGCGTTGGGCCGCATCTAAAATGCCACGTGGCAAACTCTTAGAGATCAATGACCATATGGACCTACAGACCCAAAATAATCTTGATGGATGGTTTCTAACAGTTGGATTTTAGTCTTTTTCATGGGTTGATTTTCAACCGTGGATTAGAGCTTTATTTTAGGGTACTCAGATCGGACGGCTAGAAATTACCAATCACGTTGATTTTCCTAATGACATGCACTAGAACGAAAGTACATAAATATTAACTGATTTTATTTTCCGAAATAAAGAACAATATTCGTGTTATTTATTTATTAACCATGATATTCATGCAGGAATGGACCCATCCGATCACACTGCAAAACCACCCTTCCCAAGAGACTCCCGTGGCTCACTCGAAGTCTTCAACCCATCCACTTACGCCTCCAGATCCAACAACCCAACTTTCCGTCCACACTCCACGTGGCAGACCTGGGGTGAAACACGTAGTACTCCAGAACCAGAGGAACCCAAGCTCTCCAAGTCCGGTGGAACAGACGAGATCACCTCATGGATGGCTCTCAAGGATCCAATCCCACCACCACCGCCACTGTTCACCGAGAAGACAATCTCCACAATCATCAAGGACCAACCAGACAATCAGAAAAATTTCGAAAAACCGACGGCCGAGGTTCCACTATCGGGCGAAGCCGGCGCAGCCGCACAAAGAGCAGCCGAATGGGGACTAGTACTGAAGACTGACGTAGAGACGGGGAAGCCACAAGGTGTCGCAGTGAGGACGTCGGGAGGTGACGATGTGAATAAGGCCGGGACATCTAGAAGGAACTCGGGCAACTCGGTTCGTAGCTCGGAAGAATCAGATGGAGGTGCAGGGAAGGAGAGAGGGATCCCAAGAGTGTCTGAGGACATCAAGGACGCGTTATCGACATTTCAACAAACATTCGTGGTGTCGGATGCGACCAAGCCCGATTACCCTATCATGTATGCGAGTGCTGGGTTCTTTAAGATGACTGGTTACACCTCCAAAGAGGTCATTGGGAGGAACAGGTGCGGTTTACCTTATTTCCTTCTTTATGATGATTGCCCTTATAACCGTTATAACTGTCATAACGGTTTGTTACAGTCGGTTTCTCCAAGGCTCCGGAACGGATCCTCAAGAGATATCGAAGATAAGAGAAACGTTAGAAGCGGGGGCGAGCTATTGTGGACGGTTGTTGAATTACAAGAAGGACGGGACCCCCTTCTGGAATCTTCTCACCATTGCGCCCATCAAGGACGATACTGGGAAGGTTCTAAAGTTTATTGGGTGAGTTCGTGATCTTTATCATGATGAGTGAATTACCATATTACTGTGTTCCTCGATACACCGAATATTAATGTGTGTGGGTGAAATGGTGAATTCCGTCTTTAATGGTAGGATGGTGGGAAGTGTGGCCCACTGGTTGCTGAAGTGCATGGCCCCCACTTCCACCAGCCCACCATTGTTCAATCAGATTAAAGCCAACTGAAAATGCTTCTTGTCCAATGGCATTGGGAAATTTTTTGATCCTGCAACTTTTTGATCCAGTGTCCTGCCACTTATAGTTAATCATCACCTGTCCTGGGGTTAAGTGCTCTTAACTGTAGTTACCCGAAAAATAAAAACTACCGTTAATGGGCCGCCTTAACCCCAGGACAGGTGGCACTTAGCTATAAGTAGCAGGCTGCAGGTTCCCCCGGGTGGCCATATCTCTGTCGGCAATTCTCTAATGTTGATAGAATGTGGCCCATATGCTAAAGAATTGGACAAGTGGTTTACATTCTCCGCCGTTGATCGTGATTCACACTGTGGTGGAGTGATAGACTGAAAAATTTATGGGCCCTACCTACTATGTCCCAGTGGCCTTGTTCCTCTAACTTCGCAGTTTCTTCTATTTTTGACACAGGATGCAAGTGGAGGTTAGCAAACATACAGAGGGGGCTAAGGATAAGGCGGTCCGGCCCAATGGATTGCCAGAATCATTGATCCGATACGATGGTATTGCATGCATTCCGTTCTCCTGTCTCTTTCTAACACTTTTTAGATATTTGATCCGTGGTTTGAAAAAAGAAAAAAAGGTTACAACTGCCGTTATAACAGTAATGCCCCAACCTCGTTTTGTTTTCGAAAATAACGTTCAAAACGGAAAAAATTAAAAAAAACGGGCTTTGCATTGTAGCGATGGAAATAAAGGGTATTTGAGCTACATGGATGACAAATCCGTTCAATTTTGCAGCTCGACAGAAGGAGATGGCCGCGAGTTCAGTCTCTGAGCTTGTGCTCGCAGTGAAGCAGCCTCGCGCACTTTCAGAATCAACAAACCGACCACCGTTCATGAGGAGATCGGAGGGTGGTGGAGGACAGGAAAGATCAGAAGCCCTGGGTAGAAGAAACTCGGAGAATGTGGCTCCTCCTAGACGGAATTCACATGGCGGTACGAGAATCTCAATGCAGCGAATAAACGAGTTGCCTGAAAAGAAACCAAGAAAATCCGGTCTACGCTCCTTTATGGGGTATGCCTTTATTCTTTTTACCGAAGTTTACTTTTGTTAAGGACAATATATAATACGCTGCTGGGCAACAACAAGATTCGTGTGGGCCCATCATAGTTCAGCGAATCCTAACCGCTGTTGAAATGGACTGATTAATCTGGATTGAAACTTAAGTGAGCCAGATGTGTGCTAGTACAGTGTTATAACCATTCTTTATGGTTTATTATAAGGTTGTCATTGGACATTTAAAGCATCCAACTAGGGCTTGCAATGGATGGGGTTCAAGTCGGATTGGTACTGATTTGGTATCGATCCGATAAGAAATCAAATTGATCCGGACCCGATCGGGATATGATTAGATCGGTTCTGGGTCCGATCCGATATATGCCATACATACAAAAAAAATATGAAAGAAAGTATATAATAGTTATAATACGAAAAAATACCACCTACACACACGGGTGTCAACAGGTCGGTTCCTAAGATACCCAGAACCAAAACAGATATTGCCGGTTCTTATCGGTTCCAGTTCTTTTATTCACCCTTTCAATCTTTCTTTTTTTTCTCATTTCACTGAAGTCTACTTTCTTTCCTTCAGGCTTATAGGGAAAGGTCATTCGAATAATGTAGAAAACCACGATATGGACGACGTTTTGATGGTGGACGAAGAAAGTGAGGATGACGACGACGGGAGGCCCGACAGCGTTGACGACAAAGTAAGGCAAAAGGAAATGAGGCGGGGTATTGATCTTGCTACTACACTGGAACGTATTGAGAAGAACTTTGTCATTACTGATCCAAGGTTGCCTGATAACCCCATTGTAAGATTTCAGCTTTGGACCATTCTTTCTTGCTGTTGTCCAACTTTGAAAGAAAATGGACAATGTCTCATTGCGGATTCTAACCGTTAAAATTCTTAGATATTCGCATCGGATAGCTTCTTGGAGTTGACAGAGTACAGTCGCGAAGAGATCTTGGGAAGAAACTGCAGGTATGTATTAAGAGTTAAGAACTGGTCTGTGTACTCTTATCATATTTAGGATCTAAATGAAACAAGTTTAATGTGAATCGAATCGATGCCGCCCGATTGAAATTATAAAAATAAAAAATAAAAAAAGAAGAAGAAAAAGAAATACCAGATGATTAATTTGAATTTAGAATTAGAAGTTTAGTTGACCTTTTTTTTCCTTAGTAGATGTCAAGTCCACTTTTGCTGAAGTGGGACCCTTGAGACTTTCCGTTGCCATCAAAAGATTTTTCACATAGAGAAGCTGAAAGTGGGACATGTTTGTTGCATTGAGAAAACAAAATCAGATCTTAGGACATAGTGCTATCAATGAATCGAGTTCAACCCAATCTTCAAGATTGTGAGCCCAAGCCCAATCCGAGGTCGGGCCTAGAATTTTCAGCCTGAGCCCCACCCGATTCGTTTAGTCGAGTTGGTAAATTACTCAATTTTTTTTTGTAATCAATTTTTTATTGCTAGAAAATATTTGTAAAAAATTTTATAAAAATATTCAATATAAAAATACATATAAGAATTTTTTATTCGTCGTCTTTACAAACATAAACCATACTAAAGATAGGCTATGGAACATAAAACACATTCACAAAATATACAGATTTATTTTTGTAGTGGTATATTGTCAGATACGGGCTTAGTCAAGTTATCCAAAGCCTCAGCCCAAGCCCAACCCGATTTTGATCGGGTCATGTCAAAATCAGCCCAACCCAAGTACTGAAGGAGTCCGTGTTTAATGCCCCGGGAGAACTTCAAAGTTTGATGGCCCCCCTCCAAAACACCAGGTCGAGTACTCTTTAGGGCCCACTTACCTTATGTATATTTTTTCCACCTCTGGATAACCTATGGATCAAAAATCAGTATAATTGCTGATTTATAACAGTTAGGATTTAGTATTTTAATAACATGGTTTTTGACCTTTGAATTTGAGCTTTTTGTGGATGTTAAAATATACTGTTATAAATCACCGATCAAGCTGATCTTTGGTATATAGGTCCACCAAGAGGTGGTCCAAACATCCATAAGGTCATTAGGACCTAAACTTGGCTCCAAATGGCATTTTTCGGATGGGGAGACTTCAAATTTTGAAGTTTCCCGGGTATTTTCTAAACCGTTTCGAGGTTTGCCGGCTCGTGAGAGTTGATTAAGTTGTCCTCGAAATGCTTTGGCGGGAGAGGGAACCAGTGTCGCAGACAGGCAGTTGAAGCTCGAGCAAGGCAAAGAAAAATAAAAATTCAAGGATACTCCAAAACCTAAACCTAGCCCTAGCCAGAGATCCCACATCCATAAACTCAACCCCACAAAACTCTGGTATTTCAGAGCCAAGGATACTTGATTGCAACTAATCATTTTTTGTTAATTTTGTCTTTTTGTTTCTGGATTCGTGTAGGTTTCTCCAAGGCCCTGAAACTGATCCAGCAACAGTGAGAAAAATAAGACAAGCAATTGATAACCAGACAGATGTTACCGTGCAGCTCATAAATTACACAAAAAGCGGTATGCTTACTTCTGCATTTTCTACTCAGCACCATGTGTTTGTCTTTTTAAGTGTTTTCTTACAATAAGGATGTCCATCTTGATTATCTCCAGTGAAGCCAATCAAATCTGATCCCTTTTTAAGTGTTTTCTCTTTATAAATGATTTAAGCTGTTTGAATTCATGCAGGGAAAAAATTCTGGAATCTGTTCCATCTCCAGCCCATGCGTGACCAGAAGGTATAATCCTTTAAAATGACCTTCTGAAAACTTTGAATAATTTTGCGGCGTACAGCATTTTTTTTCCTCAAATGGGAAAATTCTCTCGTGTGAGTAACCATACAAGTCTTCTTTGTTTTTTGTGAACAGGGAGAAGTACAGTATTTTATTGGAGTACAACTTGATGGCAGTGAGCATGTTGAGCCACTTCAGAACAGTATTCCAGAGGATACAGCAAAAGAGAGTGCAAAACTGGTCTCAACTCTCTCCATATGCTTTTTTTGATTCCTTCACTTTGTTTACTTTTGACATTGCTCATGGTTGCCAAGCTCATCATTAGTTCAATCCAGATTTGATGCATAAAAGTGGGGCACAGTCTATTTGATAAATATTGCCCCACTGGACTACAGATTATAATCCTTGATTCCCAGCTTTATATTTAACTACAGAAAGTTACTTGGCATCCATATGATGGTAAGAATGTATTTGTTGTAACAACATTTCGTAATGTCCACATTCAGGTGAAAGAAACTGCAGAAAATGTTGACGACGCAGTGAGAGAACTTCCGGATGCTAATTTGGTAATGTCCAAATATTAACACCCACATTTGATATATATCCAGATTTACAATTGCAACAACTTTATTGGCCCTTTTGCAGAAACCAGAGGATCTATGGATCAATCATTCAAAGACTGTTCTGCCAAAGCCTCATAGGAAGGACAGCTCATCATGGAGAGCTATTCAAAAGGTATACAGCTCTTTAAGATGTATAAAGGGTTGGGTTATTTTGACACACCATATGACACGCCTATGCGAGGCCAACGTGGAGATGATTCTAGGGTTTTTTTTAGAATGATTTCACCATCCTCATGAGAAATCAGCCCCTCTGAAATTTCTATTCCAGACGCTGAAATTTCTACTCCAGAACTCGTCTGGAACTATTGGTTTTCTGTACATGTGGCAGCCGAGGCCCAAAAAGTCCCATGCAAGAGGAAAGACAAGCTCTGATTCATGACAGATGGGGTTTTTACCACTTCCAGGGGAAAATCAATTATTGGCATATAAGCAAGATTACAGAAGGAATAGTCAAATATTTATATGGTGAGGAGATCATCCTCACCAAAAATCAGCCATTGATTCATCTTCCATGTGGGTGCACCAAAATTGTTATCAATTTTTTTTCCCTGATCCTGAGTATCCTCACCCTAGCACAGTCTGTGACTGTCAGAACTAGAAGGTTTTAGAAAGATAGCGATTCTCTAATTTTCAATTCCCTGTTTATACCACGTGTGCTCTATTTCTTACATTGCGAATAAGTTTATGTTCTTATTTGACTCTTCATCGATTTAAAATTGAAAAGCACAGGATTTGCTTTCTTCACTTTTTCATGGCTATTATTAATTTCTATCTAATAACAATATTATGGATACATTTGACCGTTGCTTCCATAAGTAAAATTGTGAATGACTTTATTTAAGAATGTCTACTACTGCAGTATGCGTCAATAAACCCAGTATTGCATTCAACTTCTTAGAGTCCTGGAAACTTTGATTTATTTTGATGTTTTAATTGAGATGCAACATACTTCCATTATCTCATTAGTTTTCCTGAATCTTTGCTGTGCAGATTCTAGAGAGTGGAGAACAGATTGGCCTAAAACATTTTAGGCCGGTAAAACCGTTGGGATCTGGCGACACCGGCAGGTTTATATTTCTCAATTCTGTTATCAAATGTTGTTACAGATGATTTATATATTGGGACCAAAAAAATTTCTCCTTGTGATTCTTCAAAGAAAAAATCTTATTGATTTATCCTCAAGATCATTACAAACAAAAGAATCGAGAAATGCCATTTATAACTGCAATTAACCACTAGAGTGCTTGTTAACTCGGGGATTTTTAACGCGACTTGTTGACTCTGTATGGTAGTGTGCATCTGGTGGAGTTGTGTGGAACTGGAGAATACTTTGCAATGAAGGCTATGGATAAGGGTATAATGCTTAACCGCAACAAGGTACTGAACCCCAAGTTCTGAATCTATGTTTTTTGTCCTCTTATTGGAACAGGACAATCTGCAAAAGTTATGATTCCTCTGATCATAGTGATTTAGTTGCCAGCACAGAACTATCAACCGTCATCTATTTTCTAATTTTGTTTCTTGTGGCATTATTGTTTAAGGTTGATGCATTAGCATTCTTGCTTTTGAGTCATCTATACATTCATGACTTCTCATATCTCATATTCATTATCTTCCTTTTTTACATGGTTGCATTTTATTTAATTAGCTATATGAGTTCTTAGTATTGCATAGTACTCATTTTCCTAACACCTTCTATACTGGGTTAGTATTATTTTTTATTTTTTTGATAAGTAGGTTAGTATAGTTTTTCTAAGTGCAATAAGTCAATCTTAGACCTTTAACCATTATATTGTGATCACAACTAGTTTTGCAATTTTTAATTGGCAGCCCTGGTGATAGTGGGGGTCAAACAAAAGAGTACTTTAATGTTGATATGTATGGGTGCAAGTTCATTGCTTTTGTTTTTTGTTTACAAGAAATTCTTTTTGTCCTGTGTTGCAGGTACATAGAGCTTGTGCAGAAAGAGAAATTCTTGACCTGCTGGACCATCCTTTTCTTCCTGCGTTATATGCTTCTTTTCAGGTTCGTTACTCCAATTACCAGTGACATGTCAATTGGCTATAGACATGATAACTACAGGTGAGTTGCTATGAATCGGAGAAGCTGAACTGATCTAATCATTTGATACAGTTAACCTTATTGTGCAATGATGGGTCTAATATTGCAACGTCTTAAACCTAAACCTTCAATGCTGCCTAATTTCTCATATGACTTTATTTGATTGCTGTACTTTTAATACAAAATTAACTGCTTACCGATTTCAGAGCAAAATATTTAACCAAACAATGAATTTGCAATGTGTCTAATATCTTTTACCTAGGCAGCAGATGTTTATGCAAACATACATGCTCACGTACGCCCCCTAACATTCATATGAATTTTGTGGAATCTTACATTTGACATGTTTTTTATGGTTATTTATTTTGCAGACCAAAACACATATATGTCTGATAACTGATTACTACCCTGGTGGAGAGCTCTTTCTGCTTTTGGACAGGCAACCTATGAAGGTCCTTAAGGAAGATGCTGTAAGGTATTGATTCTCATGGTGATGGCTAAGCATAATATATCCATGAGTTTTTTTAATGCATAGTAGTATCATTAATTCATTAATTCATTATTCAGGTTTTCAGTCAATTTTCTGTTTGCAGCTGACATGGTTCAATGTACTAATGTGTCTTGGTCATATATGGCCATGACCATGATTATTCTATCTTCTATTATAGGTGTTATCATATGAATGCCTTGCTGAATGATTTCTTTTCAAAAGCATGAATAAGCTAGTTATTGAATGAAACTGAGACAAATCTGTTGATAATTGCAGATTCTATGCTGCAGAAGTAGTTGTTGCACTGGAGTACCTTCATTGTCAAGGTAGAGCACATGCTTGTTACCTGCAAAGTTTTCTGTCTAGAAGAAAATGTATTCAAATAAAGCCAGCATATGATTACTATGTTGGCATACAAAATGAAAACTTCTTTCTTTCTTTTTTCTTTTTCTGGATAAACATTGAAAATGCCAAACTAGATGCATAACTTTGAGATTCTTCATTTAAGGATCGTTCTCATATTATTGCGTGAACCAGTTCTATATGCTTCACCCATTGATATATTAAAAAACTTTCATGATTTAACAATTTATTACTTTCAAAGCTATTCCTGCTTCTACATGGTATCCACCAACATGAACTATCCCTGATCATGCTCATCTTTTGCACCAAGCTGTTCCTTGCATGCCCATAAATCTTCTTTATAAACTGAAGGAGTCCAATAACTAACAAAAGAAGATACAATTGCATAGTCAGAGATGCATCTACACATTAATAATGCCGCGATAGTTATAATTTATTTCGAAATTGAAATACTCAGAGAAGAATTTATGCATAATAAGCATCTTTTTTGTAGAGAATTTTGCACATTTCAGTTTATGAGACTACATACACCTTATTGATGGGTTCATGACATACGTCGGATTGTGCAATACTTTTGTTTGTCATACAGGTATAATTTACAGGGATTTGAAACCTGAAAATGTCCTACTCCAGGGCAATGGGCATGTGTCATTGACAGATTTTGATCTGTCATGTTTGACATCTTGCAAACCACAGGTATTTCAACTACTAATGCTCTAACTTTCAATCATGCTTATTTGTTTCAATTTTTTGAGTATTTGGGTTTTTGTATTTTGAATTCTTTTTGCATAAACTAATGCGTCTAGAATGTCCTTTGCAGCTTTTGATTCCAAATATCCTGGATAAGAAAAAGCAACAGAAACGCCAACTGCCTCCAATCTTTATGGCTGAACCTATGCGAGCATCGAATTCTTTTGTTGGAACTGAGGAGTACATAGCACCGGTTTGTGTTGTCTAAACCTGCTATCTGGTTTTCCAGAATAAATAACTGGATCTTACTTTAGTTATTCTTGTAGCCCCAGTTTGTCTCTTAAGTACAGAAAATGTTTCCTAGTCTCATAGACCAATGAGAAGAAACAAGGTTATTCCAGGATGAGTTGACCAGCCACTCTCAAATATTATTATAGTATGTGCATGTGTTCAAGCATGCATGTACTTCTATATGTATTCTATGTACATTTGATGTGAGCACTCATGCATGAGGATTGAGAAAGAGTGCTTCTGCTCTTGGGGACTATTGCTCCTGCTTCATTCTTCTCTTTTAAGGTTTGTGTACTACTTGATGATACTTTGACTCAAGACTTTCCTTACTGGTTGAAAGTCTTCAAATGTCATTAGTTAATTCACACAAGGTCCTGGTTGGGCGAGGTTCTAGTGAAATGAGGAGAAACAAAATTCCCCCACCAGGGAAAGGGACCTCCCCCTTCTTTTATATCATTATCCCTTGAATGCGCTTGACCCTCTTTTACCAACTGAAATTTTAACCAAGATGACAACTAAGCCAGAGCTCGGCTGCACCTACTGGATGGTGATATGTTGGTATAGTGAAATCACATGATTCATATCAAAAGTTATGATTCTTCCAGAAATATTTACATAGTTTCATATGTCGAGTAAATTCCAATTTATATTTATATTCCAATCGATAATCATTCTGCATATGCTTCCATTCTGTAATTCTTTTTTTTTTTCATTTCTACCTGTAGAGACAGTTGTTTTTGGAGCTATAATTGTATATCTTATTGGATGGCCATTATTATATAATCTATATTCCAATTGCTTTTTTTTTCTTTTTTTGCAGGAAATTATCACTGGAGCTGGCCATACTAGTGCGGTTGACTGGTGGGCCCTTGGTAAGTTTGTATGTCTTAATGAAAACTATTACCAAATGCACTAACCCTACCTTTTCTCTAACTATGATGCAAATATGTTTTTCTTTGGAAAACGGAAACCCAAAAAAAATGAATATACGTTGAAACCAGAAATCTGTATAACTTGCTTGTCAAGAGTCTAATTTAATCCTTCATATTAATTGCATGGTCAAATCAGATGTTATAACTATGTTCATCAAAAAAAATTCTTTCATATCAAAATTTAATCACCCTCTTCATGGAAAATATTGTATCCTATCCATGAAATATGTCCTCCAGGTTATTGTTCCAAACCCTTCAAGGAGTGTGGAGGTATCTTTTTTGAAGATTTCGTGTTTCTCTGGGATCTTATTTGTTTAAGAGAAGGTCGCTTGATGCTTTTGGTTTCTCTCTTTGGTTCTTTGTAGGCTTGGTCTTCTTGCTTTTGCCGCTGTAGGCTTTAGGAGGTCATCTTGACCTCTTCGGTTTCTCTTGTATCTTTTTGGCGGTTTGCCCTTTTAATAATATTCTATACTTAGCAAAAAAAATGTCCTCCGGATCTTACTGCAAATTAATATGCCACACTCAAAGATTTGTACCTGAACTTGACAATTTCGTAATCACAAGTTAAGTGGATCTGTAGAGAATCTAGGACCCTTTTACAAGGCCTGATTGGTCTGTAATCATTGAGGCTGAGTGCTCCTTCAAACTTAAGAACTATACAATGGAAATTGAATTACAACATTATCATAAGTCACTTCTTTCCTGTCCTCACCCTCTTACCTGACAACCCACTAACCACCCTGCTTGACTTAAAAAATGCTATCAGTATTTTATATATTTTTTCATCTTGTTTGTTTGAGATCATCAATTCTGACTTCTGATGTCTGTAATGTGGTGAAGATGCATTAATATAAACATCTTTAAGCATTTTTTTTTCGATAATTCTACCTTCTTATTTATGTACCTTCATAACTGATGGACTTCATGACTATACTGTCAGGCATTCTTCTATATGAAATGCTTTATGGATATACACCATTTAGAGGAAAGACAAGGCAAAAGACATTTGCCAATATTCTTCACAAGGACCTTAAATTTCCAGGAAGTATTTCGGTGAGACATTCTATCTATAGTTGTTTCCCTACATCAAGCATCTCCAGTAGTATGATTTCATATAAGATGCGAGCTTTTTTATTTTGTAATTTCTAATGTTTATATAAGAACATGAGAGTCAAAAAGTAAGACAAAAGAAATGACAGTATGTAAGGAATTCACGTTCCCAATCAAATGTTTCCTTCAATTATCTAGGGCTGTCAATTGATATTATTCGCATCGAATATAAGCATATCTGAATCAGAATCTGAAAAAATATCTGATATCCGAATTCAATTTGAAATCCGACGGATATTCTGAATCAATATTCGAGTTCGAATCCAATATCTGAATTGATATATCGAATTGGATATATCAATATCTGAATCTGTATCCGAAAAGTATTCAAATATCAAAAACTATCCTATATCCGAAGTTTTGGATGATATCTGATCATTCGGATTCAAATTTTCGACTATCCATTGACACCCCAAAAATTATCCATTATATAAACAAAACTGAGTTGTTGTCTTTCAACATCCATGATAAAGAGTCCATTAATATAAGAGGTAAGCAATAGCCGTTTGACTATTTAAAAAAAAAAAAATAGTCGTTAGACTAATAAATTAAGAAGGTAAGAAAAAGAAAAGGCAAGCTGAACTCAGTAGAGCAAAATATCAACTTCCTCAAAATTGGATACTTCAAATCATTGAAACAAACAATTGCTTTGGACAGGTAGGAACCTACAGCACAAGTCAAACACTTCTTAGCAATACTAATTGTTAATTTATGTTTGGAGTCAGATACAGACATTGGGTGGGGGACATGCTGAACCCTCCAATCAGTTAATTTAATCTTATTAAAAGATTTATTATTATCAAATAAAGTCCATGCGAGAATGCAATATTGGAAAACGAATCAAGATAATTATATATACTTTAAAATTATAAAAAATAGTCTATAATAGGAGCCAAAACAAGAAACTGATAATGTTCTCCAAGTACGAGTGTCCGCAAATATTTTCTAAATATTGTGTTTCCTTGTTAGATAGTCCAGAGTGAAAGTAACTTTGTTACATTTTTTAGAATCACAATGAGGTAGCATTCACATAAAATTTTGTCTTGGTGCAGGTAAGTCTCCACACAAGGCAGTTGATGTACCGGCTGTTGCACAGGGATCCCCAAAATAGATTGGGTTCACGTGAAGGAGCAAATGAAGTTAAGCAGCACCCATTCTTCCGGGGTGTCAATTGGGCTCTAGTTCGGTGCATGGTTAGAATCATTATAACCTTATTGATCTGCAAATGAAATCACATTATTGAGATTTTTAATAGCAAATTTGATATTGAACAAATCACAAGAGGAGTACTTGTGTCAGGATGGGAAGTTGGGAAGCAGCCATCATCTTACCTGTGTCATACAAATGGCACGCTATTCTTTTAGACAAAAATATTGGATACTATACATTACAAATATGAAATATCAGTATCTATATTTATTATTGAGCTAAAGTAAACCATATTGTGATTATAAGGTTTCATTAAAAGTACTTTTTAAGATCATATTGTATCTCATACTTTTAAATTCTAATATGTTCATTGGTCTCCAGAACCCGCCTCAACTTGATGCTCCAACTGACACTGAAAAGGAAGTTGAAGTTGTAGATCCTGAACTTCTCGATCTACAAACAGATGTCTTCTAAGAGGTCTCTCTCTCTCTGTACTCTTGTTATTGTTGGTGGGAGTCTCTGGTCTTTAGGATGACCACAGTTATAGTCCATAGACACCCAACACTGTCCATCAATTGGGTGACTTAGATCTCACCTAGATCTTCTAGGTGTGACCCATCAAATGGTAGCTCGCAACCCTCTGCTGCTCTGCATATGAACCACATGTCTACACCTCATAGATCATAATACCATACATTTTTCTTTACTCTTGTTATAAGATACCCTGCAGTGTTTTCACCTACATTCACATCATTTAGAAGGGCGGGTTTTTAGCAAGAGCACTGACCCTTTTCAATGGTACTGTACTGATGAAAGCACAGCAGGTTTCCTCAACTACTACATTAGTCTACCACTAGTCCTAGCAGTACCAGTGCTGCTGCTACTACTACATTTTTGCTGCTGTTAAAGCTGTATTTATTGCTTTCTTTATCTGCATTTCTGATTCTACCTTATTTATCTGCTACAGTTCGGACTTCAGAGTATCTAAACTGCATCTCTTGTTCCAGAAAACATGGTGAAAGGATTTGGAGGGCAATTCACCTCGCCGAGGAATGAGGACAGTGTCCTCCAGAACTCGTTTCAAATTTTTGTGCTGTTTCTCCTCCGGCATTTCTCCTCCAATGCTGAGGGTGAAGGCCGATGACACAGGGAAATCAAGCATCTTCATTGTTTTTTTTTTTTTTTTTTTTAACTTGAATGTGTGCATGGCATGGTGTTCTGTATTATTTGTTGATTGGTACTTGGAAGTTTTGGTAATAAATAATTTTATTTTATCATTCTCTTTGTCTCTATTTCTCTCGCCCATCAAAACTTTAATGGTAAGTTTTTCACTTTTAAAGCGATAATTGGCTTTACCCCTTGGTGGACCTACACACCTCGCTCCAAGACCGTTACTGGAAAAAAAAAGGACTTAACGTTGTAACGGCCATTATAATGATAACTCCAAGACCATTGCATTATTTGCAAAAAAAGCTCAAAACTGAAAAAAGAAAAATATGATATAACAGCTGATATTTTGTCTGTTATCTGTTATTTTACCACTAGTGGGTGTCCCGTGCCATCGGCACTCCTCGATAAAGAATTTGCCAAAATCAGGTGAGTGGCGGAGATCCACCGTCCATTTGGGGGAGGATTAGATCTCCCCCCTTCTTTGTTGATGCTTATAAGAGGAGGTATACGAAAGGAGACAACCAATGTGTTTTGTTATATAGAATAGTAAATGGCCCATGCCCACGGCACTCTCCGACAAATGCGTTTGCAAAAATTGGGTGCCGTTGACACTCAAACGGTATAACGGACTAGGGCGTTGCCGTTTTTTCCATTATAACGGCCGTTATAATGGATTGTAACGCACAAAGGGAGAAATGGGAAAATAACAGAAATAACGAAAAATAACGGTGAGGTCAAATGAGGCGGATTGAGTGGCTGAAATATAACCGTCCATTTTAGATCGATGGATTTGATCTCAACCACTCTTTATCTAACCGTCCACATTAGATAGATGGATGAGATAAGAGAATACAACTGAGTTGTCTTGATAAATGCGTGGGTGGCCCGTGCCCACAGCACTTTCCGACAAAGTATTTGTCAAAATTGGGTGGGAGTTAATCTCAACCATCGATATGAAGTATAGTGGATCTCAGCCACTCATTATTGAAGCCATCTATATAATAAAACAGGACGGTTGTCTCCCTCTCTTATCCGGCTTCATAAAGGATGGCTGAGATGGGTGTTACCGTTAAAATGGTTATTAAAACGGATTGAAACGGTAAGGGGCAAAAATGGATTTTAAATGATTTTAATGATTTTAACGGAAAAAAGTGGTGCTGAAATTCAAATTTTAAATTTTGAAATTTGAAAATTAAAAAAAAAATAGAATTTAATGAAAATTTAATGGTTTTCTTATACCCCTCTTATCTTATATGGTTTCAATAATGAGTGGTTGAGATCCATTATGTTTCATTTCGATGGCTGAGATTAACTCCCACCCGATTTTGACACACACTTTGTCGGAAAGTGCCGCGGGCACGGGCCACCCATGCATATATCAAGACAACTCAGTTGTATTCTCTTATCTTATCCATCCATCTAATGTGGACGGTTAGATAAAGAGTTGCTGAGATCAAATCCATCAATCTAATGTGGACAGTTAGATTTCAACCACTCAATCCGCCTCATTTGACCTCAATTTATTCAAAATTTAAATTTCAACACTGTTATTTTTTGTTATTTCTGTTATTTTCCCATTTCTCCCTTTGCGTTACAATCCGTTATAACAGCCGTTATAATGGAAAAAACGGTAACGCCCCAGTCCGTTATACCGTTTGAGTGCCAAAGGCACAATTTTTGCAAACGCTTTTGTCGAAGAGTGCCGTGGGCATGGGCCATTTACTATTCTATATAACAAAACACATTGGTTGTCTCCCTACTTATACCTCCTCTTATAAGCATCAACAAAGAAGGGCCAAGATCTAATCCTCCCCCAAATGGACGGTGGATCTCTGACACTCACCTAATTTTGACAAATTCTTTGTGGAGAGAAGTGCCATCGGCATTGGGCACCCACTAGTATAAGATAAGAGGTGTATATGAAAACTATTAAATTTCTGTTAAATTCTATTTTTTTTTATTTTTGCCCCTAGCCGTTTCGATCCGTTTTAACGGTAACACCCCTCTTAAGGCATAAAAAGTGGGGCTCCTGAGCCTGACCCTTGGGCTATATGTAAATCCAACCCATTTCATTCCTTATATGTGGGTAAATAGTAGGTGACCCGCGCCCACGTCACTCATCGACAAAGCGTTTGTCAAAATTGGGTGTGAGTGGCTAAGATCCATTGTCCATTTGGTGTGATAAGATCTCGGCCATCCTTTATGAAGCCGGATAAGAGGGAGAGACAACCCTCTTGTTTTGTTATATAGATTATTAATTTTATTTTGAAAAAATAAATAAATAAAATAACCATTTTGGACCATATGTCCATTATAATGTTATAATAGACGAATTTAAACCTTGGGTAGAAATGGATTTTTGAAAGAAAAAAAAATCGCTGCTAATGAGAAGTAGCGAACTCAAACACCCCCAAGTACATGCCACGTAGCAAAGGAACAAAAAAAATATTAAAATAATTAACCCGAACTCGTCGTCTTTGCTACATGGTGTTTTAGGGGGTGTTGGCATCAAGTTCGCTGCCTTTCGAGCGATAAGTTTCTTTTCAATTATACAAAGTTTACTTAGCATGGCCCTTGCACAAATTGGAAAATGGTCCAAATTTTTCCCATCTGTAAGCAACCAAGAATCAGAACAAGAGATTTAGGTATTACCAAGACTGGATACAAATTGGATTCTCCTCTTTATGTCCCTAAGTAATAAACAGGGCTAATTTCTCTCACAATGAAAAAGAATTTGTTCCTCACTTCTGGAACATAGAGTTTCTTACATTCAAGTAGAAGCCAAGGATACAGAAATCCTTGGAGTGAAGCAAAATTAGTTAGTAACTGACTTTTATCATCTATATAAGCATTTCTAGTTTTGTTTTCTTGAATGTCAAACTCTCATGAAAGCTCAGCAATCACTCGCTCGCACTTGTCTTCCAAGATCTTCACAGCTTCGGTGAACAGCACCTCTGGAGGCAATGCTCCCGTTGATTCAATTGTAACTGCAGAGAAAATTTTGAACATGTGTTAAAACTTCCCTTCCTGAAACCTTTCCATCGATCAAAATAGTGTTTAAAAAGCTTTTCGCTCTAAAGAACGACAAAAATGAAAACTAGTTTAGTGTTTCTGCAGACTACAGAGGAGGAAGGACCCACCAGTCGATGGATATTACCTAGCAATCTCCTAATCCAAAATCAACCTGGTGGGATCTTTAGACTTTAGACTTATGATTGAAGGCATTTTTACTACCATTTATCTTGTATCACCTACGTGGGCATTTAACGATGAGTCCGATTTTTTTGCAATTGCAATACATGTGCCACCATTCCGTCAGTAGAACATCCTCCTTAGATTTCATTCTCACAGAACAGTTTCTGATTTTAACAGAACTCTTAAGGCCTGAAAGGGGAAGAGCAGAGGTTTTGAAAAACGTTCTCCACAGTTGACACCATTAAACACCAACTGCGATTGGGAGAACAGCAGTTGAGAGATTGGATTGAGGTGGTTTCCAAATAGGTTCAGTGGATCCTAGGCTGCTTGTTTCCTAAGATAGGAGACTACTACTTATGACTGGAGGTACTGGAGCTTTAGCACAACAGGTGTAAGACTAACAGTTTCCATTGTTATGTGAACAAGACTACTTTGAGATGGCTCAGGGCCGTCGGATTAGAATGAGAAATAAATGGAAAGGAGACTTCTAGCCTGACTCCATCAGGAAGCTTTGTCATGGTCATGGACAGACTTTTGGTTCCCAAATCGACATGTCTTTCTCATCGGGAATTGAGAACACTGTGACCAACTTAGAGCTGCGAGTTTGATCCCCTCACATATGTATTGCCTGGAAGCTGGATGGATTCTTGGCATTCGGTTTCTAAAAGAAGCGCATGGAAGAACTTTGTCTCAGTGTCGCTGAATGTAACATTATAGGTAATAAAAAAGACAAATATGGTAGTGCTGAGCACCAAACTGGTTGTGGTGCGTTCACCCACACAAATGCCATGCATCAAACTAGACCATGACAATTGGACAACCACCTCTTCGATGGTCTATAGCCCAAAATCACCCAGATAGACTATCTTCTAGGACTTTTCACTTCAGCTATTCTATCATTCAAGATTTGGTAATTAAGACTGTCTGATTGGCATTAGGTTGGGGTATAGTCTACCCACGAAATGGACACTAACTGGATATTTTGGATTGCACAAGTTGACCGCATGTACAGTGTGGGCTGAGGGCACCATAGTCAGCCTCACCACATACAAACAAACAAATAAAGAAACAATATTTTTCATCATCACACTACTTACAGATGAAGTGATCTTTAACACGTCTTAGTGCCACACATTTCTCCCAGTCTTCCCCTCGAATGCATTCCCTACACAGTGTACAGGCTCGTGGTCGGGTTACTGTTGCCCTCTTCTTACCTGCTAGACGGGGTGAAAATATCAAACAGAGAAAAAAGAACAGAAGAAAAACATCAAACTATATATGATCAACATTTCTCAAAAACCACAAAATGTGATCGAAATACTGTAAGTAACAATACTACTCTAAGCATGTCAAGTATGAAGAAAATAAGTAACAACACTACTCTTAAGTGGGTCAAGTATGAAGAAAATGATCCAATTGTTTCAAAGAAAAGGAATCTTCATTGTGTGAAAAAATTAATCACAAAGGAAATATGCTTCTGCACTCTTAAAATATTAGTTTCCTCACTCCAAGAATAATTATTCATAACCTCAACAAGAAAAAAGATCAATTACCCTTGGCAACATCTTCAATATCAAATACATTAACCGGACATTTCTTTACAAGCGCTTCTGCCTTGTCACCTTCGACTTCTTGCAATAACACAACCTATTTACAGCAAAAAAAATAGATATAAGCTCATTCTCGGATTCACATCTTCGAGACACATACACAGGCTAGTACTAATCAACATCTTTTTATCACCTCAGGGAGCATCCTATACCAAGCTGTAGCCACCGGAGACCACTTGGCATGAGTTTTACCCATGCCTTTAACAGCATGAGCCTCAAGTTCAATTTCCTGCAAAGAGAGACAAACTTAGATGAATTCCAATGCTTATGGTACTACTCCCAAAAAGAAATGATGCTATTAAAGAGGAATTTGCCACAATCCTTGCTACTTAAAAGAAAATGGACGTTTTTATTGAACAAAGTGATAAATATTTCTTCACTGCACAGTGGGAAATTGTTGCTCTCAAAAAGTCATGAAGCAAGAGCATGTAGTAAGAATTCGTATAAAGTAATATAAAAACAAAATTAAAACATGTCTTGTAATTAATAAAACAATGAATCTTGACTTATTTCCTACTTGAGCACTAAAAGCAAACTCAGATTTGTAATACATCTAGAATCTGAGAAGAGTTAAAGGTGGATGTGATGAAATCACAGTAGTGGTAGCATGTAGTGGGAAAAAAGGAGGTTCCAGAGTGGGATCCAGAGGGAGATCTGGACCGGGAGTGGCACCTTAAAGAGAAGCTTTTTGTTACTAATAGTATATTAAGAAAAAATAAATACAAGATAGAATATACAGAACAAAGAGAAAAAAGAAGAGCAGAGGAGAAAGTTAGATTCCTTTCAGAGGACAGAAAAACTACAAGAAAAGAAAAGAAGGAAACAGAGGCAGCCACTCAAAGTGAACACCATCCAACATCACATCCAAATTAGCTATCATCTGCAATGTTATTAACTTAACCAAAATTCACATATTAGTCTCCAAATTGCAAATTGTGTATATGATGTTTTGCTAGGTCACGAAGATCTCTTTGAGCGCATCTAGGTTCTGTGATTTATAAATAGAAGATGATTCTGATGTGTATTGCAGGCAAGATTTAAGAAACTCAGTTTTGGGAAGTGATTTGGACAGCTCCAAATCCAAGTCAACTCCAATAGACTGGACTATGTGATATTTCAACACGACTTAATCTTGACACACCACCTATGACACCTAGATACTTCAACATGCCCAGCGCACCCATATCCATTCGACAAGATTCCAACGCTGGTACCGGATACTGCATGGATACTTCTACCTTACATTGTTCTCATTTCCTATCTTACTATTGGTTATCTTCTTAGCTCGTGACAATTCCATTACTTGTTTGGTCCATAAATCTTAAGTGGTTTATTGTAAGAAATCTATTGTAAAAATCTTCATAATATTAAAAACTTTATTACATTTTGCAGAACATATATACTGAAAATTTGATACTTAGCTTAAAAAATCAAATATTCAAGCATGGCATGGATATATTGGATGAGATACCCATATATGTATTCGTGTTTTGGATTTTTGGAAGTGAAGAATATATCTCTGTTTGCTGTACGGCTGTACCAATGTCCATCCATATCTGGGATAGCACGGCATTAGACACACCTATGTGGGGCTCACATGGAGACAAGTCAAGAACTGATATTTTATGAGGATGATCACCTCACCTTGGAGATCACCCTCACCAAAAATCACCCATTCAGACATTTTTAGCCCTATAAAAGTAGATTACGACTTGAAAAATAGGGACCATTTGTTTCACCGCTTAAGTCCACAATTGATAGGATCCGAAATTTCAGAATAAGGTGATTTTTTGTAAGGACGGTCTCCATGGAGAGGAGATCCTCATAAAAAATCAGCCCTTAACTCATCTCCATATGGGCCCTACACATATGGTGTGTCAAATTAGGAGTGACAAAATAACCCAATCCATTTAATAAAGATATTACCAACTCAGCTATCGCCACTACTGATAACTAGGACTTGGAACCAGCCACGTTAACTCAGCAATGTCCTTCAACCATGATTGTGGTTATAAAATTTGGTAGAATATTTTCTTACTCAAATAACACACTGGTGAATGAATTGTTTCAACCTAATCCTTCAAAGGTCCTTCTTTAAACCCTCACGTCCTATTGCAATGATCAGTCAACTATAAAGGCGATATGTTTATTTTGCTGTCCATGGGTAGATCAAGGATCAAATCAAACATAAGAGTAGCCACGAATTTACCTGGCCTGGACCGAGTTGGGCGATAATAATATCTTGATGCTTAGGGGCAATTGGATTGTTAGAAAATTCTGGCAAGGAGTCCTGACTGCAAGTGAATGAGGTATAGGTTTTCACTCTTGAAGTTGAGTTTTCTGTTGCCATTGGAAACTCACTACCATTCGGTAACCACTTCAATTCATCTGATTTCACTGTATCATGCAAGACATCCTCATCATCGTCACAAACCATAAAAAATCAGAAGAAAAAAGAAAAATTGTAACAACTTAAAGATAAAAAAAGCAAATGTACTCCAGAAGAACAATACCTGTAATACGAGGATCACCCCTTTTACATTGAACATGCATTTTGAAAACTATTGTATTCTTTTCGTTTGGTGTATCATTTTCTACAAGAAGAGCATGCCCTTTTAGTACACTTACAGATAGCAGAAGCAAGAGAAACAGGAAGCATGATTCATGAGTGATTCATTTGAAATAAACCTGAAATATATTCAAACAGCCTCGGATCAACTTTGATTGGAATAAGACCCAACCTCTGGGCAAGCACTTCATCTTGGATTATTGATGTATTGTTTGCAATGAGGACCTTTTCAATAGCCATCGTTGGAAGCTGTGTGCAAGAAGTAGCTAACCAAAATTAGACAATATTCTATCAAAAGCCAACAACTCAAATTCCACATGCACAGCTAACCCTAACCATCATGCTAGAGAGGGGATAATTGGATACAAAGTATACGACATAATCACAAAACATGATGAACAAAATGGAGGTTCCCATTGACTTCTACTCGCCCAAACGGCCCAACCCCACTTACAAATCAACATGAAAACTGAATTCTACAAAACCCATTTCATCCCACTAGAATTATTCAATCTGGATATGACTCAATGCCAATTTTAAACTAAAACATAAACTAATATATAAAAATTCCATATTTTTGCTGGGTTAACAGAAGTACCTCGGCTAAGAGGATCCTCCGGAACGCGTTGGCTAACGAAGGATCTATACCGATCATGTCAAACTCCATCTCATCCTCAGTAAGTCGAATCACTTCGACTGTAAAATTTTTGCAGAACTGATCAAATCGCAGACTATTATCAACACCCATGGATGCGTAAGCGCCTGAGTATTGAACGTTTTCGGTCTTCAAACACACAAAAAAAAAAATCCCGAAAATGTGAAAAATTCAAGAATTTTCGAATTATAAACAGAGTAACTAAACAAACAAGAACAAAATAAATGTATTTGAACTATAAAAACAAAAGTTAAAATTAAGGTGGAGGGAATAATACGTGTGTGGGAGCATCTGAAGCGCAGAGGACGCGAGTCTTCTGAAGCTCGAGGTGAGGGGGGAGCTGCCCACTTGGCACATCCGGCATGTCCAAAGCTGATACCCTAGGCATGATTGGGTGTTTGAGAATCGCAAAGAGAATAAATGTAGGGAAATTTTAGGGTTTATAGAGTTTCAGAGGGGAAAGAGAGACAAAAAGACTGATTATGGTTCTTGGTTGAACCGTTGAAGAGAGTTAAACCTGTGAGGGTTTAGGGTTTAGGGTTTAAGGGATACAGAGAAGGAAACAGGGGTTAGTGATGGATTTCAGATCATTCCGTAATGGGCTTAACGAACAGGTCTATGGATGTCCACGAAGCCCATGACAGAAAAAAGATCAAATCCAACGGCTTGAAATATCAATCAGGCTGATTTTGGTGCGAATGTCGACGAAGGAGTTTCCCAAACATTCAGAGAATCCGTTGGTCTGAAAAAGTGTGCCAGTGACATTTTAGGAGGGGTCCTACCAAACTTTGAAGCAGCGGGATTTTTGAAGCCACGATCATGTGCCCAATGATCGCACGCCACATACACCTTGGTTTTAGGATTTACTTTTAAAAAAAAAAAAGTAACATGGCTATATGTGGTGTGTGATCATTGGGCATATGATCGCTGCTTCAAAAATCCCGCCGCTTCAAACATTTTCTCGACCTGGACTCGCTTCGGTTGCTTAGGGTTTTCCTTTGCACGTGTACTCCTAAAAACTCAATCCTAGTTACATTTTCAACATGGGGCTGGGCTGGTTTTTAAGGGTACGTGTTGTACAGAGAGGCTAGGAATGTTCATCCTCTTAAGCAGGCCCACTATTGACTGGGCTGTACTTCGATGCAGAAGGCCCTCAAATTGCAACGTAGTAGACTCGTTTGGGCCTACTTGCCCCCTAAATGTTTGGTCCACACTATGATAAACCTAAGACAAAAAATCAGCGTGATTGGTGATTTCTAGCCGTAGGATTTGAGCATTTTTTCATCATTGCTTTATAAACCAGTCTATATGTGTTGGTTCTAAGCCCAAGATAAAACAGTGCTCAAATCCAATGGCTACGAATCACTAATCACACTGATTTTTGCTGTGTGGGTCCACAAAGGTGTAGGCCAAACATTCGTGGGGCCAGTGGACCCTAAAGAGTCTATTAAGTAGCAAATTGAGGGTTTTCTGCATCAAAATTTTGGTATCATAGATTTCTTCCTATTGACATTGTAGGTCTAGTAATCGGCCCATGTGCATGTTACACGTGTACTATATTATTATTAGAGACCATGGTTATGGTCTATAATACTTGGATTCTCTAGTCACCTCACCTGACCTGACCTAGTGACCTGCCTACCTCAAATAGCTTTATGACCTGCCCGATTCCAGAGTCCACAATTATCAAGATAAAGAGCGGAAACAACTTTTTTAACTCAGCTCAAGAGCGCATATTCGGATTAGTACTGAATATAGAGATAAGTTGGTCCCCCCAGGTTTCAAAAAACTAATTTGAGGGATCAAAAGTCAAGCCAGGATATTTTTGACCGACAATCTCAACTTTTTCTTTTGGATCGCCAGAAGTTCATAAAATGGTTTATAGCAAGTTATAAAAGGGGCCGTTATAACGGCATAACGGACTAGGGGAGTTTCCGTTTTTCCTTATAACAGATTGTAAAGCATGGGTAAAAACAGAAAATAATGGTAAATAAACTTTATAACGGAAATAACAGAAGTTTTTTTAACAAAAAATTTTCATAAAATAATGGCCGTTATTTTCTTTATGAGCGTTGTAACGGTTACATAACTTAATGGGGGAGGTCCGAATCCGTTACAACCGACGTTTTTTTTACTATGGTTTATAAATCTAATGGGGTAGGATATCCATTCGATCTCCTTGGCGGGATCCATTAAAAAATGGGTAATTCCTTCGTGAACCTAAATTTTTGGACATAAATTTTCACCGAAAATCTCGTCTGTGGATCCCGAGAATCCAACGTGTGGTTGACAGTGCTGAGTTGGCATTCACTTTTACCAACCCAAAACTGCAGTTGGATTGTCAGAATCCACGTCTAAGAGCTTCGGTGAAAATTTAGGTCCGGAACCTTTTCCATCCCTCAATCATGGAACTAGCCCAAACTTTTAAAACATATTCTCAAGGGTCGGGCTCCAGTTACCGCCCTAAAATGACAGGCTCCGATTACAGGACACAATATGAGCCACGTGGCACATTATTAGAGGACTCTGACCATATGGATGTTTGGCCAATCCCTAGGTGGACCTACAAACCAAAAATCTTCCTGATAGTGATTCCTATACGTTGGATCTTTGTACCTCAAATACTGCATAAAATTCCCACAGTTGAGATCAACCCATGAAAATAAGTCCAATCCAACACCTATAAATCACTAATCAAGCTGATTGTTTGTTTGTAGGTCCACTTAGGGATTGGCCAAACATCGAAAATGGCAGAGTCCTCTAAGAGTGTGCCACGTGGCTTATATTGTGTCCTGTAACCGGAGCCTGTCATTTTAGGGCGGTAACTGGAGCCTGAGCCTATTCTTAAAGGAGAGAAGTTTTATCTCTTAGCTTCCATTCCACTGTAGAAAACATTCGTACAGGCATCCATAATTAAAAATCAAACCATCAAAGCATGAAATTCCTCATTCATGAAACTTGTCCTAAATCAATAATGACTAACACTTTTAAGAGAGAGGGATAGAAGTTTATCTCTTAGCCGCCATTCCACTGTAGACATTCATGAAATCATCTATAAAGATCCAACCATCTTAACCATTTTTTTTCCATAGAAACAATGACCAAGCTTATGATCTTCTCTGGCTGGTATTGTTTGCTTGCAGTTTTCCTTGCCGGGAATGCGGATTTCACAGCTGCAGACATAAGCTCCATAATCCCTGAGTCTACGTTCAATGCCATCTTGAAGTATCGGAACGATAACAGATGCCCGGGCAAGGGATTTTACAGCTATACTGCCTTCGTCAATGCCGCTAACGCTTATCCGGCATTTGGCACCACGGGCAGCGTTACTATCATGAAGAGAGAGATTGTTGCATTTCTCGCTCAGACTTCACATGAAACCACTGGTACAAGGAACATCCAGACCAATGCGGCTTTTCCTTCATAGAGTTCATACTTTCTGTTTTTTTTTTTTTCTGACTAGGTGCTTTTTTCTTTCCTCCAACTCTAGGAGGTTGGGACAATGCACCAGATGGTCCATATGCATGGGGATATTGCAATGTTAAAGAGCAAGGGAACCCTCCAGCCTACTGCCTGCCAAGTACACAATGGCCCTGTGCTACAAACATGAAATACTATGGTAGAGGACCCATTCAGCTCTCATGGTAAAATTCTCTTCCCCATCTGCAAAAGTTTGATCTGCTTTACTTTGAGAAAGATCTTTGACACCCATCAACCAAAAGTTTGATCTGCTTTAGTTTGAGAAAGATCTCTGACACCCATCAAGAATCCGCCAGTCTATCAATGGCATAGCCATATACATGGCATACATGAAGGTGGAACTCAACCATATGATTGGGTCCTTAGATTCTAGGTGGAACCCACCGAAACGGCGGGTTTCCCTCTTTGCATGATCCCAGTTATTTTCTCTGATTCGTTTTCCATTCAAGAACCAAGTTTGTCTGCATGAAAACCAACTCCTATTCTCCTAATCTCACACACTGAAACAAAAACAGAGAAGAAGAAACATGAAAATGCAAATCTTATTTATGCAGGAACTACAACTATGGCAAAGCTGGAAAGGCTATAGGGTTTGACGGGATAAACGATCCAGATATTGTCTCCCGTGACCCAACCATTGCATTCAAGACAGCCCTCTGGTTCTGGATGACACCTCAGGCACCAAAGCCCTCCTGCCACGATGTTGTCACTGAGAAGTGGAAACCTACAGCTGCAGACCTTGGTGCTGGACGCGTTGAAGGCTTCGGCAGCATCACCAACATAATCAATGGAGGCGTTGAATGTGGTAGGGGCTCAGACTCTAGAGTGAACGACCGTATCGGATTTTACAAAAGGTACTGTGATATATTTGGGATCACATATGGTGCAAATCTCGATTGCTTCAACCAGAAACCTTTCAGCGCCAGCTTGTTTTCTGTACAAGAAGGTCCAGATCTTCCTATGGTGTCATCACTTTGATGACTAATGAGCTACCTTTGAATATTGACAAATAAAGTATTACTACTGCTCCTGCTGCTACTACTACTGCTGCTGCTACTACTACTAAACTACTAAACTGTATTCTGAACAGCTGAAGCATCCTGCTCTTCATATAAACAGGCCTTGTAGACTCAGAGTGAACCAAGGCTTTCTCCACCCATGTATCTTTCTCTTGTAGTTGATGCAACGAGTGAAAGCGTTCTGTACCTTCTATAGAGCTAATGGTATAAACCGTATAATACCTAAAGCTACAAGTAACAATGTTAATAAATGCATCTAAAACAGATCTATAGGACATGGTCTGAAAAACAATAACGCGGTTACCATTATTTCTTGTTTTTACAGTTAATATGCCAGTGTCTGGTAAAATAACAATTAACTGACGACAATCATTAAGCTGTTATAACACCCCTTTTAAACCATGCTACAGGATACCAATGTTTCTCATTCTTTCTTTTCATGTATAAATGGAAGTATCTTATCAGTGGGAAATAGGATACTATACAATTTGTTGGTACGTCTGTAGACAGTATAATAGACCATAATCACAACTCGTAAAATGAAATCAGGACATCACACACATACAGGTGTATTTGATGGGTCATAGAGGATCCACATCAAAACTCTACTTGACTAGGTCCCGTATAATTGTGGTTTCCAACCCCCTGCATCTGCAGCCAATAAGTTCATCTCAGTTTCTATTATGAAAATTCACTGACTCGGTCAAGTTTCGTACACAAGTGACATGTATTGGGTCCCTGAAATTGAGACAACTCGTGTAATTACTTTGAGTTCAGACATTTCGTTTATAGAAAGTAATTGCTGTCTACAAGACTCAGATAAAACATTTAACCAGCAACAGAGATAAAGAGAGAAGGGCAAAGATAAGATGGGTTACAAGTTCTATTTCTTTTTTCCAATTTTCAGCTTGGATTCCCATATGCACTGAACAATATAATACATTGTGTTGTAACATATATAAACACTGGATTTGGGGAGTACTTCATATAATGACTATTGATACAAACAAACAGGCCCAGCCAATGCTGAGGAAGACTGACGAGTGCTTTTTTCTGTCTGATTCAGCCTTATGCTGTTCACGTTTTGTACAACTTTTTCTTTGCCTCGCCCCAGACAGCCTGAAATGACTTTCTTCTCACACAAACTTCCGATGAGAAGAAAACAAAGCTCCTTATCACAAAAATGTACCGACACAATGGTTTTCTAGGTTACTTGGCTAATGGTTTATCATATAAAAAGGCACTCAACCAACCAATGCCCTGCAGTAGATTGGCCGCCATAAGCAGAGTGTATAGCTCGTGAGTGGCTGAAAATTTGAAAAGAACAGAGGAGAGCAATGTGACTGCTTGGTTAATACACACACAAAAAAAAAAAAAAAAACCTACAGATTCTTCACCTGCTCTCTTGCTTCTTTAGCTCCTTTCAATCAGATTTCCTCATAAGACTCAAAAGCACGCCACCAGTGAGACTAGATGCCACGAAACCCAGAGAAACCTCAGTTGATACATGATACCCTGCAGGAAGAAGTGTGACATACTACTAATGTCTCATTGAGTAAACAAACAAATGTGGAGAAAATAAAGGAAAATAAGTAATTATGGTTCAAAGATACCCACCAAAGAAGTCCAAGATCATCTTACACCCAATAAAACCCAGAACAATTCCAATGGAGGGCTGAAAAGGAAAAAGGAGGTTCTTTGTAAATCCAAAAATCTTCCACATACTGGTGACCATGAAGACAAGGTACAAAGAAAAAAAAATTGAGAAAAATTTTCAGGAGATCTTAGCCGGACAGATATTAAGAATATTCGCCACTGAATAACAATAATGCATTGGAACATTAAGAACTTCCATGATTAAGAAATAACCATTACATATGAAAACAGAAACAATATATTTTGATGAGTATGTAACCTTTTTGACCAACCTAATCAAATATGAAGTGAAACAATAACTTGTAAAAGGCAAGTTTGGCAAGCCCACCCCCTTTCTTATTCAACAAGTGACTAGTGACTAACTTAACTGACCCACTACAGTAGTCACTAAGTGTCCGCAATTCATCTTAACCTCCTACGTCACTCTTGATGGAACCTGAGACCTGACCTATTTACATTCTCATCCAGCTATCAGACAACTGTAAAACTACAGACTCAACTTTGCTTGGTTCTATCAGTTTACAGCTGACTCATCATAACTTCCTCGGCCACTTCTGATGTGATCCAGCCCTTGGACAAACTGATTTATGCTAATGATGCAAACATATTGACTGACTGAGTCCCGTCAACCGCCATATAACTTCCCTGAAGGTTATAACTTCAAATCTCTCATAGACCACCTGTAGCTCTGGACAGAAAAGCATAAACTTTCAAGTTTCAAAACAGACAGAAGTTTGACTTCCAATTTCCAGAAATGGTATCACTGGCACTGTTACTGCAAAAGCAAATGGAAAGTACAGACCTTAATGGGGATCAAGGGTCTACATCAGCAAGCATACCCTGGAGAAAAGCTTAATTATGTATGAAATTCCAAATCATATTTCTTCTCCTCGTGCTCCCCATTGGCAAAGAGAGATGGGAGTAATCAGTTGGCATTTTAGCTTAGAACCACCTTGATGCATCGATAGGGACCCATTAGTGAAAGATGCAGAAAACCTAAGATGCCCAGATATGGATACATATACCAACACTGGTATGGGAAATGGATATACAGTTCTCCATTTCCTGAAGTCCAGGACATGGACACAGATACAGATATAGGTACCCATCCAATATGTCGATACCATACTTTAGTTTTTAGTATTTTTAAGCTTAGTACTATTCTTTGGTATCTACATCATGCCAAATGTAACAAAACCTAAAATATTGCAGCGTCTTTTACAATAAGATTTGTTACAATATATTATTTGCATACTTTTATTAGCAAATGAATAAGGGAATTTTAATGAGTTAAGAAAATAATCAATCTTTAAAGAAATGAGAAAATTCTTGCATAAAGTATCCATGCAGTATCGATATCGTGTCAATACGGGTATGTTGAGCACATTTAAAGTATCCAGGTATATCACTGCAGCAAACCCTTCAGGTAGATTGAGTCTGTTGGTTATGTCTTTCTTTTCCTTGTTTAACTGTAACTTAGGATACCATGGGTATTTCTGGAATTTTGTTGTCTCTCACCGCGTTAATATAAATATGTGGGAAATTGTGCTCCACATAATACATGATTTCCCCTTCTCCATTCTTCTCTCTTCTCCTCTTCTAATATTTTCTACTTTACTGATTTAATTTAAACCCTAGGTATGTGAAATTGTGAAGTTTAAAACATTGTATCATAACAAGTACCTAGGATGTTGTGTATTGAACCCTAGTGCTGCCACAGGTGGTAGAACCACATGGTTGGGTCTTACGCCTAGGGAAAATCACAATTTTTTTTTTGTTTTGGGTTTATTTTCCCTTTCATACTATTCCTTAAGACTATTCATCATTACTATTCACAGATTACAATGGTCTACGAGATTTGTTCATCTCACTGTTCAAGGAGTACTATTCATCGTGACTACTTACTATTCACATATATTATTCAAAGTTATCGTTCATTGTATTGTTCACAAGGCGTGTGGAAAGTTTTTTGTGGGGAATGGGAGGGGACTTCTAATGCAAACCCTAGGTTTAAATATGTCCAATGATAGTTCGTTTAATGATTCACCTGCCACATCTGGAGTGATGAGTGGTATGTCACACATGGGTATCCATGGTGACCATAACCTAGGGTTGTAGGTCACCACAATGAAGCTGGATGGGTCGAATTACATAGACTGGGCACGGTCTGCCTGTATATATATTGGTGGACGTGGTAAGTTAGGGTACATTAATGGAAAGTGGTAGCACCCACCCTAACTAATCCTAGCAATGATTTGTGGGAGGCTGAAAACCTCATGATGATGTCATGGTTGTTACATTATGCGGTCACACATTAGTAAGGGATTCTTGTTTCTCTCGAGTACGAAGGAGATATGGAATGATGTAGTGTAAACTTATGCCGAAGTTGAAATTTTGCGAACTTATATGAGTTGTGGCAGGAAATATCCCACCTTCGTCAGGGGGAGAATGGTAGAGATCCTCCACCTTCCACATTGTCTTAGGTTATGTCTACATTCAAAGTGAAGAGAGCAGACGACGTTCTATGTTCTCCAAGCCTAGACAGGACCCTGTTTCTCATAATAAGTTTGCACTTGCGACGACAACTCAGAAAACTAGCAAGGCAGGCCCGATTTTTTTTGGAAAGTGCGATGATAAGGACAAGCTGAAGTGTAAGCACTGTGGGGGAAGAAGTTACACGAATGAGACATGTTGGGATCTACGACTTCCTTAGTTCAGCTCTAGTTCCAAACAGGGGCTATCTATAGCGCACTCAGTAGTCTGGGATGCAATTCAGACAATTTCTACACCTCCTGAGGTATGGTCACGTTTTCCAATGATGAGATGGAAAAGTTGAAACGGATCATGTCTCAACTCGATGGACAGTCCAGTGCTCCTAATTCCATTTTCGCTCACTCAACACTCAGGTACTTCTAGGTTAGCTCTTTTTGTGTCATCTACACCTTCCAAAAGCGTATGGTAGTATGCGTGAATATAACCAACCGAATCAAAATCCTTTCCCTCTCCAACACAGTTGGTCCAATAGAAGCAAGCCCTACGGCCAATCCAAGCATGGCTAGCTCCATAGTTTGCATCAATTTCCAAGATGAACTCCAATCGAGTTATTCTCTCCCTGGCAACAAATATGTATTGGCCCTTACATCAATTGGATGTGAAGAATGCCTTCATGGTGAATTGGAGGAGGTATATGATAATGCCACCAGGATTCAAATGTGAGGGCAATGGGAATCCGGTCTATAAACTAAAGCAAGCCTTGTATGGATTGAAGCAATCACCTCAAGCCTGATTTGAGAGATTCAGTGGGGCAGGCAAGAAGATTGGGTAAGTACAAAGCCAAGCCGACAACACATTGTTCATCAAACGTAAGCAATACAGAATTATTGCTCTCATAGTTTACGTGGATGACATTGTGGTGACAGGAAATGATCAGAGGAAGTGCAAGAGTTGAAAAAGCAAGAAACGGCACGTGATAACTAGATCTAGTGCAAAGGCAGAGTTTCAGTCTATGGCCCATGTAGTGTGAGCTATTATGGCTGAATATTATGCTGAGTGAGTTGGGAATTAAAGTTCAAGAGCCAATGAGCTTATATTGCAACAATAAAGTTGCCATTAGCATTGCCCATAACCCAGTCCAACATGATATGAACCAAGCACATAAAAGTTGCTAGACACTTCATCAAAGAGAATTTTAGGAGTTGCCAAATTTGCACACATTATGTCAAGGCAAGAAAACAAGTTGCATATGTTCTAAATAAGGGCGTTAGTAAGGATTGTCTCCAAAATATGTTAATCAAGCTGGACATGATAAATATCTTTGCACTAGCTTGAGGGAGAGTATTGGTTGTCTTTATTTTCCCTGTTTCATTATAACTTGGGATACCTAGGTATTTCTGGTATTTGTTTGTTTTTCACCTCATTATTATAAATATGTGAGAAATCGTGCTCCACATAATACATGATTTCCCCTTCTTTCTTCTCTTCTCCCATCTTTCTCCTTTTCTCTTTTCTTCTCTCCTAATCTTTTCTACTTTATTTTCCACATTACCGATTTAATTTAAACCCTAGATATGTGAAGTTTAGAACATAGTCAACATGGATTCTTTAAAAGCACAAATAGCAAATAAAAATACCAAATCACATTAAAGAATCCATGATTTAATACTAAAACATCAGGTCAAGTGTCAGGTCACAATATTTTCCTCTGGGTTGTACATTGAGAAAGTATGTTGCCGTCATACAGGTGCATATTGATAAATAGGGTGCACCGTGAGGAACTTATATGATCAGAAGTTAAAGACTTGAGATTAACCGATACAAAGTGTAAACCAATAAACATCAACTCTAGTTGAGCATGTTCACGACTCACCTGCAAATACTCCAACTCTGACATTCTTTCAGAAATAAGTGTGTATAGCGACCTTAAACCTACATGGGATAGTAATACGATCAATCAACCAATATCTTCTTCATATTAGAAAACATATAAATATCCCTCAAGCACTTGCATTCAAAGAACCACCTCTGATTCAAATGAGTGGTAATTAATAGCACAGCAAAACAGAGATCCAAAATAGCAAAAATGTTATACCAAATCCAATAATATAGAACTAAACTGCAGTTCAAAATTTTACCAATTCAAGACTAAACAGGCTATCCTACTTTAGCCTCGTTTACATGTCAGCTCCAAAATACTTCATCATGGACTCTCCAAGTCTTACCCACCAAATACAATTGGCATACAGTGACAATAAGTGAAAAAAGAAACAAGAGAACTGACAGAACACAATTCCTAGTTATGATTTATGAATCAAGCAATCATATTTGAATATATAAATTAGTGCATATGAGAATTGAATGGTCAATAGTGATGACCAATATCAAAGACTACAGACAGAACAAAGAGAAGGAATTACCCACGATAGCAAACATATTAGAGGAGAAAACTATGAAAGGATCTCGTGTAACACCAAAAACTGCCGGTATCGAGTCAACCTAATAATAAGAAAGATTAAAATTTTCATTTCAACATCTGTAGAAAAATCATTAAATGCTGAAAATATAAATTATTGAAATGGATAAGGAATAAAAGAACCTACAGCGAATGCAATATCACTGAGTTCAATAACTGTTACAGTGAGGAGTAAAGGTGTGGCCTGCCCAAATAATTGAAGTCATTAAAAATCAAGTAAAATATATGTAATTAGTGATCTTTATATTTTAGTATGCTAAATGTGATTTTATTACCAGGATGGCAGAGTTAGATGTTAGAATGTTAAAAATGAAGGTATAACCTCACCAACAACTTACTTTCCAGGCACCATCCTGAATTGTTATGAATCGATTGCCATCATAATCAGCTGTAACATGAAGAATGAACCAGAGGATGTGAATCAATACTTTATTGCAATATAAAATCTCAGACCATAAACATCAGCTAGTTCAAATTAAATTAGCCAAAAGTGTTTTAAGTACATAAGTGCTATATTCTAACTGGTAATTCCTCCAAAACAAACCCAAATCATAAAAAATCAACAATGGCATAGATGTAATGGTTTGACTGCTCTTTCAAGTCACATATTCGAGAGGTAAGGTCCTTAAGCTTCACCATCCAACAACTTACATTACAACTTGTACCTATATATTTTCGATTTCAACACATTGTGGAATGTAGAGTAAGAGTGAAGATTATGCCATCACATTATAGTCCTTTGTTTACAGGCTTTTCTCTTGTCTCAAAATACTACTTGTAATTGCTAAGGAGAAGATCTAATAGCAAGATACTGCAAGCATGAATATCTTCAAAATGACAGAGGTCCATGTTGAACACTTTCGCCAAAATAAATTGGTCCTTAAAAGTGGTTAAATAATAAAACAAAAGCATGGCATTCCATCACACAATTTCAAAGAAAAAGAATAATATAATTATGAACTCGATAGCTTTCTTATAGAATCTGAGGATACATCCTGGGGAATTTGAAAAGATTGAATTTTTATCTGTAGATCCCTGGTGAAGGGATTGCCATTGATCTAGAAGTCTTTCGCGATAACTCAGGGGTAGGTATTTCTCTTAAAGACTTCCTTCATATCAGTCCACTAAACAATGGGGTCCTCACCACTTCTCTCTATCCTACTCTCAACATTGGTCCAGTAAAGTTTGGCTTGTCCTACCAGTTTCATCTTGGCAAACCTAACTCTATGATCTTCAGACATTTCATACCACTCAAAATAGCGGTCCATGTCTGACAACCAATCGAGGAAAGCCTTTAGGTCCAATCGACCATCAAAACTAGGGCAGTGATCTTGACTGTCCACATGATTTGGACATTGGGATCGTAAGGGTCTTGATATTCACTGAGGGGTTCGTGAACACGCCCTCAACCTCCGCTTAAGCCCCAGCCTCGACCTCGTCCTCGTCCTAAATTATGGGACTCTTCTAGAGAGAACCTTCTAAATTGGCTAGACGGGTATTAGTGGCATGGTTTTGTTCCTCAATCAATGCCTACCAAACGATGGTTAAGAGCTTCAAGAGCTCCGGTGATGTGATCGACATCCATAGTGGGTTGGTAACTCCTACCACTACGTGTGGACATGCACTAATAACGACTCTTTAATATCCTATGACCATATGAGATGCGAATGAGATGTTGGAATTTAATTCTAACATGCAAAGACTCTATTCCTAAGTGTGATGAACAAAAACCCGAAACTAGACCTAAGCTCTGATACCAAATTTGATGCAAGACTGTGAAATCTAAGCCTAGATGAAGAATTCAATTACCATGAGCAATATTAAGCATAAAATAAATCTGAAATCTACCACAAATAGTCTAGAGATGCTAGCAAATAATTAAATAATTAATTCGAGACAAAAGATCACAATCTAGCAAAATGAACCTCTAATTATTGATCGACGGGTCCAATGGAAGTCAAGACTTCCACTAGCTTAAGTTTCAATCAACACGTGTAGATTCACAATATTCCCTATCAATGATTTTGTTAGTGGATGGTGTATTCCCGCACACATGTTCTGTTAGCCCGACGACCCGTTGGTATACATAGTTGTTTCGTCTTTCCTCAACAGATCGATCTTCTGAGGTAAATGGTTCTTTAACATGGTATAAGAGCCTTTAGGCCTGGTAGGTCGTAGGTTCAAGTCTCCAGCGGAGTGTATTCCCACTAAGGGGGTGTGTTAGCGGATGGTGTTTTCTTGCGCACGTGTTGTGTTGGCCCGACGACCTGTTGGTATACATAGTTGTTTCGCTTTTCCTCAATAGGTCGATCTTTTGGGGTAAATGGTTCTTTAACAAATTTAATAAATAAAAATGGGTTCAACAGGGTTTAATTAAAGTTCTTGGGGTTACAGAGGGAAACCAGGAGATCCAGGTGGGTTTCTGGATTGTTGGGAGAACAATGTTTTATGTGAGTCAGTAGGGGTGTATAAGTTGTACAAGTGATGCCGCAGGGGTTATAGGCTTCAAGGGGAAGCCACATGTAGATCTAGGAGTAAGGGGAGTGGGGGGTGCCGTAGAGGGGAATCAGGCACCAGAGGGTGTTGCAGGGAGAATAAGGAGTGGGGGATGGGGTGCAAGCAGGCACCAAGGGGTGCCGCAGGGTCCAGTGTATGGCTAGGGTATGGGTTGGGGTTGAACCCAGTTAGTGTTTGGGTTTGAGTGATGGTACGCTTAGGGTTTTAGGCCTAAAATAGATCAAATAAAATTTAATGGAAAAGGAAGAAATCAAGAAGGAGAAGAGAGAAAAGAATACATTGGCTTCACACCAAAAATCAATGGCTTCACACTAATCCTTCCACAGGAGATTTCTCAAAACCTGAGCTTCATCTTTCATTCATTAATAATCAATTTACAGTAATGAGAGTTTTTATATAAAGCTGTAAACCTAAATCTAATATGGACCATCCAAAATAACTAATGACATCCAACAGTTGAAATAAAATACAGCCCACTTAAACAACTAAACAAGATTACAATGAGACCAAAACTATTAAATAATTGCTAAGACACCCAAAACAATAATAAAACTACAACTAGAACCAACTAAGACTAACAAATAGGTCCCTATTGGAGCCCATATGCAACTTCCCAATGTGGAGTCTTCAAGATGTTATGCATATGGGGTCTTCTGCTCCCACTGTCATGGAGAACTCAAACTGGGCCCACATAGAAATCATCAAAATATAATGACACATGTATAACTCCAGTTCTCCTCTTCTGGTACACTCTAGGATAGGACAATCTGATGTCCTCATCAGCTTAGAAAAGAGAGTTGCAAGAAACTACAACTTTCCAATTAAAGTGCAACTCTTGTTGTCTCTCTTTCCTTTAATGGGAGGGAGTAGAGAGACATTATATAAAGCACATTAAATGGAGGGGGGTCCCACACCTTTCAGCCCTATAGCAAGAGCCCATTGAAATTAGGGTTTCAAAAAAGGTAAAGACTCCCCCCCTAGTAGCTCTCTTCTCCAAGCTTTGGTGCTCAACTCCAGAGGTTCGTGTGCGCATGGATTGTGTTCTCTACACCAAGTTCAACTATGAATCACCGGAAATCATGAATATGAGTATGCAATTTATTTATTTTTTATTATTGCTATGTTATTATGATAGAGAACGATCCTTCGGGAGCATGCTTTTCCGCCTATTGTCCATGCTTTTGTGCATTTTCTTACAAGTTCTGCCTTGAAATTTGTGTCATTATGGACATGTGTATGGTCCGATGGACTGTGCAATTTTTGGCACTCATATTATCTAATAGTCTTTGGAATCCTCAGCATTTACAACCGATAAAAGTAAGATTTTATTTTAAATAGGTGAACCATACACTTGTCATCGTTAACCACATTCTCAAGCCCCAGCTGTTGTGTTTAAATATTTGAATGACAAAATATAGAAAGAAAGTAGCAAGCCCATTCAACGATAATCCCCTATCTACTATACTAAGGATACACAGTCAAATATGAAACCAAAATGAACCGTGAGGTAGCTCATAATTTAATTTTCATTACACGCAACACAAGCATAAAGTGATACTACAAGATTTTCTTTTATTCTAACAAAAAAGCTTATCAAAGAATAACACCGAGGAAATGATATAACACTACAAAGCCAAACAACTTCAATAATGAGTAACAAAATTCTAACTTCATTTAATAAGCAAGGAAGCACAGAAAATACACAACAGTTTGTCCCTTCAACTCATCTTGGAAAAACTTGACTGGTATAAAGACAAGAATTTTGGTTACATGAATTGCTGTGAAAAGTATATATCCTAACCAAGCCAATGGTTTGAATAAGAATTGACAGAAAGGGAAGAGAAACATAGAGAATAGAAAGTTACAAGTGACTGGAATAAATTTCTGGCATGTCTTAACAACGAAGTTGTTGGACAGGTCAGTCTCTTCCTCTTCTCCAGCAAACAGCTACATAAAATGAATATCATGGATCATTAAGCTCCAAAGCAATTGAATTATATTTAAAACAAGTGGTTTTCATAAACAGAAGAACTAAACATCGTTTAAGGATATAAAGAATAAAATACTCCATATCATGGCTCCAACAAGCATATGCATCTAGAAACTCGGAACTCAAGAATCATTTCGCCGGAGACATCATATAGATATTTAATAAAACAAGAATAGGTAATAAAAAATAACGTAACCAGTATAAATGATATGTATGCAAATAGGTCCATTTATATATTTTATAATACCACATATTAATGAAACCAATTCAAAGCATAAACTTTATATCTTACAAAGTATATATTAATAACTGCACATTACAGCTGGGATGTAATGTGCAGCTATTAATTGGGATGTTAACATCAAGGCTAAACAGAAACACAGTGTCCTCCTACAAGACTTGGGTAGGCATTGAATACTGATGGGTCTATTAACAATGTAGTAGGAGGATATGGTAGAGATATTCAAGATGGTATTGGTACTCCTATCAAGGTGTTTGCTAATAGAAGATGTATCAGCCCAATTCATGTTCTTCAACTGTTCTCCGTTTTCAAAGGAATGCACTAGTGTGGCAGCAAGGAATTAAAAAGTTTATTTACACACTCTTCCAATTTGGCTGATCTTTGGAAGAACCTAGATAAATGCTTTTTACGCGCGTGAGGTTTAGCCAAGGTTTAAAATATCATTTCGTCTCGTTGTCTCAGTAAGCTGACGGACTGAGACAATGGAAAAAATAATATGTCTCGATAAAATTAAACCATTTTCTAATGCTTAATTAGGCTACAAACTTGTTTTCCAGCATTTATGTGTTATAAAAGACACATATATCATGAAAATAAGCTTTAAAACTAGTTTCAATACTTAAATTAGGCTTTTGGCATGAGACGATACATCCCCCAATGTATCGTCTCGGTACACTAGCTGAACGAGACGTCTTGGCCAAGACGAAACAAAACAAAACAAAATTTTAAACCATGGGTTTAGCTAAAGAGACTCCTCAAGCGCCGGATCCTTTCAATTAGTGGGAGATAAAGCACACTTGAAGAGAAGCCAATAAGTCGGTGGATTTTATTTATTTTTTTGTATTTCTTTAGATGATTTTCTTTTTGATCCTCGAGAATTTCCATCTATTTCTTATTAAATTTCTTGAGGAAGATGCAATTGGATGTAAATATGCTAGATTGTAATTTTGTTCATATTAATGATAGCTGGTAGGAATCTACCTAACCCCATCTTACCCACCAAAAAACAAAAACTGCACGTTACAGTATAATAATACAGTACTTTACAATTTTTGACAGATTCAGCATGTCTAAGTTAAAAGAATCCAAGATTTAGTCAAGAGTCAAATTAGGGTACCCAAAAAAAAACATCAAGAGTCAAATTGCCAAGGTATTCAACTGACTCCCAACTTGAACCTGGGTTTTAAATTTTGGTCCCACTATTTATAGTCACGGACCAGCATTTCAATTTCAATTCCTCAGAGACAACATAAAGCTGCCCTGCCCCTCTTTCAGACTTTCTCTATATCCTTTCTTTTTTCTTGCAAGAAGCACCACACATACTTCTGGTCAATTTCCTCATCTTCTATACTTTGGTCAGTCCAAATGCATAGGAATATCTGAATAATCATAGTTGGCCAAAAAAATTCACTCTAAAAGAATGATATAAAATGACTGATACACTTCTTTTTGTGTTTAAATTTGTAAGGAGTGAACTTATTAAATCAAACAGGAGATCTACAAAGATGCCCAAAAGGAGAAAACTAAAGAGAGGGCAGCCTCATTAGCTCAACAGGGAACAAAACAAGCATTAATCTGAGTCAATGCCCCAAGCCAAAACCTCACAATTATTTACAAAATCCCAAAGGTCACAACATTGAATACTAGAATGATAGCCCAATGCAACAAAAAAGTAACTTTATTTTTTTGACCACTGCATCTTTGGTATTTTACTTGTCTTCAAATATGCACTCATTCCTTTCTTTCCAAGTGCACCATCCCAATCCAAATGGGATCATCTTCCAAATTGCTTTCCTCTTATCATCCATGCCTTCCAAAGTCAGCTATGCAAGAACTCTAATTGGAAAGGCCCATCAGACTCCAAACACCTCCAAAAACTTGTTCCAAACACTGTTGGTGAAATCAGTGAATCAAAAGATGTTTACTGATTCTCCAGAAGCCTTACACAAGAACAAGATTCAGCATTATCTTTTCCGGCTTGTCAAGTGATCCACCATTAAGATTTTGTCAAGTGAAGTAGTCCACATAGAAAGATTCTTCTTGAAAGGAATTGGCTTGCACCAGATTAATTCGACTAGGAAAGAAGGCGACAGATTACCAACATAACCAAAGAAAAGGACCGCACTGTAAAGATACCTTTATTCCATATCTATACAAGCTTGTCTTCTTCATTGAACAAGACTGGATCTCCCTTCAAGACAACCCAGAAAAGCGGCAAATTGATCTAACTCCTAGCTGTTCGGATTGCTTCTGAAGTAGAAATTCCAAGACATTCTATCTCCAATCCTAGTTGAAATTGAGTTCTAGGGTTTCTAGGGTTAGGTTTCAAGGATGAAGATGAATAGGAGAGAGAAGAAAGAAATTGGCTGAAAGAGGATACCATGTGCACTTGTCACATTGACTCCATAAATCTTATTTATATAAAGGGTTACAACCAAAAGACAAATATATCCCTCATGGGGTATTTACAGAACTACCCCTTTACTAGAGAAATACGTATTTCTACGTATCTGATAACACTCCCCCTCAAGTTGGTGCGTAGATATCTTTCATACTACTGCTCTTGCCCAAGCACGTTTAACTGCGGAGTTCTGATGGGATTCGGTGGATTAGTACCGGTATGATCGCACCCCTCGAAACCATTTTTTATTCTAAAAAAAGTGTTTTTAGTGAGAGAAAATCAAGTCATTTTAGACTTTAATAGCCCATAACCCATAACCTATTTACAGAACTACCCCTTTACCAGAGAAATACGTATTTCAACGTATCTGATAACAATCCTCTCCACATACTCAAAAGGATACCTCTCTGACCCACCATCTCATAGAGGCTTTGAAAATACCAACAACAAAGGTTCTTCCCTACACCAAGTATCCTGCCAAAATCTGGTTCTATTCCTTAGGTCCATATTAAATTGACAGCTTTGGAGAATTTCTCAAAACTTTGGATATACATTTACAAACAGTCATGATGTAGCTAGAATGAACTTCATTTGAGTCAAAATCTTGATTTCTGCTTTTGTATTAGCTTTTGATCACTCTCCTCCATAAGCGATTGGTCTCCTGGCCACTTACCCAACAATGCTTTCTTCATCATTCTCAATGGTCTTAAACCTAGACACGTTACCTCCTTTTGAGTGCAAACCATCTTCCACCTCAGCAAATGATATTTTTGGCATCATCCATACCATCCCATAAAAAAATTCTTTCAAGTTTCTCTAGCTCTAAATAGAAGCTGGAATAATAAAGAGAGGTACAAAGTATGTCGGTAAAGTCGACAAGCTATTATGAATCAAAGTTGGCTTACCTCATTTTAGAAGATACCTTTTTTTTCCCAAGAGATAAGCCTTTTTTCAGAACATTCCACTATGATTGACAGCTCAATCCTGATGGTAAACCAAGTTAAGTGAATGGAAAACTGACCAATCTTGCAAACCCCGTCCAAAGTTAACTTCCTTAAATTCTCAACTTCCCTACGGTAAAGACCACTTTTGGAAAAACTAATCTTTAAACAGAAAACCACTTCAACGCATAGTAAAATGAATCTAAGTTATTGCAATTGGAGATGAGAGGCTTTACAGAAGAAGATAGAATCATCAGTGAATCAATTATGAGAGATCGTCGGGCCTTTATTACCTACCTTCAACCTTTATCACAGCCCCTTCCTCCGCTTTTTACATGAGTCTACTAGGGGCTTTCGCACCAAGATAAACAAAAAAGATCTCCTTGTTAAATGCCCTCGAGCTATGATAAAATCCAGTCAGGTTACCATTAATCGGACGCGAGAAAGAGGCCATTGATATGCATACCTCGGTCCATTTTCTCCACTTAATTCCATATTTGTCGCACACTATGGTTATGATGCCATAGCATAAAGAAAAATGTCATAGATCTATATATGCTCATGATACAAATAGAAAAGACTCTACCTTAATGTGCAAAAAGCATCATTTTGTAAAAGCAGATGGAATGGTCGTCACCTTTACGCCTTCTCAGGCAAGCACACATAAGTTGAACGTTTTCCTTGTCCATATATCTAGGAAAACTTTGAATTGGGCGTGCAAAAAAATATTTTTACATCCATTGAATCAGTAACCAACCATAGTGCATACAAAGAACAAAGATTCTCTTCAGTCGCTAATTTTACTATAGAACTACAAGTTCTCATCATAGTTCAGTCCATTCACAACCAGCCTAACCTTGTATTTTACACACTCCCACTTGTCTTATACTTGACTTCATACACCCATTTACAACCAATGATGTTATGTTAGTAGAGATTGACACCAACATTCAAGTTTCATTTCAATGTAGTGGCTTGAAGCTTCACCTCCATTGCATTCATCTTGTTCTTGTTTGTCAATTCTATTCTTCTTTATACATTTGATTCATGAATGATGAATGCAAGAGAGAGAAACTTCCATATGAAAATTCTCTGCTCTTCCCACATGGTTTCCTAGTAGGAGTACTTTCCAAGGTTTAATATAACATATACAACTTTGGAATAGGTCTTTGGATTCTCGAGTTGGCTCCGCATAGTCAATGGGAAAAACCCTCAATTTTATAAGAGATGTCAAGTCAACCATTGACTAGGTTGACCTTTTAAAAAAAATCAAAGTTGGAGTCCTTTGAAAGTTCCAAGATACTCAGGAAGCTTTTGAACATTTCTTACTTTCTTTTCTGATATCCATCATAATCCTTCAATGATTTTGGATCATAAATTTCAACATCAGATTTTTTATCTGCATGACCTTCCGAATGTGTTGAGGGTTGATTTCAAGCAGATTGGTTTGAGACACCGAATATATTTAAGCTACCCATGCAACTCACCTTCAAAATTATTTCAACTCATATTGAAAGACAATAAGTGTTGATGTTGACCATCGGGAACAAAATGGAAAACCCAAAGGCATTATCAGGACATGAAAACATGAAGCATGCTTAGTAATCATGTCAACAGATCAAAATTCTTTCAAACATATTCATCTGAAGAAAATCAAAGCTGACATATAACATAATTTCATAAACCACAAAGTAAAGAGGTTAATTGACAACAGATATGCATTGCATTGTCAATAAATTAGTTCAGAAGAGAATGGTACCTTGTATGATGAATATAAAAGTATCGCAGCCAGTAGTAAGTTCACTGCCTCAAACCTCTAAGAAGTGATATTTCAGTATCGAATCCAATAAAATGAAACAGATAAAAGTATCCACTGTAATAAAGTGAAAATGTGAGGGAATAGTTATCAAGTTAGAAATTAGCAACCTGAAGGGTAGCAGCTCCAAGAAGTATCATTAATAAACGAAAGATAACTGAACCAGCAAGACCATACGAAAGCACCTTGCCCTATATTTCAACACAATAAGAAGTCTATTAACATGGATTGACATTGTATGAGAATGTTACGGAGATTGACATTGTGATTTTTATTTTTTTTTATAATTGTAGAATTAACATTTTGATGTAATTATCTATATAACAAAACAGGGAAGTTGTCTCCCCACTTATACCCCCTCTTATCTGTTTCAACAAAGAAGGGCCGAGATCTTATCCCCCAAATGGACGGTGGATCTCAGCCACTCACCTTACTTTGGCAAATGCTTTGATGGGGAGTGCCGAGGGCATGGGCCACCCACTATCAATATAACACAAGTGACTGTGGTTTTCTTATACCCCTTCTTATCTTATATGGCTTCAATAATGAGTGGCTGAGATCCACTATGATTCATATCGATGGCTGAGATTAACTTCCACCCGATTTTGACAAACACTTTGTCGGAAAGTGCCGCGGGCACGGGCCACCCACACATATAACAAGACAACTCAGTTGTATTCTCTTATCTTATCCATCCATCTAATGTGGACTGTTAGATAAAGAGTGGTTGAGATCAAATCCATCGATCTAATGTGGACGGTTAGATTTTAGCCACTCAATCCGCCTCATTTGACCTCAATTTATTCAAAATTTGAATCTCAACACCGATATTTTTTGTTATTTCTGTTATTTTCTCATTTCTACCTCTGTGCGTTACAATCCGTTATAATGGAAAAAATGGTAACGCCCCAGTCCGTTATACCGTTTGAGTGCTGAAGGCACCCAATTTTTGCAAACGCTTTTGTTGGAGAGTGCCGTGGGCACGGGCCATTTACTATGTATAACAAATCATAGCCTCGAGGACCAAAAACATTAGAGTATGAGACTGTATTAAGAACAAAGGGTAAATATGCATGTCATACAGCACCTGATACATAATTGGCACTTTGAAGTACTTGAAAATCAAAACAAAGACGAAGAGATTGTCCACTGACAAACTTTGCTCCAGTAGATACCTAAAATATCACAAAGTCTTTCTAGTGTTCATAATAGGCCGACTTTGACTCTTGAAGCAGTAGTGATCAATTCAAGTCAAAAGGAAAAAAATAAACAAAACAAAAGATTGCAACCATGGAGTTGGAGAACGAACATATTGAAATTTACACACGCTTTCTTTATATAAAGTAAATGTATTATAAAAAATTTCATCATATTTCTGTAACATCATCGGCACAATCCCCTGTTCAATTTGTTTAGCCAACGTGTCATTACTCAGTAATACCATAAAGGCTACTAGACAAGTCCAAGAAAAGATCAGTTGAAAAAATAAAGTAATTTTCCAACAGCACAGAACTAACTAGACAAGAAAATTCTGCCAAATCCTGCTGTACATGACAAATCATTCTCACTTGCTAAGAATAACCAAGTATGCAAAAAATAATGGAGCTTTCAGGCCTCAGACAAAGATATCTACATGAGGCACGCTTCTTCAAAGTGTATGTATATTTTAGGTGGGATTCTTCTCATTTGAGTTTCTTTTGCAAAGAAGAGCTTTTACATGACAAAGAATTTCCCACAAAATCCAGAACTTGTTAAAAATAAGTATTTGGATGTCTCTAGAATCTTCACTTCTTTGAATTATGAGAACTACTGCTCCTCCTCCGTAACCTTTCATGGTCAACAAAATAATATTCAAAATCCTTTTCTTTGTTTGCTTGAAATTGTTATTCAGAATAGGGTTGGGGAAGACTTGGACAACTGTCTGGGATGGAAAGGCCCATAGCATTGCCAACATCAACATTGTCCCAAGTCCCAGATAGTTTAGTCACAAAATGAAACCACGTATCAGAATAGGGTTGGGGAACTTTCTGCTTCTAGAACAATCAATGGTTAGCCCTATTGTGTTCTTGTTCCAATAACGCTAATGATACACCAACTTGTCATATTGCGGCCCAAAAGGCCCTTACACGTGCTGCGAGAGGTTGGCTAAGGCGAGTGTGCCTAACAGGGGACCCCTAGGAAGGACATAGAACCACATGCAAGAACAAGGCTACATGCCTTCGTCAGCCATCAAAATGTCAGATTTCTTGAAGTATGCAATTTGAGGATTGCAATCCTCCAAGAATCAGAATCACAACATGCTATTGAAGACAAGCCCAGTTGCGATTACATTCTTACATCAGTTCCATGTTGACGAGATACACAGTCTCTGTTGCATCACCTTGTTAAAGTATTTATCATTTCCATTATTTTGATTTACTTACTGTAACTGTCTTGTGTGCATGAGTATTAATTACGCATTTATGCTATAACAACCCTTAAATAATGTTGGTATGTACATATAAGTCTGTGTATTTTAAGCCATCAGATTACTTTAAGATGTAAAATGACGTCGCATGTCACCACTGATGACACCAACAAGAAGGCGCTTTGGTACAGGTTGAAGGTTCTAAAAGGACAAGAGGAAGACTGAAAAGGACATGGACTGGAGTGGGTTGGGAAGAAAAAATTTAGGACACATGCTTTAACAGAAGTTACGGCTCTAGATATATTGTATAACAGAACAGGATTTATGTTGCTGATAAAGACACTTTTAATGATGATGATGAGGATGATGAATATGTCACCTAGTTGACACAAAAAAGGGGGAAGGGGAGGAGGGGAAGCAAGCTTTCTTCATTCTTGTTGGAAGAATGTAAGAAAACCTCGTGAATAGGTAAAATCTAAAACACATTATACATATTTGTGCTCTTTGTATACCCTGCAAAAAATTCAGAGGCCTTTCCAACTCCATCTGTCAAACCCAAACCAACACCAAATGCCACCGCGGTGCACACCTGCAAAATAAAGGATTATATTGGTTTAGAGAATGAGTCAAGTGAATTATGAGTAACTATAAGCTACCATGTACTGACCCATAAGGCAAAAGATTTAACAGAAGATGTATAACCATGCTCGGGCTCCTGAATGGCAACAGAAGGGATGGAGTGCGTGACACTGTCAATGTTGTTAATGCCATCAGACGATTGAGAAATGGTCCCTTTTGTTTCTTCTGCAGATCCATTTCACCATCACATTATATTCAAACATATTATAGGGAATCTGCAGGATTCCGAAATGTTTTGTGGATGCTCTAACACATGAAGTAATTAAAATTAGGATGTAGAAATGCTTACAATGGTCAGAAATGCACAAGCCTTCAAAAAATATTAATAAAAATCTATCACTCTACGTAGGACACTACTTTCTTATTATACCCACAAAAACTACTTCAGATCTCACAGCAGGTTAGTTTGGGAGAAATGATATTCACAATTATAAGCTCCTAAGAGAACTATCAGACAACTAAAAATGTTTTTTATAAAATATATGCCTATCTAAAATTGTCCAAAAGAATGATAGATAACAAGATTTGTAACAAGTTTGACTGGTTATGACGTGGTGTAGGTGATCTTATGTTTCGCTTCGCATATTTTACAAGTGTATTAGGAAAGTCTATTAAAAGATTATATACAAGAAGAATCAATGAGGTCAAACACATATTACAAATCGGGCATAATTATGGATCTTTATAATTATGATAGTAGAACATACAAAATTGTTTGTCAGTTCTCAGCCAAAGATTTCAGACTCTTGGTTAATATAAGAGGATCACCTGACATTATAGACAAAATACCTAGAAAATAACATTGAGGCAGGGAAAATTCCCTTTTCGACCAACGAATTTTGTAGAACCAGTTGTCTTCAACTGATTCAATTACTACAAAGGTACGGTTACTGCAGTGCCTTGACTTCAAATCCATTTGAACTGAAAACAAAACAGAAAACGCAAAAGCAACCAAACCACTAGTGTTTGGAAAAACTCCACCAAAACAAGGCTGGAACACCACACCATCTTGCCCAGAGATACTTTCTGGCCTTTTATACAACCAACAGAATCGAGCATAACTTGTCCATTTTTAGGTGGTGGATGGGCAGCTAAGGCGCGTAGATTCCTCTAAACGGGTGAAGTACCTTAATCCAACACATTAAGTTTCTGGTGCAACACTTCCGGATTTCTTTTTTATTTTTTCTTTCTTGCTTGCGGGATATTATTTAACATATACCATAAGCTCTACTTTTTCCAATCAAAGTTTTTTAGCAGCAATATGACATTATACACATGTATCCTCATCTATAGGTATATGATACAAATCATAAGATATCTCATCACATTAGCCATTATTATCTTTATTATATATTTTTTTTTAAATTACATTGTTTTACATTATTTAAAGTATATTGTCGAGTCTGCAAATCCTGTTTTTGGGTTCACCGAATTCAACACTCCAAAACTGTATAGAATTTTGACATACATACCAGTATCGATGCAATGAGCAAGCAAATCCCATGATCATTAGTACACAGAGAGATGATGCACGTTGGACCACAACTCGACGTACTACTAACAATGAATTGAAAGTGATTGTTGTCTGTAGAATTGGACTTCCATTTTCAATATGGATTGGCTCCATACGAAGGGACTAACACAACAATTTTGTTTAAATATCGTGTACAAGAACACACTGTCCTGTCAGGCTTACTAATTGCCTAATTGATGATCTATTTTCTAACAACTCTGTACTAATTTTTGGATTTGTACATTGCTAGGTTATTATTTTTTAATTATAAATCTTGATTCTTGACTGTAAGTTGACAGTTGGCAACAATAAACTCTTACTTTCAATAAGGAACGTGGATCCGAAGGACCACCCCACGGTGTGGAGCTCAGAAGGTAACCATCACGGCTCTTTCAAAAATTAACGGGGCAGCGCAACATGACAGGAATCGCGATGACCATCCAATGGTGTGGAGCTAAAGACACTCATCGAAGACACCATCATAGCTTGATCTTTCAACACTTAACAGGAAATTGCAATATGAGTAATAACAGACTGACTTCTGAATTCTTAAAAGCTATTTAGAATAATCATAACAACATACTGCGTTAATGGAAAATTTTTTAACAAAATTGAATCCTCGCTAATTTTTAACTAGCCGAATAAGTATTTATAGACGAACAGTAATCAGAATCAACATTTTCACCTGAAGCAGATAAATATCCCTCCTGTTCGGTCTTCCTGGCACAAGCGACCGGTGAAAAACGAACTCGACGATGGTTCCCAGCTGTGATTGGAAAGCGAGAGACTGCAAGTGAGATCGATGGATGGATCAATCGATCGAGAGAAACATCGAACTCAAAATTGAAACGCACAACCTGTGAACGGACGTACCTGTTGAAGAGGATGCATGATGATGTAGAGGTGTAAAATTGATCGGTGTCCTTAACGGAGCTTGAAATGGTGGGAGCGATGAAACCCTAGAAAACCAAGAAACGAATTCAAGTGGAGTTTGAAGGCCATTGTGGATTAGAGAAGTGAACGCGGTCATGCTTTCGAAGTAGAAGAGAAACTATAAGCAAACAGGATGTCTTATCCTTCACTCTCCTCCATCAACTGTTTTAACTATAAACGAACAAAACTCTAAACATGAGCGTTATCAAGTAGTTCCTGGCTTCCTTTCTCCGGGCCCCTAGTTGGCAATTCGGAGTGGAGTAAACCAAGGTTTAAAGGAGGCCGTTTTAACGGTTAAACGGAATGGGGGCGTTACCGTTTAAACTGCGTTAAAACGGGTTGAAACGGCCAGAGGCAAAAATGGAAAAAACGGAATTAAACGGATTTTAAGGAAAAACGGAAAAATGGCGCTGAAATTCGAACATCTATACTCAATGATCTCCAAGAATGTGCCACGTGTAAGGTGCACGTGCATCATGGCATCCCCTGGTAAATTGTTGGGTTTCGAGCATTATGATCGAGGTGTTCCCCAACGAGTAAAACTTGTGTCACAAGATGTTGTGACGGAACACGGTCACAGCACTCATTACGAGCCACGTGGTATACTATTAGAGGACAATGACTGTATGGATGTTTGGGCAGTCCCTCGGTGGACTGGTACACAAAAAATCAGCTTGATTAGTGATTTCTAACTGATTCTATTGAAGTTATTTTCATGGGTTGATTTTAACGGTAAGAATTTGAGCATTACTGAGCGTTATTTGGGTGCATAAATCCAAAGGTTGTAAATCACTAATCAGGCTGATTTTTGGTTTGTACGCCCACCGAGGGACTGGTCAAACATCCATACGGTCAAATACCTCTGATAGTGTGCCACGTGGCTCATATTCAGTGCTGTGACTGTGTTCCATCACAACATCTTGTGACACAAGTTTTACTCTTCCCCAACTAGTACCAATTACGAGGCGGAAGACCACGGCTCTATGAAAATTCGTATCATACTTGTGCATACCACATGCAAGGAGTAAAACTTCGACGACAGTGGGTTGTTTGCGAAGCCGCTGACTACCAACGAGTCCTCGGCACCTACCCGAGTGCTTTTAGCCACGTACTCAAGTGACTCATTGGTAGTGCCAGGGGATCAAAATTTTATGAACGCGCTGTCATCGAGGCAGCGCACAATATGATGAGCTATGGGGCACACTCTCAGAGGATTATGACCATATAGATGTTTGGCCAATCCCTAGGTGGACCTATAGACCAAAAATCAGCCTGATCAGTGATTTCTAGGCATTGGATCGGAATTATTTTTTTATTTTTTATTTTTGTAATCAAGATTGGAATTATTTTCATGAGTTGATTTTAACCATGAGAATTTGAGCATTATTAACCATTATTTGAGGTACAAAGATCTAAAGGTTTGAAATCACTAACCAGCTGATTTTTGGTTTATAGGTCCACGTCCACCTAGCAATTGAAAAGCATCCATATGGTCAGAGTCCTCTAAGAGTGTGCCGCGTGGCTCATATTGTGCACTGTCATTAAAGTTTTACTCGAGTCTACCGTACGATATCCAGACCCTTCAAAAAGCCATTACCAAGGGGGAGTGGTTCAGTCGTAAGACGTAGCGACTTGGGTATGCTCCACACGGCCGTGAGTTCGAGACTGCGCCCCCTTGCGTAAACCCAGGAAGGCTCGGGTAAGCGCACACAACCGTAGGACTAGTCCCATGTTTAAATTGCCTCGGTCCAACTCGAAACTCACAACCAAACATCCCAGATGTGAAGAGATTCTCTTGACCGTTAAAAAGAAAGAATCAAGAAATGGAATCTTTTTTTTTTTTTTTTTTGTGATTTCGTATTCACAAAGGAGATATTTTAGGTGTGATTGCATGTATGCCACGTGTCCTTATATAAACAGTCGTAGTTATATCCCAGCCCTAGATCACAAGAGAAAATTGCCTAGGGAAGCACAAGAAATGACAGGAAAAGCAAAAGAGCGACCAGAAGTGATCCGCTCCAATCTCCATACATACAAACATTTGTAGGCGCCGAAACGCAAATCCGAGCGACATAATAAGACTCTCTGAACAGTTAAAAGATCAACGGCAGCTCCTTTCATCTCTCTCTCTCTCCTGTAATGGCTACGGAGATGCAGAAACCTAACGAGAGAGATCTCCAACACGAAGAACTCCCTAAGAAAACCCTAGAAACAGTTCCACACAAACCCTCGCTCAGTGCACGCCTCGAAGAGTCTCCCAACCCTTCTACTCGGCCTTCTCTGCAACCATCCTCAGCCGAAGATCCAGTAACAGACGGACCTCTCAAGGAAGGCGGTGATTCGAAAGAAAGTGAGTCTCCGAGTACCGAACCTCCGTTGGGTTCGTCGACGGCCGCGCCGGTTTCGGATTTTGAGAGGAAGATGCGCCGCGCCGAGCGTTTCGGGATGCCTGTGCAGCTCTCTGAAGAAGAAAAACGGAATTCTCGAGCTGAAAGGTGCATTTTCCCACTCATTTTGCATTTCTACCGGTGGGGTTTCAGTAAATGGACATTTAGGGTATTTTAGGGCTTATGTTAGGGTTCTTTTACTTTTCAGCTTTTATGGTGTTCTTGTCGGTGATTTGTTCTTCCTCTCTGCTAATCACGAAGTCTTTAGATGTCCTATATTAATCCATTATAATCATCATCACCATCGTAATGACTGTTGGTATTACTCTACTGGGTGTATTTTTTTTTTTGCTGCCTTTCTTAATTTGTTGGAACATTAATAGCTTCTCTGTGATGTACTAAATTTACGAAGACATGGGCACATTTCCTTTTTGGTACGGTTAAGACACAATTGAATTTGGAGAAGAAGCTGCTGGAGGTAATGGCGATGTCCTAATTTTCTCAGGGATTTTAGGGAGTAGTGGTTTGGTGGATCTTAGAGAGGTGCAAAATGAGTGATATTGAATGGCATAAGGTGGAATGTATTCTCTTTCTGGAAGGTGTTCTCAGGAGGTACGGATGCTTTTGTTCCTAGCACTAAATTCTTTGTCATTCCAGCATCCTGAGGATGCTTATTGGCTGGGATGGGAAAGTGTCCTTGCACACTAAAATGGCTGAAGCAAATTTATGCGTGAATCAAGACTTGGAGGCACGTAAACGCTTCTTGAAGATAGTCGAGGCCTCCCCCAATTGTGTAAAGGATTGTGGCAGCTCCGGGATTCAACGAAGCCAGGACTCGGTACAATCTTCATGCATTTTTCCACTACACGATGGTGACTATGTTCTTAACCTCGTTATTGAATGCCTAGTATAAATGTAATACACTTAAATTGTAGGACCACAAGTTATAGATTAAATAGAGCTAGTGAGGTCAAAGTTTAAAATGGCTAGTTCGGGAACTGAGGCGTTTTGTCTCAAAAAGCTGAGCCGTAAGTCTCATTTAAGCCTCAATTAAAAAAAAGTGCTTAAAAAATTCTAAAAAAAATATAATCTATTCTACTAAAATCAGAAACATCTCAAATGAAAAAAAAAACTTAAATAAGTATAAAAATAACTGAGGCAATTACTTTTACCTTAGGAGTGACGTTGTCGGGACTCTGGCTGAGTGGATGAATGCTGATATCAAATCTTTAAAAGCATAAAGCACATAACTAATTTACCAAATCTAAGTAAATAAGTTAAGCGTCTTGCCTTGAGGCGCGTTTTTAAACTATGCTTTAATTGCTCAAAGAACATAAGACACTCGATTATCCCCAACTATAGATAATGGGAATAGGAGTACCTGGTTCCAACAAGTCTTGGTTCAGCTATGATCTCTGTATTAGGTGACCTACGCTTCACAACTCTTTCAAAGCTTTTGAACTATGTGTACTTCTGGCTCTCTTTCTCTTCATATCTCTTGCACACGTTAGGTTTCTCTGACTACCATTGTGTTTTCGAATATAGCTCTACTTCTCCTTATACGAGAGAGGGTGAGGCGGTTAAAATTGGTAGTTGGTTGATAGGTGTGGCGGTAAGAACTTTTCAAAGTTTCAAATATTATGTAATTGTAGAGCGAGGTCGGTTAGATGTATTTAGATTATCTAGTATTGAAAGATATTATTTTATTAAAGTTAGAAGTGGGGAATCAGTTATTTTTACCGACTAATCTATTCTAGAATCTCCTAGACTCATTTGTATTAGAAAATTGTTCAACAATCCCCAACTTGTTTTAATTTAGATGGTATTATTTATTTGGGCATCCAGGAAAGTTGTATGTATAAATGAAGGTGTCTTTTAGACTAGAATCTCCACTTTGCAAAAAGAAGTCGAAGTTTGCTAAAGACCATAGTGGATAGAACTTTGAACTAAGAACTCTTTTTGACAGACCAGATTTGTCTCATGCACACTCCTTTCAGAGGTTGTTGTACACTAAAGTTCATCACTTTTAGGTCTATGCTTACCCAATTTTATTGAGTGCTCTAGAGATAGCCTGAATCTCATAGGAAGTAATTAGTTTCCAAACTCTGAAAGGTGAGTATATCAATGACTATATCTGATGTGATAGTGCATTTACTCCAACCCAGATTAGTCATTGCCTCATTAAGAGATAAAATCTTATCCCCACAAAATACGGGATGATTAACAATATAGCGTTATATGAAGGGATGAAGGGACTCTCAAAATGAAAATATTTCATCAAGTAACAGTGCTTTTATATAACAATTGTTAACTCAGCTCATTTTTCCCTGTGAACCTAAGAATCACATCAAGTTGGGTATCCATTAAAAGTACAGCTTCACATAAGGCTTTCAATCCCATTCCCTTCGATGCAGTTGAGATCAAGTCTTGCCCGAGGTCCTTGGATGGTGCGTCTGCCAAATTCTCTTTGGATTTCATGTCTTGTATGGCATTTTACAATTAGTGACCACTGTTCTTACGTGATTATGTTTTAGATGTGCTTTTCTAGATTTTCCATTGTAATTTTCATTGTATGTTTGTAGCATCGCAATTTAATTGTACCACAGGGTCTAATCGATTGTACACAGGGTCCAATCGATTGGACTTGGTTAATTTTTAATACATAGTTTTTAGCCTGAACTTAAGTCTTGTCCTATGACTTAGTTTTTAGCCAAGAGATTAAGTCAATCTATTTCTCCTAAGGCCACTAAGTCATTTTACATTCCTAACGAGTGTGCATGATCTTTAACTAACAAGTAGCGGTTCCTCAGATGAACCAGTTTTCAATTTTCTGAGTCTTCGGTCTTCGTCTTTCAGTCTTCGGGCAGTCAATGAGTGATACATACTACGACATATTCAAGGTTTCACTAAACTCGCGGGTTCGGTTACAATGTATTTTATGTCATACAGAATTATGCCAAATAGAATATGAAAATATTCCTTACATACATTTCTTGGAAAATTGATTTTACAACGAATCAGTGTTCAAAATGTGGTGACAATACATATAGGCGTCATATTTCTATTTCTGAATTATAGCCATCATAACTTCAATTTCATATTCACTTGCACTAGGTGCGTAAGGAATGGTAGGGCATTCATAGGTTTAAGATATACGCTAGCTTCCAATTGCTTAAGAAAGAATTCCATCTTCTGCTCCCATCAATGACAAATTTTTCCATTAAACCGAATAGTCACAGTAGTGATGAGTCTAGGTGGATTTAATGCGGCCATTTTTGGAGTTGGACAATATCTTCAAATTGTTGGGACCAGAAAGTGTCCTTGCGTGCTGAAATGGCGGAAGCAAATTTATTTGTGAATCAAGACTTGGAGACGTGGAAATGTTTCTTGAAGATAGTTGAAGCTTCCCACTTGTGCAAGGGATTGTGGCAACTCTATCCTCGAGATATAACCAACTCTACCCACACAACTTCTTTTGAGAGCTCTATTTTTGAAATGTTGCCGACACTCCGTTTTGTGCACATGGTTTAAAATGTTGACCCATATGAACCAATATGTTTCCGTGTTGGTAGGCTTTGAAACGAAATACAAGGGGGGCACTAATATTACCTTGTATTGTGGTAGACTAAGTTTCTTGAATTTCATATCATATTGGCCAATATGGTTCAAACAGAGTATCGAACCACATTGACTATGCGTGGACTGAGAAATGCATGGAACCTAGTGAATTTTTTTGAAAACATATGCAAATGTTCATTGATATAAAAAATGCTAAAACAAGTATGAGATGGTGTACAATCTCTTTTTCCGCTATCCTCCATTAGGAAGCTTGGATCTTTCTCAATCTTTTTTGCTTTACCATAGCTTATGCTAGGTTATTTAGGACCCACTTGTCGAATTGTTTTACCTGTCACTTCCATTCAGAAATTCACATCTATTTTCTAGCAATTCCCCATTGCCTTTAGCATAGCTTATGCTGGGTAATTTAGGACCACGTGTCGAATTGTTGTACCTGTCACTTCCATGCAGAAACTTACATCTATTTTCTGGCAATGTCCCATTGCCTTTAGCATAGCTTATGCTAGGTTATTTAGGATCGCTTGTCGAATTGTTTTACCTGTCACTTCCATGCAGAAACTCACATCTATTTTCTATCAATTCCCTATTGTTCCACACACCCACACACTTGACATTATGCTAGGTTATTTAGGACTGCATGTCGAATTGTTTTACCTGCCACTTCCATGCAGAAACTCACATCTATTTTCTAGCAACTCCCTATTGTTCTACACACTGCTTGTCGAATTGTTTTACCTGTCACTTCCATGCAGAAACCCAAATCTTCTTTCTAGCATTTCTGCATGAGATTATTCCAAAGGTCTTATTCTTCCATAATCATTTGTTCCTAAGGAGTCTGCTTTATCAAGAGGGATAACTTGCATAGCAGTTAGTCAGTAATGGAAAGTGGGATTGTGAGGAGAGATGTTTGATAGATTGGAAATTACTTCTTGAATGAGCTATTAAGCTCAAGTAAAACACTGGCTCCTTTCGCCACCTATGTTTGGTGAGCATGGAGGTTGTTAGCGGATAGTGTGTTCCCTCGCACGTGTTGTGTTGGCCCGACGGCCCGTTGGTATACATAATTGTTTCTCCTTTCCCCAATAGGTCGATCTTTTGGGGTAAATGGTTGTTTAACATGGTTTCCAAGCCTTAAGGACTGGGAGGTCGCGGGTTCAAGTCTCTAGCGGAGTGTATTCCCGCTAACGGGGCGTGTTAGCCAATGGTGTGTTCTCGCGCACGTGTTGTGTTGGCCCGACAACCCATTGGTATACATAGTTGTTTCTCCTTTCCCCAACAGGTCAATCTTTTGGGGCAAATGGTTGTTTAACATAAGTCTTATTATGGATGACTGGCGTAGGTTGAAGGATCCCTTTTTCAGTTCCTTCGCTTTGTCTGTTCCAATGAATCAAGATGTACCTCTTTTTGAGGGGATCCATGTCTTTATTGATTCTTCATTTAATTATCATATGGAATTGTTAGTGCTTCACCGGGTTGGTGAGTTGTCTGCTTGTAGTGCTCACATCTTGTGAATGCTTACGTATACATTAGAAGAGATATTGGTTTTGTGTGTGTGTCTTGATATTTCCATCTGTCATGTCCATCTGGAGGCAATGAGGATGCTGATACTATTGCTAAGGTGGTGGGTCTTTTGACTTTTGAGACCTTTTAGTTTTACATTAATTGGGTTAAAATCCCACAAATGAACTTCCAGTTTCCATTATTACTTAAATGCTTATTTTTTCTCTGTATGCCATTTTTCTTGCTAGGTAAAGAATATCTAAATGGATTGCACTCACTATGAAAATTAGTTAGCCTTGAACTGTGGAATTTCTGAGCATCTTGGAAGGGATGAACTTTTTGTTGGAGTGACCACCGCAAGGAGAGAAAAAAATCTAGTATGCTGCGGATCCGAAAGAGTTCAATATGTATAGTACATTGGAGTTTGTGTTGGAGTATAAATGCTTAATCGTAGACTACACATTTGTATTCCTCTCGAGCTTTGCTCTTTACTGATTAAATTTTCCAGGACAAAGGAACTAGATTTGGACCTTATAATTGCACGTTCTCCACTTTTTCTGCCTAATGAGATCTTATTGGGACTGCAACAACTATCATGCTTTTTACACCCATATTATATTGTCATTGACCATGAAATAGTAAATTTAGAAATGCTGAAGCTTCTTTGGAAGAAAGGATAGTTGGCTTGAGTAGGAGATCACAAGTTCCCTCTTGCTACCATTTGGATTGAAGGAAATCTCCTCTTGATGATCAGTTGGATGAGAAAGGACTCCTCCCCTCGTTGAAAATATCTTTTCTATACCTAACAAAATGGAATATTTATTATCAAGTTTCGTGATAGCCCAGATTTCATTTATAGGGAAGGAAGCTCTGTAGTTAGCTAGCAAATATTATTTAACCATTCCTAATACCCTCCGTTGTAATTCTTTACCTTTTGTTTTATCTTTCTAATAAATTCATGGAGGAAAAATAGATGGTTTGAGTAGCTGCTGTCAATGGAAAAATAAAGGTGGGCTACAGCAAGGGGATCCACTTTCCTCATTTCCGTTCACAACTTTACATGTGGGGGTTTTAAGCAAATAATCACTTTTCTAAAAGTGTACGATTGAAGGGCAGTTAGAGTGTTGGGAGCATGATTTCTCCCCTTCTATTCATTGATGATGTGGTTATCTTTTACAATGCCTTGGTTGCCCAGACAAGGAACTTCAAGTGTATTTTAAGATACTATCAAGCAATGGCGTGGCTTTGGATAAACATTTGGAATAGTAATGACATCGGGGAGGATATCATATTTTGAATCACTTGTTTAATGCTAGAATTGGTTGCTAGGGAAGTTTTTGATCACTTATCTTGGTTTCCATTGGGGGCAAATCCTTTGTCGAAGAACATTTTGGATCCCTTGGTCTATAAGAGGGATTTGGCCACTAGAAATGCAAATATTTCTTGTTCAGGGGCCGCATTACTCCCGCCAGGAGCACTCTTCTGGGACTCTCTATATGCTTCATGTTGGCCTCCAATATGCTCTAATCAGTGGCTGATGCGTCAGAAAAATTCAGCAAGACATCCTTTGTTGTGGGAAGGTTTGTCCCATAGATACCATTTGCTTTCATGGAAAGAGGTTTCTGGTCCTAAGAAAAAAGAGAGGTTGGAAAAATAGGAATCCGACTGTCCGAGAGAAACAAATAGGGACTTCTTCGGGAAGTAGCATGCACTAATTACTCTGGGGGATGGTAGAAGTGTACACTTGTGAGAGATCAGCCATGAATCAAGAGGGACAATGGGATTAGGAGTTTTGATGAACTTAGAATATCAAAGTTGCTAGATTTAGCATGAAGAATGTGTAAATTCTGTTGATCTAACAAAGAGAACCAAGTAAGGCCGGAGGGAAGGGGGGTATTTGTATCCAACCATTATGAAACAATCCTTTTCTGCCACGGTAGTTTGATTGCTTGTGCAGATTACTTGAAATGGAGTTAAACACTCCATATCCGTAAAAGTTACTTTTATTGATTCCGTGAGAGGGGTATGGTTGAGGCAGGACTTGTTGCAAATCAGCTTGTAAGGTAAAAGGTTAGGAAGTATTAGTTTGCTTCCCTCCTGTCTTTAAACCCAGAAACATACTCGTTTCTGTTGTTTTGCTTGGTCTTTGACAGGCATTGTATTATCTGAGACTTGAACAGGTTGATTGTGATTCTTCTCAGCTTCGATTTTGCTGAGCTGGTGCCTGAGCCAAATTAACTTGGCCCATCACTGAATTTTGGCAAATAATGGACGTCTTGGTTGACATTTTTTTTATTATCTATCAGGGGTTATCCATGGAGAGGTCAATGTTTCTTTTCCTACATTGCTCATCTTTCGACAGTAAAAAACTGCAGTTTATTGAACTTCCAGCGCAACATGGTATTAGCTTTGTGATATATAAATTAACTGAAGATACAACCTGATATTTAATTAGGAAGACATTTTCTTTTCTTTTCTATCTATTGATTGAACTTTCAAATATGGACTTATCTCATTGGCAGGTTTGGCACTGTGTCCACCTTGCATGGATCAGATGAGTTGAAAAAATTGGAGGAGCAGAAGAGAAAGGCCAGGGCGGAGAGGTTTGCTTTTCTGTGTTATCCTGCTTCAATAATCACTCGTGTCAGTGCAGGACACTGAATTAACCATTAACAGATCTGTATGCTCATCCACTGATCATTGGTAACCCTACTAGACAGGCTTTGAGGTGTATTTTTCTCTGTTGTTTCTCAGGTTTGGGCTTCCAGCGCAGTCCACGGCCAATGAGGAGGCGAAGAAAAAAGCTCGATTAGCCAGATTTGCACCAGTTTCCAAGACGGATACTGTGGAAGAAGTTAAAAAGAAGGCACGGGCAATCAGGTCAGTATCATAGCAACCATCATTTTTCCCTTTTTCTTTTTATGGATCATCTATTGAGCTTCTAGTTGTAAACTGTAATGTAAGGCTGAGTGCTTTGATTTCTGCACAAGGTTTAAAGCTATTGATTCTTCTCGCACCTTCCAGGTTTTCGCAAACTGCATCTGGTGCTCCATCACAAGTGAATGGCGAGGCCAACTCTGAGCAGGTAGGGCCCATGTTGTCAGGATAATTTTGTAAGACAAGATGGGGGGAAAAAAACCCTATTTATAATTAATCCCATTGACGAACTGATCTTTCTGTTGACTAAATCCAGAAGACGGCTATTGTGGGTGAGGCCAGTGGAGGTGCCTGAGTATCGTTTGCTTTCTTTAACAGTAAGATTGGTTTTCAATGTCGTAGTTTCCACTGTTAGTTGCTAAGTCCACCATTTCCAATTTAATGGTTATTTTGATCTCCTCTCCTTACCCTGTCTCGCACTTTTTTTTTGCCCCTTATTTTATCTAGGATGCTGCTTAATTCTCTTTGCTTTTCCCATTTGGCAGATCTTGTGTGCTAACATTTTGTGCTTACCCCAGAGGCTTCTAACCCATGCTTACTTTTGAACATATGGAGTCCTGGATGATTTGAGGTTGCAGCGGAGCCCATTCTGAGGTACCTTATCACGAGTTGCACAAAAATTTTCAGCGGCATGGAGATGGTTTCTTATGTATTGTGGGTTGGGAGCATGAAAAGCAATGAGGATACTGTTGGATTACAGGGATTAATTATTTGGCAACCTGGGCAAATTTTATTTTTAATCCAACTTTAAATTGTTTCTTTTGCAAATATCCATCATCTTTAAGGAGCTTGGTACCGAAGCCTTTGTTTTCAACTTGGCATTTTATCTTTTTTTGATGGAATGAAAGGTAGTGTAGCTTTATTGGAGGAAATCAGTAAATTGTTTTATTGTGCAAGTTCATTTCGATGGCCTGTTTGACATGCTTAGTGTGATTTCTGAATTGTAGTTACATTTTAGCAAATCCCATGCTGACCAGCTGTGAGTGAAGGACAAGCCGTTTGGGGAAAAAAGGGTAATTATATTATCTTTTGGTAGTGCACATGCTTGCATCCATTTTCTTTGCAAGGGTTTGGCAACCATTTGCACGCCCCCAACCAATCACTTGTAATCCCAAAACTGTGGGAGTGAGTGCATTGCATCCTATTTGTATTGAACAGGGCATTCTTAAGCGATTTGCCTTGTACCTTTTAGGCAAGTGTGATTTGCCTTTACCCCTTCTACTACCTATTAAAGAGTCTTCCTAATTCTAGGCCTGTGTCTATTAAGCCAACAAACTTTGGCTTGATATTTCAACATGAAGCTCATTAGACCTGCTTGGTTCGTTGCACTGGGATGCATTTTGCGGTGAGTTGCATTGTAGTCACTTACATTTAATCCCAAAACCGTGGCAAGTGGGCACCCGATTTGCATTGAACCAAGCAGGGCCCACCTGTTGTACGGCAGTTTTAACATATGACAGGAATCCATATGGCTTGAGGGAACAGTGTCTCCGAGGGACCGTGACATTATATAAAAAGTGAGAGTAAAACCTCTATCACGACGGATTGCAAATCACACAAATCACAAGCCAATGAGTTCTAGCACATGGATACGTTGCAAAAAGCGCTCGGGTATGTGCCGCCGAGAACTAATTGTCTTGTGATCATGTGATTTGCAATCCGTTGTGATAGAAGTTCTACTCAAAAGTGAATGATGTCATGGTCCTTTGAGCCAACTGGTTCGATTGCCAGAACTTTCTCCCCACCATCCATCTCAAACCAGCCCGCTGGAACATGACATTAATTTCCGTACTACCAGGGACCATTGTTAGCTGATCTTTCAAAGGAGGTGATAAACGAAATATCTAGAGGATAAAATGGCATACTCCTCCATAAAGCAATTAGGGGCTGGATCATTTATCAAAACATCTGCAAATCCAAGTTAAGCGATGCTGTTTAGACTTTAAAAGCTTAAAACTTTCTAAGTAATGGAGATTAATAAGGATTTTCGATAATGGTTCTAGACAAGTTAGATTTTTGTTTTTTTTTTCTTTTCTAGGATTACGTCTTTTTTCTTCTTCTTTTCGACAAGTAAACTGGGGTCAGGCCGATCTAACAAGAATTTATTATCTAAATGAAATTACAATCTGTAGTATGTACAAGCACAACCTCTAGCTTCCTCAGAGAGGTATGTAGAAAGCTTGTCAAGAAGATAAGAAGAATACAAGAATCCTCAAAAAAAAAAAAAAAAAAAAAAAAAAAAAAAAAAAAAAAAAAAAAAAAAAAAAAATACAACATTTTAGTTGTTTTTAAAACCAGATCCTCTTGGTCTGCAACGTCCACTTTGCAAAATTAACCATTGTTTGGGGTTTAAGTCTTAAACCCAATAGCATCTGTTCCTAAACAGTTTTGTTGGATTCTTCAAAAATAAACCCACTGAGAGAGAGAGAGAGAGAGTTGAAACCCAAAGTGGTTTAAATGAGCTATTTATAAGTTTCATTTGCCAACTACCAGGCAATTTTTACAAATAGAACTTTTCTCCATAAGGCATCTCCCAGCTTGATGAAGACATATCTAAAGGTAGTATACATAAAGAATTTCTTCTTTTTTGATGCAATTGGGGAAATGGGAATTAAGAGATTGAGATCTTGAACCTCTTCAACTAGGAGTCGGCGTGCATGGGGACCCCTCCGCCTCCTCTAATAGAAATCGTGGCACCGTTGTAGGAGCTCTTACTGATCAGATGAGGGTCTAGAAACAAGACTACAACTGAGATGTCATCATGGAAATGTCTCCTCACCCCTCGATCAATCTTTTTCAAGTCTGAGTACCTCATCTCTCTTTTTTTTGCTGCTTCTCGAAGTGCAGCCTCAACAAGTCTCCTTGCGATCCCCTGCGCAAATATGAAATTTAGTAACAGTAGCCAGCATTACAAGATGAAATTCAGGGAGAGATGGGGATTCTTACATTACGTGGATAATGGTGAACAATGTCAACAGCCTCCTGATTGCTAAGGTGTTCCCATAGGCCATCCGATGCAAATATAAGAAACTGATCGCGGGGGTTGAGTGTTTGCACTAAAATTGATGGCTCGGCACTAAGGATTGGCTTGCGGAAGGGTTCAGGCAGTCTAAACCTTGACAGTAGAGGCTCTCTGTTGAACTCTGCCTTCTTCAGATAGGCATCGCCGATGGATCTTGAAACCTGCAAGAATAAGAAATTTAGAAGCTTTGTTAACATGCAGTGATATAGGAAACAATGCTTTTATATGGGTGGTTTCCCTCAGTAAAGGTTTTTGTTGAACAAGTAACTAGCCTGTCTCATGGTTAAGCGTAAAGACGATCACCTGTATAAGACCCTTCACGCGCCAAACCTTGTGTTTTAAAACCACAATCTGTGAATCATTGGGGTGCAATGAGCGCAGCTCCTCTCTCACAGATTCAATACTTGCATTGTGCTCCATTGACAACTGCATAGCTATGACTTCTCTGAGGGCCCTCTCCGATCTACCTAACACCACCCGAGAATCTCCAACGTTCGCAATATACAGCGTTCCATTACATATGATCCCAACCAAACAGCATGACCCCACTGATGCAACCTGTGGCTTATTCAGCCACTGCTTCTTTACAAGGGTAAGAAATTCCTCCTCTGTTGCTGAGAATGCTTTGCGGATAACTTCGGCTGACATTCCTTGATGCTCCGATGTGAATTCTGCACCACAATAGTTCTCAAGTCAGCAACCATAACAGAGAATTGACAGAGAGCACATAGAATCAGAGGAGAATTCTTGTTTGAAATATGACTATATGAGTCTTGTTGGTTTGACTAGAAGGGAATTCAGTTCTCCTGTTGGAACCAAGATTTGCGACTCTTGATGAAGGAGGTGGTAATCAGGACCATCAAATTTGGATCAAGCTTTGTCCATAACGAAGTTAGATTAGCAGACAGCCTTGTTTGTTCAAGAATGTCAACTGCTTCTAAGTACTCCTACGCCTGACTGTGAGTCCTATTGTTCAATGAGAAAGTCTGAAGGTTTTTCACCTACTATTTGATTTAATTAATCACAAACTAATAAACTAGAATGTGTATGAACAGATTTCCATCTGACCAGAAATACAGAAATAGAACCAAAATGCAGAATTTACAAAGAGCGATCAGAGGAAGAACATACTCTTGAGATTGTGGAATAAGTGATTATTTATGAACCGGGAAGCCTCTGGTCCTCCATGTCCATCATAGATCCCGATGAACGTCCCTTGAAGATCTGAATCGAGTGAGCTCAATGGTCCTGACTCAAGTTGGCTTTGATCTTCCAACAAGCTGTTGGCCTGAATTACTGCCATCGAGAATTCTCCATTAACATGGTGCCCCAAATCTTTATACCACAGCAACCCATCAACCCGACCGCTTTCTTCTCTGCATCTACGAGAATCATCATCGCCTTGTACGGAAGGCTTCCAACAAGGTGCAACCATCTTCATTAATCCAGATGATACCATATCTCACATTCCTCTCATCCGAACCATCCGCCAATCGAAATGTTCATGAAGTCCAGATGCAAAACAAGACCAAGACCAAGACACAGACCCAAACCCAGTTTTTCCAGTTTCCGGTTATGTTCAAAGCCAACCACCATCCAATTTACAGAAACTAAATACCAGTCCCCAATACTGTAGAACTCAGACACCATTAATCTGTACAGATCTCCAAGAAAAACGAAATGGGTATGGGCAAAAACAGCAGTAAATGATTAGTCTGGAGACTCGGGACAAGAAAGCAGCGATCTTTAATAGAATTAAGAGAATTTAGAGGGGATGTTCGACTCGCGTACCTTGAATCTGAACTGGTTGTCGGGTTTGTTACAGCCCCCCTGTTTGTGTTGTCGATCTTTCAACGGCAGGGATTAGCTGGAAAATCCCATTTAAAATTTATCTTGGCGACAGCGTCTGATCGGAGATCAGACCAGTGAGATCCGGCAATGGAAGAAATTTGGAATTTTTCGACAGAAAATCTTTATTTTCAGTTCAGATTGATTGTTGTCAGAGATATCTCTCTGAGTCGAAATGGGTCGTCGTCGTCGTCTTGTTCTTTCTCGCTTGTAATAAAGAGAGAGAGATTAGATTAGAAATCTCTCATTTTCTTCTCTTCTCTTTCATGAGAGCTTATTAGCTTTTCTCCTTTTTCTAAATCTCGCTTTGTGGGTGGGTTTTGGTAATTCATTGGCTCAGATTTTGCCCTTGACGAGCAACGAACCACCTTTTTAGGCAGCTCTCTCTCTCTCTTTTCTGGTTTTGGTGTGATTTCTCCAAATTTGCCGGCAATTTACAGCTAAACCCTCTCCTCTAACTTTTAAGACCCAGACAAATCTTCTTACCTACGCAATCTCCTTTTTTCTCTATCCAGTGTTTTTCTCTACAATGGTACTAGCTACATCACCGTTTGATCGCATCAGGTGGTTTGGGGTAATCCATGCAATCACCGTCTGATGGATGGATTCTAGCGCTTCATCGATTTAGATCAAGGAGTTTAGTGGACAGTGTTAACAGTTTAATGAATCATGATCTAACAATTGGATGGCTATAAACATGAGTTTGTGGTTAGAAACAAGTCAACACAATCAAGAGTTGGGATTGACTTGTTGTGGGGCATCATATGGGAAAATGTCCATCGATCACTCATCGATAATCCAGACGACTGATGAGTGAACACGTGTACACTACTAAATAGATCTCAAAGTAAATAATGTAGGAAAATGTTAGTAAACCCGAGGTCCACAGTCAGGTGCTGCCGACTTTAGGCTAAATCCAATGGATTCAATTAATTTTCAGCATCCGACAGTCTACGACAACACACAATTTTTTTTTCTTCTCCAACTGGGTAAGAGCAAACTTTGATCCTTCAAATCCAAAAGCGCCACTTATAAGCATTTTGGCTCTACTGACTTATGAAAGTTTCGTCCACCTCTCAATGGACCCACACACAAAAAATCAGCCTGATTGGTGATTTCTAACCATTGGATTCAATCATTTTTCACGGGATCAATTCTAGCTGTTGGATTTGAGCAATCATTTGGGTACTGAGATCCAATGGGTAGAAATCACCCATCAGGCTAATTTTTGGTGTGTAGGTCCATCAGGAGGTGAGTTAAATATTGATAGGGTCAGTAGGCCCAGAATGGTGGTTTTGGGAGGGGAAGTAGGAGCAAAAAAGTAATAAAAAAAATCTAACTATTACAACCAAAACGAGAAAAAACACAACCATTTCCCATTTTTTGTGAGTTTGGTGCATGGTTAAAAATCTCGGGATCGGTATCAGATCGGAGGGCACTGATCCCAATCCAGATTGCCCAAATATCGTTCAGATCGGCAAGTCGACCCAGGTATTGTTCAGCTCGGTGGCTTCCGATCCTGATCCTGATCCTGATCGCCCGATCCAGAATGGGGATCGGCCGAGACTTCGAACCGTGGTTTGGTGTAAATTTTACAGTCACACGTGACTAACCATATCGGAGTATATAGTTGCAACCAAACACTCCTTTGATCTACTCAATTCACAGAGTAAAACTTTGATGACAAACCTGACATTGATGTCGATGACAGCACACAATATTAGCCACGTAGCACACTTTTAGGGATGCTGACCGTATGGATGTTTGGCCAATCCCTAGGTGGACCTACAAACCAAAAATCAGCCCGATTAGTGATTTATAAGCGTTGGACTGGAATTGTTTTTGTGGTTGATTTTTTTACCATGGAAATTTGAGCAGTATTGACCATTATTTTTATTTTTATTTTGATAAGGTAAAGGATATTAATAAAGGAAAAGGGAATAAACAAGAAGCAAGGGAGGCTGAGAAAGCCTCCCAAGGAGCACGAGAAGGAGCAGGAAAACTAGCTAACCCTACTCCTAATCGACTCCCAATTAAAGACGAAGTCCTCAAACTTTAACCCTTTACATTCTTTAAACAACTTAGACCAGAAGAAGAGGAGGCCTTTAATATTAGTGACGATTATTTGATGTACATCCAAAGGTTTGAAGTCACTAATAAGCTGATTTTTGGTTTGTAGGTCCACCTAGGGATGGGAAAAACATCCATATGGTCAGAGTCCTCTAAGAGTATGCCACATGGCTCATATAGCGCCATCAGCCTCGATGGCAGGGCCTGTCATCAAAGCTTTACTCTCTCACAAGCTATTTTCCTCCACTTTTATTAGGGAGTCGGAATTCGTTGACAGATCTAAAATGACAGGAACACAATATAAGCCAAGTGGCACACTTTTACAGGACTCTGACTGTACGGGTGTTTGTCCGACCTACAAACCAAAAATCAGCTTGATTAGTAATTTATAAGTGTTGCATCTTTGTACCTCAAATACTGCTCAAATTCCCACAGTTGAAATCAGCCCATGAAAATAAGTCCAATCCAAAGCCTATAAATCACTAATCAGGCTGATTTTTGGTTTCTAGGTCCACCATGGGATAGGGCAAACATCCATACGGTCAGAGTCCTGTAACAGTGTGCCACGTGGCTTATATTGTGTCCCTGTCATTTTAGATCCGTCAACGGAGCCTGACCCTTTATTAGGAGCTCAAGTCTATTAATCTTGGATCTGCGATAGCCCAAAATTAGCACTGATTGGATCCGTTTCTAACAATTTATCCTTGTCGCATCTGCATTCCATCAGTCAATTATAGTTGCCCATGATGTTGCTGATCCTCAAAAAGCGTGTCATCGATCAAATGGTTAGCCTCGTTCCATTTTTGGGTGATAGCCAATCCAGTAGGTGGACTTTCAAATCAAACGGTGGTCCCACCTCTCAATTGATAAGTGGACCCACCAAGTTAATGGCCATCGAAGAAAGTCTGGTCCTTTTCAGAATGAGGCACATTATGAAATCTAAAGTTCGTTTAATATGGTGGAGCTTTCTCCATAAAGCTCCTTGTTTTTTCTTGCACATCTGTAAACTGCACTGCAAAAGGGAAAAAAGAAAGAAAGAAACAGCTCCTCTTCCATCTTTCCGGGTTCGAATCCCCTCCCCACAGGGCCAGCCACCAGCTGGGCTTGCTCAGGCGTTTAAATGATGCGGAGTGGGTGGTGGCCTTATGTGTGTCTGCGACGACTTAGTCGGGTGCTCTAAGAGGCCCGGATACCCTGTGATACAAAAAAAAAACCCCGGGTATACGAGATAGTTATACAGGTCAGATCCACATTTTTTAGCTGACAAAGGCCTAATTATGCGGATTTACTTTTGTTTATTACTAGTGGGAGGCCCGTGCCCACGGCAGTCCCCGACAAAGAATTTGCTAAAATCGGGTGTGAGCGGCTGAGATCCACCGTCTAGTAGGATGATAAGATCTCAGCCCTTCTTTATTGAAGCCCATGTGCCCACGGCACTCCTCGACAAAGCGTTTGTCAAAATTGGGTGTGAGTGGCTGAGATCCACCGTCTAGTTGGGGGATAAGATCTTGGCCCTTCTTTATGAAGCCTATAAGAGGGGGAGACAACTTCCCTGTTTTGTTATACTAGTAAATGGCCCGTGCCTACGGCACTCTCCGACAAAAGCGTTTGCAAAAATTGGGTGCCTTCGGCACTCAAGCAGTATAACGGACTGGGGCGTTACCGTTTTTTCCATTATAACGACTATTATAAGGGATTGTAACACACAGAGGGAGAAATGGTAAAATAACATAAATAACAAAAAATAACGGCGTCGAAATTCAAATTTTGAATAAACTGAGGTCAAATGCGACGGATTGAGTGGCTGAAATCTAACCGTCCATATTAGATCGATGGATTTGATTTCAACCACTCTTTATCTAACTGTCTACATTAGATGGATGGATAAGATAAGAGAATACAACTGAGTTGTCTTGATATATGCGTGGGTGGCCAGTTCCCACGGTACTTTCCAACTAAGTGTTTGTCAAAATCGGGTGGGAGTTAATATCAGCCATCGATATGAAGCATAGTGGATCTTAGCCACTCATTATTGAAGCCATATAAGATAAGATGGGGTATAAGAAAATCACAGTCACTTATCATATTGATAGTGGGTGGCCCGTGCCCTCGACACTCCCCATTAAAGCATTTGCCAAAATCAAGTGTGAGTGGCTGAGATCCACTGTCCATTTGGGGGATAAGATCTCGGCCCTTCTTTGTTGAAACAGATAAGAGGGGGTATAAGTGGGGAGACAACTTCCTTGTTTTGTTATATAGACTAGTGGGTGACCCGTGCCCTCGGCACTCTCCGACAAAACATTGCCAAAATCGGGTGTGAGTGGCTGAGATCCATCGTCCATTTGGGAAATAAGATCTCGGCCCTTTTTTGTTGAAACATATGAGAGGGGGTATAAGTGGGGAGACAACCACTTTGTTTTGTTATATAGATAGTAAATGGCCCGTGCCCACGGTTCTCTCCTACAAAAGCGTTTTCCAAAACTGGGTGCCTTTGGCAATCAAACGGTATAACGAATTTGGGCAAAAATAGAAAAATATGAGAAAATAACAAAAATAATAATGGCGCTAAATTCAAATTTTTAGGTTTTCAACAAATTTTCAATATGTTGCGCACGAGTTCAAATGAGAGGGATTGAGTGGTTGAAATCTAACCATCCACATTAGATGGATGGATTTGATCTCAACCACTATTTATCTTATGAAACAGGATAAGATAAGAGATAATACAACTTCCTTGTTTTGTTATATAGATAGATTGATAGAAATTCTCTTGTTGAGATCCTATGAATCGATTGGACCCTTAGATTCATACTAGAACCACGATGATTTGATAAAGCACCTAGCCCGATATGAGAAGTGCTAATTCGGTTCAGATAGACTTTATTCAAGAAGGCTGCCGCCCATGGAATAAATAAGAAAACAAGTGCTAAGTTTCAGATCAATGAATAAACTGAAACGAAAGAAGAGACGTTTCTCACTTGGTTAACATGGTTTTGGTCAATAGGGTTGTCATTGAATTGGATCAATCCAAAAATCCAATCTAATTCGATCCGATAGTTTCGGGTTTTGATCCTGACATTATTTTTATCTAGGCGTCCAGGCTGCATTTGTAATCGACACATGACACATTATTAGAGATCATTGACCGTATGGATGTTTAAAACAAGGTTTAAAAATTATCGTTGTAACGAAAATAACGACCGTTATAACGGATTCGGACCTACCCTATTATGATATGCACCGTTAAAACGCCCAGAAAATAACGACCGTTGTAACGAAAATAAAGGCCATTAACTACCGTTATTTTCTGGAAAAAATGTGAAAACGTTATTGAAAATTTGAAATTTTCAGTGCCCTTTTTTCCGTTTTTGGCCGAGTGCTTTTTTTTGGAAAAAATGGTAACGCCCCAAGACCGTTATATCGTTATAACGGTCCCTTTTATTCCTTGGTTTAAACTTTAAACCAGCCTGATTGGTAGTTTCGAGGCGTTGGATCTAAGTCCCCCAAAAATATTGTTCGGAATCCCCGTGGATAACAACACCACCAACCAGGCTGATTTTTGGTATGCAGGTCTACTTAAGGGTGGTTGAAATATCCGTACAGTCAACGATCTCTAAGAGTATGGCACGTGGTATTTTTAAATTTTAAGTACTTGTTTGTCAAAAGAACTTTTTAGACGAAAATGTAATAATTATTTTTGAGAAAACTACTCTGCACACGTATCTGAAGTATGCATGCACCGTAGGATAGCCCATGTGTCACTGCTTTCAAAAGAATATACCCTTCTTTTAATTTGAAACCACGTTTTTGGGAGTAAAACTTGTCTGACCACCTGTGGTATGGTATCTTACCGGACCACACACAAGCGGGTGGATTTTGTACGGTATCAAGTCACATCCGCGCGAGCTACAAACTCATCCTCTCCTCCTCTGGTTAACCTACTCAGGTTTGGAGAGAGTAAATGAAAAAAGTGGGAAAAATAAAAGTAAAAAAATTAAGGAAACATGAAGAAGACACGTGGCAATTTCTTATAACATACTGATTTTAGATGTTTGACCCATGGTTTTAAAAACAGCCGTTTAAACGGTAACGCCCCAAGCTTGTTTCCGATTAAACCGTTTAATCTTTTTTGAAAAAACGGCCGTTTTTTTTTTAACAGCCGTAAAATTCTGAAAAATTTTGTGAAAAAAACGGCCGTTTTTTTTTTAACAGCCGTAAAATTCTGAAAAATTTTGTGAAAAAAACGGCCGTTAAATCCGTTTAATTCTGTTTTTTTTTTTAATTTTCAAATTTCAAAATTTGAATTTCAACACCATTTTTTCCGTTAAAATCGTTAAAACCGTTAAAATCCATTTAGATCCGTTAAATTCTATTTTTTCCCGTTTTTTTTCACCCCTGGCCGTTTCATCCATTTTAACGGTAATGCCCCCAGTCCGTTTGACCCATGGTTTTAAAAACGGCTATTTAAATGGAAACGCCCCAAGCCCATTTCCGTTAAAACCGTTGAAACACATTTTAACGCATTTGAATTTAACGGCCGTTAAAATCATTTAAACAGCCGTTAAATTCTGAAGTTGGTTGTGAAAAAATGTCTGTTAAATCCGTTTAATTTTCCGTTAAATTCTGTGTTTTTTTTTAATTTTAAATTTTAAAATTTGAATTTCAGCGCCATATTTTCCATTTTTTTCCGTTAAAATCATTAAAACCTGTTTAATTCTGTTAAATTCCATTTTTTTGCCCCTGGCCGTTTCAATTCGTTTTAACGACCGTTTAAACGGTGACGCCCCCAGTCTGTTATTACCCAAAGTTTAAAGGAGGCCGTTTTAACGTTATAACGCACTGGGGGGCATTACTGTTAAAACGGATTGTAACAGCCAGGGCCAACAAAAAAAACAAAGGGAAAAAGGGAATTTAACGGATTTTAACATAAAAAACAGAAAAAAAAGGCGCTGAAAGTCAAATTTTGAAATTGAAAATTTCAAAAAAATGAAAAAATGGATTTTAACGGCCATTTTTTTTCCACAAAAATTTCCAGAATTTAACGGCGGTTAAAATGAAGAAAAAAAACGGCCATTAAATTCAAAGCGTCAAAACGGATTTTAACGATTTTACGGTAACGGGCTTGGGGCGTTACCTTTTAAACGGTTGTTTTTAAAACCATAACTTTGACCCTAGCTAGTAAATTCGTGTATTATACATGTTTAATACACGATATTTTTTTTAAATGAACATTTAATATTACCGTATAAAATAAAAAATCAGAAAAAATCACGAATTTTAAGATTATACGAATAAAACATGTATTATTCATGTTTAATACATGGATTGCGTGTTTTTTAAATAAAAACATGTTAAAGGGCCACATAAAATGAAAAAAATAGATAAAATTCAAGCTTTTTAAGGCTAAACGAATATAAATTTCAACAATGACCGAATTTTTGACTAGATGTTTTTATCTTAACCGAATTAAACTCGAACTTTTCTCGTTTCGAATCTTTACTGAATTGCTAACTGGTACGTTAAAACTGTTAAAACCCGTTTTGACGCTTAGAAATTAACGGCCTTTTTTTCGTTTTAACGGCTGGTAAAAAATTTTGTGAAAAAAAGTCCATTATTTCCGTTAAATTCTACTTTTTTTGTTTTTCAAAATTTTTAATTTTAAAAATCAGCACCATTTTTCCATTTTTTTTTCCGTTGAATTCGTTAATTTATTATTTTTTTTTTCATTTTTGCCCGTCTGCTACAATCCATTTTAATGGTAACGCCCCCAATCTGTTATACCATTAAAACAGTCTCCTTTAAACCTTGGTTTGGCCAATCCCTAGGTGCAGTAAAACTTCGGTCACAAGGCACAATACGAGTCACGTGGTACACTCTTGGCGGACGCTGACCGTATGGATGTTTGGCGTTTGGCCAATCACTAGGTGGACCTACAAACCAGAAATAAACCTGATCAGTGATTTCTAAGCTTTGACCAGAGGAGGAGAGGATGAGTTTATGGCTCGTGCGGATGGGATTTGCTACCGTACGTAAGCCACGCGGCAAGCACCTTGCCTATGGTTTGGTAGATACCACACCACACGTGGTCAGGCAAGTTTTACTCCGTTTTTGGGCATCCAATAGTACAACGTTCGCACACTTTAGAGTATGCACCACGTGTGCAGACTAGCTTTTTTCTAAAAAAATAAAAAAGGTCACGGGTCAATGGTCACGGGTGAAGGTTGTTCTTATCTGACCCATATACCATTGAAAGGGCGGATCAATTTGGATTTGGATCTCAGGTGGAGATAGCGATTACGTGTCATGGAGTGTATGGGTTTTACTTAGCTTATTTTTTGTGTCTTGAAAAGTAAAAGAAAATTTGGGACTTTCACTTCCTTACCACTATTCTCATTTTTTTTAATTTAAACCATGGTTTTAAAAACGGCCGTTTAAACGGTTTTAACGCCCCAAGCCCGTTTCATTAAAAACCATTAAAACCCGTTTTGAATTTAACGGTTTTTTTTTAATTTTAATGGCAGTTAAAATCCGTTAAATTCTGGAAATTTTTGTGGAAAAAACAGCCGTTAAATCCATTAAATTCCATTTTTAAAAATTTTAATTTCAAATTTTGAATTCTGAATTTCAGCGCCATTTTTTTCCAGTAAAATCGTTAAATTCCATTAAAATCCATTTTTTGCCCCTGGACATTTTTGTTTCTTCGTTTTAACAGTTTTAACGGTAACGCCCCCAGTCCGTTAGATCGTCAAAGCGGCCTCCTTTAAACCTTAATTTAAACTATTCCACATATTGTTTCAAGGGTACAAGTGGTGGAAACGTGATAATCATAGATTTTCCGGAAAATGAACGTTGTTTTCTTAACCTGTGGAGAAGTCAATCCATATTGTGCACTTTCTGTAGGACTGCAACTCGAGCAGGTTGGGTTGGGTTTGGAGTCAATTTGAGCTCAGCCCTTTCTTCAAGGTTGTTAGCCCAAGCCCAAGCCCAAGCCCAAGCCCAAGCCAACCCGAGGTCGGGCCTAGAATTTTTTTGTCCGAGCTTAACTTGATCGAGTTAGTCGGGTTGGTAAATTACTTGATTTTTTTAATTTTTTTATTGTTAAGAAAGGTTGGTAAAAGTTTTTATATTAATTTTTAAAATATAAATACATAAAAAGAATTTATATTTGTCATCTTTACAAACAAAAACCGCACTAAAAACAGGCTAGGAACATAAAACGCATTAACAAATATATATCGAATTGTCCAAAGTCTCAGTCTGAGTCCAAACCCTATCAAAATCTAGGCCCGAGCCCAATCTGATTATTGAAGGGGCCAACCCAACTCGAGCCAACGTGGCGTTGAGCCGCCCAAGTTGCAGCCCTAATCTTATGGACAAATATTTGGATTGGCCACGTGGAAATGTGGTATGCCAATTATCATTTTTTACCGAGCGGCCTAATTCCGTTGAGTTTAAACTTGGCACATGGGGAGATGTTGAAGTAGCAAAACACATGACCCCTTTGAACTCGCCAACACTAGTAGAACTTAGTAGAACTTTGCTGACCATCGCCCGCTCATAATATGAGCCACGTGGTATACTTTTAGAGATTTCTGACCTTATGGATGTTTGGCCTAACTATATAAGGACATACAAACCAAAAATTAGCTTGCTTAGTGATTTCTAATTGGATTGGAATCGTTTTCATCAGTTGGTTTTTAACCGTTGAATTTAAGCGTTATTGACCATTATTTGGGGTACAAAGATCCAAAGGTTTGAAATCACCAGGCAGATTTTTGGTCTGTAGGTCCACCTAGGGATTGGCCAAACATCTATACGGTCAGCGTCCTCTAAGAGGCCCATATAAATCTACACAATCCCGCATAGATGTTTGGCCGAGTCAGGTTGGGCCTGCCTGTAATTTCATCTTGGGCCAAGCTTAAGCCCATTTTCATTCCAGACTGTTCCCGTAACATATCTTGCCCTAATACTTGTCAGTAAATATTTTACGTGGAACTTTTTTCTATGTGGAGTTGTGAGCGCATAAAAATGTGCCACTTGGCACAGATTTTCAGGTCCACTGACCCATGAATGAAGGGCCCACCACTTGATGGATCTACACACCAGCAATCAGCCTGAGTTGTGATCTCTTGCCATTTGGAATCGATTTCATCACGTGATTTCTAGCTGTTGGATCTGAAAGGTAGCACCCTTTCAACCGCAAGCACCGAATTGGCCCACCCTTGGTCAGTCTACATGCCCTTGGTGCAGCACCTTTTCAACATGGACTTGGAAGCCAATTTTTCACCTATGGGCCTGTTTAGGAGCCTCGTGACGAGTGCTAAAAAGTAAAAAGTAAAAACCATGGTCAGTGACTCAGTGGGGCCGAAATGTCTTGGCGACCAGCAGACGGGACAGGTATTATAGATCAACGAGAGAATATTTCCTGTCCTATTAGCTCCTTCAAATTTTGAAGTCTCCCCGCCCCAAGACACGAGTAAAACTTCTATCACAGCCTTCTGACAGATGCTAAAGAAAATCATAGGACACGTGGCACATTCTTAGTGGACTCTGACCGTATGGATATTTGGCCAGTCCCTCGCTGGACCTATACACCAATAATCAGCCTGATTAGTGATGTTGGATTGGATCTTTGCACCCAAATAACGCTCAATAATGCTCGAATTATTACCGTTACGATCAACCCATGAAAATAACTTCAATCGAATCGCTTACAAATCACTTATCAGGCTAATTTTTGGTTTAGAGGTGCACCGAGGGACTGGCCAAACATCCATTCGGTCAGAGTCCACTAAGACTGTGCCACGTGACCTGTGATTTTCATTAGCATCTGTCACAAGGCTGTGATAGAAGTTTTACTCCCAAAATACTACATCAAGCACTCTTTTGGTCCCACTAATCTTACGGATGTGGCTCACTTCTTGCTGGACCCATACATGAAAAATCAGCTTGATTAGTGATATCTAGCAGTTATAATTTAGTAACCGGGAAAAAAAGCTCAAATTCCAACGAGAAAACCTTCGCTCACACGTGTGTGAGCAAAGCCGATCGCACATCACAATATGAGCCACGGGGCACACTATTAGAGGACGATGACCGTATGGATGTTTGGCTAGTCCCTCGGTGGACTTGTAAACCAAAAATTAGCTTGATTAGTGATTTTTAAGGGTTGGATTGGAGTCATTTGCATGGGTTGCTTTTAACCGTAGAATTTAGAGCATTATTGGCCATTATTTGGGGTACTAGATCCAAAGGTCTGACATAACTAATCAGGCTGATTTTTGGTTTTCAGGTCCAAAGAGGAACTGGCCAAACATCTATACGGTCATCGTCCTCTAAGAGTGTGCCACGTGACTCATGTTGTGGTGTGTGATCGGCTTTGCTCACACAGGTGTGAGCGAAGGTTTACTCAAATCCAACGGCCATAAATCATCCAGCTAAAAATCACCAATTAAAATGATTTGGTGTATAGATCAATCAAGGGGTGAACCAAACATGCATAGATCTGTGGGCCAGAAAGAGTATTCCACGTGGTATTTTGGAGTGGGGCTGCTCCAAAGTGTGAAGTTTGCGGGTGACAGCAAACACTGGTTCAGGGATGAACAAGAACAACTCACCACGTTTCTTCCTAACTAAAAACCTCATTCATTACTCAATTACTTGAGGAGTTCAGACGTCGTTGCATCTTCCACCCTGGAATTAGAATCTGGTAGGTGTCGAAGAAACCCTAGAAAGAGAATTAAATCATCGCTCTCTCAGAAATCCTAGAAACTGATTTGCTCAAGTAGAAATAAGTTTCAGAAACCCTAAAGAGAGCACTAATCATCCTCTCTCTAAACATGAAAACGGTTTCCGGATCGGTCATCTCTTCCAAGCCAATCTCTCTCTCGAAAGCCGCTTCAGTTCTAAACAGTTTTGTATCCGTAGAAACCGGAGCTTCGATAGCCGTTTCTGCGTACCTGAGGCGCGCTTCGGCTTCGTTCGAGGAGCTGGTTCAGTTGCACAGAGAGCTGAAATCTGAGCGATCAGAACGGAAACGCAAGAAGTCTCGTTTGGACACGGTTGTCAACGGAAACCTAATGGACGCAGAGAAAAACCCTAGAGAAGACGGACCGGCAACCGAGCGAGGTCGAATTCATGATTTGGTGGAAGAAAAGAGTATCAGGGGTTCTGAAGGAGGGGATATCGATGAAGAAGATATGAAAAGTTGGAGAAAGAAGAAGAAGAAGGTGAAAAGTGATTATCGGCCCGAAGTTGAAGAGAGAGAAGGCGGAGGCCGTGTGGAAATTGAGGAAGAAGAAAAGGGCAAGGAGAGAAAGAAGAGGAAGAAAGTGGAGATCGAGTATAGCAATTTGGACAATTCAGATGAGCGGCATAGCAGGAAGAAGAAGAAGAGGAAATATGAAGGCGAAAATTAGCAGCTGGCGGTATTGCTGCTGTTGTTTTTATTGCCGAGATTGAAGCAATTCTTGTTTCCAAGCGATTCGTGCGGGAGCCTTTTTGGGGTACTTTGGCAGGCTCAATTTTACGTTTCTCATGCAATCTTCAGGAAATGTCTCCCTTGTTAATTTTGCTTTTCATTACAGGCTTTTCATCTTTTTAGTTATAAATAAAAATGAGATTTTTTGGGCGGTTAACTTACTTTTCCAATTCTTCAAAATCTGAATGCAAGTTGTTACGTTCATCTTGGAAATAAGCTTAATGACACTCTAGAGATCAAGGACAAGAATATTTCTTTCTGATGAAACAAATCCCTCGAGAACCCACCGTCGGAAATCTCTGCTATACCCTAGAAAAATCATCCTTTTCTCCTTCTGTTGATCGATTGGATTGGATTTGAGTCAATCAACATGGTGGCATTATTTAATTGGGTATACTTCAATATGAAACACATATTGGGTTTGTAAACTAATGCTGTTAACTGTACTAATGTAATATAGCAAGAAGATGAACTCGAGGCATCTTTTCTCCCATGTATGTATATGTATGTATAATTGTAAGTATACCTTAGTTACCAAGTGCCAGCCTAGGCCCCTACTACACCGAGTGGGTTGGGATTATTAGCAACGTAGGTGATTGATTTTTGAAAATCATGGTCATATTTTAGTCAGCTTTACTTGCTGGTTGACTGTTTATAAATTTGAAAGTATTGTTGGGAAGGGGGTTGGCACCTACTTTTTAATTGCTTGAGTCGATTATAGAACAGAAGGTAAGCCTCTTGTTTAGGTGATGTTTCTTGGTCTTTTGCTGGTTCAAGGTTCAGTTCTATAGCTTTTGAGTGGCAGTACGGACTTTCTTGAACAACTATCTGTAATGTGAGGACTTTTGAGTTTTGATTTCTCGATATGTTACACTGCAGTGGGTTAAATATTTACGTTGCTAGCCTTTCCTCGGGTCTTTACTTTGTTTTCATTACTTGTTGATGTTTGGTTTTGTTCTGGATAAATCCAATGTTTATTTTTCTAAATAATAATGGATTATGTCTTCAAAATCTGATAATTTCTTGTATTATAATATTTTCCTTTTTATTGTGTATATTGTAATTTTATTGTAGATAGAGAACTTTGGTGAATGCTCTGAGTACGTACAAAGACTCAAAACAACCACCATCTGCATAGAAGTGTCAAGGAGAAGAGTTCCTAAATCATCGTTGCCTTGTCCTGACTATTCGGAATTGGCAACACAGATCTTGTTTCTTCATTCAATTCTATCTAGAGCATATCTTTCATTGAAGTCTTCTTTTCCCATTACCTCAATTTACATCCTTCTCAGTCTTTCCTTTCCCTTTTTAGAACCTTCAACCTGCATGTTTCTTTTTATTGGCATAGTCGTTGGTCCTTGTTGTCTTTTTGATGCACATGGGGATCCACTCCACCTTAAACAGTATAGAATTTCTAAATTTAATAAAAAGCAGGAGGTAGGGAGAGACAACCAGATGTTTTTTTCCCATTTGATCATGTTTGGGATTCTTCATAGTTCTATTAATATTGGGTTAATATTTGGTCCTTTTTTTATGAGATAACCTAAGTGGGACCTATTGAATGTCAGCACCCCTTTGCCCATGCATGACATGTGGTTTTCAGATAGAACGATCACTTATTCTAGGTTTCTGCAAGCCATATGGCAGCAAGGACCACGATTCCTTATATTTGACTCTTTTATTGGTCTAGTGCTTTCTGGAAGTCTTAACTAAACAGGATTTGAGAACTTCAATTAGGGGAGGGAGTTGTGTGGTTGAGGCTTACTATGTATCACTGTTATTTGTGGAGAAATTGTGGAGTTTTAAACAGAAAATCGTCCTATAAAATGTTCTTGAGGTAGTTTTTGAGTATTCTGATTTTATGGGCCTCTCTGTTTTGGTAGTGTGCTTTTTTGGGATTTTATTGGCATTATATATTAGATGACATTAAAATATCAGGCTTAATTCTGGGAATCGAGGTTACGCCTCTCCATTCGAAATGGTTTTTTAAATTGTAGTAATTTATGTGATGAAATCGCATGTTTGGAGACACTAAATATCTAACTCAATTATGGTTTCTTGTGTTCTTAGAGATGCTAATGTTCTGGTGGGTAGATTAACTATTTTGGAACAGGCCTTGCTGATTGAACTTTTCAAGTTAGAATGGATTTCTTGGTGTGGCTGTGTGGGTTAGTTATATATTGGGATAATAATCTTGTGTTTGTTATACTTCCGCTCTTTTTAAATTTCCTATATAATGTCAAAAATAATTTAACAAGAACTTTAGAGAGGAAAAGACTTAATTGACCAAACACAAAGGATACACCAAATTTTGCAAACCCTAAGTAACAGAATTTATTAAAGTGAAAGCAAAACATTACACTACTTAAGCAACGACATGTCCCTATATGCAACGAACCTATGTTTACCTTTTCTCTTGCCAAACAGTCGGTTATCGCCTTGATGCTTCTTAGAGTGTGGATGAACCTGGGACAAAGAACTTGGTTTCTGAAAATCTTCGGAGCTTTAGGATATTGTTGGCGCAGGATTAAAGGATAATTGATTGGGGCTTTTTTTGGATTATGGGGGAACCAAGTTTTGAGTGGATAAGAACCACATTTTCATGATTGTTATTGCTTCCTCCAATTCAGTATGATTGTATCCGGGCATTATTATTGTTGACCTGAACTTCAATTGGACTTTGTCTGAAAAATTTATGGGATTTGTGCTCAAACTTGATGGTACTTCAATCCCTCAAGCTGTTGCAAGTTTATTTCAAGTTTGATTAGATGAATTTGATTTCATGAGTTGTAGATTGAATTATTTTTGCAGAACGGGCTCTCTTTTATGTGATGTGTCCAAGGAGAAAAGCACAACAGACCACTATGTTCTCTGTTAAAGTATGTCCTTGATTGCCTAGTAATTTTTTAAATTCTTTTACCATCTTGATTTCTTTTGTAGTGGGATTGGTTGTTCTCTGGTTGGTGGTAGCTTGAAGTGTGTTTCTGTGAATGACTGATTGTTACCAGAAATCATTACAAGAGCAGCAGCCGTCTTTGAAGTGATGGAATCGATTACAATCTCTGAGAACAATCTCCTGGCCATACACTTGGGAGATGAGTTTTATTGCAGAGTGGCAGTCTCTGCACACCCGGAGATTTTTCACCACTCGAATAGGCTTTGCCAAGCTTGTGTTCAGAAGACCAAAAGCTACTGCAAGCTTTTCGCTGTGAACTGAAAGATTCTGAGCTTTCTCCTCTTCGTCCAGATCAAACAATACAATGGAAGTATCTGGCATGTAACCGGCAGACTCCAGTTTCTGAGAAATCTCATCAAGTTTTGTGTAGATCTCTTGGGTCCGTGGGTGAGTCTTGTCACCCACGATGAACTCATGAACTGCATTGTCAATCTCTATTGAACTGCACCCTGGAGTCTTCCCAATTCCTCTGGACTTCATCAAGTTCCGAACTCTGATCACTTCCTTCCATCGTCCATCAGAAGCATACATGTTCGAAAGCAGCACATAATAACCAGGATTCAGAGGCTCTAAATCGACCAGTTTCTCTAAGACCTTCTCACCTAGCTGGGAATCGTTGCAGATCCTGCAAGCACTGAGCAATGAGCCCAAGATAACTGAATTGGGTTCTATGGGCATTCGATCTATGAGATTGAGAGCTTCATCCAAGCGACGGGCTCGTCCTAGAACATCCACCATGCACCCGTAGTGTTCAATCTTAGGTCGTATCCCATAGTCCTTTTGCATGTTCGCAAAGTAAATCCAAGCTCTTTCAACAAATCCAGCATGGGCACATGCATTCAGTAGTCCCACAAATGTTATATCGTCGGGCATTACTCCCCCATTCTCCATATCCGTGAACAGCTCAATTGCTTCTTTGCCCCGGCCATGGATTGCTAACCCAGAGATCATTGTGTTCCAAGATACCACACTTCGCTCCCTCATACCCTTGAACACAGCCATTGCCTTCTCGATGCAACCGCACTTTGCATACATTTCCATGATTGCATTGCACACTGTGGTGTTGCGATCCAATTTGTTCCTTTCTATGAAATGGCGGACCCACTCACCCAATTCTAAAGCGCCCAACTGAGCGCAAGCCGATAGCAGTGTGACCATGGTGATCTTATCAGGCCTCACCCCAGCAAGCTGCATCTGACGGAAGAGGGCCAGTGCTTCAGTTGGCCTCGAAGCCCGAGTGTACCCTGCAATCATTGCGTTCCAAGTCGGAAGAGTCTTTATGGGCATCTGATTGAACATTCTCCCTGCAACATCGAACTTGCCAATCCTTGTGTACCCGCAAACCATGACATTCCAAGACTGCTCATCTTTCTCGGGCATCTCATTGAAGAGCTCCCGGGCAGCCTCAATGTCCCCTCTCCTTGTGTATGCTGCAATCATCGCATTCCATGTTGCGGCAGTCCTGTGCTGCATCCTATCAAACAAGCTCCTAGCGCTGGCAACGTTCCTGTCAGCGAAACCGGCATACATGTTTACCAAGGACGTGTAGACATGCACATCTGAATCTGGTATCCCAAAGACAATGCTTTGGGCATGGACTGCAGGACCGAGTAAATTCAACAAGTTTGCGTCTCCAGTGCAAGCCTTGATGAGGAAAGTGAAGGTGTAGTTATTGGGTTGGGTGCCTCGCTCTCTCATCCGTCTGTAGAATGAGACAGCTCGCATGGGGGAGTAGCTATTAGCGTAACACCTGATCATGGTGTTCCACATGAATATGGTGGGCTCTTGCTGGAGTTGTTCAAAGACTAAGGCAGCATAGTCAAGGGCACCACCGGACAGAGAGGATGATGAGGTGCAGAAGACTAAAAGCTTGGCATAAAGATCTTCAGGCAGGTTGCTTCGGAGAATGCAGGCATGTATTTGCTTAGCCTGTTTGAGGGAGCTGCCAGATTGCAGGATGGAAGCTATGGTGTGAAAATGGTTCGGAACTTGGGATCGGAAAGGAACCGATTTGGGAAGAGCTGCCATTTTTTTATTTTCCGGTTCTGGGTTCCTGTAGTTGGTTTGGGGAGGGAAACTTATCCAAAGACAAGGTTGAGAGCCATTCCCTGTTGCCCTCTTTTTTTTTGTCTGTTTTCCTGCGCTGGAGAGCACTTTTGGTACACTCTTAGGCCCACCCTTTGGAGTAAAACTTCTATCACAAGAAATTGTAAATCACACAATAACAAGCCAATGAGTTCTCGGCACGTACACAAGTGCTTTTGCTTTTAGGTGTACGTGCCGAGAACTCATTGGCTGTGACTGTGTGATTTGGAATCCGATTGTGACACAAGTTTTACTCCCCCCTTTGGTGGACCTATACATCAAAAATCACCCTGGTTGGTGATTTCTAGTCATTGGATTCGATTATTTTTCTAAAGCTGAAAAAGATATCATCAAGGTGCCTATATGGTCAAACATTATGGGTCAGCATCTGAGGAGTGACACGTGGTGATGAGGTATGGTTGCATTGGGAATTTAGGATGGCCTATGGGGTTAAAAAGAAAGAAAGAAGAAAGTTGTGTCGGGACGGGAGGACAGGATGAGAGTTTCTTGTCTAACTCTGGCTGTTCCCGTGTAGGTGGGTTCCATTCCGGGAGTTCCTGGACGTAAGATTAATTGGACGAACGGTCATCCTTAGGGAAGGTGTTCCAAACGGTAACTGGAAAAAGTTTATAATTCAGATGGTTCGATTGGTTCAGTTTCCAGCTTAGATTTCTTAGAGTAAAACTTGCCTGACCCTTCGAGCACCTACAATATGAGCCACGTGGCACTCTTAGAGGACATTGACCGTAGGGGACCTTTTGCCAATCCCTAGGTGGACCTACAAACCAAAAATCAACCTGATTATTGATTTCTAAGCGTTGGATTGGACTATTGGAGTCACTTTTATAGGTTGATTTTAACCGTGGGAATTTGACCATTATTGACCATTATTTGGGTACAATGATCCAAAGGTTTAAAATCACTAATCAGGGGTGATTTTTGGTTTGTACGTACACCTAGGGATTGGCCAAACATCCATACCGTTAGCATCCTCTAAGTGTGCCACGTGGCTCACATTGTGGGAGGTAAGCGGCTATGTTGACCATCTGACGGTCAGCAAAGTTTTACTCCCATTAGTCCAATTATTCCCAGAATTGACCGTAGTCCACAATGTCCATAAAGAGAATCTAATTGACGTGATCATGCCCATCAAGAAAAGTGAACGGTGCGTACCATTTATTATTATTTATTAAAAAGAAAAAAAGACTTTACATAAATTACATTATATCATCCTCGAGATGTGTACCACATACAATCTACGTCACAGTCCAAATCATTAATTAGGACCGTCCATCAGATGTATTCCAGAGACAAGTAGAAAACCATCAAGTACTAACTGTAGATTAGATAGTGGGCTCCGTCAAGTGTTAATCACCAACTAATCGATGTCCACAAGCTATCTGATCTGCCACGTTTGCTGTTTAGGACTCACGACTTCCATCTCCTTCACAAGTCCCCGCAAACATTCCTTCTACTCTTCTTGACCAAAATTCCCCACAGCCTCTCGATCTCTCCAAACACATCGTCGGTCGGCAACTGAAACCTACAACAGGGACACGTGTTCCTCTTCTTTAACCAAGGCAATATACACGCCCAATGAAATAAATGCTCACAAGGCAATTCACACACATCTCTCCCTTCCTTCATCTCCTCTTTACACACCACACACTCTCCACTAAACCCACCCACCTCCACCGAAGATAACGACACAACCGCTGCTACCGACGTCGCCACCTCCCTCTCCGCCTTTCCACCATCGCAACCCGTCGCATCAAGAAACCTCCGGCACTTCGTCGCTATGTCAATGTACGGACACAAAACCGAACTGCTAGAAACTCCGATGCCCGACAAGCTCAACATGTTTTTGACGACGTAGTCATTGAGAACACCGCGCCACTCTGCCGGGGAAGTCGATAACGCTTGTGAGTCTTGTTGCCGGACTTCGCAGAGGAGCATGAGTAGTAAAATGGCGTCGACATCTCGTAGTCTGACGAATCCCGGCCCAGCGCCGGCCGTGTTTTTTTCTGTCTGGGTTTCCCAGATACGTGTGAGTTCTTTTAATGTTGTTAGGAGAAAACGTGCAATTAGGAGGGTTTTTTGGTGGAGAGAGAGGGTCTGAAGGAATTGGAGGGTATGGGAGAAGCGGGTGGGGGAGTGGAGGAGGGAGCATCGACGGTGGTGTTGAAACTGAAAATCTGACAACAAGGAGTGTGTCAGATCGGAGAATTGATGGGGGGTTAGGGATAACAGTGCACCCATCATTATTTCGCTCGAGTTCTTCTGGTCCTCCATTGGATCGCGTGGGACTGTTTGGGAACTGAGGTGTGAGGCCTTAATCTTTATAGACTTTAAATGACTGATTTGGACTTGAAGTTTTCATGTAATGACCAATTATATCCTTTTGTTTGACTATTGACTTATACATGTACAATGACAAAATTACCCTCTGATCATGTGTAACTTAACTGTTTGAATGTAAAGGGCTTGAAGTTGAACCCATAGCTCAATTGGTTGATGATCCTAACCCTAGTTGGCAATTCGGAGAGTGCGGCAAAAATACGGTACGAGAAATGCTCGAGTATAATTCGGGTTTGTCATTTAAAAATGGGTTAAAAAATTCAACAAAAATAAATCAAAACAAAAAGGTAAAATATTGACAATTTTTTGTATTTTAAATAAGTATTATTCGATAATAATTCGATGATGCTAAAAAAAATGCGCGAATTTTTCGAACTTTTCGAATAGGATGTTCGGTCTATTATTTATTTTTGAATAATTCGTACAGTTAGTGTATAATTTACGAATTTACTAACTGTCATAACCACATTTTTGAAGCAGTGATCATGTGCCCATTTTTAGAGATTGGTTTTAAAAACTTTTTAAAAAGTAAATATAGGTATATGTGGCGTGCGATCATTGGCGAATGATCGCAGTTTCAAAAATCCCGCGGCTTCAAAAAATATCGTATGGTAAATGTGCCTGGTTGCGGATGGGGATAAATCCGTAATTACAAATGTAATAGACATATCTGGCATTTAGTGAAAAGTCGAGGATAGAATAGGTTTGGGGCTCTATTATTAGAGTTTAGAGAAGATATGAGCGATAGAGGAGGTTGTGGAGCAGAGTGGGCGGAGGAGGTGTGGTTTTGTCCACAAGTACGTGTCCAGTTTGAACACATTTGGCATTTCCCGTCGTTTTCTTTCTTGTAATTTTATCATTTCGAGGAAACCCTAATTTGTTGGTCACTAATACCTATCCCCGTCTGCTTGTCATCCTAATATAGATCATGCGGTTCACTTTGAGAATATTTACCCATGAATGTGGGTCCACCCCTTACTTTATGCCTAAAATCAACCTCATAGGTTATTTGTAGCTGTTGGATTTTACCACTTAGAGTCATGTTTGGACGCAATGTTTTCCATTTGATGTACCTAAGTTGGTGATGGAAAAAATCCATGGCTAGAAATCAACCATCAGGCATGGAGGGGTGTGTCAATTTTTTGATAAAGAGTATAAGTGATCTGTTAAATGTGCCATTTTACAGTATTTGGCATGCCCAACACGTCGTATAGGTGGTGTAGCCAACACCTCTGGTTTCCTTGCGCTGTATTTTGATACAGCTTCTGTATTAAAATTTTGATGCAGAAGTCCCTCAAATTGCAACGTAACAGACTCGTTCGGGCCCACTTGACACTTGAATGTCTGGCCCACACTATGATAGACCTTCACACCAAAAATCAATGTGATTGGTGATTTCAAGCAGTAGGATTTGAGAATATTTTCATCATGGGCTTTATGAACAGGCCTATGAATTAATTTCAAGCCCATGATGAAAAGTTCTCAAATTCACATTGATTTTTGGTGTGAAGGTCTATCATAGTGTGGGCCAGACATTCAAGTGTCAAGTGGGCCCGAACGAGTCTATTACGTTGCAATTTGAGGGACTTCTGCATCAAAATTTTGATACAAAAGTCGGTATCATAGATTTTCCGGTTTCCTTACATCTCGATAGAGTACTAGCACCACGCGCGTACAATCACGCGCGGCCTGTCAACCAGGAAGTGCCTTTATACTTCTGTTTTTCGTTCCTTTGGTGTGAAGTGTAGAGATTTTTTTTGCTCCCGGCGTTTTTTGCTAGTCAGATGACTCAGATCCAATGTCTAGCATTATTTTGGGGTGCTCAGATCCAATGTCTAGAAATCACCAATCAGACTGATTTTTGGTCTTCAGGTTCACCTTGGGATGGGCCAAACATCCGTACGGTCATTGGTCTCTAAGAAATGTGGCACCTGTCGTTTTAAGTGCAGCCCTAACACCCAGAGCTAAAAAAAATAAAAAAAACGCCAGGAGCAAAAATATTATCTGAAGTCTAGGGGTGTTTCAGGAAGGGCGATTTAACCACCAAAACATCCTCATATTGTTGATCAGCTACAACAACAGCGGCGCGTTGTTGGACCGCGTGTGATAGCGCGTGTCCTTCCTTTATTTTTAATTACCCTCTTTCTCTGCGTTGGTCAGGAAAACAAAACGGTGCTCATTTTCACGTGGGAGTCCATGTTTCTCTTGTCCCAAAGAATATCAGGCAGGCGCAACTTAAGACTCAATTCTCAGGCTACACTGCGCTTATCAGGGTCTGTTGTCGCCCATTCCATTTACAACACTCCGCTTATCTGCCGTTACTTTCCATTGACCAAATTACAAGAACTATCTCTCCCTCTCAGATCTCCTAGGACATGTCCACTGAGAATTATAGCTTTATCAAAAAAATCCAATTGAGGGCACTATGGTCCTTTTATAAGAAAGGGTAAAAAGACCCACAGATCTCAAGAACTAGGCCATTAGTGATTGTTGATGGAGATTACGAAATTCTCCATGACTGAAAAGAGAATTGCGTGAAAGAGGTAGTGTTCAGGTTTTGGGTATTATCGTCATTTAAACGGAGACATGGTAATATTTTGGGCAATCAAACAAGGGTCGGAAAGTCTTCTCTTTGCTTTGGGTCAAAGGAACCCTTTTGTTTAGATTATGGATTTCAACAGCTGTACGGTTGATTTCGGTTCCCAAGCGCCACCCATAAAAAAAAAAAAATCGCCGTCACAAACATCTACCATTAATCATATTAATCAGCATTGACAGATCAAGAGTTAAATTTTGGACTGTTTATTGGCCAATAAAATCCAAAGATCAAACGGGTTTGATCACTAGAATGTTTGTACTATGGCCCATCTCAGGGACATGCTGCACCCGTCAGGCTGGCAAATTTTCCTGCCGGGCCAAGGCCTGTAGGTGGTTGGGCCTCGGGACCATTCAGAGGGAAGGCCCGGCTCAAGGACCACATTTTTGGGTCGGGCCGGGCTGGGCCACGGACCAAAATTACAGGCCTATGCACGCATAATAACGCCTTTATGCAGTGACCGTGATGTGTTCAAATGGTGGGACACATCTGTAATGGACGATCACAAGCATCCAATCTGTCGAAAAGCAACCTTTCACAAATGAACAAAAAAAAATAAAGAGAATCAAAAGATCAGTCACACAGACAACAAATTTACATGGATCGGCAGTATGCCTACCTCTACGTGTGAGAGAAGCGTTTTCACTATCTATAATAATTAGGATTCCAATAGTTTCCTCTCTCTCACTCCCTCAATGTACAAGTATAAACCCCAACGCCTCTTTAGAGAATATATAGATCTCCGGTATAAAAGAAATACTTAGAGTACCCCAGTACGAGTACCCAAACAAATTGTACGGACCTATACGAACTGTACGCACGCTGTAAAAGCTGGACCCACAGTAGTTGTGGCTATCATATGTATAATCCCTGCAGAATACAAGACACCTAACCCAACAAAATACCTGAAATCATTATGGCCCTTCCATGGGATGACCTAAAAATGAAATGGGATGATTAGGAAGTTTCCAGAGTAGTTACAATCACACCAAATTCTGGTGTCCAAAAAACTCTTTCACCAAAGATATCCCCAGCCAGTTTTTTTTCTCTCTCTGACATTCAACTTCAACCATGATGGAGCTTTCAACTTCAATCACAGAAATCAAAACATCTAGCTCCAATCTCCTGTAAGAATGGGATTCTTTGACCTGCAAATCCAAGATGTTTACCATATTTATGCCCCGACAAATCGATCGGCTGGTCAAACAAAAAATTCAATAGATCGGGTGCTTATGATTATCCGATCAGATTGAATTATGACCAAGAAGGTCTCTCCTATGTGTGATCAATAAAATGACAGTTCCCTAATGCCTTGTACATGCAGTTATGCACCATGTACATTAGTTTCTAAAATCATAATCAACCTAAAGGTCGTCCTAAACCTCCAGAGTAATAGTTTGTAAATATTCATGCAAATTTCAAATTCAATTGCAGACACTCTCCTCATCCATCTCATCTATAGAAACATAACCCTCTTCTCTCATTATCTCAACCAGTCCCTCTAACATCCCATTAATGTCTTCCATCCTCTGGTTCGACACATCCCCAGCTATGAAGCTCTGTAATCCACCACTCGTCTCGATCCAGCTACAGCCGGGGATTTTCTTCAATCCCATTTTTCTCATCCTCTCCCTGACATTTTCCGCTTCCTCCCATCTCCCAGCTCGAGAATATAAATTTGCCATAATGATGTAATTCCCAGTGTTTTCGGGTTCAATTTCGAACAATCTATCACAAACAAACTTCCCAAGTTCAACATCACTTGAAACTGACACACCATTGAGCAATGCACCCCAAACCTTGGCGCTCGGCTCAATTGGCATTTTAGAAACGAACTCTGCCGCTTCGGAAAGCATTCCAGCACGGCTAAGGACTCCAACCATGCAGGCATAATGCTCGACTGCAGGATGAATCCCGTAATCTGGCAACATGGAATCAAGGATTTGGCGAGCTTCATCCACGAGTCCAGAATGAGCACAAGCTGCCAGCACTGCCGTGAATGTAACAGGGTCTGGCCGGGTGCCACTAGCAAGCATCTCAGCAAACAGGGTGAGTGCTACATCAGCGTTGCCGTGCCCCGCATATGCTGAGATTATTGCCGTCCAGACAATCACGCTCCTGCCCCTGGATTGTGTGAATACCCGATGAGCCCCATTGAGAAAACCGGCTTTTGCATATGTGTCAATTATGGCGGTCACAACATAGATGTTCCTATCATAATTGTTCCTAATGGCATAACCATGTATCTGTTTTCCACCTTTTAGATTCGAAAAATATGAAAAGGTGGGGAGAACACTTGAAAGTGTTACAGAATTTGGTTTGAAACCCATGCCCTGCATTTCTCGGAGGAGTTCAGGAATACTGTCATGTCGGTTATTCTGAACCAGACCCGAAACCACAGCGTTCCATGTGCTCAATCCCGGGGTTCTCATTTCCCGAAATAAATCTATTGCTTTGTCGACAAATCCGTGGATCATGTACCCAGAAATCATCGAGCCGTAACTAATCTCATCCTTTTCGGTCATCTCCTCGAACAAGTCTCTAGCATAGTCCAAGCTGCCACATTTTGCATAAAATCCAATAATAGAATTACAAACCGAAGTATCCACCTCGATGTTGTTCTCAATAATGAACCGATGAACTTCCATCCCGAAAACAAGATCCTTCAACTGCGCACACGCCTGCAAAACACTCACTACCGTAACCCCATTTGGTCTTAAACCCGTCGAACCTTCCATTTCCCTGTACATTCTCAAGCACTCCTCATACGACCCACCCTGAGAATACCCAGCAATCATAGAATTCCACGACACAATATCCCTCTGCGGCATCCTATCGAACAACTTTCTCGCTGAGCCCAAATCGCGGGACCTTGCGTAGAATGTAACTAGAGCATTAACAACAAAGAGATCAGACTCATACCCGTGTTGCAGAACAAAACCATGAATTTCCTTAGCCAAGCTTGGGTTAGGAAACAAAGACGACAACGCTTTTAGAACAGAAGTAATCGTGAAATTGTCAGGTTTAAGAGTCGGTGTTGATGAAGATAACAAAGACGTGAACAGTCTCAATGTTTCGGTGTGTTTGTTGTGTAGTGAGTAGGCGATAAGCATAGCGTTCCAAGAAAATATGTTTTTGTGGGGAATTTCGTCGAACATCTTACGTGCTTCGGAAATATAGCCCGATTTAGAGTACAAAGTGAGGATCTTTGAAGCGAGAAAATTGTCTGGGGTGACTGAGAGGAGTACAATGCGAGCGTGGATTTGCTTGCCTTGGCCAACGAGGCGGTAGTCCGTGCAGTGCTGGATGAGGTGACCATAGGCACGGTAGTCGAGCCCATCAGCTTGATACAGAGTTGCTAGGGCTTGTTTGATATAGCCGTTGGTGATAGGTGAGATTTGAACTTTTAGAGGTCTAGTTATCCTCATCCATCCGAAAGCAAAATTAGCTTTGGCCTTCTTTCCTCTTTATTTTTCTCACGTCAGGGCGGGTTGATGTATTCTGTGGGTCCCCTAAAGAGATATCCTAAATTTTGGCATGAAATGATCATAACCATTTGATCTAGAGAATTGACTAGTATCATCTGAGATGTTTTGATTCTAGCTTCAATAGATCTCCTTGGGTGATCCATAGCCGAGTATCATGCCGATCAATTGATCATAACCTAATCCTCCAATATATAGAGTTACGGCATATTATATTATACTTATTTAAGTTTTTAAACCCTGATCAATGGTTATTATTATCAAGGTTTAAAAAACGGCCGTTATAACAGATTCGGACCTCCCCTGTTTTGTTATGGGTCGCTAAATGCCTAAAAAATAATGGCCGTTATAACGAAAATAACGGCCATTTTTTCCCGTTATAACGAAAATAACGACCTTTATTATCTGGAAAAAAATGGCCGATTTTTCTATTTTTTCCCATTTTTTCCCGTTTTTGAAATTCAAATTTTTAGCGCCATTTTTTCTGTTATTTTCCATTTTTGCCCATGAGTCGTTTTTTTCGTTATAACGGAAAAAATGGTAACGCCCCAGTCCGTTATACCGTTATAACAGTCCCCTTTAAACCTTGATTATTATTCTTGCTATCTTTTTTTTTGTTGATTATTATTATTAATAGTGGGCTTTGGCCCATTTAAGAGATGGCTCATAAAATGAGCAAAAGAAGATTCGTGGGCCGTAGGTAGGGTTTATTATTTCTATACAATAAGGAGTAACCTGCGCTAGGGTCCATCAACCCTCATGGGCCACTATAACAGAATACAACAGAGCTATGACATCAAGCTTTTTCTAGGGTAAAATATCTTTTTTTTCGTGGCGTAAAAAAGGGTGATTGACAGATTCGCCTCCAAGTCTTTTGAAATTTTTTATGTTCCTCATATTGCTCGTTGTGTTGATGCAGGCCCACTGACTCCAAGTTGTTTGTTGGGGTGTTAATAGGCCGGTCTTAGGCCGTGTTAAGACCCAAACCAATACACCTAGGTGATAGTGGTGTGGAAAGTTTAAGTCTTAACCTCTAAGATCGTAACATTCCACCACGCTTCGAAGGCCAACGTCTACGGTAGCCCACTCTGAGGCGGCTTTCACTCTGGTACCCCTATTTTCTCACTTTTTTGTGAGTGAGCCACCAACATTTTTTCCGATACCCCTAACAAGGGGAGGGAGAGGATATGGTGGTGGGAGGAGTGAGAAGTAGAAGGTCTGAGAGTACTTGTTCCACAACATCCCGATCTCGTCGCCAACACGGAGGTTCCTCCTCCTAACGAACTCCCAATGCCAACTTCCCTTAAGTCCGTACTTGTTGTTGTTCCGCCACCTCTTGAATGTTAAGTAATGCACCGACGATGTGTTCAAGTGTTTCATCACCACTTTCACTTCTTCGTGGTTACGTACCTTCTCGCTATCATCCGCTCCCCAGGATGGCAATACCTTTTTCTGCACTTGCGCACTAGGCAAGATGTGCCTGCACAATTTGTTCAAATCACTCTTTCCGAGTTGTTTCTTAATCGACCATGGATCCTCGTATAGTTTCAAACTCAGTGAAACTCCTTCGTCTTTGTTCTTCGATACTGCCTCTATCTTTCTTGATTTTCGTTTTGCCATCTGGTCACAGAATCTTCTGAGTTTTGTCATTCAAACTATCAGCAAAGCAAGATAGAAGAGAACAAATTAAATCAAAGTTACAGAGAGTATACCATTTAAGGAATTTATGAGTTGTGGTGGGAGTGAGACACTAATTTGGAAACTTTTGGGCAAAGTAAACTCCGGCAATTCCTTTTGTTGAGTTGACAGGGCACAATACAAGCCACGTGGAACACTCTTAGAGGACTCTGACCGTATGGATATTTGGCCAATCATTAGGTGGACCTACAAGCCAAAAATCAGCCCGATTAGTGATTTCTAGGCATTGGATTGGAATTGTTTTCATCGGTAGAAAATTTGAGCATTATTGACCATTATTTGAGGTTCAAAGATCCAAAGGTTTGAAATCACAAATCAAGCTGATTTTTTGTTTGTAGGTCCATATAGGGATTAGAAAAACATCCATACGGTAGGAGTCCTCTAAGGGTATGCCATGTGGCTCCTATTGCACCCTGTCATCAGCCTTGATGATAGAGCCGTGTCATCAAAGTCTTACTCTTCATATTTGGATGAAGAGAATGATTGGAGAATCCAATTGACGTGATCAATTAATAAAAGTAGAAAAAACAAGTGTCGTGTGGCACGTGTAATAAGATGGTTGGTGGTTGGACTTCATCCATCAAGAGAATTAGGAGAATCTAATTTACTGTAGAAAGATGGTTGGACTTCCTTAGGGCTGCAACTCGGGCAGGTTGGTTCGGGTTGGAGGTCAACCCTAGTCCAACCCAACCTTAAAGGCTGTCAACCCTAACCCAACCCAATCCAAGGTGGGGCCTAGATTTTCCAACCCTATTGGGTTGGGTCGGGTTGATCGGGTTGGTCAATTTCTTATTATTTTTATTGGTTGAAAATATTGTTGAATTTTTTCATATTAAAATACTTTATCGGTCAATACAATAGCCATTGTGCTAACCATTAAATAATAGCATAATAACTTTATTTTCAAAGCTCGTGAAAGAAATATTATATTTTCATAATAACAGAAAAGTTCATCAACTCAAATACATGATAAAATTCACTAAAGAAATAACAAAAAACAATCCTTGGAGAAAAATACGATATTTTCACTATCAACCGATCACATAAAATGCCAAAAGTAGTTTCAATGACATTTGGTAATATCACACAAAGGTCGTAGTTACTAAGGACAAACATCCATGGGTTGCTGCATTTACCAAAATGTAGTGCGGATATTTGTCGGTAAAACTAATGGGTCAGGATGGGGGAACAACAATTTCATACAACATTTTTTACAATAAAAATTGGCGTCGGCCAGTATTAGAATGAGATGATTTTTTGGTAAGGATGGTCTCTATAGTGAGGAGATCATCCTCAAAAAAAATTCAAATCAATCTGATATTCGTAGACTGGTTTACAAGTCAAAGGGAATTCTTTGATCACTTTGGATAGGGAAAAAATTGGCTGGCCTCCGATGACTTCAAACTTTGAAGTACCCCTGACAATATTAGAAGCCATGTGGCACACTCTTAGAAACCACTAACCTTATGTATGTTGTCCCATTCCTAGGTGGACCTATGTACCAAATATCAGTCTGATTAGTGATATCAAGTGAAATCTATTGTTAAAAATCAACCCATGAAAATGACTCCAATCAAATCCTTAAAAACCACTAATCAGGCTGATTTTTTGCATATAGGCACACCTAGAGATGGGCCAAACATCGATACGGTCATTGATCTATACGAGTGTGCCACGTGTAAGGTGCTTCCATGTATAAGGTGCATGTGCATGTGCATCGCACGTCGCGTTCCCCCTAGTAGAAATAGTAAACTTTTTATAGTTCAAACCATGGTTTTAAAAACGGCCGTTTAAACGGTAACGCCCCAAGCCCGTTTCCGTTTAAACCCGTTTTATCGGTTTTGAATAAAACAGCGGTTTTTTTGTTTTAACGGCCATTAAAATCGTTTAAACAGCCGTTTAATTTAAAAAAAAATTGTAAAAAAAACGGCCGTTAAAACCGTTTAACGCCGTTAAAATCCGTTTAATTTCCGTTAAATTCCATTTTTTTTTTTTAATTTTCAAATTTCAAAATTTGAATTTCGGCGCCACTTTTTCCATTTTTTTCCGTTAAAATCATTAAAACCATTAAAATCCGTTTAATTCCATTTTTTTCCATTTTTGCCCCTAACCGTTTCAATCCGTTTAAACGGTAACGCCCCCAGTCCGTTTAACCGTTAAAACGGCCTCCTTTAAACCTTGGTTCAAACTTCAAACTTCAGTCTTTAGAACTTAATTAGCAAGCATTTTCTTCCTTGTCCCTCACACATCCGGTTTAGCCCCCCTATCTAGGGGTGTCAATGGGTCTGTTCCGGTTTGGTTCCTAAGGTGGCTAGAACCGGAACTTGTTCCGGTACTTAACGGTTTCGGTTCTCAAAATGATGGACCCAGAACCGAAACTGATTATGTAGTTTTTGTTGGTTCTTGTTCCGATTCCTGGTATATTCGGTCCAATCTTGATAATATGAAAATTTTAACACTAAATTTATACATTGACTCAGATTCTTATCGATTCGGTTTCGGTTCCATATTAAACTTCCCAGAACCGGAACCATTATTTTCGGTTCAGTTTCGATTAGGGTTATTTTGTGTGACTTCCCCCCTACCTGGCATATTTCTTTTTGTGCCCAGGTGGGTGGTGTTGGTTCTTGATTTAATATATGGTCTCTGGTTTACACACACACCAAAAAAATCAAAATCAACCCATGAAAATAACTTCAATCCAACGCTTAAAATCACTGACAGGCTGTCGCAATAGAAGTTGAGGCCTAAGTCCAAACATATTTAATATTTAATATATTAACATATGATATCAATTAAAAAATTAAAAATTTTAAACTCTGTATAGTCTATGGTTTTAAAAACGGCCATTTAAAGGCCCCGAGCCCATTACCATAAAAATCGTTAAAACCCGTTTTGACATTTTGAATTGAATGGTCGTTTTTTTTTTACGGCCATTATTAACTGCAGTGGACAGAAGGATTCAAGAAAAGATTGGATCTTTGAACACTTTTGTATCTTGTAGTTGGGACCATGGTTTTAAAAACGGCCGTTTAAATGGTAACGCCCCAAGCCTGTATCCGTTTAAACCGTTGAAACTCGTTTTATCGGTTTTGAAAAAAACGGCTGTTTTTTTGTTTTAATGACCATTAAATTTGTTTAAACGGCCGTTAAAATTGTTTAAACAGCCTTTTAATTTCAAAAAAAAATTATAAAAAAAATGGCAGTTAAAACCGTTTAATTCCGTTAAATTCTGTTTTTTTTTTTAATTTTCAAATTTCAAAATTTAAATTTCAGCACCACTTTTTCCATTTTTTTTCGTTAAAATCTGTTTAATTCCGTTTTTTCCCATTTTTTTCCATTTTTGCCCCTGGCCGTTTCAATCCGTTTTAACAGTAACGCCCCCAGTCCGTTTAACCGTTAAAACGGCCTCCTTTAAACCTTGGTTGGGACTTTTATCTTTACACCTAAAGGTCACCTGTGTCCAACAGGTTACCTAGGAAATCTAACCTCAAACTTCAGTCTTTACAACTTATTTAGCAAGTTTTTCTTTCCTGTCCGTCGCATCCAGAATGGACCCTACCATGCGGCTCACAAAAATTCACAAGAAAAGATTCATGGGCCATATGTAGGATTTATTATTTTTTTCCAATAAGGAATGACCTGCGTGAGGATCCATCAACCCTCATGGGCCACTATGGGCCACTTTACCACATCCGAGATATCGATTGACAAACGGAATTATGGAATATATTAGCAGGTAGTCTATTGTGGATGATGGACATGAAATAAAAAGCTTGCAAAATTGGTAAATATACTACATCTCTTATTGCTCCGGTTTTATTTTATTACGAGTAAAACTTTGATGACAGGGCCCATGACATGGTGCATTATGAGCCACGTGGCACATTCTTAGAGGACTCTGACCGTATGTATGTTTGGCCAATCCCTATGTGGATCTAAAACCCAAAAATAAAATTTTCATACTTAATACGTGGGCCCCACATATTTGAACATGAATTTCAAAAATAAAAAAGGACAATAACGGATGCTTTATTTTTTCACAAAATTTTCAGAAAATAATGGTCGTTTTTTCGTTATAACAGAAAATAATGATCGTTATTTTCGTTATAACAGAAATTAACGGCTGTTATTTTTTTTAACGTTTTAATGGTGTATAACGTAACGGGTATGCCTTGCTTTATTTTTTCACAAATTTTTTCAGAAAATAATGGTCGTTATAACGGAAATTAGTGGCCGTTATTTTTTTTAGCATTTTAATGGTATATAACGTAACAGGTATGCCCCCCAAACGGACAATAACGGACGCTTTATTTTCTCACAAATTTTTTCAGAAAATAATGGTCGTTATTTTCGTTATAACGGAAAATAATGGTCGTTATTTTCGTTATAACGAAAATTAATGGCCGTTATTTTTTTAGCGTTTTAATGGTATATGACAATAATGGATCCTTTATTTGTTCAGAAAATAATTGTTGTTATTTTCGTTATAACAAAAAATAATGGCCATTCTTTTTTTCAACGTTTTAACGGTATATAACGTAACAGGTATCCCCCCAACCCCCCGGTTATGTTATATACCGTTAAAATGGTCATAAAATAACAGCCGTTATTTTATGTTATAACGAAAATAACGACAATTATTTTCTGAACAAATGGTCGCTATTTTTTTTTTTTTTCATTTTTCCCTTTTTTAAAATTTCAAATTTTGAATTTTAGTGCCACTATCATTATTTCTGTTATTTTGAGAATGATAGGGGCTTGATTCGAGAAATTTTTGGATTTTGTACCTTATGCAAATTGTTTGCACAAGGAGGTTGTGTATACGATTGCGCTAGGGGTGAGATATGTTTTTAATTGCTAAAGAGAGTGAGCATTCATTTGCCCGTGTGAATGTACAAATCGCGGATTGCACCCGTTCCAAACATGCGTGAGAAATGATTGCACGCATAACCTATTTGCACACCCGATTTGCATGCGTTCCACAGACACCATAAATATTGAACGGTCTAATCAATGTGAGTTTTGGTGTGTATATTCACGAAGGGTTGGGATAAACATCCATGCAGTCAGTGGGCCCAAAGTTACTGGTTAGTAACAAAACTCACTACAAGTATATCCACCTCATTCAATATTTAAAAAAAAAAAGAAAAAAGAAAGGGTTAGGCCCCACTCTCGTGAAGGGAATTCGGGTGATCACTCTCTCCAGTCTCCATCACATCAACCGGCAAACATGTCTCACAGAATCAAAATTTTCCCTTCCGGTGATCACTCTCTGCAGTGGACCTCACATCAACCGGCAAATATGTCTAACAGAGTCAAATTTGTCGATATTGTCTTGGTCTCATGCCTGGTGTAACTTAGCCTTATCAACCAAGTCACTCCTTATTATATAGAAATAATAAACCTTCCATACTTCAAACCAAGGTTCAAAAATTGGCCGTTATAACGGATTCGGACCTACACTGTTACGTTACACACTGTTAAAATGCCTAAAAAATAACGGCCGTGATAACGAAAATAACGACAGGAAAAAAATGTGAAAAAGGCCATTTTTTCCATTTTTCTGTTATTTTCTGCTTTTGAATTTCAGCGCCCGTTTTTTCCATTATTTCTGTTATTTTCTATTTTTTCCATTTTTGCCCGAGTGTTTTTTTTCATTATAACAGAAAAAATGGTAATGCCCCAGACCGTTATACCGTTATAACGGTCCCTTTTAAACCTTGCTTCAAACTTCAAACATCAGTCTTTACAAACTTAGTTCACAAGGTTTTTCTTTCTTGTCATTTGTATGCAGTATCAACCATAGTTAGCAAATCTCCGACTAAAACCTGACTTTTTTAAAAAAAAACCTAATCTTTTGATAAAACATTTCAAATCACGGTGTTTTCAAAACATCGCTAAAAAAATATGAAATATTTAATAAACCGAAACATCCCCGTAATTTTAAAATTTTCAAAAAATCTCATGAATGAAACTCCGTCTTATTTTAAAAGTTAAAAGAATGTTTCTTATTTATAATATATATCACCAATTTTATGTTTTAAAAAATATCTTTAAAAAAGATTAACAGATTCCCACGCATTTGGAGACCTTGATAAATGAGAAATATTTTTGAAAATTATTGGTGTTGCTTATATTACTTAGATTTAAGGGGAAATATCATATAGTTTCGATTATATTATACTTAGATTACTACCCAATTTACATGCATTATGGGCATATACACATATGCATACGTTTTTTTGAGTGCGTAGTTTTAGATTAAATAAGTATTAAATCCAAAGTCCTCACTTGTCAATCTTTTAACGTTCTCGTCTTTTTTATAACTTTTTTTACTTCGGTTTTTTATTTTTTAAATCCAAAACGTTTTAAACTCGCATTTTTCAATAGGCGAGTTTTTGCCGGGATTTGCTAACTATGGTATGGACCCCCTACTTGCATAATATGGGGAAAGGAGAAAAACTTGCCTGACTATTGATGGTGCAGTGCTTCGCACGTGGATTTTGTACGGGCGATACGCTACGGAGTGCTTGGCTTCTACACGGAGGTCTTTTTGCTCATCACCATCACTGTTAGAGATGAAATGATCATCAACAGTATGGATTTGTACACGGAGATGATCAAAATGTGGATGACAGTTTCTCAAAGCAAGATCCTGATCTTGATCATGTAAAAGGATCTTGAACTTGAACCAAAGAATCCAGATTGATGTTTGGGGAATAAGGTAGTGACAAGTAAACCTTGGCTGACACATGTAGTTAGCAAAGCTGTTGACTGCAGCCAATATAAGCCATGTGGCACAATTCTTAAGAGGACAGTGACCGTTTGGACATTTGGCCAGTCACTAGATAGACCTACAAACCAAAAATCAGATTGGGTAGTGATTTAATGTTAACCATTTACCTCGAAAGATCGACCTTTTGGAGAAAGACGAAACAACTATGTATACCAGCAGGTCATCGGGCTAACTCTGTGTGTGGGAACACTATCTCCTAACATGCCCCCTCAGCAAGAATACATTCCGCTGGAAACATTGAAATTGAACCGAACCGAACCGGAACCGACCTGTTGACACCCCTAATTAGTATGCTAAGATCAAAAGGTTAAAACCCATGAATGCAACAAAGAGAAATAGGAAAACCTTGAAATTGAATTACACACTTAATCTCTCAATCAAATCTAATCTAATATATTATATATCCTAATGTTGTGATAAGATAAACCAATAATGATATGGTGTATCTCACACAACTTATTATGATATATATTCTCTAACACTACTTCTCTTCCTTCTAAACGCAACATATTATTTCTTACAATATATATTCTCCCTCACAACTACGAATAGCACGTCAAATTAACGAATGACTTCACTACCCTCTTGGTCGTTGTGCATGTGTGTGTAAGAGCGAGTGAGTGAGAGATGCACACATAAGATGAGCTTAGACGGAGGGGAGACCGAGAGTGAACTCGCGCGCAAACTGACAAAGAGTAGGATCAGTAGTGATAAGAGGGAGAGGACGAGGATAAGGTGGTGGGAGGACTGAGAAATCATAGGTCTGAGAGTACTTGTTCCACACCATCCCAATCTCATCCCCAACACGAAGTTTCCTCCTCAAAACGAACTCCTGACGCCAATTTCCCTCTAGAACGTACGACTTGTTGCTCGGCCACCTCTTGAAAGTTAAGTGATGCACCGAAGATTTGTCTAAGTCTTTGATCACTACTTTCACTCCTTTGTAGTTACGTACCAGCTCACGATCTTCCACTCCGAAGAATGGCAATACATTTTTCTCCACTTGCGCACTAGGCAAAATGAGCCTACACAACTTGTTCAAATCGCTCTCTTTTAGTCGCTTCTTGATTGGCCATGGATCATCGTATAGTTTCAAACTCAGTGAAACTTCTTCTTCTTCATTGTTCGTCGTTGTTGCCTCCATCTTTCTTGATTTTCTTTTCAGCGCCATTGTTACAGAAGCTTCTGAATTTTGTGATTCAAACTATCAACAAAGCTGCAAGATAGAAGAAAACAAAATAAATTAAAGTTAGGGAATTTATAAGGAATTTATGAGGGATTTATAAGAAGTAGATCAAAGTTATGGACACTAATTTGGAAGCTTTTTGGCGAAGTTAACTTTGCGCCAAGTACACCAGGGTTAACCTGGCAGAATGATATTGCCCCTACACTTAGGTGTAGAGGACTAGAAAAAAAAAAACCATTGTTCTTGTTCTTAGCAAATCAAACCAAGTTCATGAATATTCAAATACGTATATATACACTGACCATTCTCGCACGCCCGTATCTAACAGTCTAACTTCGACTTGGTCTGCTAAGAATGGAAAATCAATCCCGAAAATGGCGCCCATGCTTCGCTGAAATTCTAACACACTTGGGGGAAGAGAACCCATCATCCCTAAATTATTATTGAATAATCTGTTGTTTTTTTCCTCTCTTTTTAGAATCTACCTTAAGACAAGAAGCAATCATGAAAGAGAATATGTTGGAAACACCAACACACAAACTCGAGAAAATCCAAATACAGAACTCAAAACCCATGAAACATCACTCTCTCTGTCTCTCACACTTTCCTTAAATAGAAAAGTAATCCATTAACTTCTGCACTTGCTTACTTGGTTAGAACTTAGAAAACAAATCTGAAATTTCATTAGTGTATCGATCAATAAAAGGAAAAAAGAACAAAAAAGAATAAAAAAAAAGGAATGAAATGAGAGAGAATCCAAGAACCCAAAAATCCTATTCTCCCCTTCCCTACCTTTACAAAACTGTTGTTTTGTTGTTGTTGTTGTTGTTGTTATTGTTGCTGCTGTTGTTGTTGTTGCTGCACCACTCATTTCCTCATAAGGAAACATCACCTGTTCATGACTAACACCACCACCACCACTTTCCACCTCTCCAATGTTTCCATTCCCAAAACCATAATAAAAATTATGGAAACCACTTGGGGTATCAAGAAAACCACTTCTAAGTGCACCAAGGAAACCAGGAGTGCTACTAGTGGTGGTATTAGGGCTTCCAAGAATTTCACAATGGGTGGTATTAAGGTTTCCCAAAATAGAAGTGTCATGGTCATGATCAAGCCCTAACTGCATTGTGGGTTGTTTGTGAAGTCTACCAAAGGCAAGGGTGAGATCATTGGAGTCATAAGTTAAGGGTGGGAGAGTAGGGAGTGGGTTGGAGTTGGTGCTGAGAACTTGGTCTTGTGTCCTTTTTGAAGATGAGGATCTTTTGTTCTTCCTACAACCCCCACCTACTGGAACATTTCCGAGGGACCCTCCTTTGGTCCAATATCTCTTGCATGCTTTGCAGAAGTACCTTGGCTGTGTGAGACTGTAGTTGTTGTAGTAACAGAACTTGGTGTTGGTGGAATCACATCTGGGACATTTCAGAGCTTGTTCTGGTTGAGGCCTCATGAGTCTCCTCTGATCTTGCTGTGGTTTGGGGCAAGCAAGGACATCTTCCAGAAAGCGGGTACCCATGGCCTGGACAAATCTCAATAATGACCCAAAAAATGTTAGAAAAATGACTTAGGAGTGCGATTTCATAGAATAATTTATGGATTTTTGTTATATAGAGAAGGGAAATTGTGAATTAATTACAGAAGGCTTGCAAAAAACATGAAAAATATATGGAGAAGCTTGCAAAAAATTCATGCATTAATGGGTTTTCCAAGAGGGGCTTAAAGGATTTTGTGTGATCTGCAAGACTGCATTAGAAAATGAAAAAAAAAAAAAAAAATTATGAATGGTTTCTTTGGAGAAAACCCTAAACTTCAATTTATATGATGGATTTTTCTTTCTTCAAATTTCCTAGTAAATAACCTAGAGAAAGGCTGATGTTTACGTATATATTGAAAACCACCTACAAGAAAGAAACTAAAGCAGTAATCTAAAATGATTAAGAAGGTTTGAATAATGAGAACAGTACCCATAAAATTGTGATCCAGATGATGAACATTTCGACTTTTTTTTTCCTCTTTTTCTTTTAATTCTCCACCCTTAGATCAACTGGGATAGAGCTCTTTTCTGCTTTGAGACTTAAAAAACAAAGATTGTTTGACAAAAAGACTGAAAACCCACTTCATAAAAGCACCAAGTGAAAGTTTAAAAAAAAAAAAAAAAAAACTTAAAAATCATGTGATGAGAATTCAAGATCCAGAACCCAAAAATCAACTAAGCAACTGTGATTCTCATTACTCTTTTAGAGATTAAGCAAGCAAAAAAGGAAAAAAAAAAGTGAAATAATGTAAGAAATATGCAAGAAACTGTTTAGTGTGTTGGAGAGACTTCTTTTCTCACCTGATTGTGTGCGTTTGAAGGATCCATCCATGCAATCCTGAGATTTGAGAGAGAAGCCAGAGAGGGAGAGACGGTTCATGCAAAGGAAGGAAAGAATGCCTATAAATAAATAAAGCTAAGGCTGATAGAGAGAGAGGGTGTAATGATTACTTTCCCGTTCGAGATGTTCGATATGTTTGGCTTGCACGCGGAGAAAGCATGGAAAATTCGAGTCGATCTGCAACGGATTCATGAGCAAGTGTGGGGCCCTTTCGCATGGATGCAACCATACTTGTGGACCCCTCCATTCCACGAGTAATCGCTAATAACTCGCTCACTGCTTTGCCCTCTATGTATATCAATGTGTATATACTATGTATGAATATTTTGATCCAGTACTTCCCAATCACAAATTAAAAATATAAACTTCCATGATCTCCCGCCCAATTTGATCTTGCTTGGAAAAGGTTGGCTAGTCAGTTAATTCTCTGAATTATTTGCGCGAACTGCACGAATAATTTTAAAAACGAACCAAACAACAACGTCCTATTCAAAGGTTAATTTTGGAAAAATTCGTGCATTTTTTAACATCTCGAATAATATTCCATGACTTTTTTTGGATTATTCAGTTTTGAACATGAAAATTCATTTTACGAGATAAAAATTTATCAATATTTTGCTTTTTTTTATCTTATTTTATTTTTAAATTATTTTTGCTGAATTTTTTAATGCATTTTTTTATTTAAAATTCAAATTGTACTCAAGCATTAATTTCCTTTCCCATAGTTAGCAATTCGTATAGAGACAGTAGTATGGTGCGTCTCTATAATTTGGAGTGCGGCAAAAATGCGGTGAGGCGAGTAATACAATTCAGGTTTATTATTTAAAAATGCATTCAAAAATAATTTAAAAGATAAAATATTGACAATTTTTTTGGTTTATAAAATGAATTTTCATGTTCAAAACTAAATAATGCAGGAATAATTCGAAAAAGTTTGTGAATTATTCGAGAATAATTCGATCGTATTCAAAATGCGCGAAATTTTCCAAACCTTTGAATAGGACGTTGTTCGGAGAATTCGTATGGTTCGTGTATCAGCCGTTCAATTGAGATCAAGTGGCTAGAAATCTTCTATTCTTAGCGTAGGCACGTTTGTGGAACTCACACACTAGTAGCATTGGCGGCCTAAGATTTTGGAATGGTTGGAAAATCAATGTACCAACAAAAAATCTAAGTTGTCAATCGAAATGAATTTAATAAACAAATAATGATTGATTCCACTCAGATGTCTTTCGAATCCAATGACGATCGCTTTCCCTCCTCCCTATGTTTTTAAAGATTGATCGATCCCACTCAGAAGGCCGCCCTTCCTTGGTGCACCCCTTGTGGTGGGCCACATCTTAACTCGTAGGCCTCACAGCCTCATTGGGATCAGTCAAATTGTTGACTGGTCAAAATTTTCAGTCAAAGAAGACCCGTTAGAAAAAGTGAAAGTAGGAGCAAAACATGTGCCGGACATATAGTTTCAGAAAAGGAATCTTGTATTCCCACCAGAGAATCTATACATGAGAACTTCAGCCTTGGATACTTGAGTAAACCTTCGCTCACACCATGCTGTAAGCGAAGCCGATTACAGCCAACACTACCAGCCACGTGGCACAATATTAGTGGACTCTGACCGCATGGATTTTTGTCCAATCACTAGGTGGACCTACCTACAACCCAAAAATAAACCTGATCAGTGATTTCTATGCATTGGATTAAAGTTATTTTCATGGTTTGATTTTAACCGTAGGAATTTGAGCATTATTGGGCGTTATTTGGGTGCAAAGATCCAAAGGTTGTAAATCACTAATCAGGCTGATTTTTAGTTTGCAATCCTCCGAGGGACTGGCCAAACATCCATACAGTCAGCGCCCTCTAAGAGAGTGCCACATGGGTTGTATTGTGGGCTGTGATCGGCTTCGCTCACAGCATGGTGTGAGTAAAGCTTACTCTGGATACTTTAGGTACTTACCGTTGTACTAAAATATTACGAGAAATGCTTGCAAGCAACGCAGATGCGACAATGGAAGACCAGAAAATTTGTCTCGAAGACCACACCCTTGAATTAAAATATATATTTTTCTTGTCTTTTATGGGTTGCATCTGTGCAAGGCGTTGCTTTATGGGATTGGTTCTTATATGGTAATATAACAAAACACAGTGGTTGTCTCCCCCTCTTATAAGCTTCGTATATCCAAGGGCCCATATCAATCCTTACATAAAATAAAATTTAGATGGTGGATTAATTTAACAGGGAAATTGTCTCCCCACTTATACCCATCTTATTGGCTTCACAAAGGATGGCTGAGATCTTATCCCCCAAATGGACTATGGATCCCAACCACTCACACTTGATTTTGGAAAATGCTTTGTAGGGGAGTGCCGAGGGCACGGGCCACCCACTATACATCTATCTATATAATAAAAGAGGACGGTTGTCTCCCCCTCTTATCCGGCTTCATAAAGGATGGCCGAGATCTTATCACACCAAATAGACAGTGAATCTCAGCCACTCACACCCAATTTTGACAAACGCTTTGTTGATGAGTCCGTGGGCACGGGTCACCTACTATCTATATAACAAAACAGGACGATTGTCTCCCCCACTTATCCGGCTTCATAAAGGATGGCCGAGATCTTATCACACCAAATTAACGGTGGATCTCAGCCACTCACACCCAATTTTGACAAACGCTTTATCGTTGAGTGCCATGGGCACGGGTCACCTAGTATCTATATAATAAAACAGGACAGTTGTCTCCCCTTCTTATCCGGCTTCATAAAGGATGGCCAAGATCTTATCACACCAAATGGACAGTGGATCTCAGCCATTCACACCCAATTTTGACAAACGCTTTGTCGATGAGTGTCGTGGGCACAAGTCACCTACTATTTACCTACATATGAGGAATGGAATGGGTTGGATTTACATATAGCCCAAAGGTCAGCTCAGGAGCCCCACTTTTTATGCCTCAAAAGGGTTGTTACCGTTAAAACGGATTGAAACGTCCAGGGGCAAAAATAGATTTTAATGATTTTGACTAAAAAAGTGGTGCTGAGATTCAAAATTTAAAATTTGAAAATTAAAAATTTAAAAAAAACTAGAATTTAACGAAAATTTAATGGTTTTCTTATACCCCTCTTATCTTATATGGCTTCAATAATGAGTAGCAGAGACTCACTATGCTATATATCGATGGCTGAGATTAACTCCCACCCGATTTTGACAAACGCTTTGTCGGAAAGTGCCGCCATTTACTATTCTATATAACAAAACACATTGGTTGTCTCCCTACTTATACCTCCCTCTTATAAGCATCAACAAAGAAGGGCCGAGATCTAATCCTCCCCCAAATGGACGGTGGATCTCCACCACTCACCTGATCTTGACAAATTCTTTGTTGAGGACTGTCGATGGCACGGGGCACCCACTAGTCTATATAACAAAACAGGGAAGTTGTCTCCCCTCTTATCCGGCTTCATAAAGGATGGCCAAGATCTTATCCCCTCAATGGACAGTGGATCTCCACCACTCATACCCGATTTTGGCAAATGGTTTGTCAGGGAGTGCCGTGGGCACGGGCCACCTACTAGTATGGTACAAGTATGCACTGTTACTGATCCATGGCCAATTGATGAGACCATCTTCTTGGCGAATCACATAGCCATTAATATTTATTTTTATTTTTACATTTTTTGAATGTCAAGAATATTGAGGGCACTAGTCCAGAAATCTTTTTTTTTTTTTTACTGTATATCAGATACATGGTTCAAAATCTCGGGATCTGGATTAGTCCAATCCTAACGGGATCAGCCCATCTCACACGAGACAAAGTGGGACTCCTTTGTAAAACAGTGATCTCGGTCAGGATCGGATTGGTGGGCTGACCCCAATCCTGATCGGCCCATCCCAGCTGAGACTTTGAACCATGGCCCACCTCTCAAACTGGCCTTGGCTAAAATTAACATTAGTAGAAAAACTGAAACCATCTGAATAATTTCCTTCCTTAGATACAAATGCTCCTTAAAAGTTAAGTAATCAGATGGTTCTGATCCTCTGGTTGATGTTATAAACAACCAACTTGATTATATAAAACCCACAACAGAATTCTTCTCGAATTATAACAAAAAAAAAATCTATTTATAATAAAAATATAGCATAATTTTGACATTGATTGGATTAATCGCATGGCTTAAAATAGTCAAAGACCATGAGAAGATCAACTGATCAAGCGGCTACCATGCTATGATTAAAAAAAAGGAGGACATCGATGATCAAACATTTAATTCTTTGTATAAGATAAGATATTAAGACATACAGCAAAATTATCGTTCAAAAATAGAACTCGTTTTTTTGAATCTCCCGAGCGGGACGAGGAGGAATGGGGAGGGGGAGCAAAGCGGGCCACAGCTTAGTGATTGGTCGGTGGGCGATGCAGCCCACACCAGATGCCGTATGTCGGAGTGAACGCGTGGCCTCCAATGCGGCTGAGACTGAGAGGCGAATATATTGGTTTACGGGAAAAAGAACAAACAATGCCTTCATGGAGGGTGTGGGACCCGCGGTTCTCTACCTTCTAAGGTAAGGGATAATCCGTTTCATAGCTGTCAAGAGAGGACAATGGTTCGACACGTGGATTATCTGAAGCCGTCACAAGTGACACGGGGTTGTAAACACGTCACCGTTAGAAACGGAACTGCTTTGTTCGTTTGGGCATAAAACTGTTCTAGTGCGCGTTATTCGACTTCACACGGAAAAATCCAAGTTTCCGTTTTATAACGTACGAGGTCTCCCGCCGAGATTTTATGCGAATGTATTAGAAGTGTTACTATGTCGTCCCTAGGACCGGACCACTGATGGTCCTCGGGACACCACACAACTCCCAAAGATAAGCGGTCTGGACCTAGGGACGATGCTCGCCCTCCGGATGCATGGTAATACCATTTTCCAGTTTTTTCACCGATTGGGAAATGTATGTACATGTTTTTCCAGCCGTTAATTGTAATTCTAGTCGATCGGGCTAAGTTTTAGCCAATGATAAGGCATGTAAAGATCGTATGATCCAAATAGAATTAAGCAATAGTCCATCCGGGATGACCCGCCATTTGAAAGGTGGGACAAACATCCATTAGAACAAATAATAAAAGTAGAACAAACAAGTGTCGTGTGGCACGTGTACTAAGATGGTTGGTGGTTGGACTTCATCCATCAAGAGAATTAGGAGAATCTAATTTACTGTAGAAAGATGGTTGGACTTCATCAAGTAAAACTTCTGTCACTAGTCGGTCACAACCCTAGTTAGTAAATTTGCATATTATTCGGGTTTAATACACAATTTTTCATATTTTTGAAGAAACGTTTAATACAGCTGTATAAAATAAATAAAAAATCAGAAAAAATCACGAATAAAATGCTTATTATTCACCTCTAATACACGGATTTTTTGTTTTTTAAAAATAAAAACATATTAAATAGCTGTATAAAATAAAATAAACGGTAAAATTTGAGCTTTTCAAGACTAAACAAATATAAAACTTCAACAATGATCGAATTTTTATATCCTAAAACCGAATTAAACTCGAACCGTTTTTGTTCTGAATCTTTGCCGTATACCGAATTGCTAACTATGGTCACAATCCAGCGCAAATATCCAAAGGTTGTAAATCACTAATAAGGCTGATTTTTGGTTTGCAGGTCAACCGAAGGACTGGCCAAACATCCATATGGTAAGCGTCCACTAAGAGTGTGCCACATGGCTCGTAATGTGGGTTGTGACAGAAGTTTTACTAAGTGTGAATCTTTGCTGTATGCCGAATTGCTAACTATGGTCACAATACAGTGCAAAGATCCAAAGGTTGTAAATCACTAATCAAGCTGATTTTTGGTTTGCAGGTCAACCGAGGACTAGCCAAACATCCATATAGTAAGCGTCCACTAAGAGTGTGCCACATGGCTCGTAATGTGGGTTGTGACAGAAGTTTTACCAAGTGTGAATCTTTGCCGTATGCCAAATTGCTAACTATGGTCACAATCCAGCGCAAAGATCCAAGGTTTTAAATCACTAATCAGTGTGATTTTTGTTGTGTATATCACACCAAGGGTTGCGATAAAATCCATGTGGTCAATGGACCCAAAGTTAGCTGTTAGTAACAAAAATCACTACTCGTTTCATCTTTTCTCAATCAAAAGAAAAAAGGTTGGGCCCCACTCCCGTGCCACTGTACGAAGGGAATTCTTTGATCACTTTAGATAGGGAAAAAATTGGGTGGCCTCCGAGAACTTCGAACTTTGAAGTACCCCTGACAATATTAAAAGCCATGTGGCACACTCTTAGAAACCACTGACCTTATGTATATTTGTCCCATTCCTAGGTGGACCTATGTACCAAATATCAGTCTGATTAGTGATATCAAGTGAAATCTATTGTTAAAACGACTCTAATCAAATCTTTAAAAATCACTAATCAGGCTGATTTTTTGCATATAGGCCCACTTAGAGATGGGCCAAACATCGATACGGTCATTGATCTCTACGAGTGTGCCATGTGTAAGGGGCTTCCATGTATAAGGTGCACGTGCATCACATGTCGCGTTCCCCTAGTAGAAATAGTAAACCTCTTATAGTTCAAACTTCAATCATAAGAACTTAATTAGCAAGCTTTTTCTTTCTTGTTCCTCACACATCCGGTATAGACCCCCTATCCAAGGGTGTCAACGGGTCTATTCCGGTTTGGTTCCTAAGGTGGCTAGAACTGGAACTTGTTCCGGTCCTTAACGGTTTCGGTTCTCAAAATGATAGACCCAGAACCAGAACCGGAACTGATTATGTAGTTTTTGTCGGTTCTTGTTCCGATTCCTAGTATATTCGGTCCAATCTTGATAATATGAGAATTTTAACATTATATTTATACATTAACTCAGATTCTTATCGATTCGGTTTCGGTTCCATATTAAACTTCCCAGAACCGGAACCATTATTTTCGGTTCGGTTTCGATTATGGTTATTTTGTGTGGACTCCCCCCCTACCTAGCATATTTCTTTTTGTGCCCAGGTGGGTGGTGTTGGTTCTTGTTTTAATATATGGTCTCTAGTTTAAACACACACAACAAAAAATCAAAATCATCCCTTGAAAACAACTTCAATCCAACAACTTCAATCCAACGCAGAGTAAAACTTCTATCACACGAAATTGTAAATCACACAATCACAAGCCAATGAGTTCTCGGCAAGTACACAAGTGCTTTTTGAAACGTACCCATGTGCTTTTGCAATTAGGTGTACGTGCCGAGAACTAATTGGCTATGATTGTGTGATTTGCAATTCGATTGTGACAGAAGTTTTGCTCTCCAACGCACCGTTTAAAATCACTGACAAGCTGTCTCGATAGAAGTTGAGGCCTAGGCAAAGCATTTTTAATATTTAATATATTAACATATGATATTAATTAAAAATTTTAAATTCTATATAGTCTATACCATGCCATGGTTTTAAAAACGGCCATTTAAATGGTTTTAATGGCCATTTAAACGCCCCAATCCCATTACCATAAAAATCGTTAAAACCCGTTTTGACATTTTAAATTTAATGGTCATTTTTTTTTTAACGGCCGTTATTAACTGCAGGGACAGAAGGATTCAAGAAATGATTGGATCTTCAAGTACTTTTGTATCTTGTAGTTGGGACTAAGGTTTAAAAAACGGCGGTTATAACGGATTCGGACCTACCGCGTTACGTTATGGACCGTTAAAACGCCCAGAAAATAATGGCTGTTATTTTCATTTTTTCCGTTATTTATCCATTTTTTTCCGTTATTTTTCCGTTTTTGCCCCTGACCGTTTTTTTTTTTGTTATAACGGAAAAAACGGTAACGCCCCCAGTCCGTTAAACCGTTATAACGGTCCCCTTTAAACCTTGGTCGGGACTTTTATCTTTACACCTAAAGGTCACCTGTGTCCAACAGGTTACCTAGGAAATCTAACCGCAAACTTCAGTCTTTACATTTTATTTAGCAAGTTTTTCTTTCCTGTCCGTCGCATCCAAAATGGACCCTACCAATGTGGCTCACAAAAATTCCCAAGAGAAGATTCATGGCCATATGTAGGATTTATTATTATTTTCCAATAAGGAATGACCTGCGTGAGGATCCATCAACCCTCATGGGCCACTTTACCACATCCAAGATATCGATTGACAAACGGAATTATGGAATATATTAGCAGGTAGTCTATTGTGGATGATGGACATGAATAAAAAGCTTGCAAAATTGGTAAATATACTAAATCTCTTGTTGCTCCGGTTTTATTTTATTACAAGTAAAACTTTGATGACAGGGCCCATGACATGGTGCAGTATGAGCCATGTGGCACATTCTTAGAGGACTCTGATTGTATGTATGTTTAGCCAATCCTTATGTGGATCTAAAACCAAAAAATGAAATTTTCGTACTTAATACGTGGGCCCCACATATTTGAACATGAATTTCAAAATTAAAAAAGGACAATAACAGATGCTTTATTTTTTCACAAATTTTTTCAGAAAATAATGGTCGTTATTTTTGTTAAAACAGAGAATAATGGTCTGTCATTTTCGTTATAACGGAAATTAACGGTTGTTATTTTTTTAGCATTTTAATGGTATATAACGCGTAACGGGTATGCCCCCCTCCCTCAAACGGACAATAATGGGTGCTTTATTTTTTCACAAATTTTTTCAGAAAATAATGGTCCTTATTTTCGTTAAAACGAAAATTAACGGCCGTTATTTTGTTTAGCGTTTTAATGGTATATAACATAATAGGTATGCCCCTCCCAAACGGACAATAACGGACGCTTTATATTTTTTTTTAGCATTTTAATGGTATACCCCCCCCCCCCCTAACCGACGCTTTATTTGTTCACAAATTCTTTCGGAAAATAATTGTCGTTAATCCCCCCCCTCCCCCCCTTGTTATTTTTGTTATAGCGGAAAATAACGTCCGTTATTTTTTTCGGCGTTTTAACGGTATACAACGTAACGGGTATCACCCCCCCCCCCCCCCGTTATGTTATGTACCATTAAAATGGTCTATGTTATAACGATAATTTTTTTTTTTTTTTAATTTTGTGAAAAAAAAAAAATGGTCGTTACGTTTTTTTTTTTTTTTTCAATTTTCTCTTTCTAAAAATTTCAAAATTTGAATTTCAACGGCACTTTCAATTATTTTGAGAATGATAGGGCTTGATTTGAGAAATTTTTGGATTTTGTACCTAATGCAAATCATTTGCACAAGGAGGTTGTATAAACCAAGGTTTAAAGGAGGCCGTTTTAACGGTTAGATGGACTGGGGGCGTTACCGTTTAAACGGCCGTTAAAACGGATTGAAACGGTCAGGGGCAAAAATGAGAAAAATCGGAATTTAACAGATTTTAATGGGTTTAAACGAAAAAATGGCACTGAAATTCAAATTTTGAAATTTGAAAATTAAAAAAAAATAAAATTGAACGAAAATTAAACGGATTTAACGGCCGTTTTTTTTACAAAATTTTTCAGAATTAAACGCCTGTTTAAAAGAATTTAACGGCCGATTAAACGATTTAACGGCTGTTAAAACAAAAAAATGGCCATTTTTTTCAAAACCGATAAAACATGTTTAAACGGAAACGGGCTTGGGGCGTTACAACGGCCGTTTTTAAAACCATGGGATAAACATCTATGCTCCATGCAGTCAGTGGGCCCAAAGTTTGTGGTTAGTAAAAAAATGGAAAATAAAACAAACTTTAATTTATTTACAAAAATAAAAATAAGTTTCTGACAACCCCAAAAAATAAAACTAAACGCCCTTTGAAAGGGCGTTTCTCCATGACAGATATAAAAGTTGAAAGGGCTGACCTTTTCTCGGGACAAAAGCTGAAAAGGGTTGATAAATTTGTCCACAGAGGAGTAAAACTTTTGTCCCAATACGAGTCACATGGCACACTCTTATCGGACGATGACCATATGGATGTTTGGCAAATCACTAGGTGGACCTACACACCGAAAAAGAAACATGATTAGTGGTTTATAAGCGTTGTATTGAAGTTATTTTCATGGGTTGATTTTAGTCGTAAGAATTTGAGCATTATTTTAGTGCAAAGATCCAAAGGTTGTAAATTGGTAATCATGCTGATTTTTGGACTGCAGGTCCATCAAGGGACTGGTCAAACATCTATACAGTCAACGTCCACTAAGAGTGTACCGTTTGCAAGGTACAGACGCCCATTAAAAGGGTGTTTATCAGCTGTTTCAGCTTTTTTAGTCAATCTTTTCACCTTTTATTTCTGTCTGGGAGAAACTGACGTTTAGTATTTTTTTTTTGTGAGATTGCCACAATTTTATTCTTGTTTTTGTAGATAGATTAAAGTTTTTTTCTTTTTAGAAATTTTCCTTAACAAAAATCACTACAAGTATATCCACCTCATTCAATATTCTTTTAGAAAAAAAAAGGAAAGGGAATTCGGGTGATCACTCTCTCCGGTCTCCATCACATCAACCCGCAAATATGTCTCACAGAATCAAATTTGTCAATATCGTCTTGGTCTCTTGCCTGGTGTAACTTAGCCTTATCAACCAAGTCACTCCTTATTATATAACAATAATAAACCTTCCATACTTCAAACCAAGGTTCAAAAATTGGCCGTTATAACGGATTCGGACCTACCCCGTTACGTTACGCACCGTTAAAATGTCTAAAAAATAACGGCCGTGATAACAAAAATAACTGTCGTTATTTTTCCGTTATAACGAAAATAACGACAGTTATTTTCTGGAAAAAATGTGAAAAAACAGCCATTTTTTTTCCATTATTTTCTGTTTTTGAAATTCAAAATTTGAAATTCAGCACCTGTTTTTTCCATTATTTCTGTTATTTTCAATTTTTGCCCTTGACTTTTTTTTTTCATTATAACGGAAAAAACGATAACACCCCCCTTTTAAACCTTGCTTCAAACTTCAAACTTCAAACATCAGTCTTTACGAACTTAGTTCACAAGGTTTTTCTTTCCCGTCCTTCGTATGGAGTATCAACCATAGTTTGCAAATCTCCGACTAAAACTCGACTTTTTGAAAAAAAAAATCTAATCTTTTGATAAAACATTTCATATCACGGTGTTTTCAAACCATCGCTAAAAAAATATGAAATATTTAATAAACCGAAACATCCCCATAATTTTAAAATTTTCAAAAAATCTCTTGAACGAAACTTATTCTTGTTTTAAAAGTTAGAAGAATGTTTCTTATTTATAATATATATCACCAATTTTATGTTTTAAAAAATATCTTTAGAAAAGATTAACAGATTCCCATGCATTTGGAGACCTTGATAAATGAGAAATATTTTTAAAAATTATTGGTGTTGTTTATATTACTTAGATTTAAGTAACATATCATATAGTTTCGATTATATTATACTTAGATTACTTAAAAGGGGGGCGTTATCATTTAAACCGTTTAAACGGATTGGAACGGCCAGGGGCAAAAATAGAAAAAAAAATGGAATTAAACGGATTTTAACAGAAAAAATGGAGCTGAAATTCAAATTTTGAAATTTGAAAAAAAAAAAAAAATAGATTTTAAAGAAAATTTAATGGAATTAAATGGATTTAACGGCCGTTTTTTCCACAAAATTTTTCAGAATTAAACGGCTGTTTAAACGATTTTAACAGCCGTTAAAACAAAAAAACGGCCATTTTTTTCAAAACCGATAAAACGTGTTTAAACGGTTTTAACGGAAACGGGCTTGGGGCGTTACCGTTTAAATCGCCGTTTTTAAAACCATGGGTGAAACAACTATATATACCAACAGGACTTAGGCAGCAGGTTTAGATATTGGGCTGAAACTCTCCTATTTTGCAACTTCTTCTAAAAATGCTTATATAACTATGCACGTGCGGTCCACCAGTAGAACACAAACTTTTAACAATATTTTATCTGAATAAAATAGTCTTTTAATCCCCAATAAATATTATTTTCGTTAAATTTGTTGTATGTGTTGCCAATCCAACGGTTATTAATAATACTTCATTAATGAAAAAAGTGAAGTTGATTGGTGAAGATGGAAGCTTACTAAACATAAACATAGATGGTGGGATGTCAAATGTGGTCCACTTCATCACATCCGTCCAAATTACCAAAATTCTTGGATTACTTTAAGAACAAAGTGCAGTCGTGGCCAATACTAATTCTTGTTGAATTGGGTTTTTGTTTTTTTATATAGCCCATTCAAGGGCCCACTCCTCCTACTCCCCCTTTCACAGGAGAAAATGTTAAAAGAGGAGATAAAGAACAAATCAGCTTGTCGTCTTTTGCTGATCTAAGCTCCCCAAGTGGTGGACGAAAATCATAGGTGTATTTGAGGTCTCTCCTCATTGGTCATCCTTTTCTCATTTTTTGGACAAGTGTGTATCTTTGATCCTGACTCCCCCACCATTTACCACTCACTTTGCTATCTTTTGGGTCCCACCTAAAGAACTCTCCTAGGTCAAAGATCAACTTGATCTCATGATCTTGACCTTCAATTCTAATTGTTTATAGATCATCACTATGTTTTATAAGAGGAAGAGGAGACCTTAATTTGTCCCTTTCACTAGTTGAAGTTAACAAGGACATAAAGTTACATGTAGAACATAAATACAAAGAAAGAACTAAAATCCACACAAAGCTTTTTGGACTTACGAACTTAGGCAGCAAGTTTTTCTTTCATGTCCATTGTATCCAGAATGGACCCTACTATGTGTCTCACAAAATTAAGGGGGCGTTTGGGAACGAGAAGTAAAAGCATTTCTACAGAGGCATTCTAATTTTTGAGAAGTAATTTATCTTAGAAGTTAAAAGAATTAGGGGGTGTTTGGATCGCCATTTTTCAAAAAATATTTATTTTAGAAAAATGACTTTTCTGAAAACATATTTTTGAAAATACGTTTTTCTTAAAAGGTTGTTTGGATCATAATTAATGCAAAATGTCTGTATCTTCTTTTATTTGACCCCACCAATATAATGCCTTCATTTTTTTGGAAGGGGACTTCTATCATAAACTGTTTCTTTGTTTATTATGTTCATTGAGCTTAGCAAAATTTTAAAATGTCTTTTTTTATTTGAAAAACAGCTTTCAGCTATTTTTATAAAAAGACTTTTTGACTTCAAAAATATATTTTTATAGAATAAATATTTTTTTAAAATGGTCATCCAAACAATGTATTAATTTGGAATAAGTTTTCTTGTAAAAAAAAAAGACTTCTTCAAGTCTAAAAATGGCGATCCAAACACCCCCTTAGCTTCAGTTTTAAGTTAGTTTTTAACTTTTCAAAAATTAAAATATGAAACACATCCAAACTAAATTTTTAACCTTTTGGCTTATAAAAGTCATTTAAGTTACTTATTTTTGTGTTGCCAAACACCCCCTAAATCGCTCAATAGTAGAATAAAACTCTGCTGACCGACAACAATGTGAGCCACGTGGCATATTATTTTTATACGGTAAGAGATGATGTCATTATTAGGTGTACGTACGACGTGATTCTTGCAAAATCCAATATCTAAAGTGAGGAGTACGATAATAGAATACAACAGAGCTATGAAATAATTGAGCTATGATCGGCAGATTCGCCCCCAAGTCCTTGGAAATTTTTTATATATGTTCTTCAAATTGCTCGTTGAGTTGCTGTTTGGCCCTCCTAAAATGGGTCTGGCCTAAGGCCGGGCTTAGTTCTACCTGAGATACAATTAGCCAAGCATAAGTCGAGAAAACTTGAAATTAAGTTGAGAGTTGATACATTAGTATACTAAGATCAAAAGGTTAAAACCCATGAATTCAACAAAAGAGAAACAGGAAAACCTTGAAATTGAATTACACACTTGTACTTCTCTTCCTTCTAAACGCAACATATCTACCCTCTTGGTCGTTGTGCATGTGTACGTGTAAGAGCGAGTGAGTGAGAGATGCACACATAAGATGAACTTAGACGGAGGGGAGACCGAGAGTGAACTCGCACGCAAACTGACAAAGAGTAGGATCAGCAGTGATAAGAGGGAGAGGACGAGGATAAGGTGGTGGGAGGACTGAGAAATCATAGGTCTGAGAGTACTTGTTCCACACCATCCCAATCTCATCCCCAACACGAAGTTCCCTCCTCAAAACGAACTCCTGACGCCAATTTCCCTCTAGAACGTACGACTTGTTGCTCGGCCACCTCTTGAAAGTTAATTGATGCACCGAAGATTTGTCCAAGTCTTTGATCACTACTTTCACTCCTTTGTAGTTACGTACCAACTCGCGATCTTCCACTCCGAAGAATGGCAATACATTTTTCTCCACTTGCGCGCTAGGCAAAATGAGCCTACACAACTTGTTCAAATCGCTCTCTTTTAGTCGCTTCTTGATTGGCCATGGATCATCGTATAGTTTCAAACTCAGTGAAACTTCTTCTTCTTCATTGTTCGTCGTTGTTGCCTCCATCTTTCTTGATTTTCTTTTCAGCGCCATTGTTACAGAAGCTTCTGCATTTTGTGATTCAAACTATCAACAAAGCGAGATAGAAGAAAACAAAATAAATTAAAGTTAGAGAGAGTATAGGGAATTTATGAGGGATTTATAAGAAGTAGATCAAAGGGGGGGGTTTGAAAAACCTCTTGTGACTCTTCTTTTCGACTATAAACGATGGAATCGTCCATTGCGATATATAAAAAATGATCGATTTGAAAATACTGAAGTAGGTAAACAGGAATTAATTCTAACTCCCACTCGTCCGATTAATCAGTTCTTCAAAAGATCTATCAGACTATGGAGTGAATGATTTGATCACTGAATATTCGATTCTTCCTTCACCTTGGAATCGAGAAGTAGGCCATTATCTCGGCATCTGCTGATCTATTTTTAAATAGCTATAATAAATAGCTATAATGCATTTATCCATATATCATGTTTCCACATGCATTTGTGTTGGGGGGGGGGGGGGGGGGGGGGGGTATCATGTACTTCTTTTGAGTGCCTATTTATTTTCGATCGGTATCTGGTTTGAAAAACCTCTTGTGACTCTTCTTTTCGACTATAAACGATGGAATCGTCCATTGCGATATATAAAAAATGATCGATTTGAAAATACTGAAGTAGGTAAACAGGAATTAATTCTTACTCCCACTCGTCCGATTAATCAGTTCTTCAAAAGATCTATCAGACTATAGAGTGAATGATTTGATCACTGAATATTCGATTCTTCCTTCAACTTGGAATCGAGAAGTAGGCCATTATCTCGGCATCTGCTGATCTATTTTTAAATAGCTATAATGCATTTATCCATATATCATGTTTCCACATGCATAACAGCTCTTTCATTTGTGTTGGGGGGGGGGGGGGGGGCATTAAAATAAAATTGTCCGTGAGTTGGGGGGGGGGGGGGGGGGGGGGGGGGGGGGGGGGGGGGGGTTATGGACACTAGTTTGGAAGTTTTTTGGCAAAGTTAAGCGAAGTTAACTTTGACAATTCCTTTTGTCCGTGAGTTGTGTGGGGGGGGGGGGAATTATCCGTGAGTTGTGGGGGGGGAGGAATTGTCCGTGAGTTGTGGGGGGGGGGGGGGGGGGGGGGGGGGGGGGGAATTGTCCGTGAGGGGGGGGGGGAGGGGGGGGGGAATTGTCCGTGAGGGGGGGGGGGGGGAGGGGGGGGGGGAATTGTCCGTGAGTTGTGGGGGGGGGGGGGGGGGGGGGGGAATTGTCCGTGAGTTGTGGCGGGGGGGGGGGGGGGGGGGGGGGGGGGGGGGGGGGGCATTAAAATAAAATTTAAAGGTATTTTGAAAATATAATTTAAAGAATTAAAATTTGAAGAAGCTTTAGACGGTGTTTGGAAGCTTTAGGGGGTGTTGGGATAAACATCCATGCAGTCAGGGGACCCAAAGTTAGTGGTTAGTAACAAAAATCACTACTCGTTTCATCTTAATTTTCTCAATAAAAGGAAAAAAGAAAAGAGGTTAGGCTCCACTCCCGTGCCACTGTATGAAGGGAATTCTGTGATCACTTTAGATAGGGAAAAAATTGGGTGGCCTCCGGGGACTTCGAACTTTGAAGTACCCCTGACAATAATAGAAGCCACGTGGCACACTCTTAGAGACCACTGACCTTATGTATGTTTGTCCCATTCTTAGGTGGACCTATATACCAAATATTAGTCTGATTAGTGATTTCAATCCTTTGGATCTGAGTACCTCAAATGGTTAAAAATCAACTCATGAAAACGACTCCAATCAAATCCTTAAAAGCCACTAATCAGGTTGATTTTTTGCATATAGGCCCATCTAGAGATGGGCCAAACATCGATATGGTCATTGATCTCCACGAGTGTAACATGTGTAAGGTGCTTCCATGTATAAGGTGCATGTGCATCGCACCTCGCGTTCCGCTACTAGAAATAGGAATCTTTTTATAGTTCAAACTTCAAACTTCAGTCTTTAGAACTTAATTAGCAAGCCTTATCTTTCTTGTCACTCGCAATCTTTTTCTTTTTTGTCAGCTCACATATCCGGTATAGACCCCCTATATATCTAGGGGTGTCAACGGGTCAGTTCTGGTTTGGTTCCTAAGGTGGCTAGAACCAGAACTTGTTCCGGTCCTTAACAGTTTCGGTTCTCAAAATGATGGACCCGGAACCGGAACCAGAACTGATTATGTAGTTTTTGTTGGTTCTTGTTCCGGTTCCTAGTATATTCGATCCAATCTTGATAATGTGAGAATTTTAACATTATATTTATATATCGGCTTAGATTCTTATCGATTCGGTTCCGGTTCCATATTAAACTTCCCAGAATTGGAACTAATATTTTTGGTTCGGTTTCGATTCCGGTTATTTTGTGTAGACTTCCCCCCTACCTGGCATCTTTCTTTTTGTGTCCAGGTGGGTGGTGTTGGTTCTTGATTTAATATATGGTCTCTGCTTCACACACACAAAAAGTAAAGTCAAAAAAAATCAAAATCAACCCATGAAAATAACTTTAATCCAACGGTTAAAATCACTGACAGGCTATCTCGATAGAAGTTGAGGCCTAAGGCAAAGCATGTTTAATATTTAATATATTAACATATGATATTAATTAAAAAATTAAAAATGTAAACTCTGTACAGTCTATACCATGGTTTTAAAAATGGCCATTTAAGCGGTTTTAACGCCTGTTTAAATGGTAAGGCCACAAGCTAGCCCATTACCATAAAAATCGTTAAAACCCGTTTTGACATTTTAAATTTAATGGTCGTTTTTTTCAGTTTAACGGCCGTTATTAACTGCATCGGAAAGAAATATTCAAGAAAAGATTGGATCTTTGAACACTTCTGTATCTTGTAGTTGGGACTTTTATCTTTACACCGAAAAGGTCACCAGTGTCGGCAGGTTAGGTAGGAAATTTAACCGCAAACTACAGTCTTTACAACTTTTTTAGCAAGTTTTTCTTTCCTGTCCATCGCATCCAGAATGGACCCTACCACGTGGCTCACAAAAATTCACAAGAGAAGATTCTCATGGGCCGTATCTAGGATTTATTATTTTTTTACAATAAGGAATGACATGAGATCCATCAACCCTCATAGGCCACTTTACCACATCCAAGATATCGATTGACAAACGGAATTATGGAATATATTAGCAGGTAGGATCTATTGTGGATGATGGACATGAAATAAAAAGTTTGCAAAATTGATAAATATACCTACATCTCTTATTGCTCCGGTTTTATTTTATTACGAGTAGAACTTTGATGACAGGGCCCATGACATGGCACATTATGAGCCACGTGGCACATTCTTAGAGTACTCTGACCGTATGGATGTTTGGCCAATCCCTATGTGGACCTAAAACCAAAAAATAAAATTTTAATACTTAGTACGTGGGCCCTACATATTTGAACATGAATTTCATAAATAAAAAAAGGACAATAATGGACGCTTTATTTTTTCACAATTTTTTTCAGAAAATAATGGTCGTTATTTTCGTTATAACGAAAAATAATGGTTGTTATTTTCGTTATAACAGAAATTAACGGCCGTTATTTTTTTTAGCGTTTTAATGGTATATAACGTAACTAAGTGGGTCCCTCAATGCGGCGTTGAAGAGTAGGAGGGATGTGGTGCTTGTGATGATGGTGTCGAATCGAGTTCTTCTTCTCCTGCGCTTTTAAAGAGGAAGAGGCCAATGAGGGTTTGATATCCCAATTTCGGCATTGAGTTTTGACGCAGCCGGTGACAGCGGAGGTGGGGCTTAGATAGGTACATGTGGAGATGTATGGGTTTTCAATTTATTGTAAGAGAGGGAGGGGAGAAGCGATGGAGGATCAGTATTCAACAGTTGTCAAACTTCAACGCAACGGGAGGGATTCTCCCCTTTTTAGAAGAAGATAAGGGTGTTTGGGTCATTATGAAATGTTTAGAAGGATACAAACGGAACGAAAAAAATTAGTAAAGTTGTTGTCCGCAAACGCAAATCGCATAAGCCATTTTGAATCGGCTTTTGCGTTTTGCATTTTTTTGGCTTTTCTCGGTTTTAAAACGTTGCTTTTCCTTTTTAACCAAACATCACAAAACAACTTTTTGTGGTCCAAAATCACAAAGAGCTGACTTATTGCTTATTTTCCGCAATCCCAAACGCATCCTAAGAGTATGGCTTATATTGTGGTGTGTGATCGGCTTTGCTCACACACAGGTGTGAGCGAAGGTTTACTCATAAGAGAAAAACTTAGCCAGTTTTCTCTCCTGTTTATCACATCGAGAATAATCTTTGTAATACCCTGAACTTTCGTTCTAGGGTATTACGGTAAATTCACCTAATAATGAAAACCTGAAATTTTTTTAGACTCTTATTATTGTTTTTATTGTTTAATATCATGTATGAGTATGTGTATTTAGTTTGGTTTCATTCTGACAATTTTGAAAAACCTGCTATTTTTGAAACTTGCTCTTTAGGGCTAAATTCTTGCTAAAAATAATGAACCATAACTTGCAGGGACTTTTTCTTTCCCCAGCTAACATTTCAGAATTTTTATAAAAAAATTATTTTGTGGGCCCGAGACACAAAAAAATATTCCTATTTTATCCTTACCAACTTACTTATAAAATTTAGAACCTTTCCTAAGATATGAAAATCCTAACGGGAGATTTTAGGAGATTTTGACAAAAATAGTATTTTTGTAATTTTTAAACTTTCCTACCATTCTTGTATTTTCAAAAATAATATTTAATTATATTTTATTTATTTAATAGGAGCGTGGGACCCACGAATCACTTTTGGGTCATTCCGATGTCACTTGACACCTTTTCGGTGCTTTGAACATTTTTTATAATTTTTATGTATTTAGACTACTTTTATGTATTTAGACTACTTTTATGTGAATTGTATGTGTGACATGTGTCAATACCTTATTATATGGACTTTTAAATTATATAATATAGTTGATTGAATTAATTTATAATTATTTTTGTTATGATTGTTGGGTGGGGCCGTATGGTCAATCTAGAAGTCTTTTGGGCTTAATAATAATCTTAATTAAGCCTAGTTGTTATATATGGGCCTTGGGCCCATTTCTAACCCATTAGTAGTATAAAATATAAGTTTTTGAGGGTTGAAAAAGTCATCCCTTTGATAGTTACGATTTTCAACAAAATAGAAACCATAATCCTTCCCTAAACTTATTTATGAAAACCCTAAAGTTTTAGAAGCTTTCACAAAACCAAACTCCATTGAAGAATAGAGAAAGCTCCATTAAACCTTCATCCGAGCACCGATCGCGCTCGAACAAGATGGGAGAATTGATGGGGACTCCGATTTGAAGAACATACTCCGAGAAGAGGACGATCCGACGACTTTCAAATTTGAAGAAACTTTTGATTTTCATTAAAGTTCAAGAAACCTTGAGGTAAGTGCGCTTGATCCATCCTATACTTGTTTTTCTTCAAGATTTGTTTTTCTTTCATTAGATAATGGTTGATACTCATTATAAATTAATTTTAATAATATTTACTTTATTCTTATTGGGTTGATCTTTGTTTTGGGCCACCATGATGGGTTTGGCCATGGTCTATTTTGTACCTATAACGGATGATTATGTTCTTATCATTTTTGTTGTACTTTTATGATTTAAATATTTTTATATTATTTTTTTCTAAATACCTCTTTGAATCTATTTTCCAAAACCGTTTAGTTTGTATTTTTCTGATTTTTATTGATTAAGTTATGAATTTTCTAAGTTGTATGACTTTACCAAAAAACCCAGAATTTCAGATTTTACACGGTCCGATTCACTTGGGATTTCGATCTATATTTTTAACCTAAATATTTTTCTAATTATTTTTCATGGATACCTCTATCAATCTAGTTTCTAGAACCTTTGAGTTTATATTTTTCTGATTTGTATTGGTTAAGTTATGATTTTTCAAACGTGCTGGACTTTTCTGTAAAACCCAGAATTTTATATTTTACACGGTCCAATTCACTTGAGATTTCGATCTATATTGTTAACCTAAATATTTTTCTAATTATTTTTCATAGATACCTCTATCAATCTAGTTTCTAGAACCTTTGAGTTTATATTTTTCTGATTTACATGGATTAAGTTATGATTTTTCAAACGTGCTGGACTTTTCTATAAAACCCAGAATTTTATATTTTACACGGTCTACTTCACTTGAGATTTCGATCTATATTGTTAACCTAAATATTTTTCTAATTATTTTTCATAGATACCTCTATCAATTTAGTTTTTAGAACCTTTGAGTTTGTATTTTTTCGATTTGTATTGATTAAGTTATGATTTTTTAAATATACTAGATTTTTCTGTAAAACCCAGAATTCCAAATTCTGTCCGACCCACTTCATTAAGGGTTTCGACCCATATTTTGAATCTAAATATTTTTTTATTTCTTTTTCCTAAATATCTCCTTAAATCTAGTTTCTATAACATTTGAGTTTGTATTTTCCTGATTTGTATTGATTAAGTTATGATTTTTCAAATGTGCGGGACTTTTCTGTATCCCGAATTCTGTCCAGCCCAATTAATTAAGAGTTTTGATCAATATTTTGAATCTGAATATTTTTCTATTTATTTTTTCTAAAAACCTCTATGAATCTAGTTTTTAAATCCATTGAGTTTATATTTTTCTAATTCATATTTATTTAGTTATAATTTTTATAATGCAGTACATTTTATATAAAAAACCTATTAATTGTTCGTGGTTCGGTCATGATTATTAACTATTAAGGTTTTAACCTTGTTGTTTGACTAAACCCTAGATGGTTTGACCTATACCTGTATGCATGGGGATCCCACCCATGTGTCTTGGATCTCTCATAGGGTTCGGCCAAGTGTCTTGGATCCCTCTTTAGGGTTCGACATTGTGTCATGGATCCCTCATAGAGTTCGGCCATAGCGTGTTGGATTCTCTTGCGATTTTCACTTATATTATTCATCGATGTTGATTGTGATATTTGGTCATGTCTTATTGACTATTATACCTAGATGGTTCGACCTATACTTGTATGCATGGGGATCCCACCCATGTGTCATGGATCCCTCATAGGGTTCGGCCATGGTGTGTTGGATTGTCTTGTGATTTTCACTTATATTATTCATCCGTGTTGATCGTGACCTTCGGTGATTATTACATGTTATTCATGGTTAACCCTAATTCGTTTCCATATTATTACTCTTAATGATCATTGGTTCATTTTATATTTATATTTAAATGTTAAATACATGTGTGCTTATATCGTGTAACCCTAGTACATCTTGTTGCCATACCATGATCATCACGTCATTTCATATAAGGGGTGCATAAGGGAACGGGGTTGAAGTATATTATATACGTTATATTGGTTTTATCAATTAATCAGGGTTCGGTACCCTAGGGTGAAAGGCCCCAGACGTTATTATATCCTGCAGATGGGTCAATGAGACCGCTCCCAGTGCGGGAAGGAGATGGAGACCCTATGTGGTTATGGGTACTAGTTGCATTGGCATCCCTTACTCATCTGCATTCATCCTCATATTCATGCCATCCTTATTATACGATTGAGATGCATACCTTGATTAAAAAACTTGTATAGTATGATATCATACCATGCACACTGTTGTATTACTGGGCCTCGGCTCACGGTGCTACACCGATACCATTTTCAGATTTTGAGGAGCCGGGTACGTGAGATGATTTTGAGACGAAAGACTTCGGTGCATTCGAGGAGATCGACGAGGATTTGAGAGTCGATCCCACACTTTATAAAGTTGTATTTGATTATTTTATAACATTATTTATTTATTTTCACGGGCATGTAAGCCTTTGATTGAGAGCATGTTCTCACTTCCATCTCTCCACATTTAGTTGATTGATTGAATTATTTGAATTATTTGTTTCCTACATCTAGACTCTTTTTTTTTACTTAGTGGGTTTTCGAATGAACCTTAGTAGTCTAATTGACCTAATTGGACCACTAGGGGACATTCATGGGTCACCTCTGGGTTCGGGTACGGGTCGATCCACGGATTTTTGGGTCGTATTTGGGTATCCGGATTCGGGGCGTGACAATCTTGGATATCGTACAATCAAGGTCGGTGGAACACAACTTTATCAAGTAGGTCATCCTTTGTTGTATAGAACTAGTGGGTGGCCCGTGTCCTTGGCACTCTCCGACAAAGCATTTGCCAAAATTGGGTATGAGTTGTTGAGATCCACCATCCCTTTTGGGGAATAAGATAGGGACCGTCCTTTGTGAAGCCCATAAGAGCATCTCCAATGGAGATCTCTAATTTGGAGCACAAAAATACTAATTTTTAATATAAAGTGCTTTTACAGCACCTTGATAACCTTGTGTACTCCAACCGCAGTCTCTTATTTTATCTCTAAATCACTATTCCCTTCAAAAGCAAGAAGGATACAAACGGAAATAAAATTTATATAACATTTGAAAAATGTCAAAATTGGCATTAACCAACATGAACAGAGACCCCCATCCGAGGTCTCCAGATTTGGAGACTCAAAAAGGGGTCTCTAGAATGGAGACCCCTTTTAGAGTACAGTTGGAAGGTTGATTTTATCTGACAGCTCTCTATTTTGCAGAAATAGAGCACAGTTCCAACCGTGCTCTATTTCTCCAAACTGGAGAGTTGGCACCCTCCAACCGTACTCTAAAAAGGGGCCTCTAGAATAGAGACCCCATTTTTAGTCTCCAAATTTGGAGACCCCCGTGGGTTTGTAAAAGGGGTCTCCATTACTGTTTAAGGAATATAATTCCTACTTTAACATTTTCCTATGTTATACAAAATTTTAATACCACTTGTGTCCTGTACTTTTAACAGAAAAATGTGTTTTTAGATATAAAAATGGAAACCGTGGTTGGAGTTCACATGGTGACCAAGGTGCTGTAAAAGCATTTTATAATAAAAAAATATTATTTTTCTACTCCAAAATGGAGATCTCCGTTGGAGTTGCTCTAAGAGGGGGGATAAGTGGGGAGACAATTTCCCCGTTTTGTTATATAGATTAATAAACCTTACATACTGCAAACATCGGTTGGCTTTACGAACTTAGGCAGCAAGTTTTTCTTTCATGTCTATCGTATCCAGAATAGACCCTACCATGTGTCTCACAAAATTAAGGGGGCGTTTGGGAACGAGAAGTAAAAGCATTTCTACAGAGGAATTCTAATTTTTGAGAAGTAATTTATCTTAGAAGTTAAAAGCAAGGTTTAAAAAACGGCCATTATAACGGATTCGGACCGACACCATTACGTTATGGACCATTAAAACGCCGAGAAAATAACGGCCGTTATTTTCCGTTATAACGAAAATAACGACTGTTATTTTCTGGAAAATTTTGTGAAAAAAAATGGCCTTTATTTTCCGTTATTTTCCCGTTATTTTACGTTATATTCCGTTATTTTCCATTTGAATTTCAGTGCCATTTTTTTCGTTTTTCCCATTAGTTTCCATTTTTTCAGTTTTTTTCTATTTTTGCCCCTGAGCGTTTTTTCCGTGATAACGGAAAAAACACGGTAACGCCCGCAGTCCGTTATACCGTTATAACGGTCCCCTTTAAGCCTTGGTTAAAAGCTAAAGAAAATCAGCTTCAGTTTTAAGTTAGTTTTTAACTTTTCAAAAATTAAAATATGAAGCACATCCAAACTACATTTTTAACCTTTTGGCTTATAAAAGTCATTTAGTTACTTATTTTTGTGTTGCCAAACACCCCCTAAATCGCAACAGAGCTATGATCGCAGATTCGCCCCTAAGTCCTTGGAAATTTTTTATGTGACGTTCTTCAAATTGCTCGTTGAGTTGATGTTTGCCCCTCCTAAAATGGGTCTGGCCTAAGGCCGGGCTTAGTTCTGCCTGAGATACAAATAGCCAAGCCTAAGTCGGGAAAACTTGAAATTGAGTTGAGAGTTGAGACATTAGTATGCTATGATCAAAAGGTTAAAACTCATGAACTCAACAAAGAGAAACAGGAAAACTTTGAAATTGAATTACAGACTTGTACTTCTCTTCCTTCTAAACGCAACATATCTACCCTCTTGGTCGTTGTGCATGTGTACGTGTAAGAGCGAGTGAGTGAGAGATGCACACATAAGATGAACTTAGACGGAGGGGAGACCGAGAGTGAACTCGCACGCAAACTGACAAAGAGTAGGATCAGTAGTGATAAGAGGGAGAGGATGAGGATAAGGTGATGGGAGGACTGAGAAGACATAGGTCTGAGAGTACTTGTTCCACACCATCCCAATCTCATCCCCAACACGAAGTTTCCTCCTCAAAACGAACTCCTGACGCCAATTTCCCTCTAGAACGTACGACTTGTTGCTCGGCCACCTCTTGAAAGTTAAGTGATGCACCGAAGATTTGTCCAAGTCTTTGATCACTACTTTCACTCCTTTGTAGTTACGTACCAACTCGCGATCTTCCACTCCGAAGAATGGCAATACATTTTTCTCCACTTGCGCGCTAGGCAAAATGAGCCTACACAAGTTGTTCAAATCGCTCTCTTTTAGTCGCTTCTTGATTGGCCATGGATCATCGTATAGTTTCAAACTCAGTGAAACTTCTTCTTCGTCTTTGTTCCTCGTTGTTGCCTCCATATTTCTTGATTTTCTTTTCAGCGTCATTGTTACAGAAGCTTCTGAATTTTGTGATTCAAACTAGCTATGAACAAAGCAAGATAGAAGAGAACAAATTAAATTAAAGTTGGAGAAAGTATAGGGAATTTATAAGGAATTTATGAGGGATTTATAAGAAGTAGATCAAAGTTATGGACACTGGAAACTTTTTGGCAAAGTTAACTTTGACAATTCCTTTCGTTGGTTAGTTCAACTTTTTCGCAAAGTGTTCACTGGCCATGGATGTCTGCAGCACACCTTGATGGACCTACACACCAAAAATCATCGTGATTGCTGTCTTCTATCCATTAGATTTGAGCACTGTTTCATCATGGGCTTGATGAAGAGACCTAGCTATGGGTAGATTCCAAGCCCGTGAAGAAAAGTGCTCATATCCAATGGCTAAAAATACTAATCTCACGCTGATTTTTGGTGTGTGGTCCACCAAGGTTTAGTCCAAACATTCATGCGTTCAGTAGGCTGAAAGAGTGCCACGTGACAATTTTTTCGGATTTCCATATCAAACTTTTGATACAGAATTCTTTAATTTATCATAGATTTTGTTAGATTGTTGATGATAATTATTAGGGTCCGGCTCAGGGACCAACAAGTTCTCGTTTATTGTTCTCGGCCGTAGATCCCGAGAATCCAACGGTGGTTTTTCTTTTGCAAAAGTGAATGTCAGCTCAGAACTATTAACCACCGTTGGATTAAACGTGAATCTTTTTGGTTCACTTTTGTTGGTCCCCTGAGCCTCACTCTAATTATTAATATTGGGCTTTGACCCATGGTTTTAAAAACGGCTGTTTAAACAGTTTTAACGGCCGTTTAAATGGTAACGCCCCAAGCCTGTTTCCGTTAAAACCTTTTAAACATGTTTTAACGCTTTTGCATTTAACGGCCGTTAAAACTGTTTAAACAGCCTTTAAATTCTAAAAAAAATGTAAAAAAAATGGCCGTTAAATCCGTTAAATTCCTTTTTTTTATTATTATTTTTAATTCAGCGCCATTTTTTTCTGTTAAATTCCATTTTTTCTATTTTTGCCAGTGGTGGTTTCAATCCGTTTAAACGGTAACGCCCCCAGTCCGTTTAACCCTTAAGACGGCCTCCTTTAAACCTTGCTTTGACCCATTCAAGGATGGTCCACTAAAATGAGCGAATCAGATTAGTGGGCCAATGGGGCGTATGTAAGGTTTGTTGTTTCTATACAAAACGTAGTGACCTGCATGATAGAGCTCAGTTCATTCAGCCCTGATGGGATTATGACACATATTATACCGAGCGACGTTGATGATTGATGACAGACCACAGTATGAGCCACGTGGCACACTATTAGAGACCACTGACCGTATGGATGCCCTACATATACCAAAAATGAGCCTGATTAGTTATTTCTATCCTTTGGGTGGGAGTAACCCAAATAAGGCTAGATATCCTACGGTTAAAAATCAAACTATGAAAAACACTCCAATCCAACGGTTACAAATCACTAATCAGGCTGATATTTTGGTCCATAAGTCTACGGTCCACTAAGGGAAGCACCAAACATCTACACGGTCATTGGTCTCTAAGCGAATTTTGTTACACACCTGTGTCCTCTGGACTTATTGACACGTACGTGGTTGTTTAGCAGACCCTTAGATAGAGATATTCATACTATAAATCAGCTTCTTTGATGATTTCTAGAAGTTGGGTTTAACACCCAAAAGTGGTTGAATCCAGCAGCTAGAATCACGCCTTAAAAAATGCTAAAATCTAGTGGCTATAGATTATCAATCAGGGTGATTTTTGGTTTGTAATCCACCGAGGGCCAAGTGGTAGACTAAACATCGATGCGGTCAGTGGCCCAGAGGGCAGCGGTGAGCATTGTTAGTAATTCTCTAAAATCATGCCCAGGCCCATCAGGCTTATAAATGTGGCTCAACCCTGGACCATTAGGTCCAGAGTCCAGACTAAAAGCTCATCGGGCCGGACCAGCCCATTTATACCTCTAGTTGTTTGGCGCACCCCTTGGTGGATCTACACACCAAAATTCAACCTGATTGGCGATATCTAACCTTTGGATTTGAGCAATCTTCATGGGGTGATTGATTATATCCATTTGATTCAAGCATTTTTGGGGGGTCATAAAAAATCCAACAGCTAGAAATTATCAATCAGGCTGATTTAGGTGTGTAATTCCAAGGGTGGGCCAAACACCCGTGGGGTCAATGCACCTGGCGTTGAAATTTGACACCCTCAAGCCACAATCAACCAAACCACAACCACCACGTCTCTCTCTCTCTCTCTCTCTCTCTTTGGGAGGCTGGATCGGTGGGCTCCGATCCTGATCCGGATCGGTCCAATCCATAGAAGAGGATCGGCTCATCTCGCTCGAGACAAAAGTGCATGTGACTCTGTAAAACAGTGATCTTGGGACGAGACAGAGCCTGGTTTGTATAGGATCAGTGGGCTCCAATCCCGGTCCGGATCGTCGGCCGAGACTTTGAACCATGCTAGCTTCCAACACCATAGAACCCATGCACAAACTTTATCTTTATATAGCTTTTATTTAGGGTTTTAGGGAGTTTATGAACACCCCCAAACCTTTTTATTTTATTCACCAACAGAAATTCAAAATAGACCTTACAGTAATCTTGTTTCTTACAGTAAACTTCTTGTACTTCTCTGCCTCTAAATCTAACACGTTGCTTCCTACAGTAATCTTGTGGGGCTTACAGTAATTCCCTCACAACTACCAATAACACCAAATCAACAGAAACAAAAACAAAAACAAATTAAACAATTGAGTTCGAAAATCACTCCCCTACTCTGTCAATCCATGTACATGTTAGTTTGTAAGAGCGAGTAAGTGAGAGATGATCATGATGACATGAACTTAGATGGAGGGGAGACCAAGAGTGAACTCGCGTGCAAATTGACAAAGAGTAGGATCAGGAGTAAAATCAGGGAGAGGGCGAGCATAGGGTGGTGGGAAGACTGAGAAGTAAAATGTCTGAGAATACTTGTTCCAAAATATTCCTATCTCGTTACCAACATGGAGGTTTCTCCTCCTCACGAACTCTTGACGCCAGTTCTTTTCAAGTAGGTACGACTTGCTGCTCCGCCACCTCTTAAATGTTAAACAATGCACCGAGGATGTGTCCAAGTCTTCGATCACCACATTCACTCCTTTGTAAATCATCTCACGATCTTCCGCTCCCCAAAATGGCAGTATCTTTTTCTGCACCGGCGCACTAGGCAAGATGAGCCTGCACAAGTCATTCAAATCGCTCACTTTCAGTCGTTTCTTGATAGACCACGGATCCTCGTAAAGTTTCAAAGTCAGTGAAACTTCTTCTCCATCTTTGATCGTTGCTATTGGCTCCATCTCCAAGTTGCTTGATTTTCTCTTCGCCATCTGTTATATGAGTTTTGTGATGAAACTAATCAATAAACAGCAGTGTTTAAAAACTCGAAAACTCGACTCGAGGAGTGATTTCGTTCACTTCACGGAGGCCGAAACCAGAAAGGGAGGGGTTCAGAATCACCGGCCCTCATTATCTGAATCACGAGGGATACGGGAAAAGTAGAGAGAGAGAGAGAGAGACAGCACCTTGGTGATGGCAGAGACCTGGGTGTTTGACGATGGCAACTATGGACGGCGACGGCTACGGCTACGGCTACAGTGACGGCGAACGGCAAGAGACGATGAGGGATGGAGAAGCGTGGTGTTTAATATGAACTGTGATAGTGAGACTTAAATTTAGAAACTTACTAATTTGACACGGACTCAGCTTTTGTTTGTTGCTGGTTCTGTTAATTTCAATTAGTTACACGTGACAAGTCAAAGTTCAAACCCTTGAAGTTCCTCCGGATTCGTGTACTAATTGAATTAAATTACCCAAAAGCCCTAATATGTTGACTAGTTCCCCAGTCAAGTGGGAGCGTGAGCTGTACTTTCTCAGATACCGTTTCTTCCTCAAACAGAGAGGGAGAGAGCATTCTGTATCAGAAATTTTATACAACTACGTGGCTCAGCCCCACTGATCTCATTGATCGCTTGGCCCACCAAAATTTAGTCTGATTGGTATTATTTTCAGCCGTTAGATTTGAGCACTTCTTTTTTAATTCCGAAAATTAAATGATGTTCAGGGTCTCCAGCAGCCGCCAGCAATACACTTAAGGCGGGCCCACTGGATATTCCCCTTTCCACGGAATTTGTTGTTTAATAAGAACGTCAAAATTTTCTTTCCAAGGACGGTTAAGTTAGAAACGGCCCTTTATCTTGCTAAATTTTCTTTCTCCTTTTGACAGAAATGCCCCTGATACTTTCCATTTGATTTTTCAAGAGAGGACGGAAATGTTCGAGGGCTATTTTCGTCAAATATTAGTTGGAAGAGGTAAAAGGTTTACTGAAAATTCAAATTCCAATTAAAAAAAAGGTAGCTCTACGGGTACCCACCTCTTTTGGCAGGGCACCCACGCCAATTAGAGGGCCCCTGTTTGGGCATCCCATTTGTTGGGCACCCACATTAAAATAAAAAAAATAAAAATTCTGACTTGGGCTCCTAGCCGTGGTGGCCACGGAAGTCTTAGGCCGTGGAGGCAAAAAAGAAAAAAAAAAATTGCGGGCTTGCCGCATATTGTCCATCCATTTGTAGGAGTATGGGGTGCTCTAAACCACCACTTTACTACCACTCTACCACTACCACTAACTCGCTACCATCAACTCCACCATGAACACCACCACCACTCTACCATCAACTCTACCACCACTACTCCAACACCACCACCATCACCACCACCAACTCTATCAACACCACCACCACCACAAACTCCACCATCACTACCATCACCAACTCCACCATCAATCACCACCACTCCAACACCACCACCAACATGGCTGCTAGGGGAGGAAGTGTTATATGAGAGAGAGAGAGAGAGAGAGAGAGAGAGACGTACCTACGACGGCAGTGTCCTCCTCTTCTTCTTCTTCTTCTTTTTCAGTGTGGGTGCCCAAACAAAACTACAAAGGGATGGGAAAGGGCATTTTGGTCCTCAAAAATTAATTTATTTTGTGGGTGCCTGGCTTAAAGAGGTGGGTGCCCGTAGAGCTACCCTTAAAAAAAACTACAAATATTATGCATTCATATTTCTTTTGTTCTATAATTTTGGACTAAAAAGACCTCAAAAACACAAGAAACGCAAGTAATTTGCTCAGCTAAGTCTCTTGCAGGCTGCAATATGGATATATCTATTCTAGGCCACGTTTCGAGTCGACTCAATCAGTTCTTAAAATATGGTAAGGTACCCTTCTTTAAGTTGGTAGTCTACACCATGGTTTAAAATAAAATAACGCCGTTTTACGTTAAAACGGTAACACCCAAAGCCCGTTACCCGTTACGTTAAGAACCTTTTCCAGCTTTGAAAATAAAGACCATTATTTTCTGAAAAAATTTGTGAAAAAAGGCCTTATTTTCCGTTATTTACATTATTTTAACGGAAAAAAATGGGTAATGCCCCCAGTCCGTTATAACCTCTTTTAAACCTCGGTCTAAATTGTTGAGTACCCAGCTAAATGGATTTACCTATAAATCACTAATCGGGCTGACTTTTGGTTTGTAGGTCCACTTTGGGATTGGCCAAACATCCATACGATCAGAGTCCTCTAAGAGTGTGCCATGTGGCTCATATTGTGTCCTGTAACGGGAGCCTGTCATTTTAGGGCGGTAACTGGAGCCTGGGCCATCTATTAATATCAGATTCATCACTTGTTACCAGTACATAAGAAGTGTTAAAACTTATTTTTTTTCTCAAACCAACAGCACTACATATACATAGTGATCTAAGCAACATTTTGAGAGAGGACAGTAGAGAAGTTTTCCTTTTTCTCTTGCTGCCATGTACTTGGGGATCAAATTGAACCTCAAGTTTCCATCGGAGACAACCGCTTAACTGCTTATTTCCGAAGTGAATTCTATCCAGCCTTTATAGGACCTAAATTTACTGGCTTCTGAAAAGCTCTTACTACTGGCATTCCATCACCTTCATCATTTCCAACCCTCCACGACCGGTCCTTTTTCCTCTGAGGCTTCTTGTGCTGTTTATGGGGTGCGGTTGCTGGCTTTTTCTTAACAGTAACAGCCTTGGTGGGAGCTAGCCCATTGGCTAGATCAAACGAATCGAGATCATTCAGCACAGGCTCGAGATTGGGCGAGTTAGTGCTTTCTAGAGCTGGCTGATCTTCAGCATCGGATGAATCCGAGTCAAATGTAATAAATGTGCTGGGCCTTGCAATGTCTACCTCCCCATCATCCTCGTAGGTCATCCCTGGGGGCATTTCGAAGTGGGGCAGCTTCCCGTCGAGGTAGTCCTTCAAAATTTTACGGGCAGCCCTAGTTTCATCTGGCAGTCCACTTGAGCCAACATGCCCACGAGAGGAGCAGTAAGCCCTCAGCAGTTCCAACGCCAGAGGGGGTCTAGACTGTGATTCGTAGGGCTTTGGTTTGGGCAGGCTGATATTATATACCTTCTCAATGATGTGCCTTGGAACACGATCTGCTACGACCTGTACAGCCTCTCTGTGCTGGGTCATCCGATCGATTGGTAATACCCCCGACGCAATCATCTCGTATCTTGAGCTGGTGAAAGATGGGAACCCTAAACCAGGACAGTCGCAAAGGATCAGCTCAGCTGATATTATCAATGTTTGGAAATGCTTTGTCTTCCCTGGTGTTGAGGTAACACCAGTCCGCTTCTCACCCACCAAAGCATTAATCGTTGAGCTCTTCCCAACATTAGGGTAACCCACAAAGCCCACAATCACATGCTTAGATGCTGGATTGCCTGCACTGCTGACATCCCCAGAGTGAGCATGAGGTGAGCCCCCAACCTTGGAACCCATGTCACTTCTAGTCACAGCTATGGCCTCTGCTTCAGCCTGTAAACGGGCCAAAAGCTCATCCCTTCCGTAAATTTTTGTATCAGTATCATCTGATTTGTTTGGTGTGTTTTGCCTTTCCACAAATCCACTCAATTTTTCGCCTTCCAGTGCAGCAGAGGCGGCTTTGGCCGACCAGAACACAAAGAGAATCCCATGATCTCGGAAGTACTTTGCCCATTTCTCCCTGCCAATGCCAAGTTCAGATTAATCACAAGACATTAAAACAACAAATCTGGAGAGTATCGGTTTAGCTTGAGAGAAATGACAACGCAATTCTAACCTGACAGTTAGTGGTAAAAGATCTGCCTTGTTAACAAGCAACAATGTCGTCTTGTGCTCGTCAATCTCCCGTGCATATGCCTAACATTCAAAAAATATAGTCACATCTGAATCCTGATTATCAAATAATGCTAAACAGCCAAAAAATAGTCACATCAAATAATGCACAACTGTATGATCCACGCTCATATAAACAAGTAACCTTCATGGGTTTCCACAAGTAGCTTAGTCATGAAATCACACAAAATATACAACACGCATTCCCATTACTAGCCGGTGAAAAGAGGTGGCTTTGTTCTTCTGGCTCCTGTTCCATTTCCATGTGGTGATGGGCAGGAACAAATCTACTCAGGGAATTGCTGCTTCGGAATTCACCATGTGTAGACCTTTCAACTTCAAGTCCTAAAATCCTTAGTTTTTATACATGGTGAGCCTTCTGACAATTACCTGCTGCCATCCCTTTCTCTTAGGTAGGCGATGGAGGTGAATAGAATAATTTGTCTTTGTTGAACAGATTAGAACTGCATATAAATTGATAAATCTAACTAAAGAACTGGCTGAAAACTTCATTGTGAATGAAGCATTCAGTTCCGTACTACGTATTAAAAATACCAATTTGAGAACATAAGACACACAAAGTTGTACAATGAGCTTATGAGCCATATTATGGCACTATGGGAGAAAGCGATGGAGCAAAGATTAGACCAAGAAACAAAAATATTGGGAAACCAGTTTGGTTTCAAGTCAAGAAGATCAACCATTGACTCTAGCTCCTCAAACAATTGATGAAGAAGTTTAGAGAGATGACGAATCTTCATATGCCATTCATTGAGCAAGAAAAAAAAATACATTTCCTAGGGATAATATGGAAAAGCGTCATGAACGTATATATCGACATCATGAAGGACATGTTTAGGGAGCGTATAACATCTTGATAACAACTAAGGCAAGCCAAATGAGTTTTCAACCTTGTATAAATTATGATATATTTCTTTGAAATAAACAGAAATATATCAATTCCACAAGTACATAAAAAACATTACTACAATATTTCCATGCATTTCCACTAAAATATATATGTAATTTTTTTGTATTTAAAAAATAAAAAACTAGTCAATCATTATGATCTATGGAGATTAGAAAATTAGTAGTAGATAAGACATGTCATGGGAAATCCACTACAGATAATTTTCAATAATTAGTATATATGAACTCCAATGGGTACAATCTATTTTTGTAAGTAAAAAAACATAACAAGGAGGTCTAAAAAATTCATTAACAATTTTTATTTTGAAAGAGAGAACATAATGCGATGATGAAAACGTACCATTCCACTATCAACTCAAATAGAAAATGAAATATAAAATCCAGCTTACAACCGAGAAAGTTCCCAGTATGGAGCTAGTTGCATGCTGGCCGTAGGCGTTTGCGTTTTTCAGCTGCATTTACCATACTATGGGAGGAGTCTGTACCTCCTTTAGATAGATAGAGCCCCCATGCTCAGCGATATGTTAGAAAAGGTAGGCTTTAAGGAGAGGATTGAAGACCCTCAAGCGGTTGCCTTACCCTTCTAGTAGGGCAAAAACTGATCTGATCATGGGGGAATAGCCAAACCAACCCACTATCGTCAGGAATGAGCTCCTGGGCAGAATTAGATGGCTGTCATCATGGAACACCAATTTTATTGCCACAAACCAACTGGGTTAAGCTTTTCAATTAGATTTAAGCCCCTGCCCTTTCAAACATCTCATGAAAAGAGCAGATGACAGCCATGCAGCACTATATGAAAGTCAATACCAAAAAAAAATACCACCCCATTAAGGACAGGTATTGTTAGTCATATGTCAAGGGCTGAAAGTCAAACCTTAGTTTCCATTTGTTATGGATTTAAATCAAGGGTGGCCTGAGTCAGTATTTTTTTCCCATCACTGGTTATGGATGAAGTAACTACTAGGCCCATTAGTGTGTTTTGCAGATTTCATAATTTTTCTATTAAGACTAGAAAGGGAGGAAATGCTAAAAAATAGAACTAAAGGAATATTTTGGAATCCAAGAAATTAAAATAATTCGAACCAAGAGAGAAGGCATTTACAACACAACTCAGCCAGAACCTGCATTCAAGGAGATACAAGTTAATCTAGATGGAGAGGAGATGCCCAAAGCAAACACTCCTATTATCTTAGTTCATTATCCATAAGGGAGAATGTTGCCTGATGTAGCCCAATTTTGTCATTTTCTGTAGGGCCATATTCTTTAGTGTCTTGAGTACCCAAATACCTCAATTTTACTATATAGATTTAATGTTGCATTGATACGGGTAAGGGTATAATTTGACACGGGTAGAGTGTCAAATTTGATGGAATCCTAAAAAATGGGTTCATGGACTCGGTAATATACTTGAAAGAATGCAAACGAATTAAATATTTTACATATATAATAAGGATAATAACGCGAAGGGATATCTTATCATCTGTATCATAGACCTAAGACAAGAGGATACATATATGTAATTGTTATTTTAATCGTTTACGATCAAAAACAAATGTTGTAATGTTATATTTGTTGCATGGTAAACTTTAACTAGACTAGGTAGAACTCATAACCTATTGTAAATGTTAATTTGCCACACCCGAATCTGTGGAGTGTTGGAATCAGACGTGTGTCTAACATGGGTACGTCACCCATTAGATGCATGCAACATAGATTAGAAAGATTATTCAATTAAATATCCAACGAGTGCAAAATGCACATATTCAAGCAAGATTTGAATAAGTTACAGCAAAAATATGAACAAAGCAGGTATTAGTAGTTTGTTTGTTATTTTCTAGGGTTTAATAATATTGAGTTTTAGTACATTTAGGGTCTTTAGGTTAAAAGTCCCAAATCCTTTTCCATAACTTTCTGTTACCTTTTCAGCAAGTAAATTTTAATTTGAGCCGAAGTATAGGAAAGTCTTTTATTTCAAGTCGGAGAGTATGGGATTTGTTGAAGGTACTTGGCTGTGGACAGTAGTTTGTTTTAGTAAGTCAAAGTTTGAACCCAAGTAGGAGATACTAAGTAATGCTACCCAACATCTATTTAAAGCCAAGTAATTGCTCTCTTGAAAAGAATAAATGAAGTTTACTCTTTGCTGCAATTTGCTACTGAGGTGCTGATTCCTCTAATATGGAGCTGATTCCACAAACCTGAAGTATTACCAAGTCTACTTCGAAGAAGGCATCTCTTGTGTTGATTTCTTGAGACGGTTTCTTCAAAGCTCCTATATTCTTTCAATTGTGGGACTGTTTGAGACTGTTAAACCATTTCTCGTAGAATCAAAGCAAGGGGGTTCAAGCAGAGATGTGCTTCCAGAGTGTCGACCACCACATGCTGGTCATACGTCCTTGAGCTTGAGGTTTTAAAAAATAAAGTTGCTGTTTTAATTCATATCATTTAAGACCTTGGATTTTGCACAGATTCAACAACATTTTTCAACATCCTTAAAGGTCTTCAGATCTTGTAAAATCAATAATCTGTCTGGCAAATTCACATCCCACACATTCATGATGAATCAAATGCCTTGGGATGTGATAACCACGATACTAAAATATCAGGTCCAATAAATTGATCATAACTCAAAAGAAACCAAATGTTGCTTAAACTTCTTTTTTGGTGACATAGGGTGTCCCAACCCTGACAAGGAAGGACTAATCCCCACGGATGCACGCAATCACCTGCAAACCACATGCATAGGCTAAGCCCGGAAAAAGTCAAATTCGTAACCTTGGGGAGCATACCCAAGTCGCCGAGCCAACTGAGCTACCCGTGCGGTTTAAATGTTGCTTAAACTTAATAAGGCAGAGAATCGATAACGAATAGCATTTCAAAGTTCAAACCAACAAATTATAAAGAAACCTGGACCAATCTTTATGGATAATTACCATATCATTTCAAACTACTGCTTAGGTTGTCCTCTAATTTGTTACGAGGAATTCAAGAGAAGTATCTTTTGATTATAATACGTAGCTAAGTAAGATGAATGTTGCAAATAAGAAACTAACATACCTCATTGATTTTTATGCTTTGGATAATTACCATCCTATTTCATCAAAGCAAGACGCATGTTGCAAAAAAAAAAGGTGATTGAATGTATACCTCAAGATCAGGGCAACGATAGAATAGTGGATCACGTGCATCAACAACCATTACCAGCTGGAAGACATTACATCGTGATCAGCAATTACATGTGGGATGTAATGAAATATAACCAAAATAAACAAACAAATGAAAAATCAAGATAAGAAAAAGTCCATAGATATTACAAAAGGTTATGTAATTGTATAAGATGAAATAAATTAAAGCCTGAATTAAATTGTCGACCATCTGCATGGGTGAGAGAATAGAAGTTGTGTTTAGCATCTTTTTTTTATAAGGTGTTTAGGATCTTTTCACTATCTGTAATGCACTTCTATTTAATAAAACTTATGACTAACTCCAACAACCAGATAAAAATATACCTACTCTTATCAACAATTGATTTATTTATTTTTTTATGACAAGATATTTTATAAAAGAAGAACGAGAAGCCCTAAATTACAAGATGAGAAGAAAGAAGCTAGTAAGGAAGACCCTCACTAAAAACAATAAAACACTATACAACAGTTATAAGCACAACCATCTACAATCTCCTCCCACTTGAAATCAAAGTCTTCAAACTTAAGATCTCTAAAGTCCGCTACGATGGAGGACCAATAAAACATCAAACCCTTCATTTTCAGAACTACGGGCTCCAGTTTCTCTGTTGCCTCCAAAGAACCTTCCTTTCCTTCCAAATGGCCCAGCAAATTGCAAATAGAATAAATCTCTAAATAATACGGCCCCGGTGACTAAAAGCATTAGAATGCTATCGAATAAACATGTCTTGCACATTTGAAGCAGTTACTCAACTAATAACAAACATCAAAAGAAGAACCTCCAAACCTCATTGGCAAACTGACAGTAGATAACAAGATGACCGACTGTCTCCTAACTAACTTTATATATAAGCAAATATTTGGCATGATAATCTTCTTACTAATTAAGAGATTGACCGTAAGGATATCATTGTGTACTGCTGTCCATGCAAAAAACTTAACCATAGAAGGAATAGGAGTACATCATAAGGTTTTAGCAAGAAAAGAAGAAGGCACTGCAGGGATAAAAGAAGAGTAAAACAATCGGACTGAGAAAATGATGCAGTAAGCTTGTAGAAGGCGCATCTCTTTCTTCAAATATCCAATTGAGAAGCTGTTAAATGTGTTAGAAAGTTTGGTTTGAGATCTGTAACACCTATCACACAACTTTTGCCAAGATTTTGATGTTTTAGGCTTCAAAACTATATTAGAAATCTGGGATGGGATTTAAGGGTATTTTAGTCATTTTAAAAGTTGGATTTAAGTTATTTTAGATCAACGGTTCAAATTAATTTCTTAGTCCATAAGTTAGTTTTTAGAGTTTTATTTGGTTTTATCCTAGTTGTAGCAAGAACAAAATTATGGAACTGAAGTTCCTTAGATCCGTAAACCATAATTCATTAGAACATAGTAACTTTTTTTAGATTTGTAAAGTAAGAGGGAAACCCTAACAACTTCATCTTTAAATCAAAATCAAGATTGATGAATTCGTGGATTTCTTCAAATAAATATGAGAATGCATTATTGAAAGAGCAAAAAAGAAGTCCTCATAGATATTTCTTCCAATTGCAAGATGGGCACACTTTTTTTTTGGTAAGTGTGTATAATTCATTAAAGAAGGGGAAGACCCCAAAAAACTTTACAAAACAGACCCACTAGTGCCTAATAAGGGGAACAAGATCCTCCATCAACTCATCCCACTTAAATACAAAGGATTGAAAATTACTGCCTCTAAAAGCAGGGGAAATAGACGACCATGGGTAAAGGAGGGACTTCACGACCAGCACCACCTCTCTACAATCCTATGCTATGTCTTCAAAGATCCTAAGATTCCTCTCCTTCCATATCGCCCAAATGACCGCAAAAGGTAGAATCTCCAAAGGGCACACTCTCAAGATTGCCTTATTGATGGTCTCAAGTTTGAGCATTAGTCAAGAACAATGTGATTGGCTAGAAAGGTCATTTAAAGAAGAGGAGATTCATAAAGCCATTGATGATCCGAGTGGCAATTGTGCTCTTGGACTAGATGGTTTCTTTCTTGCTTTTTTCAAGTCATAATATCAATTTTGTGAATATGGTGAAGGTATTTCAATGAGACAAGTATCTTGGTTGGAGTTCTAACAACACTTTTATTACTCTGATTTCAAAGAAAGGGGGGAGTGTAGCTCTTAGTGACTTTCACCTGATAAGCTTGGTGGGAAGCACGTACAAGAATTTACTAAAGCTTTAGTCACCGAACAAAAGTAGGTGATGGGAAAGGTGCCAGCTTGCTCAGTTGGTAAAGTTTGTGGGTGATGATACCATATACCTGGGTTCAACACCCGCCTTCACTGAGTTACTGATCTCTTTAAAAAATAGGCTTACCTATCAAAAAAAAAGTAGGTGATGGGATCAATCATTTCTTCTTCTCAATGGGCGTTTTTGAAAAGATGGCAAATTCTAGACGGGATCCTTATAGCCAACGAGTGCATCGAATTTAGAGTTCGCTATGGGAAACTTGGCATTCTTTGTAAGATTGAACTTGGAAAATTCTATGACTATGTAAATTGGAGCTTTTTGGATTATACACTTGGCAAGATGGGTTTCAGGTTGAGATGAAGAAGTTGGATTAAATTGTGCATTTCCACTGCCAGCTTCTTATTTTGGTCAATGTGGCCCTTGCTAGTTTTTTCAAGAGCTCCTAAGGTTTCAGATAAGGTAATCTTGTATCCCCTTTCCTATTCATAGTAATGGTGGAGGCCCTTAGCAGACTAACCACAAAAGAAGCAAAAGGCAATGTGCTGGATGGTTTTAAGGCGGTGAGAATGGCCCTTAGATTTCCCACTTACAGTTTGTAGATGTCATTATTTTCTTCACAAAGGCCTTGCATACCCAAATGAAGTATATGAGGTGCATTCTTGGGAGCAAGCAATAGGTTTAGGTCCATTTATGACTCTTCAACAAGCAACTTGGAAAAAAAGGTTCTTTCGAAAGGGGGTGAATTGACTCTTTTAAATAGTATTTTTTCTAGGCTACCCATCCACTAATTGTCTCTCTTCTCCATTCCAGTATGCGTAGCTTTAAGAATAAAGAGGTTGATGAGGGACATTCTATGGAATGTTTACGATGACATCAAGAAGATTCATTCAGTAGACTAGTCCATTGAGTGCAAGTCCAAAGCAGAGGGTGGTTTGGTTCTCATGCACTTTAAGGAGACGAATTTACCTCCTTTTCGGTAAATGCCTATGGAGGTATGAGGAAGAGGCCGATAATCTTTGTAGGAGGGGTGATCGACAACAAATTTTAATGCAAGAATAGCAATTGGGAAAGCAAGATGGTTCGATCCTCTCAAGGGCGTGGGGTGTGGAAGGGCATCTTAAATAGCTTACGATATTGTTATTCAATTCAAGATGGGTAAGGGGACAAAGTGCGCTTCTAGGAGGATATTTGGTGTTAGGAGAGCTCTTTAAATGATTATTTCTTGCTTATCTTTGCTATTTAAGACAATAAGGGATCCATTGTCTGAGATTATTGGGAAGGTCACAATTCTTGGCTTGAAATTTGGCCCTTAAAAGAAATATCAATGACTGGGAATTGGACGGCTTTGCCAACCTCCTTCAAAAAATTTGGTAGTATTATAATATTTTTTTGATCGGTAAACAATATGATTAGTATCAGATGATGCTGAAGATGTTAAGGAGTGGAAGTGAGATTCTAAGAGTCTTTTCTAACACAGGCGGAGTTCGACTCAATGCCCAGACGAATTCTTCAATCTTGATTTTGATTTAAAGATGAAGTTGTTAGGGTTTCCCTCTTACTTTACAAATCTAAAAAAAGTTACTATGTTGTAATGAATTATGGTTTACAGATCTAAGGAACTTAAGTTCCATAATTTTGTTCTTGTTACAACTAGGATAGATGTAAAATTCAAAGCAAAACATTGACGCTTGAAATTAAGAAAATAAATATCTAATTTCTTCAAAGGAAATTGTCAGATTCCGGTTGAATATAGAAATAGATTCCAGGCTTAACATTTAAACTGAAAACATTCAAATTGATGACTAAGAATTTTTTACATGTTAGCTTCCAGATAAAGCAAGTACGCATAACTCCATCCTTTTCTAAAGCATGAGAAATCAAATCTAAGGACTCCAGAGGAATCTGTATAAATAAAGAATAACACTTGAGAAAATACAGAAACAAAGGCTTTAGAGAATTGTGTCCAAAGAACAAAGTACCCAAAATCGTAAGTAATTCCTATTACCTAAACTGGCAGCCACCAATTTCACAGTTCTATAAATGCTAATCATGCTTTTCAAAGGACTGAACAGACTTTCACATTTCAATTCTTTGACAAATGAACCACCAGTCTGCTAAGGAGACTGCAACACCTTTTATCCCCTGCATGATGTTGATAATACCCCTTAATCATCAAACAAGAAACGAACAGTTGATCTGGAAATGGAATACAGGTACAATGCGGCGCATATGTAAGGGGATGCAATCTACCGTTTATTAGGCTCCACCTAGAAAATCTAAGTTAAAAATTGATTCAAACATATTAGTCATAACAATTTGGGCTACTATAATGTTTTGGATGATTTGAAAGTAAGTTGAACAGAAACAAAAGGTCCACAGAACAAGTGGAACAGTTATCCAATAAAGTTATATTTATGGCACGTATCTTCCAGAAAAAAATTGGTCTAAAAATTATAATGTATACATCATTGAAGAACAACAAAGAAGCCAAGATGTGAAAGCAAAACATAGAACTGAGGAGCACAAGGGAAAATATCATGGAAACACCAAACATATGGATACGTTGAACTTGAATGCATTCAAAATTCTGTATGATCAAAAAGCATTTCCATCATACAAATAAATGAGAAGGGAAACCAACCTTCAAGTGCAGTTAGTAGGACCATTTATTACAGACAAAAAAAGGACACATGATCTTACCAGATCACTTCGTTCAAGCACTCGCCATAGCTGTCTCCAAATATCCAGGTTCTTCTCGAACGGAGTAAGGACAAGCTTCTCATTTTCCTCAAGTCTGAAAAAAGACTTAAGAAACATAAGTAAGAGAAGGTAGTGATAATTACATCCAATATAACACTTCAAAATCCATAATTGATTTTGAAATGTGTAGATTGTTCAATGAGTTAGGGTCTTCATTCTCAACAACACACAATTATCTTATAATTCACTTTACATAGTTGATAATCCCATTTTTCTCATTATGCATTTGCAGTTCAATACCCATATATTTGACTTATCATGAAAGTTTTTTTGTATTTTGAATTGCAAAAGAAAACATCACGGTGGATCATGAGAACTCTTCTCTTGTTCTTTTTCTCCTTTCAACATAACACTTCAAAATCCATAATTGATTCTGAAATGTGTAAATTGTTCAATGAGTTATGGTCTTCATTCTTTTTTGATAAGTATAGCTTTATTGAGAAAAGAGAAAGAGTACAAAGAGGAGGTCGAGGAGACCTCCTCAGGCTAAACAACAAACCAAAACAAGAACAAAAAACAACAAATTAAAGAGCATTTCTATAACAAAGAAGGGTCCCATCAGCATACCAAATCTTCAAAGAACAAACCACGACATTCCCGGAAGACTTTGGACCAAAGGAAGAGAAGTCCCTTGGTATTCATGATAATGTTATCCACTGAGTCTTCTTTACCATCAAAGATTCTTCGGTTGCGTTCCTTCCTAAGACTCCAACAAATGGCGAAAGGGAGTAATCTCCATATAATACTCCCACACAATTATCTTATAATTCACTTTACACAGTTGATAATCCCATTTTTCTCATTATGCATTTGCAGTCCAATACCCATATATTTGACTTATCATGAAAGTTTTTCTGTATTTTGAATTGCAAAAGTAAACATCACGGTGAATCATGAGAACTCTTCTCCTGTTCTTTTTCTCCTTACTATGAGAATAAGAAACTTATCCAGCAATGATGCTGATACTGCTCTCCTGAGGTTTTGTTCTGTAACGGATCCTCTTCCACTCCCATAAATCACTCCTTTGTTTGAAGCTTGTACAATTTGCGTTTCCTTTGCATTCATGAATATATAAATATTAAACTATTAAAACCTGTAAATGGCCCTAAATTTCCAGAGAACATATCAAGTAGATGCTTTGATTAGTGAAATGGGCGACGTATTATGTTCAACTAATGCATCCCAAGAACTGAGAAAATAAAACTACGATAAAATATTCTAAAAATGATTAAAATCCTCACCTCGCAAGACTTCTACGCCAGATCAAGAAAGCCTGTTTTTCATTCGCATCAAGCTCTTCCACAGACATTGCAGAGCTCCACGGTGGCCTACAAATAAGCAGTGAATAGAGACTTTTAGTAGCACATTAACAAGTTGGAGATGAGATTTCCTAATTAAGGGGAAACTAAATGCCTGCGAGGAACTCGAAGACTGCTTGCATGCAAGGCCTCCTCCTTCTTCTGTTGCTCTCTCCATTCCTCGGGCGTCATATCGCTTGCACCAGAGCTTGTATCCCTGCTCCAAAACAACCCAGACATCGATATTGGCATCGGAACAAAACTAAGTCAAATTAGATTCAAATTAGGGTTTTGGAAAGGAAGGGTGGATTTTCTTACAAATTAATGAGGAGGTTTGGGACTGGATTGTCGACGGAGTAGAGGCGCTCAGCCTCTTCTGCCTTTTCGATGATGGCGTCAATGTCGTTAACCTCTGTCACTGATTCAAGGACTTTTTTTTGCTGGTTCTTGTAGAAATGGCCCTTCTCCTTGGATTGCTGGACCATCTGGTTGTGGTGCTTCACCAGGGCTCGCCCTAGCCCTGTTTTCTCATTCTTCCCCATTCTTATTCAAACACGCTCTCAAAATGCAAGAAGAAACAAGAACCCTAGAAACACCCAAAGCCCTCTCTATTCTCTCCTTCGAAGTTCTCTATTTGATTCAAGAGCGGTCGTGAGTCATGACTCTACCCAACAGTTGGTTTGAAAAGCTTTATAGTTAGAAAAGAAGGGATACGTTCAATGCCTACCGACACAGAGGTACGATTTGGCAACTTAGTGACTCGGTTATGGATGGTAAGGATTCTGCCCAAGATTCTTGTAAACTTTGGCTCGTTGCCAATGAGTAGACTTTGCTGACTGGCCACAATATGAGTCACATGGCACACTCTTAGAGGACTCTGACCAGGATGTTTGGCCAATCCCTAGGTGGACCTACAAACCAAAAATCAGCCTGATTAATGATTTCAAACCTTTGGATCTTTGTACCCCAAATAATGGTCAATAATGCTCAAATTCCACAGTTATCTATTATATTCCACGGTTAACAGATAGAGAGAGAGAGAGAATTTATAATTCTAACTTGAAACTAGTGGGCGGCACGTGCATTGCATGTGAGTGATTGTAGGGGCATCTTTGGAAGAAGTGGCAAAATAAGAAAGTTCTAACCCAAACAATAGTTTTGAAAAATTAGTTTGGAGGGCAAATCAAAGGAAGTCTTGTTTTTGCAACTATAACCTAAAATATATACAAATTCAATATTTTCCACTAATACTAACTAACTCGAAATAAAAGATCTAAAAAGAAGCTCAAAACTCAGCAATTTCATGAACACTAAAAAAGATAAAAGGCTATGAACACAGTTTATGTAATGAGGGTAAATCAAAGGAAGTCTTGTTTTTGCAACTATAACCTAAAATATATACAAATTCAATATTTTCCACTAATACTAACTAACTCGAAATAAAAGATCTAAAAAGAAGCTCAAAACTCAGCAATTTCATGAACACTAAAAAAGATAAAAGGCTATGAACACAGTTTATGTAATCTATATAAAATCATATTCACAGAAAAAGAGAAAACTTAATAATAAAGCTAATCCAAGTTTTTTCATTATAACTATGACCTGAAATTTAAATAGATTTTAATGGTAATGCCACTAACATTAACTAGTGAAAGATGTAAGGAAAGATCAATATCCAACAATTACCATGATAAGGGTTGTTTTCTTTATAAATTTCTAATCATCACATGAAGCACAGTCAAAGCAAGTATTGTCTTTACAACTAATTATCTTTGCAACTACAACCTGAAACATATACAAATACAACAATATTTGCATTAACCCAAAAACAGGAATTTACTAACCCTTAAAAAAAATCAAATAGAGACCTTATAACCCTAAAAGCAGGGTTTATAAAAAAAATTCAAACAACACCAAAAGATTTAGGGTTTTATAATCCTTACAAAAATTCTACTAATCCCCCAAAAAAGGATCAAAAGAAACCCTAATTCATAATAATAAAATAAACATCTAACTCAAAAAGAGACCCTAAATCCCTAAAAAAACCATACTAAAAGCAGGAACTTATTAACAAAAAAAAACCAAATAGAGGCCCTGTAACCCTAAAAGCAGGGTTTTAGGTACCAAGAAAAAGGAATCGACTAATCCCAAAAAACCTCATAAAATATGACCTCTTTGCGGCAAGGAGGTGGATTACCTCTCCAAAAGATTTAGGCTGTGTTTGATTGCACGGAAAATTTTCCCAAGAAAATACATCTGGGATATGCCTTAAATGGCTGATTGATTGCAACTGAGAACACATATTTCAATCATGTGAGAAAATAAAGGTGTATTTTCAGGTGGAAATGAATTCTCACCTATCTGGATGGGAAATGAATTCCGGGCTTAGTAGGAAAAATTATCCAGATTTAAATGGCTTGTTAGGGAAAATTATACAGATTTATACTGGCTATATAACAATGGACAATTGTGTTTTCCCAAGGAAAATGCAATTTTCCCACTTGGTAATCAAACACGGCCTTAGGGTTTTATAACCCTTAAACAAATTCTACTAACTATTACTACTTTAAAGCCAAAACTTGGGTTGCTGCACAACACTCAATTTTACACCACACGGACATTCACCGGCAAGGAGGTGGATTACCTCTCCAAAAAAATTCTACTAATCCCCCCTAATAGATTCAGTGTTAGGATTATGGTCTTAACAGCAATGTAATTTATGAGTGAGATTAAAGGCATTTTAGTCATTTAAGTTTTATGAATGGCATGACTGTAAAATTAAAGAAGTGCAAGAGCAGTTCGTTAACAAAATGATGGGATAAGTTCTCGAATTATTCAGTCGAAAAAGGTTGCCACCGAATGCAAAACAGAGGCTTAAGTTTTCTCTTTTTCCCCATCAAAAGTTAGGGTTTTGTTAGTTCGGTGACTCCAATCGACTACAAAAGAATCTGCAGCTACACTGAAGAGAAGAACTTATAATCATTCAACAAGTTGCAATCAGGTATGTATATTTCTTCTCTAAATTGATTATTTCCATAAGGTATATGTGAATCATGATAGTATCAAGATCCTGTAGATAATATTTTCTCCCAAATAAGCTTAACAAAGTGGTATCAGAGCAATCAGGTTTCTGATACACTCTATGATTTCACATCAAGAGGGAAAATTCAATACAAAGTCTATTTTATTTTAGTTTGTTACAGCTGAGTTTTATAAATAAAGTTTTAGACCTGGAGATCATTTCTTTAGTATTATATTTTAATTATGTTTAAGATATCTTTAGGATAATGACTCAGCTTAACAATATTTAGTATAACAGTCCATTTATTTTATAAAATTATATATATTATTTTAAATACTTTGTTGCCAAAGTGACAAGAATTCGAAATGATATGTAGAATTAATAAGTTGTATATCAATTAAAGATATACATATTTTAGATTATTTTGACTGTTTTTGGCATTCCATTGTTAAAGCGGGAACTCCACCCAAAGGAGGGTTATTTGTTTAGTGCAATTGGAATGGACCAGGGTAATTAACATTTATGTAGTAAAATGAAGTATTTATATGCTCAAAGGTATATAAGACTAAAATTTACTCATGTATGGTTAATTAGCCTTGTGTGTTTTTGGTTGAGGAAAGATATAACACGTTTTTTCCATCCCAAAAGAAGGGAATGCAACGATGTACAAGATTTTTCCCTATCAAAGTACTTAAATGCTGATAATGCATTTTTTTATACTCTAAAATATTCAATCATCATTATGATTGTGATTCAATGTTTAAATATTGAATTATTTCCATATGGCCAACAGTCATGGATACTTCTATTATCCAACGTCACCTTACTGGAATAGAGCCATTGAATGGTTTTAATTACACCAAATGGAAGTCTCAGTTGGATATAGTGTTGGCACATCTGGACTATGATATTGCTCTCAGGGTTCCTGAACCAAAATTACCAATATCCTCCTCGTCTGAAGCAATAATGCAAGATTATCAAAAGTGGGAAAAAGCCAATCGCATGTGCCTTATGATAATCAAGAGTTCCATTCTAGAGCCCATCAGAGGTGGTATACCTCCTAAAGATACAGCTAAGGAGTTCTTGGAAGTAATAAAAACTCGGTTTGCTACAAAATCCTTGATAGGAACACTTTTGTCCCAGTTGTGTGCACTGAAGTTTGATGGCCAAGGTAGTGTACGGGAGCATATTCTCAAGATCAGCAATATGGTTTATCAGCTTAGAGACATGGGCATGGATTTGTCAGATGATTACATAGTTTATCATGCTGTGAATTCTCTCCCTAGAGCTTATGATACGTTTAAAGTTAATTACAGTGCTATGGAACACAAATGGGATATAAGTCAGCTTATTGGTCACTGTGTTCAAGAAGAAGATCAACTCAAACAAGGAAAAATAGAATATGCTTATGCTGCGGTTTTGAGTCCGAAAAATAAATTTTTCAAGAAAATTGATAATAAGAAAAGTGTTCAAGGACATCAATATGGAAAGGGAAAGGATGTGAAGATACCTCAACAACCACCACAACTTAAGAAGGATATACCAATTAAGATCGAGGAAATAACCTGTTTCTTTTGCCAAAAGAAGGGTCATATGAAGAAGAACTGCTTGAAAATTAAGAAGTGGCTTGAAAAACGAGGTAGTTATATATCTTATGTGTGTTTTGAAACAAATCTAGTTGATGCTCCTCTTAATACTTGGTGGGTCGACACTGGTGCTAGTGTTCACATTTCGAATTCTATACAGGGGTTCCAAGACCTACAGAGACTTGAAGATGGTGAAAAGGTTCTGTATATGGGTAATGCTGAAAAGACAGAAGTCCAAGGCGTGGGAACTTTTTGTTTGGTCTTAGAATCTGGTTTCATGCTTGTTTTTGGCTGAAACATATTTTGTACCCACTATGAGACGGAATCTTGTTTCAGTATCTAGACTCGATGCCTTGGGATACTCTTTCCATTTTGAAAGTGGTTGTGTAAGCTTGTTATATAATAGTAAAGTAGTTGGTTCTGGTATTCGAGTTGATAATCTCTATAAGTTAAATCTTGATGCTTCCTATGCTAGATCCTTGTTGTGCATGTATGTTAATGAATCTTCATCTAGTATTGCTAGAGCTAAAAGAATGCGTTCAAATGAGAAATCATCGATGCTATGGTATAGAAGATTGGGTCACATTTCTAAAGAACGTGTGCAGTTGTTGATAAAAGAGAATATTTTGGGAAAGTTGGATTTTGGTGATTTTACTTCTTGTGTGGAGTGTGCTAAGGGAAAATTAAAGAAAAGAAAATTCTCACATGAAGAAAGATGTTCACAGTTGTTAGAATTGATTCATTCAGATGTTTGTGGACCATTTCCAACTCCTACTGAAGATGGACATCGATATTTTGTTACATTTATCGATGATTATTCAAGATATGGATATGTTTATTTGATCCATCAGAAATCAGAAGTTTTGGATATGTTTGAAGTGTTTAAAGCTGAAGTTGAAACTCAAAAAGAAAGAAAGATTAAAATTTTGAGATCTGATCGAAGAGGAGAATATCGTTCTTTTTTCAAATTCGTAGAAAATTGTGGTATAATACATCAAGAAACTACACCTGGAACACCAGAACAGAATGGTGTAGCAGAAAAGAGGAACGGAACATTGCAAGACATGGTGAGAAGTATGTTCAATTCTTGTGATTTACTTGAGTCTCTCTGGGGTGAGGCTTTAAAGTTTGCTGCATATGTTTTAAACAGAGTACCAAGTAAATCAGTACCTAAGATTCCATATGAACTCTGGACTGGTAAAAAACCTAGTTTAAATCATTTGCATATTTGGGGGTGTGCGGCAGAAGCAAAAGTCCTGAATCCGAACTTGACAAAACTTGATTCAAGAACTGCGAGTTGTTATTTCATTGGCTATCCAGAGAGATCAAAAGCTTATCGATTTTATAGTCCATCCAGATATACACAGATTTTTGAATGTAGAGATGCAAAGTTTTTGAAGATGAACTAGTCAGTGAAAGTCACAAGTATAGAGAAATTACATTTACAGAGATTCCTCCAGAAGAATCAGTTTCGTTGCCAGGAGTTCTGTTAGAGCCCAATCCCATTATACGAGATTCAGAACTACAATCAGAATCAATGGATATTCAACCTCAACCAGAAGGAGAAACATCTTTAAGGAGATCTGGCAGAATGCGTAAATCAGCAATTACAGATGATTATGTTATTTTTCTACAAGAAATAGATGATGATGATTTTCAAACAGATGATCCTTTAAATTACTTACAAGAAGTTCGAGGAGAAAATTCTCAACATTGGAAAGAAGCTATGAATGAAGAACTTAAGTCAATGGAAAAGAATTTAGTCTGGAAACTAGTTGAATTACCTAAAGAATCAGAAGCTGTAGGGTGTAAATGGGTTTTTAAGACCAAGAAAAATTATAATGGAAGTATTGAAAGATATAAGGCCAGATTAGTGGCAAAAGGCTACACACAGAAAGAAAGCGTAGATTACCAAGAAACATTTTCACCTGTCTCAAGAAAGGATTCTTTCAGAATTATAATGGCTTTGGTTGCACATTTCAATCTTGAACTTCATCAAATGGATGTAAAAATAGCATTCTTAAATGGTGATCTTCATCAGAGTATTTTTATGAAACAACCAGAAGGATTTGAAGTTAAAGGCAAGGAACACTTGATGTGCAAATTGAACAAATCACTTTATGGTTTGAAGCAGGTTTCTCGTCAATGGTATCTCAAGTTTCATAGCGTGATCTTGACATATGGATTTAAAGAAAATGTAGGAGATAATTGTATATATGTCAAGGTCAGTGGGAGCAAGATTATTTTTCTAGTACTTTATGTGGATGGCATTTTACTGGCCACAAATGATGTTCACATGCTCCGTGAGACAAAAACATTTCTGTCAAAGTTTTTTGAAATGAAGGATCTTGGTGAAGCTTCTTATGTTTTGGGAATAAAAATTTACAGGGATCGAAGTAGAGGTTTTCTTGGTTTATCACAACAAGTATATATTGAAAAGATTTTGAAGAAATTTGGAATGGGAAATTATGCTCCTGGAGATGCTCCTATAGTTAAAGGGGATGTTTTGAATGCCAGTCAATGTCCCAAAAATAAGTTGGATCAAAAGGCAGTTGATCCATTAGTATATGCTTCAGCTGTCGAAAGCTTGATGTATGCAATGATATGCACTCGTCCAGATATTTGTTTTGTTGTTGGGATGCTTGGACGGTATCAGAAAAATCTGGGAGCAGATCATTGGAAAGCTACAAAGAAAGTGATGAGATATTTGCAAAAGACTAAACATTTCATGTTAGTTTATCAAAGAACAACAGAGTTGGAGTTAACAGGTTATTCAGATTCAGATTTTAAAGGTTGCAAGGATTCAGGGAGATCTACCATAGGATATATTTTCAAGTTAGCAAAGGGTGCTATTTCCTAGAGAAGCATTAAGCAATCGTGTGTAACTCTGTCAACAATGGAAGCTGAGTATGTGGCGTGTTGTGAAGCTGCAAAGCATGCAATGTGGCTAAAAATTTTCAATGAAGGGTTGATTATAGTTGACTCCATATCCAGACCGTTACAATTATATTGTGATAACAAATCTACAGTTGATCTCACGCGATATGATCGACGTCATGATCAATCTAAGCATATCAATGTGAAATATCACTATATTCGTGAAAAGGTACAAGAAAATCAGATCACAAGATCACATATCACATCACAGATGATGTTGGCTGATCCATTGACTAAGGGCTTGAATGTTAAAGTTTTTAAAGAACATGTTGATAATATGGGTGTATGTGACATGTCAGAGTTTTTTATTTCTTGAAGATAAAATTTTGTACTCTTTATTTTCAGTATCAATGTAACTCTTCAAACATGTCTAGTTTGGTTTCAGTTGCTTAATCTTGTGACAAGACTATATAGGTCTCTCAATTGAGACAATAAAGAAGTCCACAGAGTTATCTAGACCGTCAGGTGAGCATATGAATGCGGTCCCGCTCACGAGGAGATCTGACTGGTTAGTGGATTCTCTGAAATGCTTGGGTGAGGATGTGATTGGACGTCACAATCTGTATACCTTTGATTTAGATGATATATTGTATATATACGTAGCAACGGGTCTCAGTTGCATGACATGTTTTTGTCGTGAAGCATCTAATCGACATGTGTAACATATCACATGAAGCAAGTATGGAACCATTATTAGGAAGACACATTTTCCGCTTAAAGACGTGTCTATCCTATATTTGCACTGGTTTATGCCGTAAAGAATTGACTTGGGAACAGCAGCACTGTGAGTACTTAGATCACAGAAATGACTAGTGTACCATGCATTATTTATTGTACAAGTCTTCGAGATCAAGTATAAATGGTATTGCTAGAATTGAGTAAAAGTTAAGATTATATGCCATATAGCTCACTATATATATACATATGTTTTTAAAATAGAGTGGCCACTCGATCTATCAATTTTGTAAACTCATCCAGTTATTTTTCTAAATATTTTTTATTTTTTCCTTTCTTTCAATTGAGTTTATTCATTGCTGCAGACCAAGTGGGAGAATGTTAGGATTATGGTCTTAACAGCAATGTAATTTATGAGTGAGATTAAAGGCATTTTAGTCATTTAAGTTTTATGAATGGCATGACTATAAAATTAAAGAAGTGCAAGGGAGTTCGTTAACAAAATGATGGGATAAGTTCTCGAATTGTTCAGTCGAAAAAGGTTGCCACCGAATGCAAAACAGAGGCTTAAGTTTTCTCTTTTTCCCCATCAAAAGTTAGGGTTTTGTTAGTTCGGAGACTCCAATCAACTACAAAAGAATCTACAGCTACACTGAAGAGAAGAACTTACAATCATTCAATAAGTTGCAATCAGGTACGTATATTTCTTCTCTAAATTGATTATTTCCATAAGGTATATGTAAATCATAATAGTATCAAGATCCTGTAGATAATATTTTCTTCCAAATAAGCTTAACATTCAGGATTTTATAAACCTTAAAAACAGGGGCTTCATAAACCAAAAATCAAAAAATCAAAATAAACTCTCCAATACATCAAGAGATTTAAATTTTATAAATCCAAAAAAGATCAAAAGAATGAAATGCTTACCCGTTTGCAGCAAAGAGGTGGATTAAAAAGAGATGAGAGCAAAAGAGGCGTGGACCGCTCTTTCAAGAAGTAGGGGTGGACAGCTCCAGCTCGTGAGAGAGTAAGAGAGTGAAGGGAAGTGGGTTGAGAGAGAAACAGAGGAGGTTCGAAAAGAGGAAGAAAATTAATAGAGAACTTTTCATTTCTAGGTATCAGCTGGAGTGGCGCGAAGACATTCCAGGAATCTCTTCGAATGCCACGTGGCTCGGCCCCACTGACCCCTTTGATTGTTTGGCCACCAAAAGATAGCATGATTGGTGATTTCCAGCTGCTGATGAACAGGGCTTCACGAACAGGCCCATGGATGGGTCCCAAGCCGATGATGACAAATACTCAATCCAATGGCTTGAAAGTCACCAATCAGGCTGATTTTTGGTGTGTAGGTCCACCAGTGGTGGGCTAAACAATCATGGGTCAGTGGGCCTGAAAGACTGCACTTGAGTTTTTGAGCACGACAATGTGCGTTTAGGTCACACCTGATTTTCTCATCCGATTTATACACTCGCTGTTGGAACTCTTTTTCTCGCATACCAAACAGGCCCTAATTATTTTACTAGGAGGGGGTGTTACTTTATTTACCCGTCGTATAGGAGGACAAATAGGTGGTCCTGCAGAAAATATGCGACTCAGCCAAACACGCCCAAAAATCATTTGGTAGTCCATATGTTTTATTTTCCTCACACACACACAATCCAAACGCACCCTTAAACATATTTTCTCCAAGAAATTTCACTTTCCTCGTAGTACACTCTTGGCCACTGCACCCATGAATGTTTAGCGCACACCTTGGTGTACCTACAGGCCAAAAATCAGCCTGATTGATGATTTCTAGCCGTTGGATTAGAACATTTTTCAACGTGGGTTCATGTGGCAGGCCTATGGGTTGGTTCCAAGTCCATGCTGAAAAAGTACTTAAATCCAATGGCTAGAAATTACACTAATTTTTGGTGTGCAGGTACACCAAGGTGTGGACCAAACATTAATGGGTTAGTGACACCAAAAGAGTATACTACGTGGCAATTTATGGGACTTCTGTATCATAGTTTTTTTCCTACAATTTTTCCCCTCTGAATGGGGCCTTTTTTTTAACTTCTAACGAAGAAAGTATATAGATCCAGTTATCTTTTTGTCACGTGGCAGATGCCTATTGGGCTATACGGGTGCAAGAAAACTTTTGTTCCACGCCGGTAGGGCTGCCAACAAATAAATGGGGACGTAGGGCCCACATCAGACTACATTTTGGTCCCACGTTGCGGGAGCAAAAATTGTCATGCCCCAACAGGAGTATAGTGTGTGCCACCACAGAACCCAAGATTAGTCATGGGACGGTCTTGAAGGTCCACGTCTTCAAGGTGGGTACCTTTAGAGGTCAAGACCAACATTTGGTTCTATACGACCATGTAAGACCCACATAATAACTAGAGTTGATAAATCTTGATACAAAGTTTTGTAAGGGCAAATATAAAGCTCGACCAAGGTGAAAGAAGGTAGGAAGACTTTCAAGATAAGACTTGAGTCTTGGTGAACAAAGCCGTTTACAGTCGGTGGTGGATGGGCTAGATGTGAACCATCCTTGGTTGATCTTTCGTCTTTTTAAGGTATGCATATTTGTTCTTTTTAAGCTAGACATGAACCATTGTTTTTCTTTCTTTTTTTATCAAACTTATGGCCGATCGTGACGAGATTCGTTGTTCAGTCAGTATCCACGGGGAAGAGCAAATATGTACCAGCAAGTGCCTCAGGTATGTACCTCAGTTTACACGCGCAAAGACTTATTATGATAATACTGAACTTGGAATGTCCCAGGATCCTTCACTACTTGCAGCCGTGCCGCACAACTGGAACACATGCAAAGGGGTTGGTAGGGACCAGCATCTCAGTGTGTGAGTGGAAGACATGCAGAGGGGTTGGTAACAATTGACGAGCTACCTTTAATTTTGTAATTTTGCGACTCCAATTCATCTTAAGAAAAAATTAGACGCGTAAGAATCTCCTATAAAATCATCCAAGAATCTGTTCACTTGATCACCAGTAATTCATGTTTACATTCCTATCAAACAAATTTCCTCCATCCCCAACAAAGTTTGAATAGTGGTAAGCAAATAACCCAAACAGTTTCTCATCCATTTACAGATCAATAAGTAGCAAACTAACCCGCCAACAGCGTGGAGAGAAAAAAGACGAAGAGCCCAAAAACGCCCAGAAAGGAAGAATCTATTCCACAGGTCAGTTCCAGTACGACGATTTATCCTATGAAACTGTCGGGCAGATCCGGTCAGCCTTAAGCATCACTTGCCAACCAAGAACAGAATAAATAATAATGGTATCTACTTCCTCCAAAAACAGTTTCAGCTGAACTAACCTACAACTGCAGCACTGTTGGGAAAACAGCTTCCTTTTGAGCTACTTATCTGAAGTAATTCCCACATCCATGAATGAAGATGGATCACCTAGAGGGGGAGCCTTGTCAGAAAGTAAAGGAGAAGGAACTCAATTCCAAATGTTTTCTGAAGTTATCGTGACCCCTATCATACCCAAACTCAAAGTGAAAGGCCAAACCTGTTACTTAAGCAATATCCTCCAAATCTTCTTCATGTAAACAGCCAATGACCAGACAGATAGTCCAGCCGAGATATAAAGCAATACAACACCCGAAGCAGCTAGAATCCCTGGTCCTGTTAGGCTGTAGAATTCACAAACAGGAAGAAGAAAAATAGATTAAAGAATTTTCCAACAGCCATCCTAGAATTTATTATTTATTTTTTTCCTAGAAGACGGATATATGGAATCATTATGCAAAATTTGGAGCCATAAAAAGAGGATTACGAACCTGCTGTCTCGGGTAGCAAGGAGGATAATTAGTGCAGTCATTTGTGAGGCAGTTTTCCACTTTCCCAAGTTGTTTACAGCAACAGCCTGATAATAATAACATTTAAGGAATAATGTTAAAGAAGAGTTTACAAGTCATATTTTTATGGTTTTGGAACAAAAGAACATGCACTTGAAAGAAAGGTATGGGTAGGAAAAGGAACCTTGAGAACTCTACCATTCTTGGATGCAGCCCATTCTCTGACTGCTGACATTGTTATCTACAAATGGTTGTGAATAAATTTGTAAGATGTCACTGTAACCAAATGCAAAATAATTCCACAATCAAAAACTGGAAGAAAATGAAAATAGTAAATGCCATTGAAACTAGAAGCCAACAGCTTGGCCAAAGAGAAAAAGCCATTGAAACTAGATTGGCTTGGTTATTAACAAGTTGCATGGCGTAATTAGCTGGAAGTGACATTATGCATCCCTCCTCTTACTAAAATACATTTTAGAAGAAAGACAAGCCCATCAAACCTAGAAAACTAACTGCATCAATAGTTATATACAGGTCCAATAAGCCCATCCCCAAAAATATTCAATTAAGTGATTTGAATCCAAGGCCACTTCCTCTGGTTAAACCATACTCCTTTTAAGGCCTTTGACCTGCACCAGAATGCTCCACCTCTTCGCTGCCCAGAAACCAAAACATCTCTCAACTCTCCATTCTGCTACCTATTGGGGCTACTCGAGATTCCCTCAGATGTGCTCATTTATGATTTCCTCTTTCTTAGTCTTCCCATTTATATATAATACAGTATAGCCAACCATATATCGTTGGGATAAGGCTTATGATGATGATGATGATGATGATGATGATGATGATGATGATGATGATGATGACGACGACGGTGATATTTTCACATGAAAACGTGAAAGGAGAGACCCCATGTTTCACATTTAAACTGGTTTTTCTTTCCTTTTATCCGTTAAAACCCAAAACCCATATCCTGTCCATGTGAGATGTCTCTTTACTTTCCTTCTACCCAACCTTGAACCTTGCGAAATTTGTATGGAATCAGGTTTCATCTGACAAACAAGATAGTTACATCAGATTTTCTGTTCTATAATGTCATTTGGTGTCAGAATATTCAAGTCTAACGAGGTAGTAGGGATTTTGTGAATAGTGGAGTTGGGATTTCTTGTATTGTCACACATTTACAATCTGCTTTGCAAAAAGAACTAGAAGGTATATGCCAAGGTCAAGGAAATGAGAAGGGTGGTCTCTGTTACCTTCGAGAATCACCGGGCTACTTTTACACCCTATACCGGTGGTCATTGTTTACGTCATTTTGAGTACATTCTGATGTTTGAGCCCATTAGTCTCCAGTTTAGTTCGTACACGTTATTTTGTTGCATTTATAGATTATTTTTCACACATGACTTGGTTATATTTATTGAAAGATCGTTCTAAATTATTTGATGGGTTTAAATCTTTTCACACTAAAATTGTTAACTAATATAATGCTCATGTTCTAATCCTTCATACTGACAATGCTACTGAATATACCTCACACCCTTTTTAGTCATTCCTCAATAGTCATGGCATTTTGCACCTCAACAGAATGTGGTAGCCGAAATGAAAAATCGTCAACTTCTTGAGGTAGCACAAGCCCTTTTATAAATTTTTGAGTGTTTTTGTTCTTACTGCTTGTTATTTAATTAAATATTGCCTTCTTATTTTTTTTATGGCAAATCACATTTTTGTTTCATTTCCAAATTCTGAATGTTTTTCTTTACCTCCTAAAGTGTTTAGGTGTGTTTGCTTTGTTCACAAACTTAATGGTGGAACAGATAAACTTGATGCTCGTACTATTGAGTGATTGATTTTCTGATATTCTGGGACTCAGAAGGACTATCGTTGTTATAGTCCTATTTTGAAGAAATAATTTGTGCTGATGTGACTTTCTTTGAGGCTACTCCCTATTACTCTGTTGAGGACCGTCAACTTGAGGACCCATTTTTTAAGTTTGTTATTGTTCTAACTCCTATTCTAGAGCCTATTATTTCTTCTTTAGCTAATAATATTCGTGTATACTCGACGGAAAAAGACTACAACTGAACATCCATCTGTTGCACCCTCTCAGAACCCAATTTCTAATTTTGTTACCTGTGATCGTTTTTCTCCTGATTATCGGTAATTTGCTTTGTCTTTGTCTTCATTTCTGCCTTCTACTTCCTATAGGAAGCTTTAACCCTTCCTGGCTAGAAGAGAGCTATGAAAGATGAGATGACAACCCTAAAATCCAACCAAACTTGGGACTTAAATATTTTACCTACTAGGAAGAAGTTGTTAGATGTCGTTGACTTTATACAGCCAAACAAAATCTGGATGGGCCACGGTTGATAAATTAAAAGTTCGATTGGTGGCAAAAGGGTTCACACAGACTTATAGTATAGATTATTCTAAGACTTTTCACCCAATTGTTAAGCTGAATTTTGTACATATTATTATCTCTCATGCTACCAATTTGTCATGAGGAAACTACATCAGCTTAATGTGAAGAATGCATTTCTACATGGGGAATTGGCATAAAGAAGTTTATATGGTGCAACCGTAGCGGTTTGTTGCTCTGAAGGGGGGAGGAGAAAAAGTATATCCATTGAAGAAGTCAATCTATGGCCTCAAACAATCTCCTCAAGCCTGGTTCAACAAACTTATGTTGTATTGTTTCACATGGGATGTGTAGAAGACATGTTGATCACTCAATTTTCTCTAAGAAAACCAAACAAGGTATCATCATTTTAGTTGTATACGTTAATGACATTATAGTGAATGGGAGTGATGAGAAGGGTATTTAGATACTCAAACATCACCCGTGCAAACACTTTTGCACTAAAGACTCAGGTCCTCTCAGGTACTTTCTTGAGATTGTAGTAACCCGCTCGAAAGAAGGTATCAATTTATCGCAACATAAGTATTTGTTGGATTTTCTAACTAAGACACGTAATTTAGGAGCCAAACCAATTGATATTCCTATGGATCCCAATCACAAGTTAATGGTTGATCAGGGTGAGCCTCTTATGGATCAAGAAGCATATCGAAGACTTGTTGGGAAACTTATTTATTTAACCATCACTCGTCCTGACATATTGTATGATGTTAGTGTAGTTAGTCAGTTCATGTATTCTCCTTGAGATCCCTATATGGATGCAGTGATTCAAATTCTGAAGTGCTTGAAAGGTGCAACATGTCGCAGTATCTTGTACAAAGCAAATGGTCACTTGAATATTGAAGGGTATACCGATGCAAATTGAGCAGGTTCTCCTTTATATAGACTCCATTATAGGATATTGTACCTTTGTCATTGGCAATTTAGTCACTTGGAAGAGCAAGAAGCAGGCAATTGTGGCTAGGTCTAATACAAAGACTGAATAATATGCTATGGCACAGACCACGTGTGAGCTTATTTGGGTGCGCAATATGTTGCATGAATTTGGTATTCCTTTCACAAAGCCTGTCAAACTTTATTGTGATAATCAGACCACTATTCACATTAATACTATTCCAGTCTTTTATTAGTGGTTGATTTTCACTTCATTCGAGAGAAAATAGCCAGTCATGAGATCTTCACTCTACATGTGTCATCTCAATATCAACTTGCTAATATCTTCACCAAAGCATTGGCAAAACTAATTTCCGATCGTATTTGTTCCAAGCTATGCTTAGATAATCACTATGCTCCAACTTGAGGGGGGGGGGGGGGGGGTGTTAGAATATGTCTTAGTTTCTAGTTCATATGAAGTTAGATGTGCCTTTGTAATTTCTCTAAATAATTCAGGGACCTAGTTGTAAATACCCAGAGTACCTTATATGAGATGTGTGGGCTAGAGAATATCTATCCCTCTCTTTTATTTTCTCTTCTCTCTTCCCTCTTCTTTATCTTTTCTTTTTTTTTCTACTTCCATCAAAACCCCAGAAAACTCACAGCTGGGTAAGGCATATGAAGACAATGATGATGATAATTCAAGCATCATAAGAAATAGAAGGATTAAAATCTACTGCTGAAAAGAAGAAATAAAACTAATACATGCAAAAAAATGCACCTTGTGTAAAAAGCTACCTAAATAGAAATGTGTTAATGGTTAAGAATATATGATAATGGGAGCAATGAATAGGTAATCACCTCTCTACCAATGATAGCAATTGAAGGTACAGGTAGTAGCCATGGAATTTCTCCAAACACAGCAACTTCCAAAGGTCTGGTACACAATAACACCAATGTTGCAGCAACCATAATCTGCATTCCATAAGCATGAAAATTAACTAAAAAATTCAGAAAAAGAAAAAAAAAATTTTCTTTGAGACAGAATTGCATGGTCAAGCCAATGACTCGAAATTTAGGATAGAAGAAAAAACAAACCTTATCGGCTACAGGATCCAAAAATGCACCAAATGCAGTACCTAACCGCATCTGACACATGCGGAAGCAATTATCCATAAAGCATACAAAGTAATCAAATGGGAGACCCCAATAAGATTTAGTCGTACAATTAAACAAAATGTGCCCTTTAAATAGACATTACCCTTCTAGCAATGTACCCATCAAGCCAATCTGTAATTGCTGCAGCAATGAAAATACTTGTTGTAGCCGACGTTGCCCACCAATTATTCATGTAAAAAGCTATTAAGCAAAACTAATATGTTAGCCTCATCAATGAATAATGAAAGAGTGGGGCAGAAGATCTACTGTAAATGATATCCATCAGTCATTATCTGTTTGTATCATATTTACGATTTCCTAGAAAATTATCACAAGTAGTCTTAAGTAGAAGAACATGCAAGCATACAGAGAATAAGATTTCAAAAATTTCGAGTAAAGAGGAGATCATATTGGACAATTGAACAGTACTATGAGTTGTCCTCACCACGATGAACATCATCACCAATAACTTGTCCATTCTGACATTACTAACCGTTAGGACTTAGGAATGTCGGAATGGATTTTTCTGAGGATGGTCCCCGTGATATGGAGAACTCACCATATGGTTTGATTGTCCAACATGATCTCCACGTGACCAACAGGACTAAGAACATCCCAACTTATACACACACACACACACAAACACACACATGTTGAAGGCTATTCTTATTTGACGCCATATTTGATATATGGTTAACAATTTTGTTGGTTTCTCTTGACACAACAAATTTGTAAGACAAATTTTTACTTTCCAAAAATTTCATGGTGAAGCATGAAAAATAATCGTTTCTTTTTCAATCCACCTAAACTACATTTAGAGCACCTCTTTCATCCCATTTCCCAATATCAATGTTCTGAAGCAAAGGCTAGATGACCACGTTTTAATTGGCAGCTGTGCAATATAAAATCCCGAGAGGCAAAAGCAATGTTAACAATTTGTTAACCCAAAAACTTGCCGAGTTACTCAACACTACTGGGCTGCATTCTAGCTTAAAAGAAGATGGGTTTCAAAATAACATCAGAAGAAAATCTACATGTCAATTACAAAATCAGGCAAGATTGTCAAAATGCACAGATGAGCACAAGCCTGGAAACTCACTCTCTTTGTCTTCAAGAGATTTATGTCTAGAGAATGATTTTCAAAACTTGACAAAGATGCCAAGTCTCTAGCCAATGTTTGAAAACTCTACCGAATCGACTCAGAAGTATACTAGCAATTGTTTTGATTTCGATCATTCGAGACTCGAGGGATTTGGGAATAAAGAAAGACTTGTTAGTAGCTGGCTGCTTCCATGAGCTCTCTACCTCAGAGTGGAGTATTGACAATTCGGATCAATCTTTTGGAGGATGGGCTATCCAGGGACCCCCATTTCACCCCCAAGCACACGATTCAGTCAGATTGATAGTTCTCTCTTAAGGAGGGCAATAGACTCGGTAAGGGCAACACACAGACGTACTGCCCTATGGCTTCCTTCTACGAGCCTTGGCAGATAATTGTTTCTGATCATATGGCAATAACAAAGTGATTCCTCCTTGATATTATAATCTACAATGCCTTGAACTCAAACTTTTGTCTCCTTTCCTCCAAAGGTACGCAATACAAAAGATATCAAAAATTTCACTCTAATAGTATTACAATGGCTGCCACAGTGGTGACAGTATCTAGTCACCAGAGTGGGACTGAGATCAAGGAATTTATAGATATGATTGTTGCAACAAACAAGGCTCTCACTGCAGATCCAAGGTTGAGCTCTAATAGGTATTGTTGCTAAGCTTGAATTTGATAAGCAGATCATAAGATGGAGCAAGGGTTTCTTGTTTTCAGCCTTTAAATGGAGATGAGGAATATCAATAGGTATCTCATCTCATATTCTTTTAAAGAAGTTTCATATCAACTAGTATGCACGATAATATACTGGTTTTAGAAATTCATGGCTGAGCAACCCAGCTTTCAATGCCAAACATGACAAAACTTCATTCTCAGGGTCAAACAACTCCATATTTCAACATTCAAACCAAAAATGGCAATTTCTTTTAGTGTATAGAATACAACCAAAACCAAACCTATAAAACCCACATCCATGTATGAAAAAAAAATTAACGTTCTTTCTTTTTTGCTGGGTAAGCTAGGATCAGACATTGTGGTATATATGTCAGCCAATTGAGCAATGGGCTTGAGCCCCAAAAAACTACAAACCAGTTTTGCTGCAACAAACTTCATTCTAGCAAGAAAAATCTAACCGCTTCCTCGTTTCAAACAAAAGATCCATCAAAACTCAAATACCAAAACTTCAAAAATATAAACCCTACCATCCAAACATCATTAAAAATAAAGAATAAATAAATAAAACAAACAGAAACTCAAATCTACACCAAAACTCAAGAGGAAAACTCGAAAAACGAAATACATCATAAATCCAAATCTTAAAATCAGATTATAAATAAAAAACAAATTCACAAGTACAACGCCTCAACAATCTCAAACAGATAAATGGAGATTTTTTTTTTTAAAGAACAGATCTTATAAAGAGAATATATAAACCTACTGCTAACGAGAAGCGGCACCACGGCGACACGGCCGAGCGTCAAGATCGTCGGCAATGTGAGCAATATGGGAGGTTGTTGATGATGGTGGTGGTGGTTCTGCTGCGGCGGCAACCGGTCGATTTCGTCCCGGTCCTCCTTATTCTCAGAACCCATGTCGGCCAATACGCCTTCGGCTTCAAAAGAGAGAACTTTTTGACCACGATACCTCCGATATCTACCCGAAACCTTGTCCGGTGCATCTCCAAAATGTGCCCACGATATTAACCTTCACCCGTCTCTCTACCCTACCGACTCTCCGTTCGTCTCTCCATCACCATCATAATCCAACCATATTCGTTGCGCTACCCCTGTTACCACTTTATACTACATTTTATGCACCAACGGGGACTTGCCACAAATACACGGCACCATGGAGTAAAACTTCGCTGACTGTTGATAATCACTGAAGTCGCTGACCGCCCACAATATGAGCCACGTGGTGCATTCGTAGAGAACGCTGACTGTATGGATGTTTGGCCAATCCATAGTGAACTCGTACAAATAAAAACTCAGCCTGATTACTGATTTCAAGCCTTTGGATTCTTGTAGCCCAAATAATGGTCAATTCTCAAATTCCCACGGTTAAAATCAACCCATGAAAATTACTCCTAGAAATCACTAATCAGGTTGATTTTTGGTTTGTAGGTCCACCTAGGGATTAGCCAAACATCCATACAGTAAGTGTCCTCTAAAAAGGTGCCATGTGGCTAATATTGTAGGCGGGCAGGGAAGTTTTACTCGGTAACATGGTCAATTTGTATAAAACTATTCTACATTATAGTACAAATTCTGGAGTATGCGACATTGTATGTACCGTCGGATATACCTTGAAAAACGAGTTTTCATTTTAAAACTAAATTTTTTGGAAACAGTGAAATGATATTTTGTTAAAGTCTGCGGCATACGTGCAGACTAACTCTTGGACAGAGGATCTCTTTTATAGCCGTGGGATAGCACGACTCGAATAAAGCTTCTGTGACAAAAATATGAGCCACGTGGCACACTTTTAGAGGGCGCTGACCGTATGGATGTTTGGTCAGTCCCTCGGTGGCCCTGCAAGCCAAAAAATAACTTCAATCAGCGCCCTCTAATAGTTTACCACCTGGCTGCCAAATTGTGGGCTGTGATCGGCTTTGGTCACAACATCTTGTGACAGAAGTTTTACACAACACGACTCTATTTGTTTTAAAATTAGTTGTTACAGTTCTTTTGCAGGTGAACTCTTTTAGTATTTTTTTTCAAGGGAAATAAGGCTAAGAGAGTTAATGGGCCGTCTGCCCGATAGGCTTTTAGGTCCGGCTCAAATGGTCTCAGGTTTGGGCTGGACCTGGATATACTTTTAAGTCCCATAAGACAAATATGTTGGGTCTGGGCTTAAATTTGTACACAAATTACCTTAGGCCTTGTCCAAAACTAAAGGCCCATCCCGTTATATCTATTAATGGGCTGTGTTAGGCCTATAATATCAGAGGTGTAATGAGCTGGTCCGGGTGCCTAGCTACATGTATCTCGTGCTGGGTCGGGCTGAGCTAAGCCATTAACACTCCTAAATGAGGAATACTACGTCACGGGGGCGCTTCCAAACCCAAAAGACTAGTCTATTAAGTGGTGCCTACCCCCCACACTTATAGTCCAAGACCTCCTAGTACATAGCCGATGTGGGACTAAAGTCCGTGACAGGCTTCTCCGCCGAGATCCTGACGCCCTCGTCAGGGGGACCCACGCAACCCCGCATGGGACCCACGGTCGTCCCCACCTCTGATGTCCCTAGGTAGGCTCTGATACCATTTGTTACGGGGGCACTTCCAAGACCTACCCCCCCACACTTATAGTCCAAGACCTCCTAGTACACAGCCGATGTGGGACTAAAGTCCGTGACAACTAGCTGCTAATATCCTTGGGAGTGAGATTGAACCCATGACACGCCCACAAATAGCCATGCCACTTCGTTGAATGAAAGCAAAGTGCAAGCCAAATCAATGGCCATGATACCTATTTAGTGCTAGCTCCAGAAATATAAATGAATAAATACCAGATATATTACCAATTTGGCGTGTAGCATTGTCAAGTCACCAACACTTCAGGTTGTGGTACATAGAAGCTTTGTGCATCTTGCTTTCCCCCTCATCTGATGTCTTGCTTGAACAAGTGCATTAGATAGTCCAAAACATGGTTCGAAATCTTGGGATCGGAGGCCGGCCGGATCGGTGGGCTCCGATCCCATTCTAGATCGGTCTAGAATGGGATTCGAGCATCTCGCCCGAGACAAAGTGAGACTTCTTTGGGAAACAATTATCTCAGTGTGAGACGATCCATTTTTGGATGGGATTGGTGGGCTCCAATCTCCATCCGGATTGGGCTCCAAAGTCAGTTGGTCTAGAAGAAGAGTCCTAGAGGAAGAGAAGATAGTCAAAATCCACTATAGAAATGGAAGATGTAACCAAGGTTTAAAAAACGGCCGTTATAATGAAAATAACGGCCGTTATAACAGATTCGGACCTACCCCGTTACGTTATGGACAGTTAAAACGCCCAAAAAATAACGGTCGTTATAACGAAAGTAACAGTCGTTATTTTTCCGTTATAACGAAAATAACGTCCGTTATTTTCTGAAAAATTTTGTGAAAAAAATGGCCGTTATTTTTGTTTTTTCCGTTACATTCCATTTTTTCTGTTATTTTCTATTTTTGAAATTTCAAAATTCAAAAATTGAATTTCAGCTCCTTTTTCCTTTTTTTTCCCGTTATTTCCGTTACATTCCGTTATTTTCCCTTTTTTTCATTTTTGCCCCTGAGAAATTTTTTTCGTTATAACGGAAAAAACGTTAACGCCCCCAGTCCGTTATACCGTTATAACGGTCCCCTTTAAACCTTGGATGTAACAATTTCAAATCAGATGTATGATAAAGTGAATGCCAGCTCTGCCCTGTCAACCACCATTGAATTTCATGAATCCATGGCTGAGAGTTTTGGTGAAAATTTGAGCCCGCGGAGCCTGACCCTTTCTTTTTGTAAGCAATATCTCTATATAAAGCCAAACATTAGGAGGGGGTAGACCATCCCACTTCGGAGGATTCAATTCTGACAGACTCCGCCAATCGTCTAGCGTCCAATTCTATTTCTAGTTCCACAATACCTACTTGGATAGCCCTTTGCATGCCCCATCTCATAGCTTTTGCTTCTGCTTCTTCTGCGCAAGAGGCTGTGATTGGAGACACGCTGCTTGGACACAATGATTATTAGCATTTCGAATGATGAAGCCTACCCCCGCTTTACCCGACTCCGCTTTCCAAGACGCATCCGTATTAAGTTTAAGAGTCTGACCCTAGTCCTAATTCCACATAAACTTTAGTAGTTTAAACTACTTTCAATGAAGAACATGGTATTTGGATTGCCTGCTATTGAAGATTTTATTTTTGGAAGGCAACATGAAAGTCCTTTTCTTGTTGATGAGTTTTTTCTTTCAAAAAAGTGACTTCAAACATTGCCGACACAACTATTAGGTCTCAAGTTCTCAACCAGCAAAAGCCCCTCCAAATCCCAATTTTTTAGCTACTTTTGTCTCAAATCTTAAATGATAGGAGGGAACAAAAAAAGGGTCGTGATGTAACAAGGTATACCTGAGATCTTTTCATCTGTGGAAGCGGCATTTTTGGTAGTCACTACTGCCATCTGGGCCCACTGACCGCATGGATATTTAGCCCACCCTTTAATAGATATTCATACCAAAAATCAGCTCGTTTAATGATTTTTAGCCGTTGGTTTTAATACTCAAAAAATAATTGCATTCAATGGCTATAAGAACGTCTTAAAAAGTGCTAAAAAGTGTTAAAATCTAATGGCTATAGATTACCAATCAGAGTGATTTTTGGTCTGTATATCCACCAAGGGGGTGGGATAAACATCCATGCGGTCGGTGGGCCCAAATGACAGTGGTGAGTAACAAAAATCGTGCTTCCGCATTTGAAACAGTTTCAGGCATACCTTGTTACATCTTTTTCCAAAAAAAAATAAAAACACATCAGCCAAAGTTTAACCAATGGAAGGGCACATGCTCATAAGTGAAGATCAAGAAAATTTTGATGTCCATCCCCCAAAACGCTGCGTAATATTATGATAGGACACTCTGCATGTGATCCCATTGAACTTGTGAAAATGTTTGGTGCACCCTTTTGTCGACCTAGATTCCAAAAGGCCGACATTATGATATTACGCTACGTACCGTTAAAACGCCCAGAAAATAATGGCCACTACGTTGCGAAGGGTTATTTATTGGCCGTCTATATATCATCTCAGCAAAAAGCCCTATTGCAGCAATTGTTTACCCTTGATTTTCTGTGGAATTTATGGCTCACTCGAAATGGCCTTATCTTTCACAGTTCATCTAAACCTCACAACCTGGTTGCACGAGACGTACTCATACAGCCATACAGGCCACTTTATCATCAAGTAAAACTTCGGTCACAATGGGTTTATGACCCACAATACGAGCCACGTGGCACACTATTAGAAGGCGCTGCCAGTATGGATGTCTGGCCAGTCCCTCGATGGACCTGCAAACCAAAAATCAGCCTGATTAGTGAATTACAACTTTTGGATCTTTGCACCCAAATAACACTCAATAATGCTCAAATTCCTGCGGTTAAAATCAACCCATGAAAATAACTTCAATCCAATACTTAGAAATCACTAATCAGGCTGATTTTTGGTTTGCAGGTCCACTGAGTGACTGGCCAAACATTCATACGGTCAGCATCCTCTAATAATGTGCCATGTGGCTCATATTTATTTTTTATAAGTCCAAACATGTATTAAAAAGCGAAGTTTTTACTCCTTTAAAATCTCTCCCTATCTCTCTTCACCTACCAGGACATGCCACAAACCCACAAAAGAAATCTACATCCGTACGTACCCACCCACCACCTGATAAGTGGATCACTTTGAATGTTGATGGTGCAGAATCCACCAAACATGGACCAGCAAGTGCAGGTGTATAATGTTCTGACTTTTTTGACTTCAGAATTCAGATGTGACTAATATGAGTGTCATAACGGTAACGTTAACTGTTATAACGTAATAATGGTCGATTTGAAACCTTGGTTTAGACTCCGACATCTCTTTGACAAGGCATCGAATCCTGATTCTGCCCTTACATATCTGCATTGGATATATTGAACATAATGATTGTAAACAATAGTTAAATAGTTCACAACATGAACCAAAAACAAAAACAAAACCCTATTTTCCATTCTAGTCAATGCTTTCATATCATATCATGAGTGTGGACCGTGGTCAATCTAATATCTTTGACTAATGATGTCTAAGTTGATACTTAACAAAATAAGCTAAAGGACATAGCTAATCTTGTCCCTTGTGATCGTCCTCCCTAGGTCCAATAGCTGATGGCCATTAAGATTCCTCCTACAAGAATCTAGGCGATGAGTAAAACTTCGGTCACAAGATGTTGTGAGTCTTGTGATCGAAGCTGGTCACAACCCACAATACGAGCCACGTGGCACACTATTAAAGGGCGCTGGCCGTATGGATGTTTGGCCAGTCCCTCGTTGGAACTACAAACGAAAAATCAGCCTGACAGTGATTTCTGAGCATTGGATTGAAGTTATTTTCATGGTTTGGTATTAACCGTAGGAATTTGAGCATTATTTTGGTGCAAAGATCCAAAGGTTGTAAATCACTAATTAGGCCGATTTTTGGTTTGCAGGTCCACCGAGGGACTGAACAAACATCCATACGGTCAGCACCCTCCAATAGTATGCCATGTAGCTCGTATTGTGGGTTGTTGTGCAGAAGTTTTACTTCTCAGAGGCCACCATAAACTTTGGAAATGGTTTAAGTTTAACACAGGGACGACTTGGGAGTGTAAGTGGGCCGGCCCATGACTATTAGATGGAATAATGAGTGTAAATGGGCCTCCGGCTCGCGCCTATTCAAAACTCACCAAAGCCAAGACCCGCTCCATTTACACCTGTCCTTGCTATAGTAGGATGATACAATCATTTTCCTAAACTAAATAAGGCCCATCATGGCCCCGATGGTAACTTAAATATAACTAATGGGCAGCATGTGCATTGCACGTGAGTGATTGTAGGGGCCTTTCTGAAAGAAGTGACAAAATAAGAAAGTTTAAACCCAAAGAACAGTTCAAAGATTAGTTTGGAGGGGTGAATCGGTAAATTGTGGTAATTCTAAAGTTGTCCATACAAAGCATATTAAATAATTCAGTAGTTAAAAAGGATTGTTTTGAAAATATGGTAAGTAATTTAGTGATTATGAATGAGCTGTATTGAAAATATAATAAATTGTATGAGAAGAAATTATACAGTCAAATAGGGCTGTTTTTAATAGTTGGTAGGCCTCTTTTGAAACAAAAATATATGTTTTAATAACGGGTGTATACGGTGAAGGGACAGAACTATTTTGTTTTTAGTAGAAAAGAACTTGAGCATTAATGAACATGTATTTTTTATTTTATTTTATACTAGTGGGTGGCCCGTGCCCTCGGCACTCTCCGACAAAGCATTTGCCAAATTTGGTTGTGAGTGGCTGAGATCCACCGTCCATTTTGGGGGATAAGATCGGGACCATCCTTTGTGAAGCCAATAAGATGGGGGATAAGTGGCATGTGCCCACGGCACTCCTCAACAAAGCGTTTGTCAAAATTGGGTGTGAGTGGCTGAAATCCACCGTTCAATTGGGGATAAGATCTTGGCCCTTCTTTATGAATGCCTATAAGAGAGGGAGACAATTTTCCTATTTTGTTATATACTAGTAAATGACCCTTGCCCATGGCACTCTCTAGTAAAAGAGTTTGAAATCTGACCATCCATATTAGATTAGTAGATTTGATCTCAACCACTCTTTATTTTATGAAGCCGGATAAGATAAGGGATAAGACAACTGAGCTGTTTTGTTATATAGACGAGTGGGTGGCCCGTGCCTACGACACTCTCCGACAAAGAGTTTGCCAAAATCGGGTGTGAGTGGCTGAGATCCACCGTCCATTTGGGGGATATATAATATCTCGGCCATCATTTATGAAGCCGGATAAGAGGAGGATATAACTTTCCTGTTTTGTTATATAGATATAAATAGGTGAAATAGGCGCCTAGATAAAACGTCGTGTGACAACCCAAGTTTGTCTTTAAAATATTAATAGATACTACCTCAATGATAGCCATTGGGCGTGAGAAAAATAATTCTTTGACGGACGTCGTCATCAAAATTCATGATGGACTATAGTATGAGCCATGTGGCATACTCTTAGAGACCATGGATGTTTGGTTCATCCCTAGGTGGACCTATAGCTAGACAAAAAAATCAGCCTGATTAGTGATTTCTAATCATTGGATTGGAGTCTTTTTCATGGGTTGATTTTAAACCGTGGGATTTAATCATTGAAGGGATTTTTTTAGTTAACCCCTCAAAGCAGCAAGGAGGTTAGCAACCTTGATAGATGCCGAATTTGGGGGTTTTTCTCTTAAACTTTGGCTTAGAGAAGGAAGACAAGGAGTTGGTGTAAATACTTTGGTGATTATTATTATTTTTTTCTCTGGCTCCAACTGATTTGACCTAAAGTCTTAAACCCCTAGCTGTGAACCTCATCTCCAAACATTTGCCCAAAAGCCAAAAAGAAAAAAGTGAAGACTTTGTCATCTCATTGTCATCGCCTACACCTTATCCCCAGTAACAAGGACAACAATAATGTACTCAAATAGGAGTAAACCTTCGCTCACACCATGCTGTGAGGGAAGCCAATCACAGCCCACAATACAAGCCACATGGCACATGCTTAGTGGACACTGACTGTATGGATGTTTGACCAGTTACTAGGTGGTCATACAAACCAAAAATAAGCTTGATCAGTGATTTCTAAGCATTGGATTGAAGTTATTTTCATGGGTTGATTTAACCGTAAGAATTTGAGCATTATTTGGGTGCAAAGATCCGAAGGTTGTATATCACTAATCGGGCTGATTTTTGGTTTGCAGGTCCACCGAGGGACTGGCCAAACATCCATATGGTCAGCCCTCTAATAATGTGCCACGTGGCTCATATCGTGGGCTGTGTTCGGCTTTGCTCACAGCAGGGTGTGAGAGAAGGTTTACTCCTCAAATAGAGAGGAGCTTGCAGCGCTATAGTGTCATCCATAATAGTATAATACTCGCTTTTGCATAACTGGTGACGACGCCGTCTTGTGGGACAAATAAGAGCTGTGATGCTATCCACGGTCCCAATCACTCCCAGCGGAATATCAAATATTGGACCCCCACCATTTGTGGGACCACATCAACATTCAGCCACTTACATCATGCGCCATGTGTCAAAGATCACATGAAACCAGACTATTGGAATCGTATCGTTGATGAACTCCTTTCGTAGACTTCTGCACAGGTTCACTTTGCAGTCGCAAATCCCAATACTGGTTAACGATCGTATGAAATATAATTTCAGGAATATGGGCCCAGACAGCAGGTGCGTTTCAACAACGCCGTGGGATCCAAAGATGAAATGATGGGCTGCTCTGGAAAATTAATTGTCATGTATATTTCGTTGGTGGGGACAACAAATCATACTGTTACGCACGATTTGTATGATGGTAGTAGATAGATAATTCTGGTTGTTCATATCAGGAGTGTCAACGGGTCGGTTCTGGTCTGATTCCTAAGGTACCCAGAACCAGACCAGAACCGGAACTAATGGTTTTGATTCTTATCTGTTTGGGGTCTTATCAGTTCCGATTCTCAAAAGGATGGAACTGAACCAGAACCGATTATTTAGTTACGATCGGTTTCGGTTCTGGGTATATTGGTTCCAATCTTGATAATATTACAAATCTAACACTATACTTATATATCAGTTCCTATCGGTTCGGTTCTGGTTTCTATCAGTTTTGGATCCATACATGATACATATCAAACTACCCAGAACTGGAACCATTATTTTTTGTTCAGTTCCGGTTCCAGTTCCGGTTTCTTTTTAGTCAGTTCCCAAAAAACATGGAACTGGAACTGGAACTGGTGTTTTTGGTTCCAATTCTGATTCGATTTCGTTTAAACAAATAAAATTGACACTCCTAATTCACATGCTGCTCATTCGCTTCCCGTGCTTAGCACAGGACCACTCAATGGAGAGGATGAATCGCTTACCGAGTTTGAGGTTTTTGAAACTCAAGTTCTTCGTAAGCCACTTTCTTAGTTTCGTTGTTGTCATCTTCTCATGGGGATATCTTGCAAGATATTAATATGTAGAAATGAAACACCAAACATTGTCCCCACAAATAGTAAGGAGATCGACTGAAAACCACTTTTGCTCACCGATATCTGTGAGTAAATAAGCTCACGTACGTATGAGCAACGTGGCACACTTCTAAATCTTAAACCCTAAAAAAAACAGAGAATTTCAGCAAATTTCGGCGGTATCCGTGAGCCTTGAGAATTTCTAAACTCTTCCCTAATAGAGCTAGAAACTAAAAAGAACACTACCCGCAGCATAAGTGTAAAGGTGAGCTGTTTTAGAAATATGAAAATAATAACATGATAATTAATTAAGTGGTTAGCAACTAGTCAAATTGAAAATAGGAATTTTTGGATGAAAAGTAATTAAATATTTATTAAGAATTACATTAAAAATATAATTAATAGCGTGAAAATGGATGAGTTAATGGGATATTTTACGCACTTTTGGCCTAAAAGAGTATTTAATGAATTGATAGGTGCCTAAGTTATTTCTTTTCTTTTGATAAAATCGTCAAGAGGCATGCCCCAGTTTTTCTTTCCTTTTTTTGCCCCTCGTGTCCTTGGACAAAAACTCTGAGAATCCAACGGTGGCCAAATTGAATATAAGAATAATTGAATGAAAAGTAATTAAATATTTATTAAGAATTACATTGAAAATATAATTAATAATATAAAAATGGATGAGTTAATAGGGTATTTAAGGCACTTTTGATCAAAAAGAGCATTTAATGAACTGATAGTTGCCTAGATTTTTCTTTTCTTTTTTTGATAAGAACTTCAAGTTGTATACCTAAATTTTTCTTTCCTTTTTTATCCCTCTTGGGGTCGTGTCTTCAGACATAGACTCCGAGAATCCAACGGTGGTCAATAGCACTGAACTGACATCACTTTTTGCGACACAGTTCAGCGCTATTGACCACCGTCGAAATCCACGGACAAGGACACGACTCCTGAGAGGGGTAGATAAAGGGAGCTCATGAGCCTGACCCTTCTTAATAATAGGTGCCCTGAAATATCATTTCGTTGCCTTACATTACACCATGTAAAACCTAGCCGTTAGGATTCACGGACCAGACTCCTATGTCTGTGCTACATGGTCATCTCTTGATCCAGATCCTTCGCCCAAAAGCATTCTTTTTTGGACGGTAAAGATGATTTCGGCACTGGTCCAAAACTAGTCCGTAAGTGAATGGCTAGGATTCCTCGATCAGGGCACTGTATATATAGCAATAAATTGACCACGCAAGATTCAGAATTTTCACTCTACTTGCTCCAAGTTCCCTCCCCTCTCTCCTTCCCCTGTCCAGACTCCAAAACCATTACTTCGAACTCCGTGTTAAGAAATCAACACATGAAGTAGTAGTAGACTAGTAGTAGTGATATTATGGGTAAACTCGCCATTGCATGTGCCCATACTTAAGTATTTTTACGAGTGGAGAACACACACGGAGAGAGCCGACGGAGCCAGCGAGAGAGGGAATTTCAGTTGCAGAAATCAAGGAGAGTGCAAGATATTCTTCTCCGCCGACGAACTGAAATCTCGAAAAGCCGATCGAATCGATTGATCCACTACCCGAAGATGAAGGGCAATAGCTTACCTCTCCTCACCTTCGAACACAAGAGGTATAAATCTCTCCACGCGTCCTTGAATCCCGAATTTTTCGCAAATCTCATAAATATATCTCATTTTAGGTTTTTTTTCCTCTCTTTTTGGTTGATCGATCGAAACAATCCGTTCGATAGGGATAAATCATGTCGATTTACTGTAAGTGCGCGTAATGTGGCTTTTGATTATTGTTTTACTCTCGATCTTGTGAATCTGTTCCGGTTTCGAAATTGTTTTATGTTTTTATTTTTTTTTTTTTTTTAGCGTCGTTTCAGTATTCATGTTTAGATGAAAGCAGAGACTTCAGTTTCTTTGTTGATTTTTTGAATTTTTTGTTTCGGAGTTACTCAGTGAAGGAAGGTTTTACTGTTTTGTCTATGATCTTGCTTTTGAATCTTTGATTTGTTGGGAATTTTGGATTTAGAGTCACTGTAATGTGCGTAGTAGGTCTCAATTTCAATGTCAAATGTGAAATGAGGTTTGAGGTTTAGTTCTTGAGTGGCACGGAGGCAATGCCAAGCGCTATGGACAATAGGATTGGAATTCTAAGTGGAATATGTTGTTGTCCAGATTGAGTAGGCGTTCCTTGGACATCCAGTCCAGGTAACACGAGTGATCTCATGGTCTTTGTGCTGTTGATTTGTAATTTATGATTTTATGACCACCGATATATGGTGATTTAGTTGTACATTGTTGTAATTTATTGTTTAAGCTTGAGATTCTACCCAATATTATCATGGGGGATTGTGGAAATTGGGAGATTACTGGGTTTTTGAGAATTGGATAGATATTGGTTTGAACAGGGACGCCTATGGGTTTGCTGTGAGACCTCAACACTTGCAGAGATATAGAGAGTACGCTGATATCTACAAGGTATGTGCTACTTAAGTTTATCTTTTTTTTCATGAAAGAAAAAAAAAGATGTTTATGTGCTGTCTCATGTTGTATTTTTCATGATTTCAGGAGGAAGAAGAGGAAAGATCAGACAGATGGAAGCACTTCCTGGAGAGGCAGGCCGAATCTTCCCAATTGCCTGTTAATGGCTTTTCTGAGGAGGGAGATAGCACACCATCACATGCTGAAGCTACAGTGCAGGAAGCAGCGACTGAGTCGGAGAAGGGTGTGGAAGAGGATGATTCAAGCAGTGGCAGGAAGTCTGTTTCTGATGCTTCAACTGAAAAAGTTCTGGAAAAGGAGGAAGAGGAGGTGCCTGCAACAAAGGATACAAAGACCCATAAGGTCCAAATTTGGGCTCAGATTAGACCGTCCCTTGGCACCATTGAGCATATGATGAGTTTTCGTGTTAAGAAGAGGAAGAATCTATTGAAAGATGAGATAGACGCTGGAAGTGGAAACCATCTTGCTACCATTGAAGAGGCAAGGCCCTTGAAAGGGGCTTCTGAAGAGGACTCCGAGGATGAGTTCTACGATGTGGAGAGATCAGATCCAGTTCAAGATGCCCCTTCAAGTGACAGTGTGAGTGCTGCTAGTGATGGGGTCTCTCTGGAACCTCACTTCCCAGGGAAAGAAGAGCTAGAGTGCCTTGTTCGTGGTGGAGTGCCGATGGCTCTCAGAGGAGAGGTACAACTGACACTCAAGTTTTTTGCTTCTTTTTAAGGTAATTCCTCAGTGAATAAGCTTCATGTGTGCTTTTGACTCGTAATTACAGCTATGGCAAGCCTTTGTGGGTGTGAGGGCACACCGGGTGGAAAGATATTACCAAGATCTGCTAACTCAAGAAACTAATGCTGGTGATGACAAGGAGCAGGATGATTCGTTTTCTGACAATACAAGTAAGAGGTCAAGTACAGAGCGTGTATGTGCACCGGAGAAATGGAAAGGGCAGATAGAAAAGGTCAGCCGCCGAATTAGAATACCACTTTCTCTCTTGTAGATGCAACAAGCATCGAACTTCAAAGTTTGAATCATGTCAATTCGTAGGCACTACCTTGGTGAGCATTAAATGGCATGCAAGTTTCTTTTCAACCTGACATGTTCTTTCTTTTGCAGGATTTGCCTCGGACATTCCCAGGTCACCCTGCTTTGGATGAGGATGGAAGAAATGCTTTGAGGCGTTTACTTACAGCATATGCTCGTCATAACCCTTCTGTTGGGTACTGCCAGGTATTTGGGTTCGATGAGTTGCTCTGTTTAAGTATTTCAAACTTGTTTATTTAATTGTAAGGCTGAGGAGCCTAGACAGTCATATATCGTATATGTCATCTTAGTCTGTGCTCAGGAAATGGACTACAAATTGTACAGTAGGAACAAATTTCCCTATTTATGTGTGTAAAGCTGGTGAGACTAATATTTTCTGATTGCAGTTTTTGTGTGTCTTGATGACCAACTTCCCATTCCTCAACTTGACCGCTGGTATGAAGTTAGAACAATTGTAGTGCAATTGTAATGCAAACTGAATCAAATTGATATTTCAATTTCTCATTCAACTCCTACTCTAATAGTCCTAAGGCTGTGCAACACGTTTTTGATCCACCATGATCTGGACATATAGCGGCCAAGTCGTATATTGAATCACTTAATCATGGGTGCAGTCTCTTACTGGTCAAGTCACTATTGCACATTCGAGTAACACATATGTGCAAAGGAAATAATTTGTGCCTCCTCAGTCATATATGTCACTTCCACGTGATTGTATAATCCCATGACCACAATATCCTAGAAATACCTGAGGTAGTGCTCCAACTCTTATAACTGATACTAGTCAATCCCTTGAATTCAACACTATAAATTGGTTTTCTGGGCTAGCGCAAGACTTCCTAGGCTGGGTAAGCATGTGCATAAAGTACACAAAGATGAGTATGCATTTACAGAATTAGAGCAATAGGACGTAAAAAGAAAATCAAGCACCACTAGGACTACATGCAGAAAGAAGGATATAACAAATTAATAACTGCCTTACAATGTATAACACGTCTAGAGGTGCATATCTTTTTATAATGTTTTATTCATTTATTTTTTACTTTATGATGATACAAGAGGTGCATGTCGTTAGTTGCATGATCATCTATAATTTAACAGCGAGGGGATTGAACACATCTCCTTTTTGTGTCTTCGGAGTCTTTCAGTGTTTTTTCTGGATTTAGATTGGTCTAGGATGTCAAGTGAGTTTTGGTGTCTGCCATCCACAGGCTTCATGCCCTCCCACTGGATACATTACACCCCTGAAAGTAGCCTAAGCAATTAGGTGCCAAGGTTTGGTGGCTTCTTTCCCAATGATTCAGGGCAACTGTAAGTTTATGCATGTCTTCTTGGAGTGCATTAATACACTTTTGAAGTCTACATTGAATTTCTGTTAAATGCTTATTGGGAAAATCTTAAAATCATCCGAAGTGTAAGTGTTAGGAATTTAGAATAACCGGCAGTAGAGGGTAGACAAGTTTTTTTGTGCATATTTTTTCTCTAGTTCATGGGAGAATGTTTTGTCATGGTTGTACAGAAACCGACTTAAGTGTTGATTTGCTGGCTAACTCGGGATGGGCTTTACGATCTTTGTATTTAGGTTTTGATTCCTTGAACAGACCCTTGCCATCTTAGTTTCCTATCTCTGCTTCCATTTCTAGGTTGCCTACAAAATTTAGCTTTTATTGTAAGTGTTATCTGCTATCTATTAAGTGTTTCAAATTTATCATGTGTTGTACATATCATTTGTTTGTACCATTAAATCAACATACCAAACATGATACATTATTCTGATAGGGCACTAAAATTACTTTGTTAATCTCAAACTTAGGGGTTAGCACTTGTTACAAGGTTTTTGGGAGAATAATGTAATTTATCATGCATTCTGAGGTTCCCACGTCTACTGCAGCTATCAGTGATACTTCGTCTTCTATTCTGTTTGTTATATTCAATTAAAGTAGTAGTCCTCTCGTGATACTGGTTAACCACTTGTATCTTTCTTGGATTCTTTGTCCAGGCCATGAATTTCTTTGCTGGGTTATTACTACTATTGATGCCTGAGGAAAATGCTTTTTGGTAGGTCTGAAGTTTTATTCGTCATTATCCCCTTTTCAGCAGGTGCATTTGTTGAGTTATTTTGTGGAGGGATAGTTATAAGACTGCTGAATACATCATACTCTTATCTGTGAAGAATATTGAATGTTATATTTATTTTATAGTAGCTGAACTGATTTTATGCATCCTAATTTTTGATGAAAATCTTTCAGTGCTCTGATGTGTATCATAGATAACTACTTTGATGGCTACTATTCGGAGGAAATGATAGAATCTCAGGTAATATCTATTCTGCCTTTGTTTTCACCAATCAGAGTTCTTTAGCTATTATTTTTAATTTCAGATTGGTTATGTTACCCTGAGCTTGAGGAATTAATGAAGTAGAGGGAGCAGTTAACTGAAGCACATAGCTATCCAGTGGTTTAAGATATATTCATTTAAGTTGTTCTGTTTCTTCAGGTGGACCAACTTGTTTTTGAGGAGTTGGTGCGCGAAAGATTTCCCAAATTGGGTTTGTCCTTCATTATTTATTATCCCTTTCTCCAGTTGTTTGCATCATATGCAGCAGGTTGAATAGTTTCTTAGTTAATTTATGCTTCTTGTGCAGTTAATCATCTGGATTACCTGGGAGTGCAGGTGACATGGGTTACTGGACCCTGGTTTCTTTCCATTTTTGTGAATATGCTTCCCTGGGAAAGTGGTCAGGTTCCATTTTGTATCATATTACAATTATTCTATAAAAAAAATGACTGTAGATTTGCTGATACTTGGCCATCTTATTGATCTTTGCCCTTCCATACTTTAACGATAGGGGATAGTAGCGTCTTTGTTATAAAGCATATCTAGCTTCTGATCGGGTTTTTTATTTCAGTTCTCCGGGTCTGGGATGTGCTTCTGTTTGAAGGAAATCGTGTTATGCTATTTCGGACAGCTCTTGCTTTGATGGAGTTATATGGTACTGGGTAAATCACATTTTCTGTAATAATTGCTATAATATGTTATGGGGGCACATCAACTTTAATTTCACTACAGTCTGTACACTACTTTTGAAGTATGGAACTTATTTTCATTCAGTTTCTTATAGGTCCTGCATTGGTTACAACAAAGGATGCTGGAGATGCAGTTACTTTGTTACAGTCCCTTGCTGGTTCAACATTTGACAGCAGCCAACTTGTCTTGACTGCTTGCATGGGTTTCCAAGCTGTAACTGAAGCCAGATTGCAAGTGTTGAGAGATAAACATCGACCATCAGTAAAAGCTTCCATTGAGGAACGATCCAAAGGGCTTCGTGTTTGGAGGGATTCTCAGGGCCTTGCATCTAAGCTATACAGTTTTAAGCGTGACCCTGGATCCCTGATAACAGAAAGAAATAAAACAGAAGGATTTGGTGATATGCAGAGAAATGGGAATGCATCTCTTTTGGATTCTGGCTCTTCTAATCTAGATGATTTTTTCAGTAGTCTAACAGGGGCTGCTGATGTGGATTCTGTTCCAGATCTTCAAGAACAGGTAGAAACTTTTATATAGTGAATTCTGTATTGTATTTTTTTACTTAAATGCAATATATACATACTTGTTTCTTATCACCAATTATTTAGGGTCGCCATCGTCATTATAAGCCTTTACCCAACATTATGGGGTTGCTGCATGAATCCTATTCCTCCTTTCAATCTTGTCTAAAGCCATCTCTTTCGTCAATAGACTTAAGGCAATTTTCTTGAATTTTTCTTTTAGAACCTCATTCCACGTCTGTTTTGGCCTTCCCCTTGCCATATTAGGCCCTTTAACTTGCACAATCATCACTGGTGTTGTCATTGGTGTTTGTTGCACATGACCAAGCCATCTCAATCGACTTTCCCTCATTTTGTCACTTATTGGGGCTACACTTAAATTTTCACGACTGCATTCAATTCTAATTTTCTCTTACCTTGTCTTACCACACATCCTCATCTCGCCTATATTATGAACATGTTGTTTCTTTATTGCCCAACATTCATCTCCAAAAAGCATTGCCGGTCTTATAAATTTTTCGTTTTAGTTTGATTGGCACATGTCGATCACATAGCACTCCAGAAACACATCTGCACTTTAGCCACTCCGCTCTAATTCTATGGGAAACATCCTACTCAATCTCTCATTCCTTATCAATAATAGAATAAAGGTAATAAAATTAGCCTCTATGAGGTATCTCCTGGTTGTCAATTTTAATTGGCAGATCATTTCTATGTGCATTCTTACTAAAATTACATTCCATACTCTGTCTTGGTTCGATTTATTTTAAAACTTTTAAATTCCAAAGCATTCCTCCGGAGTTCTAGTTTTGCATTTACTTTATCCTTAGTCTCGTTAACTAATACTATCTTATCTGCAAATAATATACACTAGGGGACCTCATCCTGGATATGGGCAGTTACTTCATCTATAACTAAAACAAATAGGTATGGACTTAGGGCTGATCCTTGATGTAATCGCGCTATGATTGGAAACTCACTTGTCTTACCACCAATTGTTTTAACAGTATTTTTTGCTGCCTCATAAGTATCTTTTATGCTGTCAATATATCCATTTGGGGCTCCCTTCTTTCCCAATGCCCACAAAATTAATTCTATAGAGACTATCTGATGCAGGACATTTAACCAATACTCTCAAAAGCCGCGACTATTGGTAGCATGAAATTAAATTCCTTTATCTCATAACCCAAATCCAGGCCCTCAGTCGAACCCTCCTTCGTGCGTCCCATTTCACATGGGCCATCCCACCCCAAGTGTGCCCCTTATACACAGGCTGCCCCACTCGGGTCCGGTGTGAAAATGCCCCTGCATTAATCACTCCCGGTGAGGAGTCTCGAACACGAGACCTCCCACTCTGATACCACTTTGATGCAGGACATTTAACTAATACTCCCCAAAAGCCGCGACTGTTGGTAGCATGAAATTAAATTCCTTTATCTCATAGCCCAAATCCAGGCCCTCGGCCCTCCTTCGTGGGTCCCATTTCACACGGGCCATCCCACCCCAAGTGTGCTCCATATACATAGGCTGCCCTACTCGGGCCCGGTGTGAAAATGCCCCTTCATTAATCACCCCCGATAAGGAGTCTCGAACACGAGACCTCCCGCTCTGATACCACTTTGATGCAGGACATTTAACCAATACTCCCCAAAAGCCACGACTGTTGGTAGCATGAGATTAAATTCCTTTATCTCATAGCCCAAATCTAGGCCCTCGGTCGAACCCTCTTTCGTGGGTCCCATTTCACACGGGCCATCCCACCCCAAGTGTGCCCCATATACACAGGCTGCCCCACTCGGGCCCGGTGTGAAAATGCCCCTGCATTATTATCATATGCTTTTTCTAAGTCAATAAAGACCATTTGAAGATTCTTTATCTTTTCTCTAAAATTTTACATCATTTGTCTAAGTAAGAAGATTGCCTCGATGATCGACCTTCCTGGCATAAATCCAAATCGGTTCTCAGGTATCCTTGTTTTTTACCATAGCCTTTGCTCCATTACTCTTTCCCATAGTTTCATAGTGTGGCTCATAAATTTCAAACAATGGTAGTTTGTGCAGTTCTGTATGTCTCATTTGTTCTTGTACATAGGCACTCAATACTTCTCCATTCATCTGACATTTTTCATGTTTTTAACATATTGTTAAATAACTTTGTAAGCTAGGACAATCCAATTCCGCCCATGCATTTTCACACCTCTATTGGGATACTTCTTGGTCATAAGCCCTACTTGTCTTCATCTTATCTAAAGTTGTTTTCACCTCTGATACCCTAATTCTACGAAAGTATGTATGTTCTAGATTCTCCGTAATATTTCCATCTAGTCCTATGTCCATTATGTTATCCTTATTTAATAGTTTATGGAAATAATTCTTCCACATTTTCTTAATTTCTTCATCTTTCACTTAGACTCTCTAGTCATTGTCCTTAATGCATCTAACATAATCTAAATCTCTAGCATTTCTCTCTGTCTTGTAGACATCTTTCTCACCCTTTCTTGTCTCTAATTTATTGTATTTGTATAGACTATTATATGCTTTATGTTTGACTCACTTTCTACTTTCTTTGCTTCCTTTGTAGCATTTTTATATATTTTTAAGTTCTCATTGTTTCAAGCTAGTTGCTATGTCTTGTAATAAATTCTCTTTTCTTTGATGACCTTTTGAACCTCATCATTCCACCACCAAGTATTCTTGTGTATGACTTTTTCCTTTATATTCCCCAAGGACCTCTTTTGTTACTCTTTTAATACATTAAGCCATTACATCTCAGGTCATCGTAGTCTCTGCTTATACGTTTCACACTTCTTCCTTTACAAATTGATATTCCCCAAGGACCCCTATTAAATTCTATCACCTTATAAAATGGGTTCTTTTACTTTCATTCCCTCTCCCATTTCTTGTTGTGAATATCTAAAACCACTAGCCTATGTTGTGTAGTCAGGCTCTCTCACGGAGTAACCTTACATCTTTACACATTGATAGTTTATTTCTCCTAAGGAGAAAGAAGTCTATTTGGCTCATATTTGTTCTACTTTTAAACATAATTAAATGTCCATCTCTCTTTTTAAAGTATGTTTTTGCTATTGCAAGATCATATGTCATCGCAAATTCAAGGATCGCACTTTCTATTTCATTTATTTTTCCAAACCCATATCCTCTATCTTCTACTTTCCTTCTCTACATGCCCATTTAAGTCCCCTCCTATAAATATTCTCTTTCCATCAGGAATTCCTTGCATCAATCCATACATTTGTTGCTTAATCCAACTTGAGGTGCATAAGCACTAATTATGTTGATAATATCTTCATCTATCACTATTTTTTATTGATAACAACTTATACTTATCACCTATTCTTTTTATTCCTACAATTTTCTTTTAAAAAAAAACTTTCTTTTTCATATCATTATGAACAATTATTCCTACCCCATTTCTCTTTTTATTTTCTCCTGTGTACATGAGTTTGTAACCATCTATTTTCTTAGCTTTTTTCCCTTCCCACTTTGTCTCTTGTAAACAAACTATATTAACTCTCTTTTATTTGTGTCTACTAACTCTAAGCTCTTGTTAAAGTCTTGACATTCTAAGTGGCAAGACGAATCCTACTCTCCTAGACTAACTTCTTTACCTGCACTTGTCTAGTATGGTGCAGGAACCCTTGCTTACTTTTTACTGCAAATGGATGTTGTTGTAGCGTGTCTTTTCTAGGGTACGCCTTAGCTAACCTTGCTCACTTCCCACTGCAACTGGGTGTCGCTGTAGCATCCCGCTTCTGGGGAACGCCCTAGCATGAGCTAGATTTAATAATGGATCATGATTCATGGTATGATTTAGCAAAAGTTTTACACTGGCTTCCAACCTGGCGTAACCCTCCTCCTTCATCCGGGCTTGGGACTGGCAACGCAGTGTAAAGCACTTCACTGGCGGAGTTGGTTGGCAACATGAATCCTTTTTCATCATTCAACTCTATATTTAGAGTTATATCTTCTGCCAAGGCATATGTCTTCAAATATTTTTTTACTACCTAAATGCATGTCATTTTTGGCATTTCTCTCTCCTTTTTATGGCTTTCAAATTGCACAAAAGCGCTCCATTTCAATAGTCCCCTTATTGGTCTTTATTGTACATGCCCAGCCCATCTCAATCGACTTTCCCTTTGTGGTTATTCCTAGATTTCCTCGAATGTTCTTTAATTATTTTGTCTTTTCTAGTTTTTCCATTCATCCATCTTGACATCCTCATATCTGCTACACTCATTCTATAAATATGTTGTTTCTTGATTTCTCAACATCCAGCTCTATAAAAGCATGGCTGGTCTTACTGTTGTCCCACACAAAGCCAAAAAAAGAGGAAAAGAGAGTATGGTCTTTGTTTTTTTCTAGGTGCTTTTCTGAAAACAAAATAAGTTAGCTGTTATGAATTGTGATGCATTTATATAATCGTTCAAGGTCCGCATGATCTTTAGAGAAGACTATATGTGTTTGTGTAATTGGTCATTTACCATATTATATTCTTTTTCTATCTTGTATTACTGTACTATATATCTTAATTTTGGTAACTGGCGTGCTTTCTTTTTGGCTGAGCATTTCATGATTTTATTGAACAAAAAAGCAACAGTGAAAACAAGACCAGTGAATCTCCTAAAGCAAAGAGGGAAAAGTAAGATACTAAAGTGAGAGTCCAAATGAGAAAAGTATACTCTCCCTACCCTGGCCTACAAAAAAAAGTACCTTTCCTACCCTTGCTTTACTGGAGTTCTCAAAACTTGATTATTCTCTCAGCTCTCAATGAAATAATCCTGATTCAAGCAAGCTAGTCCTTGCTGACCCTTATCCAAGCTTGTTACCCATCTAATTGTGTTTAGAGTCTCCTCAACGATATACTTTTCATTCGATATATATATATCCTCCTCTCTGTCTCTCCCAGTTCCACATTCTGGGAGTCATTGAAACCAATAGGACCTAAGTAAATTAGCTTAACACCACCTTTTACTGGCTTTAAAAACTACCCCAATTTGGAAGGGCTGAGCTTCCTAGTGAGCAACTGTCGAGGTTAAGCTTGGTGTACCCTTTCCATTGGGCAAACTTGTGCATGTCTGAGCATGACAGAATGCCAGGTAGAACATGGGTGTCAAATTCCAAGTTGTAAACCTGGTGGCATAGCATTTGTTGGGCTCCCAATTTCAAAATAATGTAATTTAATATTTTTAAATTATTGAACAAATCTTAAAATTACAAATGTTTGCATCTGTATCCTGGAAATATTATAGTCCAACACCTCCCTGTTCCACATGGGCATTTCCATATAACGTTTTGTCACTGTAGTTCTTCTTGGTATCTGGTTTGGTAAAATTAAGGATTTCGTGGTCGAGTAGTTTTAGAGTTATGAATGAATCGTCTTCCATTTAGCATGGTTTCTGGGCCTTATTGTTTGTTGATGCTTACTAGAGCTCAAATATGAAAGGTAACTCTTAGAGCTTGAAAGGTCATTCTCTTTGAAGTGAATACCTGCACTACCTCGAGGAATACCATTGCTTGAGCATCAGATATGTCAGAGGGCCCTTGGAGGCTTGCAAGTATTATGTATTATTGGAGAACTTAATTTGGCTCGAGAAGTTTTCTATAAACATACCAAAAGAAGTACCAATGAAGAGCCGACTCATCTAAGTATGGTCTATATTGGCAATCCTTTTATATAGGAAGCTATAATGAATGAGGACATGGAGTGAGGTAGTGAGAAAGATTTGAAAACATGCCTTGACAGAAGATATAACTCTTAATAGAGTTGAATGGCGAAATAGGATTCATGTTGCCAACCCCAGATGATTGAATACAATTTCATTACTAATCCAAACAAAAAATCTGCTCTACCTCATGAACCGTAAATTTTGTAATTTTAGATTTGGTGTTTCAGCAGCATATGCAGACTTCTTTCGAGTTTCAGCCAATACAAATTGGACTCTTCTCTATTCCTGGTCAAACTCCCTTACTCTGAAAACTGTTAGGAGCTTGTCCATCAAAATCAATGATGACAAAGGCGATCCATGCATATAAGTGTGAGATTTTATTTAGGCCATTTATTGGTAGCTGGAATATCATTCTTTTGTTGAATGTGGACTTGATTTGGCTTGATTTATGCGTTTCATTTTTATCTTCTTTCACCTTATCAGTTTCAATTTTAAACCAGTTTCTTGACATTGATGATTGGTTAACATCAGAAACAGAAAAAAAAATTGTAATGCATTTGATTTTAATAACCCTCACTGGATTTTCCATCTCTTTATTCAACGTTAAGTTTTATTGCAAGAAGTTTATTCAATGTTTTTCATGCTGTCACTCTTAATTGGTTGAAAATTTTAAGCCATCTTCCCACTTCTCACAACCCTTTCACTTATGTCCAGGTGGTATGGTTGAAAGTTGAATTGTGCAGTTTGCTGGAAGAGAAAAGATCTGCTATCCTCAGGTTGGTACTTTCTATATGGCATCCAGATTTGATGTGTTATTAAGGTTAGTTGGGTATTTGTAACTTACTCAAGTTAAGATAATAGCCATGATAATATCAAGAAGACACATAATTCCTTTAGGATTTTGACGCAGTGCACTGGGAAATTCTGGCATGGGTTGCTGTAATAGTTAGTTTATTCTGCAGTCTGAATATATATGCATGTCAAGTTGTAATTATGCAACAGTTCCTCCTGTAAATCTATAGCCCCTTTATTGTGTTATTGAGCTCCTATTACCTTTTGATACCTTTTTGTTAATTTACAAAAAAAACATGGACAATTTCAGCTGGTTACTTTTCATTGTGTATACTCGAGTTCAATCAGTTCAAGCATTATTTCCATGTTTCTTCATCCATTGATGTTTCAACAGTTTTTTGCCCTACTTGATGCTTTGTTTCTGTTAGTTCTACCAAGTACCATGGCTTTTTATATGTGATGGGTTTGAAATAGCTACCTGCAACCATCATAATTTGTGTTAGAATTTCTGGCAGCATCTAGAGTTGCTTGGGTCTGAGTTATAGAATCTAAGGGTCTCCGTGGAAGTTATATCGTGGAAACATAATGCTTCCTTGAAAAAAACTATGATATTTTAGGTGCTTTCTAAGATGTCGTTTATGTAACCAAGTTGGTAATGTGCCACAAGGCAACATTTATGTTTTTTCTTCATCAGGAATTGAACTTCCATGTGGTTCGTGTTCTTTGCCAGAGCTGAAGAGCTGGAGACAGCACTGATGGAGATGGTCAAGGAGGATAACAGACGCCAATTGAGTGCAAGGGTATATCTGTAGCACAGTTAGACAACTGTTCTTGCCATGATATACTGCTTGTTATATCAGTTATCATGTTAATCTTGAAAGAAATATGTGCTCTTTTGGCTTTAAAACTGGCGAGCTGCTTTGTACTCATAGCAAAATGTTGACTTGCTGCATTGCATGTTCATGCGCTTCATTAATGCTTCATGAATGTGTTTGAAGTATGCTTAATTCAAGAGAATGCTTTTTTTTTTAAATTTATTTATTAAATTTTGCTGCTTTGAAGCAAGTACAATCTGCATGGTGAATTCGCAATTTGTGTCAATTTATTAAATGCTGGACTGATGCTCAAACCGGCAAGATCACCTTTAGATGTGAGCAAACTAAAATGAACCAATTGAGGAAATCCAAAAGAAAAGGGGAGAAAAGAAAAACAGAGATGAAATTTAATAAATAAATCTAGAGGATGAGAAATGTAAGAGGAAAATAAAACAGTAATTTATCGATGGCAAAAAGTAAAACTAAAATAGTAGTAAAAGTCATAATTCTAATGAACATTATCAATTATTTATTTCACTTGAAAAGTATTTACAATTATAGAAAATTCAGAAAAACAGAGGCACAAAGAAGGACAATTAAAATAAAAGGAATGTAATCATGTTATACATGATTCAAAACCATATGACCAATATTAATTGTTGATAAGTCGGGGGCTCAACACTGCATGAATTATGGATCTGCTTAGATGGACTCATCCCTCTGCTCTGGTAATCAAAAGGTTTACAAACTTAAGGAATCAATGAAACATGTTAATTGAAAAGTTAAAATACACTTTTTCTCCAGAAACCTGACATAGTATGTTGACATGTGTTTTCTTGAGTAAAATTTTCTTCTTAAATCTTTAGTGCTAGATGAATGGAGAAGAAGTACTGTAGTGCCTATATACAAGAACAAAGGAGATGTACAGAGCTACATAAACTACTGTAGCAACAACGTCATACCAAATATCCTCCCAGAATCTGATTCTTTACCCAGATCTCATCTTGAATTTTCTGTCTTTGGCAAAATCGATATAAAGATTAGTGATGCCATGTCAAACACCAGTCCCATAGGAAGTAGAAACCATATTACTGTCCCTTCCCCAATTATGGCTTCCATATTTGCTTTCAATGATCCTTCTACATAGGCTGCTATCTTCTGACCCGAATCTCCACAACCGTTTACTGAAGAGGGCTTTATTCATAACCCGGATAGGTCTTAAATAGAGTCCTCTTTTTTCTAGTTGTGCTGACAACACATTTCGTCAAGGGCCATATTTCAAGCATATTTTGTGTTTTGGATGAATATTTTGAACTATTTTTTTGAAAGACTCAAATGCATGTTTTGAAACTGTCTAGTGAGGTATCCGTGTACTGAGTAAATTATTCTAATGCTTGGTGTTGACTTGGTTGGTGGTCCTTGTAGGATTCCCTTCCCTCTTCTTGCAAACTCCAAGTCACCAATCTTGCTTCAAATATCTGAGGATCTGTTTTCGATGTACAGGTTGAGATGTTGGAGCAAGAGGTAACTGAGTTACGACAGGCCATCACAGATAAGCAGGAACAAGAACGTGCCATGCTCCAGGTCTCTTTTTTTCGCTCTTAATTTCTCTGTGCTGTTTGTTTGGGGAAGGGTATTGGCCTCACTACCATAGTGATTTTATCATATTACTTGCTAAATGTACTCAATCAGTCCATTATTACTGTAGGTCTTGATGCGGGTAGAGCAAGAACAGAGGGTAACAGAAGACGCTCGTAGGTTTGCCGAGCAAGATGCGGCTGCTCAGAGATATGCTGTTAATGTGCTTCAGGTTCTTTCTAGTATTCGACGTAGTGGGTGGTAACATTCTAGATGATAGTAGTTGTTTCTGACTTGAGTTTTTGTGCCTGAGGAAATAAGTTCCTAAACATTTGAATAAACATGGACCTATCAAAGGAAAAAGAAAGAAGAACAAAAAAATTGACCGAACATGGAAGTCCCTCGTGGATCTCTGAAAGTTGAATTTTTAGATAGAACTCTCCTGTACTTCAGAGACTGCAGCCAAGTGACAGCAATTATACCAGTAAAAATTAAAAAACATTATTTGATGAAAAGAACTTTGATGAAAATAGAACTCGGATAAGCTTTGTTTCACAAACTAAGGGACTTTGTGTAGGTAGAGGCTGTAGAGCTGCTGACGGGAAGTTTTAAATGACCCATTAAGCTTGAATCTTAATTGTAGCCCATCATGGACAAATATTTCATTTTGTTAGGGTAATTAATGTCTACTTTTCATCCTTACGGTACCTACTCTGTTCACTACTGCAGACAGGTCTAAGATGCCCATAATAACCTCCTTTTTTGTTGGCTGGAAGTCCATTGCAATTCTTGCAACAGGAAGGTTGTGATTTATGTCAAAAAAATTCTAAGCCTGCATCAGACAGCTTCTTCTTTAAATTTCTTTTATATCTGGGTACCCAAAACACATGTTGATCCATTTTTTCTGCAAGATGCTGAGGTAGTTGGACTTGATGGCTTGCTAGGTTCCGTAGCTTTCTGCCCTCCAGCCACGTCTGGATGAGATTTTGGGACCAGATATTTTGTTCTATTTTTCCATTTTTTTGTATATTTTATCTCCTCTAATTACGAGATATATTCAGGAAAAATACGAAGAGGCTATGGCTTCGCTTGCTCAAATGGAGAAGAGGGTGGTTATGGCAGAATCTATGCTGGAGGCTACATTGCAGTATCAATCTGGCCAAGTTAAAGCACAACCATCGCCGAGGTACACCTGTCAATTCCTTGAATCTCAAATCATTATCTTTGGATGCAATCTCATCTTTATATTGGCGAGATTTTCCTGTTATCATTATAGATATTGGTGTTGATCACCTATGTTGCATTCCTTACCATAGGTTAGTGTTTCTAAAAATGGAACATTTTCGAAGTCAAGAAAAATAATTAAATTCTATTTTTCATTATCGTTTCATTTATATTTCGTTTGAACATTGGGTAGGTTTTGTGCTTAGCTTTGATTATGTAACCTCCTCTCCCTTCCCAAAAAGGGCACGCACGTACAATGCTGCATGCAGAAAAATGTGCACATGCACCAGAGACATATCAGCACAAGTGATTTTTGTTTATCTCTAGATTAAATTTGTGCTTTAACTGGGTGCTTTGTAGATCTGCACATCCGGAATCTTCACCTACAGGATTAAATCAGGAGCCTGCACAGGATCTGCCCATGAGAAAAACCAGTTTGCTCTCTAGACCATTTGGACTTGGCTGGCGTGACAGGAACAAGGTAAGCCTTTGTAGAGATTGTTCATTAAAATCCTCGGTTTGACTGCAAAGTTACCCATAACCGATAGTGTGAGATATAGATATGTGACAGGCTTGACTGATTATTCCAGGTCAATATCATTTACTACACAGACACAAGTGGTTGGTGGGCGTTTGTTTTTGCCCTTTAACTGGATAAAATTTCAAAGAACTTGTTTGGTCTAATAAAAGCTCGTTCATATAGTTTAAAACCCATGGAATGCATTGCCCTATATTTATTGCATCCACAGGTTGTTATTGACCGTATAAAAGAGTGCGAGTTATTCTACAGTTAGGGTCATCCAATTGGTGTGGGTTTCTACAATGCTGGCACATTGATTGGATGGTCCAGATGATAGCTGCTATGGGGATTCTGTGACATTCAAAGTTAATCTCTATCGATTGTAACAGGGGAAACCGACTACTGTTGAGGAACCCAGCGACAACAAATCCTCCAATGAGGAGGTACAGAGCCTGGATGCCCAGCAAAAAGACATGAACGGCCACCAAGAGCAGGATAAATAGCAGAGTCAGTAAAGTGATTTTGAGTGCAGTGAGCAGCTAAAATATTGGCCTTTCTCCCCTGGTTCAAAGGCTTATATCCCAGGTTTGTGCCAGCCAAGTATGCTGCTCGTGACCTTTATTGTAAAAATATGTACAGGGGTGGTTCTGAGTATGAGAGAGCTACCCCATCTGTTTCAGTGCCAGTTGGGAGAGACGCAGATCTAGTATTCTTGTCTGCCATTTATTAGACAGTATCAGTATAAGGCACGTTGTCGTCCACCATTGTTTGCTGTTGATTAATAATAATAGTACGTGCAGAAGAGGAAAAAAAGAAGAGTTCGGGCTCCATGGCCGAGTAATGTGCCTGTCTTTGTTTTTTTTTTTATATCAATTTGATTTCCTTTTTTCATATCGTCATCTTTTATTTACATTTTAAATCTTGTGAGGTGATTGTGTGAATGGGGCATTATTCGCTTCCCATTGTTGGTTCTTCAAGTGCTTTAAAAGAAATGCATGAAGGACAAGATCCTCTCAACCGGTTCAATGGATCTGTTGGCATCTCATTTAAGCATGATATAGGCTAGTGATATGGCATTTAGCGTGAATCACAATGCTGTATGTGCCACATGTCACGTTCTTAGACCACTGAATGTGGGGATGTTTTTCTCATCCTTTGTTGGGCCTACAGACCAAAAATAAACCATGAAAAGACTTAAATCCAACAGCTAAAAATCACCAATCGAGCTCATATGGTCAGTGGAATCCAAAAGTGACACTTGGCACATATATGCTATAAAATCTCCCCTCCCCTCACATGTCAAAACCCACGTGTGAAACACCTACATTTGAGTCGGATCAAATACTTGTGCCATACCCCCAAGGGTATATCATTGGGGAAAAATCTACAATACAGAATTCTGTGTCAAAATTTTGATACCGAAGTCTCTCAAATAGCCACGTGGCACATACTTTAGGGCCCACTAACCTACGTAGTACTCTTTCGGCCTCCCCTGGCCCCATGAATGTTTAGCCCCCACCTTGGTGGACCTATACACCCAAAATCAGCGTGGGTGGTGACTTCTACCGTTAATGAATCCTGGTGAAACTGATGTGGTTTCGCGGATGGTTCACTACTAGCCTCGTACCATTTAGACCGTTTAATTGACGAGTTGCCTCTTGTATCATAACTAAAAATGCAGATAGGATAATCCTGATCATTCGATTAGTCACTTTGGACAATCACTAGGGTAGTAGGCACTCACCTAATTGGATCAATATTGAAGGCCATGGCCCATTGATAGAAACAATCAACCAGGTGTAATGGATGTGCGTGCTTACATTTGAGTTTGAGGCTAGAAGTTTCAGTTAACCAATTTTTGTATGGGGAAAGAAACCCAAACTCCCCACCACCAGTGAAATGACCTTTTGCTCGGGCTAACCAATGGCTCTGTGCCGCCGAGGATTAAACTTGTCCAAGGTCCTCCAAATGGCGTGCTGATTCATTATGATCTCTGAAAATACTCAAGAATCGTGATGAGAGAAAGAACCGAAGATATTGCCTGAATCTCTTTAATAGGCAGAATGGGTATAAGATAAATATGGAAGCACCAATGTCCAGAGACTATCGAACAGACAATTAGATACAAGGACCCAAACTCGTATGTACACCAAAAAAAACACCAGGGAGAAAGGAAAAAAAAATCCCATAACATCGATAACCATCCTCTGTATCATAGCTCTGACTGTGATTGATTTCAAATACAAAACCATCCTCTTGAGATAATCCCAGTGAAGCTGATGTGGTTGACGCAATCATTCTTGACAGAAATTCCATCAGCTTTCCCTCAATGATTGGACTCCCTCAGTTTAATCCCCCCTGGTTTGATCTCACAGATTCACTACCACCATCAAGTCGCCTATCATTGTTCCTTTTTGTTCGAGCAGAGGTGGCCATATGGGAGCTTTGGACTGGCTGGTTTTCAGTGCTGTATGTTTGTGAGGCAAGATAAGACAAAGCTGTGACCACGTCTGCTATTGGGGGCCGTATGGTGGGCTGCTCCTGAACACACATTGCAGCAACAGCAAGTGCTTGGTACATACCCTTCATAGGATACTGCCCCTGGAGCATTGGATCAGCCATCTGTAAGAATTTCCTCCGATCTTTGAATAAGGGTCGTGCCTGCAGTCAAACCCAAGAACTTGGTGTTTTCACATGGATAAGGCACTAGTTTTCACAACAAAGAATTGTTCCTTTTTCTTTTCCTTCTTATTGGATTAATAAAATGGGTTATTTATTCTGAAACAGTCCGAAGTATAGGTTTTCTTTGTTTTTTGATAAGTTCATACTTTTCTTTTTCATAATGGTCTTGAAAGAAGAATTTTATCTAGAGAAGCAGCAAAATAATTAAAAAAAATTCATATTCACAACCTGACCATACAATTCCATAGCATATGAGGAATTCAATTTGAAACTAATTGTTCTTATTCATCAGCTTCGAATTAGCTTGACAAATAATGTGGGTCACCCCAACATACAACCCACTAGACCAATTGAAAAATAGGCAAATTGCTCAAAATTAGTACTACCATGATTGCATGAAGTGGGAGCATTGTTTGGGATCCAGAGAGGGGAATTGTTACACATAAACGCCAGGATGCAGGACCTAGGAAGCATCTTATAAATTGTCTATAACATTACGAAGTCCAACAATAGCTGCGGGTGGGAGGGAGAGGAATTTCAAAAGTGAAATTAGGAGTGCACTGACTATTTGTGTAAGAGCTTCTCACAACTATGCTTTGGGTGGGGAGTAGGTACTTTTCCCAGTTATCGAGTCTTTTCAAGAATGACCTCAAATCCCTTAATAGTGAGAAGTAGCATGGAAAGGGTTTGTTCCTGAAATGGAGATTTCCTTAGCTCCCAAACTTTCGAGGTCTATAATGAAGCTCAACACAGAAAATAGTGACTAGTAGTAGCCCACACATGCTGGAGTAGTAGGTTAAAACTGTGTGAGAAGGCTAAGGTTGTTACTCGGGCAACCCTGTGAAATGATAAATGAAATCTGAAAGCTTCCTCCCAAACCCAACGGAACTAACTAGCACAGCTATTTCCAACTGAGACTGATTGAAAAGATTCACGTACATCTTATGAAGAATTTCAAAAGGCATGTAGGTAACTCGAGATATATTCAACATTGTAAAAGGGAAAGCAAGAATATATGGTAATGCTGGCACCATAAAGATTGGTTGTGCTAAGCATATACACTGTACATGTTCATTGACTAATCAAACCAAACCAATTCAGTTAGTGGGTCACCCTCTTCTATGGGTCATAGGCCAAAATATGCCAATCCATTGATCCAAAAACTCAAATCATAGATCCATTTCCTGACTGTTAACCTTAAGTTTTAGTTCTTGCTCACAAAGTAAAGATCACCACCTTCGTATGAGTTTAAGATTGTGGCAGATACAAGAGGTGGCCGACTTAGTGAATGGTTAGGAATAATGAATAAGTGGTGCACATGTACAGTCTAAGCTGCCTTGCACAATCATATATTTCCAGCAACGATGAAATTAAAACTTTAAAAGGAGGGATGCAAACTGGCTCTCTTACCCATGCAACCAAATTGTGCTCTGGTGCAGCTTTCGAACTGTCAATTGCTTTCCTGCCTGTTATGATTTCTAAAAGAACAACACCAAAGCTATAAACATCTGATTTCAGTGTCAGCTGACCAGTCATTGCATACTCTGGTGCACAATAGCCATATGTGCCCATCACTCTGGTGGAGACATGGGTCCTATCCCCAACAGGACCCAATTTGGCCAAGCCAAAATCGGACAGCTTGGCATGATACCCCTCCCCAAGCAAAATGTTTGAGCATTTCAAATCACGGTATATAACAGGGGGATTTGCCTGGTCATGCAAATACTCCAAGCCCTTCGCTGCACCAGCTGCTATTTTCATTCTCGTGTTCCAGTCAAGTCGTTTCTTATCAGGCAGAAGGTCTGCACAAACAAGCATATGAAACGAAAGATAATGCCTTGGTGTCACGCAAGCACACAAAAAGGTAAATGAAGTAGTTAAAACAGTACAAAGGGGACAGATTTGGGTTAAATACAGTACATACTGTGTAGATGGTCTTCCAAAGATCCTAAAGACATGTACTCGTAGACCAAAAGTCTCTGATCTCCATCAGCACAATACCCGATTAGATTAACAAGGTTAGAGTGGTGAAGTAGACTCAACATCAAGACTTCAACAAGGAACTCTCGGTTTCCTTGCAACCCATTACGATCGAGTTGCTTGATAGCCACAATCTACAAACACAACAACAAGCTTCATGTCTCAACCAGGTTATGACTCAAGTTGAAAGCCCAATAGTTAGAGTATAAACAACCCATTAAATCCTAACAATTGAATTTGGTAAAGAAATGAATCCAATAGGAAAATCTAACCGGTAAGTACTTAAGTTCTGGTACAAGAAAAAAACTGTTCAGAAAAAAAAACATGCATATGCCACACATAATATTGATGCTCCAATTTTTAGATTTTCATCCTAAAGGTTAACATCCGATGAACTCAACCAACCTGGTTAGTACTATCTAATCGTCCTTTATAAACTCTACCAAAACCTCCCTCCCCCACAAGACAATCTTCCCTGAAGTTTTTTGTTGCAGCTGCCAAATCACGAAAGGCAAATGTCTGAGCCGAAATGTGATCAAACCCTCCATCCTTGGAGCTCTCCACATGCAACGATGGATTTACCTTCAAATTCTCTGAAAAAAAGAAAAGACAAAAAAACAAAAACAAAAAATCATTTGCAGAACAAATAAAGAAGATGACATAATACAATGTGAGCAAAAAGCCAAAGAAGGTTTCCGATTTGAAATCTCACAAGAGGAAAGAGGGAAAAAAGGAATATTACCATCACCAACAGCACAGAAAACAAACAAAGAAACATAAAAGACAAAACAAACACCCAAGAAAAATTTTGGCTTGGATTTTTCCAATCATACATGACAAACAAAACTTATCGTGTAAACAGTACAAACTAATAATTCCAGCACCACCATCCCATTCTACAACGCAGTTACTTGGAATCAATAAGACCACATGCCCTACAGGAATTCGAGCTTGTATCCGCTCCAAAACTGAAAATAAATTAAATTTTAAAAATAAAAATCTGCGATTGAGAGCTTCAGGCTCTAAACCCCATATCAGAATTTTTTAATTAACAATTTTAGATTGCATTTTTGCACATAAATAAAAAAAAGCACATTTTTTTTTCAAAGATCATACAATAACATATTATCTAATCACTAATTTAAAACCGGCCGTCCAAAAAGGCAGAAAACCGTCATTTGAAGCCAATTCAACAAATGTGAGAAAACCAGATAAAATCAACTCAACTGATATAATCCACAAAAGGGTTTCTTCACAAAGATAAGAACAGCAAATGTGCCGACCAGAACGATAATTCAAACCTAAACCCAAACAAACCACAAAGAAAACAAACACGCATCCCTATTGGTGAGAACAAATAAACTCAACTCGCGAAACCCGAATTCGTTTCCTCTCAAATCCAAGCAGATCGAAAACAAGAATCCAAAACCCTAAATGGGTACTTGAAAGATCATCGAAAGAACCCGAATACGATCGATTTGAATCAAACCCAGATGACGAAAAATGCAGAAAAAAAAATTCCCCCTTCCCCTCAGCCCATCCACTTACAAATAGACAAAAAAAATATGGAGAAACAATGTAAAAGCATGAGTTAGATGAAATGAGATTATTGAAATTTTGAAGAAAGGTTTGGTCCAAATAATACCATAGGAGATGGGGTGGTGCCGATCGTCAGGATTCTTCTTCTTCACTTTCTTGTTTGGTTTTCCAGAGCAGGGTAACCAACCCATTGCTTCGAGAGCAAACAGAGAGCTGAAACAGAGACTAAAGACAGACCTATTTATATTTATAAGTTTTGAGAAAAACAAATTCTTTTTTTAGGGGAAATATTTTTGGGAAGGCCAGTTCAGATTCCTTATTTGGATTGCCTTTTCTCTTGCCACGTGGAGTGCTTACGGATGACCTCTGAATCGACCACGTGAGCTGCTCTCTGGGGACCCCCTTTTTGGAGTAAAACTTCGGTCACAGACAGATCAGCATACAGCCACGTGGCACACTATTAGAGGGCACTGACCGTATGGATGTCTGGCAAGTTCCTCGGTGAACCTGCAAGGTAAAAATCAGCTTGATTAGTGATTTAGGATCTTTGCACCCAAATAACGCTCAAATTCATACCGTTAAAATCAATCCATGAAAATAACTTCAATCGAACGCTTAGAAATCACTGATCAGGTTTATTTTTGGTTTGTAGGTCCAACTAATGATTGGACAAACATCCATACGGTCAGTGTCCACTAAAAGTGTGCCACGTGGCTCGTATTGTGGGCCGTGGATTCCGAGAATCCAACAGTGGTTGATAGCGCGGAGCTGGCATTCACTTTTTAACCTTTTGCAGAGTTCATCCACCGTTGGATTCTCGAAATCCACGGCTGAGCACGTGAGTCCGAAGGGGTCATAAAAAGGGAGTCTTCGGAGCCTGAGCCTTAAAAATAATATTGAAAAATGAATCACAGCCCTAGAAAAATCGAGAACCTTTCATTTTGCCATGTGGTGAAACACTTGGGGCCTTTCAGCGTTGGAAGGAGCCTAGGACTTCCTAGCGCCAGCATGGCTAGAATTCTTTTCTGGGCCGGTCATCCAGGCGGTCTTATCGAATCCTTCTGCACGGCTAATTTTTGTCAAACCGCGTTCCCATGGGCTGCCAAAACTTCGCTGAGAAATTTAAGTTGTTTCTCTTGTAGACCTTAAAGGTCAGATATAATGATCCTATGGACTGCAGAACTAATAACTGCGATGATCAACGTCTCCTGATTGGGTTGTTTTCTGGCAAAGGAGTGGGACCTATCGAGTGGATTAGTAGACCAATCGAAACCTAGGACAGGTGGAGATATCTTGACCACCAATTAGTGATCGAGATCCTATGGACTGCAGAACTAATATTTGAATTTCATGGTCTAGATGAATTGCACGCCAAAATCCATACCACTTCATAATTACACAATCCAAATTGACAACCGCGTTGCCGTGTTTGCTTCTTTGGACAACAACTTGCATAAGAAGTGGATCGCATAACAGTTGTCTTTAGACCTTGGTATTATCGGAACAGGTTCCGCAAGACTTATAATTTCTGACTCATCAACTCACTCCTGTTCTCGTCCGTGGATTTCACTAAATCCAATGGTGGTTTTGCTTTGGTAAAGTGAATGTCAGCACATAAACCACTGATGAATTTCTGTGGGTTCACACGCTTGAGTAAATTTATGAGTAAGAAATTTGAGTCCGTGGATCCTAATTATTAGCTCTACTATTATGAAAAGATGCTCACCACCTTTAGCCCATCCTTTAACCGTGAGCGACGTTTTTCGCATCCTTTCACCCCAAAGCTAACCTATAATATTAAGGGTCGGGCTCAAGAGACCCCTTTTTCCACCCCCTGTTGGGAGTTTGTGCTGGCCCCGGATTCAGAGAATCCAACCGTAGTGTTGAGCTGGCATTCATTTATTTTCACTTTTTGCCAGAGCTCAACCACTGTTGTATTTGTGAAATCCGTGGCCGAGCACACGACTCCCAATAGAGGTCCTCGGAGCTTGAGGAGCATGGTTAGGCTCAGGAGACCCCCTTTTCCCGACGACCCCTCTTGGGAGTCTATACTCACTGTGGGTTCTAAGAATTCAATGGTGGTTGATAGTGTTGACCTAGCATTTTTTATTTTATTTTTCACTTTTTGCCAGAGCTCAACTACAGTTGGATTTATGAAATCCACGGCCGAGCACACAACTCCCCCGAGAGGTCATAGACGTTGAATCCTTAAGGGCATTTTGGTTATAATGTAAATTTTTTCTATTTAATATTTACAAATGCACATCCCTCGTGTCTCTCCACTAGTTTTCTATTAAGGGATATTATCACAACCAGTACAATTATTGAAACCATTTATTCCCAGAAATTAGATTGCTATAGACAGAGACGACTGGGATTGTGCGATGGGCTAAGAATGTGGACGGTCTGGATCATTGACAACGTGCAAACATATACCTCACAATCCACGTACTTGCATACGTATCAACATTAATCGGAGGTAAATATTATGTGACAAACAAATCACAGAGACACGCATCACAAAGATCATCTCCGTTATTTAAAGTGGGCGCGTGTCGTGTCAAAGTAGGTGGTGATCAACTGAATAAGTGTCATATTTACGAGAATAGAACAAAATATTGGTCGGTAGTAGCCCACGTACGTAACCGTTTTTTTTTTTTTTAAGTTTCTAGAACTCCTACGCGTCGCCTTCCACCACTAGCCATGATCGTAACGGAAAGTCTTCTGCGTGCTAAGAGCGACACGACACGCATTACTAAACCGAATATTTTAAAGCCTATAACCGGTTTTAGGTATACATTGTAACGGATAATTTCTCTCCCCAACGCTGTCACGAGCTAACAATTCAGTGGGTCCTACCTTACAAATCACCTGAGCAAATTTGTCCCAATGTCTTCCAGATCGGCCAAGGGATTGGCTAAACATTCATGCGGTCAGTGGGCCCAAAAATAATGAGCTGTGTGGGGCCACAAAGGTCCTCTGCATCTAATTTTTTTCCCAGATTGGATGGTTATGATCATCCAAATTTGATACGAATGCTCATTCTTACCATATCCAACAGCTTAATGAAGACTTCATCGATCACGAGACGATACTGTTCTTCTTGGAGTTTGCCGAAGGCTACAGGTTGGTAGTTGCAAGGGTCCCGCCATTGCACTGACATGTATTCCTAACCCACCTTACACTCTACCTTGGTTACTTTTTTAACATGGCTCAGGGGTTTAGGGGTACACGTCATACAAAAGTGAGAGTCGGAGGTGTGCTTGTGAATGTGTCCTGTCGTTTCTGTTACAAGACATCTTTAAGGTAGGACCCACCAATGATTTGTCTTCTAAAATAATTTTTCTTGTCCAAAGTTGAATAATCCATAAATAATTTGGAAAAGTTCGTGAATTATTCGAAAATAATTGGATCATTTAAAAAATGCACGGACGTTTCCAAACCTTACCTTTGAATAGGACAGTTCAGTTAGTTCCTTAAATAATTTGTGCGTTTTGCGAATAATTCGAGAAATTACAGAAGTTTCAATTCTGCCTACCTAGCAAATCCAGGCATATACATAAGCGTTGTGATGATTTTGAGAATGAAGTCTTAGGGCCTGTTTGGATCACCATTTTTAAACTTGAAAAAGTCTTTCTTTTTTCAAAAAAATAGATTTTCTAGGTGAGCCCACTAAAGAGAAGATAAAGACATTTTGCATTAATGATGATCCAAATTACCTTTTTTTTAATTAAAGCATTTTTGAAAAATGGTAATCCAAATGGGCCCTTAGTTTTGGTCATTTGATTAGCAAGATGGTTTATTCTCTTATTGCAAATCAGAGCTGTCATTGACTACCAAAGAATGCCAGCATTTTGAATATTTCAGAATTATCAAACACATCGCGGCTTTGTCACTGGTTATGTAGGAGCAACTTCATCATCATCAGAAGCATTTTCCCTATATAGTACCGAGTCGGCTAAACGAAAACATTTAATCACTACAGCGATTGAAAAATATTAATAAACTTCAAAGATCACCAAAAAGATTATGAAAACACAAACTTAATGCTGAATAACTGCTACCTTACCATGGCACATGACGACTTAGGAATTTCATATTAACACAAGATTTACGCATCAAACTGATCTGCATCACAATGATGGGCAAGTGTAGTACAGTTTGAGGATCATGAAGCTCATTAACAAGGGAAAGTATACATAAAGGGAGCCTATATGTTGAAAACGTTACAATTAGACATGCAGAAAATGGAAAAGAAGACTAATGGCCTGTATATATCTACATATAGATGTTTCAAGGAATATATGCAAGGTATAACAGGCAGTGGGCAACGATAAATAATGAAATGCACTCGTCAGCTACAGCAGCAAGCTGACAAATAAAAGAAAGAACCAAACAGAACCCTTTTGCGCATTTCATGGTACAATATTATGGCATTGTACAAAACAACGAACATGGTCATCTGAATCACTCCATCAATCGCAAGTCTCCACGTAGCTGTTAGAAGCCAATGCACGAGGAGAAACTCAGATTCTGACACCATTGGACTCTTCCTAACATGGATTGTCAGGTCACATCTCCGATTGTTGATTTATTTCCTTCAACTGTATAGATTATTGCTTGGCTTTGTTAGTCGGAGCTAGTGAATCTGGGTCGGAAGCAACAGGATTCAGGCTCCTAGTAACTGGCATGTCATGATTATGTTTTCCCTCGTACGTTGTGATAAAAGCTCTGGGATCATCCAATGCCCTTTCCACATGCTTGCGCACATTGCACTTGAGACTGGTGCATCTGTAGTAACTTCTGCAAGACCAAACACACCATGGCATGATATTACTGGACAGGAAAATAACAGCCAAACAAAGAATATTAATATATATTCTAGCTATATTTTTATATCTACAATTCGCATGCTATCTGTAAATAGAAACCAATAGAGAAGGAGAAAAAATACTTTGAAAGAAGCAGATGCATACATGCACCCACATGCAATCGTTAAATTGCAATTGCACACATGCACCCACATGATCCTCCTCTTGCACCATCAGGGGTACTTGAAACTAATTGAAATGCAAGGAACGCCTTGATTTTTACAGACAAGGTAACACATAGCATAAAGAATTAGAACCTTTCTCACTTAAGGGGTTCTTGTTAATTGTTATGCACCGAGCCCTCGAGCTCAACTTGATCAGAGTTTGAATGGAAACTCAGGGCCATCTGGCATCAATGGAATATCAGGGTGTGCTAAGGATTTTTCTCAGCCAATTGACCTTAAGGATTACAAAAAGAGAGAGGCTGGAGCATTATTGAAGGGAATTAAGTTTTATTTCAAGCATTTTTTGAGTCTAGTAGTAGTGGAAGGGGAACTACCTTAAATTGGCCAGATTGGGGACTTCTAAAGGACAAGGGCCATAAGGGATTTGATTTCACCATTAGTGAAATCATGCACTAGTCTAAAATTCCAGATATCAGATTTGACCACCTCTTTACACAAGGTGGCTGGATTGTATGCTAGATAGGGGTTTGCAAGGTTCACCACAGGGATTGGGGGTTATCTACCCCTTGTACATATCTGGTTACACCTTTGCTTTATTTTGGATAAATTGAATTAATTATTAGAAGGAGGAAAAAGCACCATAGAAAATTCATCTTGAATAAGTCAGAACTTAAGTATCAACCTGGGATGTGGATTTCCTTTCACGACCTTTTGCCCATATTTTCGCCAGCGAAAACCATCCCCCAAAATCTCAGAATCTGTGGAACTTTGCAACACCGATTGAGGCTCTTGTACACCTTGCCCTAGTAAGCCTACTTCGTTGGATTGATGATCATTCTTCCTGAAGGAAAGAGAGCACAAAATCAACATTAGTTTAAATCCACAAAACAAGGAACAGAATAATTAAGATATTGATCAAGTCAGAAAATGAGCAAATCAACCCCAAAAGTCCTGATCTTTCAAAACTACTGCAACACTTCACAGTTCGCACCCCTCAAACTAACCAGAATATCCATTTGTATTATTTCTTACACGAGTTCAATGATACGGCATAGTAGTCTTTTTTGCATTCAACTGTATGGTCAATCCTTTCTTGCAACATGTTGTAGAGGTTTCTTTGCAGATACACAGTTTAATTCTTTCACAAGGAAAAACAGGTGTCCCTAACTTTCCTATACCGTTTCCAAAAAAATAGTTCAGTTAAATCTTACCTTCGCTTACATTTAGGTTCATCATCCTCTGCATCCACTCCCCTGCTTCCTTCCTCACAATCCCCACTAAGACCACAAGAATTATCCGGTGTTCCAACACCACTATTAAATGTTCGCGCCGTAACAGGATCGTAAGGAGTTAGATTTTTGCCTGGATAAGTAGGCTGTACGGATAATCGTACTTTCTGATTCTCAATTCTACCTTCAGATCCTTCATTCCTCTCACTGAGAGGGTTACGGAGTAATGGATTTCCATTTTCTTGATCAGTCCCATCAGACACAAATACTTGCCCTTGTGCCCCTGGCAATTGGCGTTTAGGAGGCTGAGGCTTTGGATGATTGTGCTCGCCCTTGTAGACAATTTCTGTTATCTGTCCATCAAATGATCTCTCAACCTTCTTCTTCACGGGACAATTTGGGTGTGTGCACTTATAATAACTTCGCGGGTACTCACTTCCTTTCACTTGCTTTTGCCCATACTTTCTCCAATTATATCCATCATAAGAAGGTCGGTCCGCCGCATGCAGTAGAGCTCTCTGATTCTCTTCCAGGTTTTGTGATGCCAACTTTGAGGGCTCAATTGTCTGGCTTGTTTCAACTTGTGATGGCAAGTCCCGATGAAGATTTGAAGTCGGCTGCGTTTGGATTCGGTGTTTTGGTAGGTCTGGATGCTGAACCCGGGCCTGCACCTGTGCTAGTGCCTGTTGATGACTAATATCGAAGTTTCCCTGGTCAAAACAAAATTGAAAATTTAGTTTTTCAATCTAAAATCTCTCAACCAAAGAAACAAGCAAACTTTTTTTTCTGGAAAATCCAAGTTTATGTTTTTCATAATTGTGTTTCATAGAATCATCACAAGTAAATCTGAGTGATCAAAAGAATTCTAACAGAACACAAGTAGAGAACTGAAGCATGCCATCTTTATAGAGAAACAAATGCCTAAGATATAGCAAACAAGGAAAAATTTGCTTCAAAAAGGATACAGACCAGATTTGTCAAGAGAGAAGCAGTTGTCCTTGAAACAAGCTTTGCCAAGGGTTTGTATACTACAGTAGATTTGCTGTCTGATCTCAAAACCTTGTCAGATGAATAACATACTGCTGTTCCAGATATTTCACCCTGAAAAATACAGAAACCACAAGTATCAAGGGACCAGATATCCTGACAGGAAAAGACGCCCAAACTAGAAATCCCATAAAATTAAAAGCTCACCTGGGATGAAACAACCCCAACCGGAGCCTGATTCACCACTGGCTTAAACCTCACTGTCTTGGGTCTAATGGCAGCTACAGCTGTTTCAGAAAATGTACTAGGGGGCGAGGCATTAATGGCACCTGCAAGGAGCTCAGAGAAGGACCGGAAACTGGAACAAGAAGGTCGTGAAGCAACAGGTTTGGCTATAACCATCCTCTCCGCATCTTTAACTTCCATTCTTATTGAACAAATAAAGCATCAATATTCATGACATGCCAACGCAACACAACCTTGTAACTTTAATCAGTTTGCAACTGCTACTACTTTTGCATTCCCGTGCTGTGGGATGAGATGGAAAAAGGAGTTCTGTTGGAGGGGGAATTGGAAATAGAATGATGGTAATCAGTCAGTAGGGAAGCTAATTCTAGTTCTGTTGGCTCAAGAACAAGCAGTTAGAACCTCAAAACTCCTTCAAACCCGCTAAACACTGCTATGTTAGAACACAAATATTATAAATTAAACAAAATGTACTACAAAGATATGCCTTGCAAGAAACTAATATAGTGCAGTGCACACAAAATAATATCCTTAATACTATTGGGTTGTACATCAATTTTCAACTCTTACATTTCTCCCTTGCTCCCACAATTTATAACCTTATTAGGTTTTTGAAATGAAATATTAGAGTTGAAAAAAACCCTTTAACACACACTCTTCGTTTCAATGGCAACTGGTAAGCAACTATTAGATCAAAAAATGGAATATAATTGAACTAATTTAAGAGGTACAAGAAAACTAAAGGCCCACCCACTTTAACTCAACTAACACTAAAATAAACTTCTTACAACCCCTAGCTGGATCTATCGATTCTGGTTGTGGACTTCACCAAAACTTCAGGATATAAAAGTCATTAAGAACATTAACAAAAGAACTTGAGAAAACGGTACGGGCAACACCAATGACGGGAAATTGAAAGAAGCAAGCATTTATACACATTACAACACTAGAGTCTATTGGCATTGACATGTACATATATACATATATGCAGATATACAGTATGTTAAAAACTATTAGATCAACAATCATTTGTCTAAGCCATGTAAACTTCAACTCATACAACTCTAGGATGTAAGTGTAACCTAAGGCAGGTAAGATCCCGACCCTGTTTGATGCAATCTCATGATCTCTTTGTCCAAGTCACCACAGATAATCCCCAATCTTCACTTCAGATAAACAACAATCTCCTGAATTTGAATGATCCAGCTGTGAAATATAAGCCCAAAGTCATCTTATGCAGAATTTCGATGAAAGTCTCCCTAAAGTCAATTCAGTATTCTACTGCAGTAAAACCTTCAAGATCAATCTTTTCTTGAGCTAACTAAAAGAACCTTCTGTCTTTGGCTTTATATTGCACACCTGTAGAACTTAACTGCTTTTGTGTGCTCCAGCAACCTCCCACAGCCAGACCAACTCAGCTGCTTCTCTGCACCCACTTGACTGACCTTGAACTTACAAAATTAGATAAGAACTAGATTTGGAATATACTCCACATAATAACTTTTCCTACACCAAGTCGTATTATGAAATAGACTAACAATATGTCCACACATAACCCAAATAATAAATAAATTAACAAAACAGTCATCCTCTTATTAAAAAAAAGTAACAAAAGTAAAAAACTGAAATAAAATAAAAGGAATCATAAGGGCCAAACTCATTGGAGCTGTGACCTCTTTAGTGTGGTGATATGTCTGAATTACACTCGAAGTAGATTTTCACCGTTTTCTGCTCCTAGACCGTTTTTGTCCATTTTCTGGCTCCAATTGACTGAGGTTTCACCATAGCTGGCCAATAAAAGTTAATTTTAATCTTTTGGGAAAGGTGGCTTTCTGTGAGCTATAAGATTTTGTTGCATCATCCGATCCATGTGTCCACGGAATTGGAGCGAGGTGGCTAAAGTGGAAGTGTGCTTCCAGAGTGCTATGTGATTGACGTGTGCCATTCAGACTAAAAGGAAAATTCTATAAGACGCCAATAAGACCGGCGGTGCTTTATGGAGCAGAATGTTGGGCAATCAAGAAACAATATGTTCATAAAATGAGTATAGCTGAGATGGATGTGTGGTAAGACAAGGAAAAACAAAATTAGAAATGAACACATTTGTGAAAATATTGGAGTAGCCCCAATAAGTGACAAAATGCGGGAAAGTTGATTGAGATGGTTTGGACATGTACAACCACACCAATGAGGATGATTGTCCAAGTTGAAAGGCCTAAAAGAATGAGGGGAAGGCCAAAATGGACGTGGAGTGGGGTTCTAAGAGGATATTTTAAGAAACTTGCCTTAACGGAAAAGATGACTTTAGACAAGATTGAATGGAGGCACAGGATTCGTGCAACCGAACCCATACTGTTGGGAAAAGGCTTATGCCGATGATGACGATCCTATCCATGTTCACTCCTTTGTGATGCAAGACCGACCGGAATGAGCAACATCTATTTGCAAACTCCTAATCATTGTGAACTATAGTTCCAAATTTCATTTGGGCCCCCCACCTTCACCCCATGTTCACCAACGGGTATCCTGAGGGTTAGAAAGATAACTTCCCTTCACTGACAAACTTACAACTATCACCTCCTTGTTGTGAACTGTTACATTCTTTCTTCTACTTACCATCAAACTTCCCATCTCTCACAACTAGGAAAGTGAATTACATTTTTCAAATAACAGGCCCCCATGTTGCTTGAACAGTGAAGAATTCATCAACCAGCACCTGACCGCTGAACTGTGTTAAAGCATTTCAGATCCTCTCTCTCAAAATAATCACACAAGTCTCATCCTTTGTTACTATGATCTGCTGCAACATAGATTGCATAGCTTCCTAGCCAAAATAAAGTATCACAAAATATCTCCCTTTATGTACCACAACACTGCTAATATCTTAGTAACCGAATTAACTACACTTAATTAAGAAATTTCCCTAGTTGGTTGGTACACAAGAACTACCATCAAATAATTAGGGTTAAATCAAGATCCCAATAATTGTACACAAGCCAGCCTGCCCCTCAACCGCTCCAAAATAACATTTTCTTGCAATAAATGAAGAAACTCTCAAGAAAGACACAAGAAAACTCATTTTTCCTACATAATTAAGCGGCCGAAGATACCAAAGTGAATACCTAAATCAAAGAAAAATAGAATCAACATACCGCGATATCAAACTTCGAAGCCTTTTTAACTAAAATTACCCTTGAAAACCGTAACTTAATTAAGCTAATCAAAACACATCACCATTGAAACCCAAACTCATGTGAATATAAGAACACATCATGAGAGACAACAAAGAAGAATACAGAACTAACCAAACAGATGATAAATTAAAACTGCGACGACGAAGACGATGGTTGGTTTCCATGAAACCTCATCTAAGGCTACCTGCATTACCAAACCAAACAAAGTTAGAATCATAGAAACAAATAAAGCACAACAACAAGACACGATAAGAAGCCAGAGTAAGTAAGTAGATAAGGATAAATCCTAACATACGCATATGTAATTAACCAGTCTAACCTACGCACACCAAGCTCAGCTCCCAAAAAACTAGGGTTTCACTTCCACTTCCACTTCCACAACACTTTTTTGCTTTAGAGATCAAAAAAGAAAATTTTTACGTGGTTTTGCAATCTGCGAGCTCTATAAAGTTAGAAGTGCTTTCAGAGAAAGGAAAATGAAATTTGGAAAAAAAAAATGTTGAGAGAAGAAGGAAGATATACCGCTGGTTTCAGATCGAGTGGAGAGGCAGTTGGAGACTTGGAGTTGGAAACTTGGAAAATCTAAATGCTCTCACTGTTTTTTTTTTTTTTTACTAATTTTTTCTGAATTCATAACAGATCTGTTCCGCTACAGACAACTTTAAGAAACGAGGAACACGTAATAATAATTTAAATATATATTTTTTAATTCCTTTTTTCTATATTATATTGTTGTGCTGTTGTTTGGTTTTGTATACTTCTCGCAACTAACTGTCTCTGTATAGCTCTTTGACTACTATTTCTTCCTGAAATTCTTCCTTTTTTCGCCCTGCCCAATGCTATTAAGTTGAATTGACCATTTTGCCCTTGTTGTTTCTTCACGTAATAAGGGTAGAACGGGTAGATATGAGTTTTCTGGAGTGCCGTGACTTTTTAGTCTTCTTGTTTACTTTCGTGCTCTTCCTAGTTTTGTTTTTCAGAGGAATTATTTTTCTGAATTTACCTCACTAGGGGGGCCCCATTTTTGGCGTACCCACATAGAAGATGAATCAATGGCTGATTTTTGGTGGGGATGATCTCCTCACCATATAGATCAACCCATTCTGAAATTTCTAACCCTGTCAAATGTGGTTTTCAAGTTATACGGTAAAAATCGACGGTCCATAATTCTTCAGCTTCTAAACCAGTCTATGAATATTAGAATGATTTGAATTTTTGTGAGGATGATCTTCTCACCATAGAGATCACCCTCACCAAAAATCAGCCATTGATTCATCTTCTATGTGGGTAGGCCAAAAATGGGTGTAAAAAATGGGGGTCCCTGAGCCCCCGACCCTTGTTATTATGTGGCTCACCACAAAAAAATAATGTTTGTCTTATTTAATGGAATTTTTTTTTTCATTTTGTCTGCTCAGTAGCTTTTAGTTTTAAGGCCGAAGCTAAGCGCCTCTGCATCAGATATGTACCCGTAATAATCTTGTTATTAAAAGAAAATTTTTTCAAAAATAAAAACAAGGTTGTCTTGTCCAGGGTACATGTTAGAAGTAGAGGCACTTAGCTTCGAGCTTGAATCTAAGCAACATGGTTCGAAGTCTCAGGATCGATAGCTGCCAATCCCGATCCGGATCACCCTAATCTGAACTATCTCGGCGAAAAAAATAGCCCGATCCCGAGACTTCGAACCATGTTAAGCGAAGTTGCGCTAAAATGATCTCGAAAACATCAAGAAATACCCATAATTAAGAGAATGCTTAGATATATACGTTCATGTGTAAAAATTCTAATGTGGGATTCGACTGAAATTGCGATAGCTTAAAATTGACTCAATAAATGACTCGCTGGACCGTTTGTTGGGACCATTGATTGATACATGATGCATCCCAACCCTGTTGCATGTGTGGCATGTGTCTTTGTGAATGTAGTATGTACTTTAGATTTTTTCTTTTTAAATTCATAATGTTGGTTCTTTATGTTTGATCAAGTATGTTGATGATTACACTATAGGAGATGGACGGTTCAGATTCGCCATTTCAACACTCCATGTGCAAGGAAACTAAATACCTAGCAGGAAAGAGAGTCTGATCTGACACCCCAGAAAAAAGAATTTGACTTAGGATTATTAGATAAAAATGGGGGGAATTAAGTAATCATGTAAGATTAAGAAACCTAAAAAGTGAAATTAAAGAAATCCAGAAATATGTTGATAGGGTTTGTCTTGTAGTGTGGATTGAGGATTAGGTGAAGGGGTTGAAAGTTTGTTGGGGGCTGATAGGTGCACGTGACGTGGATGCTGTCTTCCTATTCTCAACCTCCCAAAGAATTGCAATCTCTCAAACCAATTTTCCACGCCATGGACTGGTAGCTGTGAATACCCCGCACGTGTGCAGCCGACATACTATTCTTCCGGTTCATTTCTTTTTTTAAATAAAATAATTTCCTTATATTATACTTATAATTCATAGAAATTCTTTTATCCAGGCATTTTTTTTTTTGTCCGAGCGCCCGGGTCATACATAAAATTGCCACGTGGCTTATTCTTAGAGATCAATAATATGCGAACCATCACTAAATAGAGCAAAAATAAACCTGATTAGTGGTTTTTAACCATTGGATTTGAGTCTTTTTAATCAGTTAAGATTCGAGTATTATTTTGGGGTAATCAGATCCAACGCCTAGAAACCACCAATCAGGCTGATCTACAAGTTCACCTAGGGATGGTTCAAACATCCATACGGCCATTGATCTCTAAGAGTGTTCAGATGGCATTTTTAGGTGTGGCCCGAAAGGAGATAAAAAAATGGCTACCATAAAAGCAAAAATTTATGATCTTTACTATAATTACAAAGGAACCTTCGAGGGCATGTAAAAGGACTGCTCACTTCACATATCTCTTCTTTTCGTAAGCTGCCCTCGACTCTCTTTATAGGATAAAAAGGTCTTTTGAGTAATTTCACTCTCACACTTTTCCGCTCTCTCTCTCACTCTCTCTCAATTGTTTTCCCCTAGTTGATTTTTTTCTACCTAAGTTTGTCTAGAGCTACACCCATTTCTTACATCCCGTGGTGGAGCTCACATGGAGATCATGTTGGAGAATCCAACTGCTTAATTTACAGTTTTATCCAACACTTACTTGGCCAGGTAACTAATGTGTTCACTTCCCTTGTGGGAGGTGATTGGTTCAATCCTGCCACCATGGTTTGAAGTCTCAGTTGATCCCATTCTGGATCCAGATAGGAATTGGCCCCCACCGATTTGAATGATACTGCGGATTTCTCACTAGAATTGTTCAAATTGGGGTGATCTGGCGACTAGGATCAGGGACCACCGATCCAGCCTCAAATCTAAGGCTGCAACTCAAGCAGGTTGGGTCAGGTTGGGTCAGGTTGGGGGGTCAACCCTAGCCCAACCCAACCTTAAAGGCTGTGAACCCTAACCCAACCCAACCCAAGGTCGGGCCTAGATTTTCCAACCCTAGCCCTATCAGGTTGGTTGGGTTGGTTGGGTTAGATGGGTTGGTCAATTTCTTAATTTTTTTTATTGGTTGGAAAGATTGTTAAATTTTTTTCATATTAAAATAATTTATTGGTTAATATATTAACCGTTATGCTAACCATTAAAAAATGGTTTCATTTCCAACACCGCATGGAGGAAAATATTATATTTAACATAATAAGGGAAAGTTCATTAACTCAAATACATGATAAAAGTTACTAAAGAAATAATAAAAAACAATGGTCAAAGAAAATAAGATATTTTCAATATCAACCGATCACATAAAATGTCAAAATATAGTTTCAAACAAGGTTTAAAAGGGGTCGTTATAACAATATAACGGACAGGGGGTGTTACCATTTTTTCCGTTATAACGGCTGTTATAATGAAAATAACACTTAGGGGCAAAAATGAAAAATAACAAAAAAATGGCGCCAGAATTCAAATTTTGAAATTTGAATTTCAGATTTTCAAAAAAATAGAAATAATGGCCGTTTTTTCCTTAAATTTTTCTAGAAATTAACGATCGTTATAACAAAAATAACTCCGTTATTTTATGGGTGTTTTAACGGTTTGTAACGTAATGGGAAGATCCAAATCTGTTATAACGGCCGTTTTTAAAAATATGGTTTCAAGGACATTTTGTAATCTCATGCAAGGGTTGAAGTTTGCCAAAGACAAACATCAATGAGTTGCTGCATTTACCAAAATGCAGTGTGGATGTTTGTTAGTATACTAATACATGTATGTAGTTTGTGTGTCAGGTTCGGATTGGGCCGAGCCTCAACCCTAGTCTAACCTGATTTGATCAGGTTATCAAAAATCTAACCACGCCCCACCCAAGTTCTGAAAGGGCTAATCCAACCCAACTCTAACTTCGGGTTCAACAACCTGTTGGGCTCGGGTTGAACCGACCCAAGTTGCAGCCTATTCAGATCCCGATACTTCGAACCATGAGTCCCATGTACCCACGTAAGAGAACACTAGCAACTAGTAAGTTCAGTATGCTAGCTGTGACGCATGACACACGTAAGAGGTGACTCGTGTACATGGTTAGGCGAATGTCCTCGTTGAATAGTAGTTGGTTTGTAACCGTTGATTAGTAGTTGATTTGTAACTGTCTAGCTTAGTAGTTGCTTTGTAACTGTCTCACATATGTAAAGCAAAAAATCAGGTACGTTATGGAACGCCACGTGTTGATAGACCATAGAATATTCAATCCAATAAGCAGTTTATCCAATTCTTTTTTTGTATTTGCCAATTAAGGAGTTCATTCAATAATGGGCTTGCCACCTAGCTACTTCATCAGCTATATTCTCAATTGCTGCTCGTGGTCGTGGATAAAAGCCTTTTACTTTCATTTGATAATTTTTTTGATCCATGGTGATCTTGCACTTATACTTAAGTGCCACCTGTTTACCTTGATAGTGGAGAAAAAAGCAACTACGTACAGTTAAATGCCACTTAACCCTACGACGTGGCATTTAATTATAAGTGCCAGAATGCAATGGATATGAGCCACATGGCACACCCTTAGAGGACTCTGACCGTATGGATGTTTGGCCAATAACTAGGTGGACCTATAAACCAAAAATCAGCTTGATTACTGATTTCAAACCTTCGGATCTTTGTACCTCAAATAATGGTCAATAATGCTCAAATTTCCCACGGTTTAAATCAACCCATGAAAACAATTCAAATCCAACAACTAGAAATCACTAATCACGCTTATTTTTGGTTTGTAGGTCGTCACTTAGTCCACCTAGTGATTGTTCAAACATCCATACGGTCAGAGTCCTATAAGAGTGTGCCACGTGGCTCATATTGTTCCCTGTCATCAAAGTTTTACTCGGCGCTACGCCTGCAGGTAGTAGAGGAATATCTGCCGTGGTACTGGATTGAACCCGTGACTTCACCCTTAACCATCTACTCTATGATACAGAATTCTGTTTCTAAGTTGAGACACGGAAGTCATTCAAATTGCCATGTTGTTGCACAAGTAGTAATTTAGTACTGAACCCAAGAACATATGGTCTACACCTTAGTGGGCATATACATAAAAAAAAAAAAAAAATCAGCTTGATTGGTGATTTCTAACCATTGGATTTAGGTACTTTTTCATCGAGGGCATGGAACCAACCCATATGCTTGTTCGTAAAGCCCGTAAAGCTACCTTTATCTTTCAAAAAAAAAAAAAAATAGGCACGATAGAGACAGCAAGCAGGGCTGGCTCTACCTTAAGGCCATTAAGGTGGTCGTCTAAGGCCCCAGCCCAGGTCCCACTAACCACAAGGATTTTTAGCCCACCCCTTACTGGATATACAAACCAAAAATCAACCTGATTTATTATCTCTAGTCATATATTTTAGTATTTTTTAGGACATGATTCTAGCCGTTGGATTCAAGCATGTTTTTTGGGTAGTAAATCCAATGGCTAGAAATCCTCAGTCAAGCTGATTTTTTAGTGTGCTTGTCCACCAATAGGTGGTTGAACATCCACACAATCATTGTGCCCCAAAAATGATCTATAAAGATTTCCAACGATATAGAGTTTAATTTTTTTAATTAATATCATATATATTAATATATTAAATATAACAAAAATGCCTTATATAGAGTTTTTCCCTTACGGCTCAACTTGTACGGATACGGGACGGCCTTGACCGCAAATTAACTCCCCCAAATGTCATGCACGCTCTTTCTCATCCCTACATAGACTTACAAGTAAAACTTCGATCCCTAACCGGACGGACGGTCAGTGTGGAGCCGCTGGCAACCCACAATATGAACCATGTGTCACACTCTTAGAGGACACTGATCGTATGGATGTTTGGCCAATCCCTATGTGGACTTACAAACCGAATATCAGCCTAATTAGTGATTTCAAACCTTTGAATCCTTTTACCCCAAATAATGGTCAACTTCCCTTCTAGCAACTCAGGTTTTAAAGAAATACTAGCCCACTGGTAATCTGATGTTGGATAGACCACAATCGCAACAATCCTGGTGTTGAAAAAACCTTCTCAAAGCCAAGGAATGTTTTAAGCATCACTGCATATGGATTATAGGCTCGGGTGAGCAGGTGAATATATGGAAAGACAAGTGGCTAGATGAGGATCTGGGTCTCCAACCCTTTCAATGTTTCCCCAATCGACTCCACACCATTAACGAACTTATCTTGCCTACCAGAGAATGGAATGAGGAAATGATTGCATCAATATTCCCACCTACCATTACCACCAAAATTCTGGAAATCTCACTCAGCCACCATCCTAGCCTTGATAGACTTTTCTGGAATCCATACCCCAAAGGACTCTTCACTTCCAAATCAGCTTACCATCTTCTTCACCAGGAGTCTACCTCACCTCCAACTCTCACCATTCCTCCTCGCATCTGGAGATATATTTGGACCCTTAAGATCCCAAGGCAAGGCCAATTCTTTATGTGGCGGCTCCTCTGAGATCTCCTCCCATCTAGCGCCAAACTCCATTCTCGAATTGCGACCATTGATCCATCTTGCCCACGTTGTGGAGCAACCGAGGAATCAAGCGTTCACGCCTTAATGCAATGTCCTGATAGTGTGCGCATTTGGTTTGCGTCACCTCTCTCCTGCGATGCAACAACTCTTCGCCTCTTGAACTAGTTGAGTGGCTTCTCACAAAGCTAGACCCTGTGGGCATGATAATAGAGAAGGATTTTTACACCAGCTCCTACGTCAATGTCTTGCGTTAGAAAATCTGAACCTTTCGCAATGCTTTAGTGCATAAAAAATGCAGTCACAACCCACTTAAAGTTTTGGAGAACATTGGTGCTTATATCATTGAAGCCCCCTATGAACCCCAACGTGACGCCCAGATCTACAAGTGGCAAGCCCCGCTACCAAATGTGCTTAAAATGAATACTGATGCAGCTTGGAATAGCCAATCTAAGGAGGCTGGGTTGTGATTTATCATACGCACTAACAATCTCTATTCTTTGTGACAAGAGGCCGGGCAGCAAGAACCCTCTCTGCCGAAGAAGCCGAGGCACATGCCTTAAGATGGGGCCTTGAACTAGCCACCTCAGTTGACATCTCCTCTCTTGTGATCGAATCAGATGCTCTACACCTTGTGTCCAACCTTTTCAAAGGATCATCCCAGCTGGGTAGCAAAACTTCTGGGATAGTTGTGGATATTTTACATCTTGCCTCCTTCATCCCCTCCATCACTTATGTTTATTTACCTAGACTTGCTAACTCTGTTGCTCATGATTTAGTTGCCAAAGCTAAGCACTTTTCTCATGCTTTTTGTGTGGGAGTCCAACCCTCCAAATTGGCTGGCTTTCAGCCACTAGCCCAGATGGTTCCCCTTTGTAATTTTATCTTTTGGTTAATAGATCAACTTGCTTACAAAAAAAAAAAAAAATGCTCAAATTCCGACGGTTAAAATCAACCCATTCAAATGACTCTAATCCAACACTTACAAATCATTAATCAAGCTGATTTTTGGTTTGTAGGTCCACCTAGGTATTGGTCCAACATCCATATGGTCAGTGTCTTCTAAAAATGTACCAGGTAGCTCATGTTGTGGGCCGTCAGTGGCTTCGCTAACTATCAATGGTTGGCAACCATGTTATGACCACGTGGATGTTTGGCCCAACCTTAGGTGGACCTACAGACCAAATTTAGCCTGATCAGTGATTTCTAAGCGTTGGATTGTAGCCGTTTTCACGGGTTAATTTTTTTGGTGAAATGAGTATAAATTGTATAATTTGGGGCACACAGATCCAAAGGTGTGAAATCACTATTCAAGCTGATTTTTGGTATGTAGGTCTACCTAGGGATGGCCAAACATCCATATGGTCAGTGGCCTCTAAAAGTATGCCACGTGGCTCATACGGACGTGCCTCATCAAATTTGTACTCCAAAAAAAAATAAAAAAATCAAACTGATTGGTGATTTTTGGCCTTCGAATTTGAGCAGTTAATGAGGCCCATGATAAACATAAAATCTCAAATCCAATGGCTAGAAATCACCATTCAGGATGATTTTGGTGTGGCCCAAACATTCGTAGGGTCAGTGTGCCCGAGATTGTCTGCCATGTGGCTTGGGCCGGGGGAGGAGGTTCGGTAACTTCTATCACAAGAAATTGTAAATCAGACAATCACACGCCAATGAGTTCTCGGCACGTACACAAGTGCTTTGCAACGTACCCATTGCTTTTGCTTTTGGCGTACGTGCCGAGAACTCATTGGCTGTGATTGTGTGATTTGCAATCCGATTGTGACAGAAGTTTTACTCGAAGTCCACAATCCTAATCTGGTATTTCGAGAGGTATCATTCTAAATTGTCTCGCAGTTCAGTCCTCGTACGATCCCGTAATCCTCGCCGTTGGTGCCATGCTGACATAAGCTTTTGCTTCCTTTGTTTGGCTGCAGCGAGGAATTGTCGTTATCAAGGATTTCAACCATAAACTCAAAATCAACTCGCGCCTGATATTCTCAATTCAAAAACCCTAAACCCTGAAAAGCTCAGTTTTTCCGATCAGCAGAGAAGGGAAGAAATATGAACCAGTCTTCAAACCTACTCGACGAAGCCCTAGGCCTCGAAAACCAAGCTAGGATTTCGACTCCTCCTGGCCGAGTCGTTCTGATCGAGGACTGCGTTGAGACCAGTGGCGCGTTCGTTCTTCATCAACTCATGAAACGCGCTCTCGCCCTTGACAACTCTGGTGTCGTTCTCTTCGTTGCCCTCGCACAACCCTTCTCTCACTACGAACGCATATTAAGAAAACTCGTAAGCTGCTCTTCTCTCGCTATCACACTGTTTTTTGTTTCTTTGGAGCAAACTATCAAACACCTTCTTCGTGAATTGTTGTAAATTAGTTCTGTTCAAATCCGAACAATGGTATTACATTTTTTTCCCTCTTTCTGCTTTTCTAAGGTCCAAAGATTTTTAATTTGGTGTGTATTCTTGCGGAGTAGATTAAGAAGTGCTTGCAAAAACTCGTGATTGGAGAACGTAAGACTCTTCAGTTTTTTCCATGAGTGGAAACTCTCCTTTCTTTCATGAGAATTTTTATATTTCTTTCACTTAATATAATTGTTGGTTTTGGAGTGGAAGCTGAGAACAAATCTATGGCTGGGATAGGAAGTGAGCTTCACATTTCTGCGATCATGCGATGCAATAATCAAGTGGCTATCCCATCATAGAGGGTTACCATTATTCCAGGGTGAGGTTTAAGATGGAGGAGATATGCACTTGGAAGTATTAATTGTTAAATATTTTCGCTAAAGATTTTGGAAGAGTATTGCATGCCATCCAATGTAGATTAGGCTTGAATGACTTTTGGATGTGTATTCTCCAGCATGAGATTGAACGGCTTAGAGATTTCTACAAGTAGTTTAGCCTTCATATCAAATAGCGGGGGGGGGGGGGTGGGGGTGAGGGGTTTAATTTTTCATTTTCATTCTAATTTATGTTTTAATTTTTCATTAAATGATGTGTTTTCTTCCTCTAATTGAGTTCGGATGCTCCTTGGTGGGCTGATTGATAAAATTAAAGACCTAGACCAACTTCGGAAACCAATCTACCTCAAAGGAATCTATTGATTAAACCATATAACAGGGCTGGTGGTATTTGATTAGGGAAGCAACCCAGCCCCCTATCTCCGTAGGGGATGAGGACGAACAATTGAATTCTTTTTGGAAGGAAAGCATTGGAAAGTTGACTCGAGATTCTGATATCTAAGAGAATAGTAAGAATTTGAGGCATAGTATTTTTCAATTCTGACACAAGGTACTTATTTTATTTGATTGTGTGTTTTTATTGTGTCCAGACTTAGAACATTGTGCCACCATACAAACATAGTGTACAAGATAAATATAATACCAGTCCAACCCATTTCGCGAATGTGAAGTGTCCAGGCTACTATTTTCTTGATTTTCTATTAGGTTGAGCAACCCAAAAGAATTAGTAACAATAATATATATTATCCTCCATTTTAACATTTTTAATTTACTATAATGCTTTTCCTTATAAAGACTTGCTTAGTTATTAGGTTTATATCTGAAAATATGTAATTCTCAGTCAGTGAATTTGTGACACGTTTTTCATAAATGAAGCGCGTTTATGATACTGGAGGTGTTCTTAAAACAGGGATGCAACTTACTCGCACAGAGAGAAAATAGTAGATTTTTATTCTTTGACATGCTTAAGCTGGAGTGTCCAGGTGAGAAAATCAGGTAAAAGGGTTCTTGCTAACCATCTACATCCTATGTGTCATGGTGCCAGTGAAATTTATTGATGGTGAGGAATTTACAAATATGGGTAAAATGTAGTGAAATAACTGAATATAAGAAGAAGCTAATTTGGTAGCTTGGAATCCATAATATTAAATGGTCTTGCAGGTTCCGGCACCGTGGATCCTGCCTTCTACAATATTTGGATGTCTGACATAATCGATATCCTTTGATTGTGACAAGGTTCCAAGTTCCAACTATGCTTGTGGGGATCCATGGTGCTGGATCTTACAGGACCATTTAATTTAGTGCTTCACCAGTTATTTAATGTTTTCCCTCTATATAAGAAAGCAACCTTGTAAATAATGGAAATCTTTGCGAAACAATTTGAATCAGGGGAATACATTGAGAAACCCACTTTAGCTTCTTGAAATCATAGTCTACCTTGAAAATAATATAAAATATCGTATGAATATATTCACTGTGAATGCGTCAATAGATAACAGTAATTTTCTTTGATTTGATTCATGATTAGATGGGGGTGAAGGAAACATCACTGAAGGTGGACTTATTGAATTGTATGGGAAAATCCAGAAAGCTGTGGAAGTTAGTGCCTTGGCTGAGTACAACAGGAACTGCATCACCATTATGATAGATGATATCTCTCTTTTGGAGGTGGCTGCTCATGGTTCTTCAAATCACGTCTTAGACTTTCTGCATTATTGTCACACCTTAACTTCGGAAATTGTAAGACTCAGAGGCAACTTGTAACTCTTCTTGTCTATCTCAATGCACACTTTCACTGCCTTGTTGAACCTCATTCCGCTTAGTTATCTTTTTTTACTTTCTTATTGTATCAGGGTTGCTCACTAGTTGTACTGAATCATGAGGATATCTATTCAAGCACCACGGGCTCTACACTCATTTTGCAGATGGAATACCTAGCGGATATAATGATAAAGGCAGAACCCTTGGCGACTGGGTTGGCTACTGATGTACACGGACAGGTATTATCATTATTATCAATTTTCTGTGAGTTTTCATAATATTTATATTATTTATCTTATTATTTTCTCCTGTAAAAGTTTGCAAGTGAGAAATTGATTCCAACTGTAAGGTCGTGTTTTTAAACCTCATGTTTTCAGGGCCTAGCACAGTTCAGAGATGGAAGAACTGGTTCAGTGTTGCAGCTTCTTTTCAAAAAGCCAATTCTGGTCCTGTTTTAATGGTAAAACCTAAAAAAAAAAAAAAATGGGCCCCAAAAAGTAGGCCCCCACAGTCACCAAACACAAGCCACAATAACTGGACCTGTACTGACCATGGCTGACCCCATTTTTGGGTTTCAAAACAGGCCCTAAAATTTGAGGCCCGGTTTACTAGCCAAAACACTCTGTTCAGTTGTCTCATGGGTTTCATCGCTCCAGGTTGTGCATCCATGGTGTTTGAATTTGTTGATGCAAGCAAGGCGCCATTTGACTGTTATGTCAACATGATTCAAAGACTGGACTGCAGGACAGATGGTGTTGGAATCAACGAGACACATTAAAATGGGCTCAGAAGTTATTTTGATCTTTCCCATCAATGTTATTTCAGTTTTTAGAAAAATTACTTGATTAGTAAAATGGAGAGGTTTTGCCTGGCCTCTTAGCTAATTGCGATGGAGAGTTGAAGATATGTCCAACACATTTGCATAGGTGCCAAACCTATATAGAAGTCCTACACAGTTTTTAGATATGCATTGTTGTTCAGCATTCTTGAATATGTGCCCTGTAAGCAGATTTTTACCAATCATGTTTTATTTCAACTGCTTCTCTTTCGCTCTGGCTTATTACTTTTTTCTTTGTTGCAGTTGACAGTAGTGAACAAGGGAATTGTTGATGAGCATGGGAGTTTAAGGAACAAAATATGTAATTTCCACTTCAAGGTCAAAGAAAATAGTGTTGACTATTTTTATCCTGGGAGTCGGATTTGAGGAAGCCGGAAGCTGGAAACTGTAGATCAAGAAAAACTTGTTTAGCTATAATTGATCTTATTATCAGGGCTTTCCAAGTTGCAAGGAGAATTCCAGTTCGAACTGTTCTGATTCTCTATGCAAATTGACTATGTTCCGTTCTATGCAACGCGGTATCCTCTACGCGGGGTTTAGGGTGTCCGGGTAACAGACAAGTGACAGTTTAGGACGGTTGCTCCATATGCCGGTCCTGCTCATAAATGGTATGTTCTTGAAGTAACTGATGTTTTAGTGGTCTGTTTGTAGGTTTTGGAAGTTATTATTGTTATAATCTGTGAGTTGTGACCCACGTGTACGATACAGACCGTCGATTGAATTATTTGGATAAATGAATTGCTTGCCCATCAATGATGGGCACCAAGTATTATGACAAGAACCCAGCCCTTTTCGACCCTTTACCACTAATTTTTTCTTTTTTTTGAGCTGAACTAGTGTTCTACTAATCCCAAGGACCATCCAACGGTGGTGTGGACCTAGGGGGAATAGTCTGGACCTGACGACCAATTCAATCCAGCCTCCTATCTGAACAGTCTGGACCTGACGACCACAATGTCCACCTTGAAAACAAACCACGTCCTCTTCCTTGTATGAAGAATTTGTTGTTTGGTTTCACGAGAGTTCCTGAAGATTTGGTGGGTCAATAACAACACGTGCAACTCCTTGTTTTTATTTGGTCAAAAGTAAGAATGTGTGATGTACCGAATAATTAGCATCAAAGTCCAATTTCACGGACGTGTAATGGCTGGCGTATCTTTAGTCCCAACAACAGAGAACCAGCTAAACGCTTTCCTATCTTTTGCTGGACGAAGCTTCAAATGATCATCCTCTTCTCACAACTGTCAGACTTCTCCCTCAGTCTCTCTTAATCTCCTCGACTGGACTGGTGATCTCTAGCCGTTTCATTTGAGCATTTTAATGGGGTTATTTCTGGCCGTTGGATTTTGAGCTTCTTCTTTTTTGTGCCAAGGCGTAACTGCTAGGGATCACCAATAAAGGTGATTTTTGGTGTATGCATCCACCAAGAGGTGGGCCAAACATCCAAAGGTCAGTGGGCCTGAAAGAGGCATTTTCAGAGGGGAGACTTCAAAGTTGTGGTGGTGCGTGCGCACTCGCGTGTGGGTGGGGTGGGGGGACAAAAACAGGTTTGCAGAGCAACAAAACACCAACTACTCTTATTACAAAGACAGGAGGAAGGCTACCCTTCTTTAGAGTTTTCACATCAAAGGTTCGGTCTTCACTACTATACCCACCAATTTGTCCCCCTAGATCCCCACACATTACCCACTGCAAAATCTAAAAACTTCCTCCCCACATACACAAGTTCTAATCTCATGTACACACATCCAAATGTACTACCAGCACCAGGCACAAGTCTCGTATTAGCTATTTGTGTCCCTGCTTGTGTGCTCGTACACTATATGTCGCACAAACTGCCCACGAACCCGTGGTCGCTGCTCTGCCAGCTTCTTCCTACTTTGGTATCGAACCTGAGAAGAATAACGAAAAAGGTCAAGTTCTGTCCAATTCTTCCACAACAAATTATTAAGAAAAAGAGAGTATAAACAATTGCAACTGATTAGCTGACTTTGACCATATATAAACTTGATGACCCAATGCCCTTCCAAGGCTGAATACAGCTGAAGGGCACTTCATCATCAATTCCTAAAATCTGGGGTGAATTTTGATATCACCAAGAGGGAAGTTTTTGTAGTATGTCCCATTGTTTAAAATCTTAGTAGGCATGCCTAGCATGGAATCCTATAATTTTTTATTCTGATGAGACTCTTATGCTTTTCAAGTCAATACGTCAATTAACCTGTCAGGACTTCCACTGAGTTTTCTGAAACTGTGTTGTCCCCTAGCATAAAACTAAGTGTAGAAATGAAGGCCAATCACCTTCTTTTCGAAGCATCTCTCTTTCCTCTTCTGACGGAATTTGGTCAAGGCGGCCTCCCTTGTGAACCGGTTTGTATCCACTCCGCTCCCGTTTCCACTACCGCCACAGACTCCACTTTGTCCAGCAACACCATTATCACTTTCGATGTCCGTCCCTCTGGTGTTAGCAGCAGTACTGCTTCCATTCTGCCAGTTGCTTCCATGGTTACTGCCCGAGGCGCTCCTGTTTAAGCTGTAGTTTCTAGGATTACCTTCAATGGGCCCGCCAATAACATTGGATGACCCACATTGTGTAGCTGATACTGCCATGTTCTTCAATGAGAGATCATCATGGTCTGGTGATGGCTGCTGTTGCTGCATCTTATGGACGTGGTGGTGGTGGTGGTGGTAGTGGTGATGGTGGTTGTGGACTTGGACCGGTTGATGTGCCCCTCTTGATTGTGTCAACACCATGTTAACTGCTACATCATTGGTCTTGTCGGTTTTCACTTCCTGAGGTGGACATGTACGGCCGCTCTGCACAGGTTGGAAGGAAGAGGGATGCAGGCATTGGGCTGTTGATGCTGACTTCTCATTAAAGGGCACTGGCTTGGTAAAAATATTTTTGGTGGTGGAGCCCATGTCATTGTTGCTGCTACTCCCATTGGACCGCTGATTGGGAGGAGTGCTCTTTGAATTAGATGGAAAATTGTGCATCGATTCTGTCTTCACTGCTTCTGAACTATTATCAAGTGGAGAACAGCTTCCTACGTTTCCAGTAGGAGCCTGATTAGCAATAGAGGCAGTATTGTACCTGCACAGTAATAGGCAATATATGAATGTCCAAGTCCGTTTGGATTTGTTTACAACATAGAAAATACAAATTTCGAGCTCCTTAATTTCCCTCCATACCTGGAGAAGGCAGAAAGGTCAGAACGTCTCAAAATGTTGCGGTCATCATGAGTGGTGGCCCCTACATATCCAACTCCTCTCAGCCTTTTTAAACTCAGCTCAAGGGATGGTAGCTCTTTAGTGTCAGAAGTGGCCTTATCTTTTACTGCGGTTTCTACTTGGAGATTGGTACTATTAGCAATTGAACCGATGAGATCAGCAGCTTGGGCCCTCAGTTTGCCAATAGGCTTCTCACTGTTGAGTTCCAGCAGCCCTTTATCTAATTGCTCGTTGTCTTTCTCGTTGTCTAGTCCAGGCAACTTATCCTGTTTTGTGCCTGTTAGGTTGGTAGATACATTCTTGCCTGAATATTCATGTCGTAAATCTCGAATTCTAGGTACTCCAATCTCCAAGTCCTTTCCTGCTGCAACATTGTCTGAAGAATGAAGTACAAAGCAGAAAGATGTTAGAATGACAAAAAATTCAAGCACAAATTTCTGCACATACAGTCGTGCACAGAATTATTTTTAAGGTATACCGAGAAGTTTTTCATCCTGTTCCTGGCACTCCTTCGCTGCAATCGTAGGCACACATTCATTGCCGAATGCTTCAGACTTTGAATGGATAACTTGTGCACAGGTGCTATCAGTAGGACCAGTTAATTGATCCCAGTGCGACCCTGGCTGGGGACTGTCAACTTCTACTGCCCGTTTTGTCCAGGAGCTCTGCAAAATAAGAACATAGCTATGCTCAATTTATATCCGCATTTGTTTCAAGTATCCAAGTTCTTCTGAGATAGATGCGACACAGGTATGCTATTAGCAACGTGTGCTCTAGTAAACAAATTACAATATTTAATCACGGTAAATGATCTATATAATTTTATAATTGGTGTCCTATAAAAGGATACATGAAAGCTCACTGAAAATCATATCAGAACGGCATTTAGGAGTAGGGTGTTGCTCATGATGGTTGGTTGGATGGAGTTACCCTTGATGGATTTGTTTTTCTAGGCTGGTTGTTGGTCATGGAGACCAGTTCCAGCTCTAACACTGATTTCTGTTGCTCTACAATGGATCTTATGTCTTTATCAAGGAGAACTATAGGATGTCATCCGAGTCATGCCAAACCCAGTATGCGTAGGAGGATATCTATGTCTAGTAGTAGTAGATGAAGTTGTTAGTAAAAACATAATTTGTTTGTTTATATCTTTTATATTGGGTTGTTTTAGTGACACCTTCCTAGGAATAGGGTGAACTAGTAAGGAGTCAATGGTTGGTTGATGGAGTTCACCATCGTATAACGTTTTTGTGGGTCAACGAGATTGGCCAACAGTCAAGTGAGTCTTACTAATTCACCTATTCCCTAGAGAGGTAACACTAAAATGCCTTCATATATTTTATGCTGGTCATTTATATTTTACGAGAGGCTTGGGAAGACAACAAAAAATGAGCACACTCGGGGGAATCTAGAGTGGCCCCAGGAGGGGGATAAAATAAATTGAAGTTAATTGTGATAGTTTGGGCATGTACAATGTAAACCAATAATGGGACCAGTGAGGAGCACCTTGGTGCAGTTTGAAGGCTCTAAAAGAACAAGAGGAAGCCCGAAAATGATATGGATTGAGGTAGTAAAAGAGATTTGAAGATACGCACCTTAACAAAAGATATAGCTCTAGATAGATCTGAACGGCAAATAAAGATTCATATTTTCGACCCCAAATAGTTGGGATAAGCCATCATTAATGAAGATGATTTATTTATTTGCCGACCCCAAATAGTTGGGATGAGCCATTGTTAATGAAGATGATTTATATTTTATGTCAAGACTTTTGCAAAAAGCTCTATTAACATTCCTTGATGCAAATCTAAACCAAGAGTCATCAATGAGAAGAAAGTTCAAACTTCCCCACTAAGGTGAAAAATCTCTCATTGGTCATGAACATTCATCAAAAGGAAATGCCATTTCAACGCTATAATAACAACGAAGGAAAAAGAGACAATGTGGGTCATAATGATCAATAATATGGCACTTTATACACGGATAGGAAGGACACAATGTACTCCCTTAACACCATAGTTGCCAAAGAGAGATTGGTTTTAAACATTTCTCTTACAGAGTAGTCAAAGCTTTGCCTAAGCGATGCCTTTTTGGGGACCCCTTGCACCTGAAACATGGCTCAGACAAGCGCTAGCTGAAGTTAACTCAATTTTAGATTATTAGTAAATATATTAGTTAACTTTGTTAAATACTTTATATTATAATACAAAGACAATTAGTTCATGGAATGGGGGTTTTCTTTCTCTTTGAAGAGAGAACTTTACACTCTTCTCTCTACCTTACTCTAGCCAAGTAGTGCTGGAGATAGGAGCTCTGTTTTTGGCGGGGGCAACAGGATGTAGTTATCACCATTCTTACTCCACTTATAAAGAATAGAGTCTTACTTGCTACTACTCTATGTGTGAACATGGGTTCTTCTTTTTCTGTGTTGTTAGAAAGTTGTGTAGCATGGACTACTCTTGATTTTTGTGTATAGTTATTCAAGTTCTCTTCTTTTGTTTTTTGTTTCTTCGGATTTGAAGAGAACCATCTAGTTTCATGAATTAAGGAGATAATGAAATTATTTATTATTTGAGTTTCTTCAATTATTTAAATATTATATGTAAAGATTAAATTTTGGTCACCTAGGGGAACCCGTCACTTGCCCGGCACTTGGTGCGTTTGACTACACTGGTCTCTTACTAACATGGTTTTTTTCAGCCTCTTGAACTAGATTGTGAAAAATCATCGGTGTGTCAAGGATATTATCATTATACTCAATATTTATCTCGTAGTCTATGCTTTGGTCACATTTGTGTAACATTATGTCTTAATTGCATTATTAAAATGTGTTTGCTATTAGTAACTAAAAATGACATAAACACTAGCAAACTGAAAGCAGCCAATGAACAAGTTAATGGACCACAGAAGTAAATTCACATGTTACCCAACATGCTTCAAAATAGGTAACCTATATCAACACCCTAAAACAGAAAGCAACCAACAAACAAGTAAGCAGACCATGAGAGAAATTAAAACTTGCTAATAGATAATGTACTCATCCGTCAGAATCTTGCTCCAACAAATTTATGGACATACCTGAGTGCCACTTCCATTGTCGCTTCCATCCCTGAGATTCAAACCAACACTCCCATTATCATCCTCGTTACTGCTGCCAGTATTGTTGTCAGACTCTTCAAAACTCTTTGACTTCACAGATTTTTGAGTCTGTATACCACTTTCACTCCCACTACCACTAGACTGAGAAAATGATGAGAAATTAATGCAAGGTAGAACCGCAAAAATGTCAGTTGTGGTCCCAAAATCAAATAAATACAGAAGAAACGTTGATAGTATAGATATAAAAAATGCTATAGAAACTAGACTAGTGTCCTTAATTCTAATCTGGTGATATAGATGTGATACCAATCTCTCGCGTAAAGGCTAGTATATTAGTACATCTGAAGAAGGGAACAGTTTAGCAGAAGTGTGCCCATTCCAAGGCCGAATGTCCACAATTGGTTCATGATATAGAATCTCGTATCTGAACTAAAATAAATATAGCAACTCACGCTGTGGCATCTCCTCCAAACATGCTGCCAAAGGTTTTTAAGCTCATTCTTTCGAATAGGCTTCACCAGAAAGTCAACTGCACCCTTTGACAGACACTTAAAGACAATACCCATAGAATCGTGTGATGACATCACTGCACTCAAAGTCCGTCAGATGTAGTAATTAAAACGTATCAACTTTTGCAAGCATCATGAGAGCTTTATGTTTACATCAGAACTATTAAAGAAAGGTGTGTTAGAAAAATACTTACTTATCACAGGAATATTCTTGCAAGTTTTGTGGCTCATAATCTTGCATAGAAGACCAATGCCGGATACACAAGGCATGACGACCTCAGTTAAGATGAGATCAATGTGATTGGTCAAATCTTGTAAGATTTTCCATGCTTCTAGCCCATTTGCAGTAGCAGTAACTGCCAAAAGAGTCCAAATTACACAAACAGTCAAGAAAAAACAATAAACTTTATGTGGGGCATACCATTCAACAGATTAAAATTGTTGAGTTGTAGAAGCAAACATAAGTAACAAGATGACATAGTAACATATGGAGATATTTTCCAATATCTGCAAAAATAGTAAAAAGTAACAGGCAGTTGAAAGTTCCTATGTCATACTTCTAAACTCACTATATTTTGAAAAGGTATCTATCATTAAGGATTTCACATCCAACAAATGCCAATTATAAAAACTCCTGTTTAGTGATTACAAGTTTACAACTTAAATCTGAAATATCTCCCAAATTAATCAGGAAAATAAATAAGCAAACCAAACAACTATATCCTTAGCTTGTTAACCGATGGCTTACTTTTGATTCAGATTTCTTCTTTAGTTGAATTTAGGTTTCTTCTTTAATTGACTTAGCAAGGGGGGAGAAAGGGAGATAAGAGAGAAAAAATAGAGTTCTCAAAGCAAGAATCCACCCTAAGAAGATACAAAAGATACCCTACAGAGTTGCAAAATGAACAAAACTTCCTCACTGATTGAGGACCGAGCACCAAAAATACAATTTCAATACGACCTTTTTGGTGACTAACTCTTTAGATTCGTATTCATCTTCAAAAATTCTCACATTTCTCATTCTGCACTCTCCAACAAATGCAGAATGGAAGTAACTTCCACAAGATCCGCTCCCCGTCTTGGAATTGGGCATTACTCCAGCCTTGAATGAGCTCGATTAATTTTCTAAGAACCAGCCAACAAGTATTGTAAGCTCTGAAAAGAAATCCCAAATTTGCAAGGTAAAACTAAAGTGGAGGAAGATGTGGTCTACCAGATTACTTTTACACAAGAAACACATTTTTGCCATAATCTTACCCGTACTAATCAAATGATCCGCCATCAATTGTTTTTTAAGAGATGCCATCCAAAGACTGAGTTTCGCCAAGTGAAACTCACCGGGATGGCATGAACTTTTTGGCCACTAGTAACTGAATGGGCTGAAGCAAACGATCAAACCATGAACAATCCTTTAGAATCCCACTTCGACACTAATTTGTCCTATGTATTGACATGGATAGGGACCTATTCTAGCCGAGCACATAATCCAGTAGAACTTTCCACTTCCAATTGTTCAAATGACTTCTAAACAACAAGGTTCAGACCACATGATTATTTACCCATTGGAAAGAACTTGAGAGAGAAACCTGTTTATCAATTGCCATAGTGTGAAGCTCCGAGAAGTCTCTGAGGGGCAAGTGACCGCACCAAAGATCCTCCCAAAATCTATTTTTTTTCCTAATCCCACCTTCATGCTAATGTCTCTAATGATTGGTAATTCCTCTCCAAAATGAACGTCATTGGTGTCCCAACCCTGATTCCAACTACCATACTTACTTTCTACGACTCTCCTCCACAAGGATCCAGGTTCTCCACCGTCCCCCAAATTACTTGCCCAAAAACGCCTTGTTCATCAGTTTAAGACCAAGGCCTCCCACTGATTTTGACATGCTTACCATTTTCCAGTCAACTAAATGAAACTTCTCTCATTCATCTTTTCCATTCCAAAGGAAGTCTCTCTCTAACTTCTCAACTCTTTTTGCAATTGAAGCTGGAATAGAGAAAAAAGAAAGACAATAAATTGGTAATCTTGAAAGTGTGCTCATAATTGATGTAACCTTGCCTCGTTTGGAAAGGTAGCCCTTGTTCCCCCCCACTAGTTTCTTTTCAAAGCACCGAAGCACTGGATCCCACAAAGCTATAGACTGGTAATAATCCGTGATATGACAAAAAGAGGCATGTTTCATTTGCCTTTTTCTGTTTTAATTTATTTTTAAAAATTCAATGACTGCAATTAGTGGGGGAAAAAGTACATTAAAGTTAGGTTATAGGCACGACATGGACAAGGGCGTTATCCACATGGCCAATCCAGAGGTCCATCTATCAGATGGACGGTCTGGAGTGGCCATGTCAGCCTTCCACATGTAAAGAGAATGCACTACACATAATTCCTATTGTTTTGTTTTCTACCCATTCTTTTGTCGGTATGTGTAGATGGAACCCATGTCCTCAATGATAGGAAAAATTAGTAAAATAAGCATGGATGATTACTTCTGCAAATTTTTCATAAGCTGTATATAGACTAAATTTACAGAAACATCAATAAAAGTGCATTAAGCAAAATGATATGACATCAAATGATCAAATGCGAACAAGTTATGAAAAAACTGCATCAGGTGTAAAAGAATATCCATCTTTTTTTTTTTGATCGGTTAAAAGAATATCCATCTCATCTTCTACTAAAGAAGAACAATAGTTCAATACAAGTACATAACATTCATTGCCACGTAGACATGTCAAGACCACTTACATATCACTCAATCCAAATTGTTAACAGCTATAAAAACAAGATCTAAGCCATACAACTTCTAACAAAACGGAACACGATTTTCACACTAGGATATTAGATGAGTTTAGCAGGTCTGAGAGGATCTATAGCCCTCAAATCAAAAGAATAACTCGGAATAGCAAGAAGGTTATGCACCGTCTCAAAACTCATATGTTGATGAAGAACATAATAAATATCCTTTCTTTTCAAATTAGTAAAAATATGTCGACTTCAAGTTCCTGACCATTTACAAAGAACATCCTTCGTCAAGAAAAGTCGGCTACCAACCTTCATAACCACAATTACGAAGAAGAGCACTGACAACATGACGTGTTGAATCATCGTTTTCCACCAGCAAAACCTTCAGCGACCTAAGAGGGAGAAACCTTTCCCAACGAACCACTGGCCCTTGAGATTGTTGCTGCTGTTTCTGCAGACCAGCCTGGGCCTGGGCAGCCCCTCCGTGTCCATTGTTTACATCTTCAGTGACCTCGTTAATCCGAGATTCATCTTCCTCCGAGAGACCTTGTCCCTCCCCCACAACTCCGTCCCTAACTTCCTTGTGCACATCCCGCATGTGGTAATTTACTTCCGCCAACCCTTTGTTCCCAGCACCAGCAGTGTTCACTGGAACACTACCCATCAACCAGATTCAAAAAGACCAATGATGAGAAAGGCGCTGGATTGGACCGGTAAGAAACCCCCCTTCACTCCACAAGAAAACTTGCACATGTCTTCAAGAAAGCACCCTCTGCAAGAACAAACCCTTCGATCTAATCCCAGGCACCAACAAACGTGCAAATAGGCCAGATCAACAGTCACACGCAAAGCAGATCCAGTGAAAAAAGATACAAATCATCCCGAATCAGACCCCAACGATCTTAATCTGCACAAAAAAAGTCAGATCCCTATCACTCAGTCTTACCCTGTGTGAGCAGAGCAAAATAGCAGACCAACTACACTAATCCAAACCCTAATATCTACTCAAACAGATGAAATTGGTTCCGAATAAAAGGTCGAACGATTCAAGGAAAGCGATCTAGAACATCTAATATAAGAAACCAAAATCTCTACAGAATCATTAACAGGTCAATAATTTCATAATCTTCAAACTCAATAAAAAGTCGTGATTTAAACGAGAGAAAAAAAATTCAAAAAATGAATAAAATCCCTCCTTAACTATACTGAATCTAGAGAAGAAGAAGAAAAAAAATCACACCATTTCAACTTTTGTGGAAAAAAAATCCTAAAAAGGAGTTTCGATTGAAAGAACTACCTTCAAAGATCCATCAACGGAGGGCGAAGCGGCTATAATCGAGCTCCACAAAAAATTGAACAAAACAGTCTGATCAGAGCCTTAAAAATGTCAAAAATCGGAGAGACTGAAAGCAAGAGAGATGAGTTACAGTGGGTTAGGGTTTTCTATTTTAATGTTGCAGATTGGAAGCTTGATTGGTCGAGAAACTGTGAGGCTAAGGTGAGAGAATATCTTCCCCATGACCTCATCGAAGAGAGATATTAGATTCGTAAGGTTACTGACGTGGAACAAATGGAGGTCCGGAAGTGCCACGTAGGATGAGAGATTGTCTGACATGGACAAATACGGAGCCATGGATTGTCTGAGATCCAAAAAATCTAAAGACGGAAGCTCAGTAGTTTTCAGCGGCATCTCAAGTGATCCTCCAGATCGGGCCTTTGCCACGTGGCTCTACGCATGCTCGGTTAAAGGTCTTATTTTCAGAGGTTTAGGTGCGTGCCTCGTGTCAGCTGGTCCCCAAAAACCTAGAGATATTCTTGGTGCTACTTTTCTCAAATGACAAAATTAACCCTTACCTGGTTTTTATTCCCACATAAATCTTACAAACTACAAAGCTTTCCGTGCAGAGGTATCCCGATGCAGAGAAAACATTCGCTGCCCCCGGGCGACTTCAAACTTTGAAGTCTCCCCGCCCAAAATGTCTGACAAGTACCCCAATCCCTTAACTCAATCCTGGTTAAGCCCTTGATTAGTGGTCAAAAAGGGGTACTTGTCAGACATTTTTGGAGGGGGACATCAAAGTTTGAAGTCCCCCCGACCAGCAAAAATTTTCTCCCCGATGCAGAGGACTCTCGTGGCCCTACATAGCTCACGTTTTTGCACACCGATTACATGGATGTTGAGTCCACCCATTGGTGGATATACACACTAAAAATCAGCTTTGATGGAGGATTTCTAGCCGTGGATTTGTATCCAAAAAACTATGCTTGAATCCAATGGTTAGTATCAATCCATGAAAAATGCTAAAATATATTAGGCTAATTTTTGGTATGTATATCCATCAAGGGGTGTCAGGGTCGATACAATTTGAGGCCTAAGGCGAAAACTCTGTATAAGGCCCTTTTTTATATTTAATTAATTAAAAATTAAACTCTATATTTAGATGGAAAGGACTCTGGTGTAGTTGTTGTAGAGGACTCTTGTGGCCCTACATAGATCATTCTTTTGGGCCCAACGGCTGCACAGATGTTCAGCCCAACTATTCGTGGATAAACACACTAAAAATCAGCTTTGATTGATGATTTCTAGCCATTGGATTTATTACCCAAAAAATAGGCTTGAATCCAACAGCTAGAATCATGTCCTAAAAAGTACTAAAATCTATGGCTAAAGATAATCAATCAGGTTGCTTTTTGGTTTGTATATCCAATAAGGGGTGGACTAAATATCCATGTGGTTAGTGGGATCTGGGCTGGGGGCCTTCTCTCACCAAGGAGCCTTAGGTTATGCCCTTAAGGTAGAGCCGGCCCCGAGGGTTGTGCAGCCTAAACATCCAAGCGGTTGGTGTGTTCAACGAATGTGCTATGTAGAGCCACAAGAGTCCTCCACGCATCCAAAATCCTTTGCATTTAAAAGTTTCCCCATGAAAAGAGAAGATAATTTTTGACATACCTCTATGTTATCTTTGAAATTTGATATTCTCCCACAATTTGAAAAATTGACTTACTCCATGACCTGGTCAGATGTCATTTGACCTCGTTTGACTAACATAAATTGTTTGAAAGGATGAAGTATCCTCTTCAGTCTAGGACATGTGAAGGGTTTTGGCCGAAACCCTAACTCTCAAATCGGATGTATGTGGTGGTTGGCTGGCCACGAGACTCCGACATGTTGGTTGTCAGAGATAAACTTTCTTTTAAATGATGGAATCTTGACTCAAATCTTCATCTAAATGTACAATGTACACAAAAATCATTAGGGTCTTTCTACTCCACGATCAAATGAAAAATTTTAACCAAAAAAGTCTGGAAAATTGAAAAATTAAAATAATTTGTGCATTTTGTGCACTAATTTTCTAAAAAACAGAAACCCATTCGCCTCGCGATCCCGTGCAACCAACATACTAGAGTCTCGTGACCAGCCAACCACCAAAAACATCTAATTTGGGAGTTAGGGTCTTGACAGAAACCCTCCACATGTTGTGATCCAAAGTTGATTTTTGGGACTGGTTCGCCGGATTTTGAACACCAAGTCATAACCTCTTTTGGAGGGTGGAGACCCTCCTTACACTTATTTCTTAGCTAGAGTGAGGGCAGTAGAGTTAATGTGTACCCTTGTAGTAGGTGGGAAAATTCGGTTTTCCTCGACCCCCCTCTAGAAATTGCTATACAACTAGTACTAGTTGGTTTAATGTGCTAGTGACACGTGCAGGTGGCGATCGTGTCCGTGGTGTTGACGGCTTGGCCTGGTGCGAGAGGGTGGCAGCTCGAGATGGTCACTGATGGATATGATCCCATGTTTGCGTGTCACTTTTTGATAAGGCTTGCCTAGTGGGCGCTCTGCCTACATTGAAACAATCTCACATTTGTAGCCCAAAAAGTAAAAATAAAAAGACTTTTTGTGGCTATAATAAAGTTATCCACCTTCTTTGCATTACATGGTCGATGTGACGTGTAAATAAGAGTTTGATTTGATGCGTGAAGCCTCAAGCATAGAAGCTTTAGAGTAAAATTTTGATGACAGGGTGGCTCATTATTAGAGGACTATCCGTATGGATGTTTGGACGATCCTTCCTACAAACCAAAAATCAGCTCGATTAGTGCTTTCTAGGCGTCGGATTGGAATAATTTTCACGGGCTGATTTTAACCATGGGAATTTGAGTATTATATTGACCATTATTTGAGGTACATAGATCCAAAGGTTTGAAATCACTAACCAAGTTGATTTTTGGTTTGTAGGTCCACCTAATGATTGGAAAAACATCCATAGGGTCAGAGTCCTCAAAGAGTGTACAAAGTGGCTCATATTGTGCCATGTCATCGAAGTTTTATATGAGTAAAAATTGACTGACCGCCAGAAACCAAGCGGCACATACCCCGAGCCACCCGTTTCGGATTTAAAACACTACACTCGGAGCACGTGTCGTTGGCAGTGTGGCAGTCAACGCGACTTCACTGATAGCCAGCAGTCAGCGAAGTTTTACTGGTTTTATATAGGATTTAGAGACGATGGTGATAGGTACAAGAGCTGTCAAACCATGCTGCCCCGGGAATATCACCTAGTGACTGACAAACATCCATACGGTCAGCATCCGCTAAGAGAGTGTCACGTGGCTCATAATGTGGGGGCTGTGATGAGCTTCGCTCACACACCATGAGGAACTGAAGTTTGTAAGGGTGGGTGTCCTTATCAGTTGATTCCAGTAGAGAAGGACTTTTGGGAGGGATTGTGAACTGGAGCTCTGGATTAGAAAGTGTCGTTTTATAACCTTTGCATCTTTCCCTTGTAATAGTCTTCCAAAGCTTTAATCTTATGACTCTGAATTGAGGATCCCTTTGCCCTTTCTGTTTATGGGGCTATAAACTTTCGCTTTTTCTTTTTCCTTCTTTGGAATATTTTCACGTGTACCTTTTGCTGCTTGTCTTCAAATATGTACCATTTTCTTGGCCCTGGTATAAAGTTACAACTTTTTTGTTGAGATAGGCAAGAAGAAAAAGTTTCTAGGTTGCTTATAGAGATCTTCAAATAATACGATCATAGCATGATGACATGAATGTGTGTCGTGGGACATGTATCACCATGGCTGACACTTGTCGTGTTGGCAGTTATGCGACATGTTAGAGACTGAAGTTAACTTATACCATTCTACGTACCCAACTCGTATGTTTATGTTCATAGTCAGATATTTGAATGACATGATCTCATGGTTCGGGGGTATGGTGCCATTTAGGTACAATAAGGTAAGTCGTTGGACACTCTGAACGTCCAACTGTGTGAATGAGAGTTTCATGTTAGCTAGGTAATCTACCCTTTTTTGAAAAATAAAACATGCAAACAAAGGGAGAAAACCGGTTGGCATGGTCTCCCAGTTTTTCTTAGGTACACGTCGTGACTATTGGTGCTGAACACTTTTTGTATCCAACATCATTGGACACTACAATTATACCGAAGGCAATACACTTTCAGAATTTTATTGACGTTGGGACATAAAAGTTTCTTTAGATACACCTGTCGGGATTTTATCGATGTTGGACACTTTTATGTCGATCATTGTTGGACACTACAGTTATCCTTCTCGGATAGCAATATAAAAGTTCTGGATCAATGCTCTTTTGTGCCCTACCCCATGTGGGGGCCAAAACCTTTAGGGCTATTTGGACGTCAATCCTTCATCTAGTCTAGCACATTTCTCACGTAAGGGAAGAGGCACAACTCCACTTTTACCTAGGAAATACGGGTCATAAAAGGTTAGCCCTTGAAGCCCTTCAACAACTCTAAATGGCCAGTCCAACTCCTCTCTAACAGATCGGGTGTGGTTCTAGACAGTCACATTGTATTATTGACTAGGTCTCTAATACTTGAAGTGTTGCCTTCTCGTGGGCCAAGGATTTTTGAATCCTGAGGGGTGGACGCCCTTACGACTGTCAGAATCGGAGCAGGAGCGGGGCGCAATGTACCTTTAGGACATTGCGTTGAACACAAGCCTTCGTTAGTCTTTGCAATTCCGTCCACTCTTTCATTTTTTGGAAGTGATCTAGAAAAGCATACGACTGCTGACTGCTATCTCGTAGATTGCCATCAAAAGGTGACCCATCAACTGCATGGTCAGTATTACTAAATCATCCCAAAATATTAAAACAAAAGAAGTAATAGTATTTATTCTGCTTACTGTCCAAACAATACAACACCCTCCCTTTTCCAACTCTATTATCTCCAAAATACCGACTCAACGGCCTCCTCATTGAATGGGTAACCGTATTTCAAGCCTTTATTTCAGGAATTTTTTTAGTTTGTCGGAATAAATACGCATGCACATCACATGCGAAGAATGTCCGACTCACCTTATGAATCACTGTTATATTATCATAAATCATGCCACTGCAGACTGCTTATCATGCTCATCAAGATTCAAAGCTTGCAGCAGCTTTGGCCAGGATTCTGGGATTCCTCCTGGGAGATCAAACTCCAATAACTTCCCTTGGCTGCGGTAGAACTCCTCCAAAGGCTGGCTCTGCATGAATAAAATGATTTCCAATGAGCCAATCTGCACTTGAGACCCAAAAAAAGATGATGATGATGGTGAAGATGAGAACAATGATGATGAAGCAGTATTATCAGTTTTAGGTCACAAGCATCTGACATGTTAAAGATTCTTCATATTTCGTGATATCGACAAGTCGCAGGTTACCCCAGCACCATGTGATTCGGATCCTGAGTTAGAAGTTCTAGAATAACTGCAAGCAGAAAAACATGGTACAGAGCTGGAAAAAGAAAAAGGGTTAACTTCTCTCATGATTTTCCTAATTTTCAGAACCTTGACAAATACAAACCGTAGTTGGACATAAGGATAATGTGGTGATGTTAGATACCACAAGAATCTTGATTCTATTATCTACAAGGAGGGAGAGATTGAGGATGTTGCCCATAAAATTAGAGTTGCATGGCTTAAGTAGAGATGTGCTTCCAGAGTGCCATGTGCCCAATGAACATTGGAAGGAGGAACTAGATTCATGCAGCCATCCCATATAGTTGGGATAAGGCTTATGATAATGACAACGTTGAAAACCACCAGAAATGGCAATACCTTGTCTCACTCTCCATGAGCAGTGGATGCACCTATTGATCTGGACCCAGCAACAGAAGTACCTCTTGGACAGGTCTGTGTACAAAAACTCCCCAAGAATTTCCCAACTGTTACAATTTATCCCTTCTTTTGAATAATCAGCAAAACATGTGTGATGGTCCACAAAGAGTTTGTTAATCAGATAATTAGGATTATCCAATTAATTCAATTTTTCATCTGCAGTCCATCCAAAAGGTTGTCAATAGATTGGATGACTGTGATTTGTGAACACATCCACTTAGTTGTGAAATGTGAGGCACCACATTCTTCATGATGTATCTCATCACATTATATCTTCTCTAAGATCATCGTACAAAACTGTGCTCATTTCCATGATTTCACACTATTTGAAAGCCCCTTCGAGTGCAAGAATTGTTAACGTGTCTTCTAGAACCTGAAGTCCAACAACAACAATAGAGAAAGCTTTTTGAGATGAGAGAACAATACCATGTCACCATATATACGGAGTCGTTCTTTTACGACTGTTTCTGTATCGTCGGATCGAGTAATGAGCTTCGACTCACAATTTGGAGGAGGTAGAAGTGGAGCCATGTATATCCCAGGGCTCCCATTTTCACCCCTGATGTTAATGGAGGCAACATTAAAGTTCCCTCCACACTGGCTGCAAATCCTTCTTCCCAGACATTTCTCAAGTAGTACATCTTCGCGGAGCTTTAGGTTAATCACCAAGTCAATGTCAATCGGTCCCTCCAATATTTCCTAAAAACGAAAAGGAAAGAAGAAAATAGAACGCATAAATAAAATGTCTACAGAATCTACATATTAACAATAGAACTCAAGAACAGTTGCAATGCTATATGCCCAGGACTAAAATTATGACATTATAATAGGGGTCAGGATCGGGGGACAACATTTTCATACAACATTTTTGACAACAATTTTGGTGTACCCACATGGAAGATGAATCAATAGCTGATTTTCGGTGTGGGTGATCTCCTCACCATATAGATCATCCCTACAAAAAATCAGCACATTCTGAAATTTCTAACCTCATCAAATGTGGTTTTCACGTTAACAATAAAAATAGACGGTCCATAATTCTTCAACTTGTAAACCGGTCTACGAATATCAGAATGATTTGAATTTTTGTGAGGATGATCTCCTCACCAAAGAGACCATCCTCGCCAAAAATCATCCCATTCCAAAACTTCTAATTTATATATTAGGCCACACCAAGTTTTTGTTGTCAAAAATGTTGTATGAAAATGTTGTCCCCCGATCCTGACCCTTATAATAGTCCTTGAACTCTGCCATACACATGGTTACACATGCTCAGCCTTCCAGGCAGTCCAATAATTAAGCAACATCCTGCATTGACTGTATACCACTTAAATGTACATAACAGTCCGATCAGTGCATACTTGTCTGGAAGCTTTCATGCTAATAAGTCCAAGATACTTATTCTTGTGGAAGCAGCAGTTGACCTGGCGGATAGAGTGGGATGAAGCAGAATTGCAATTTAGTTTACTTCAGATTAGGTTTGAGCTTTAGTGTGATCTAAGATCTGTTAATCACCCCTTAACCTGGGATTATCCCGACACATCAATAAGAATTGAACAAGGATAGAGCTATCCAATTCAGGCATCTGGAATATCTTTTCTTGACTGGCCAAAAGTAACATCACAGCTGGTGGTTAGGTCATTCGATTGTGTTGATTTTTGGAGTAAGAGTTCCCCTTATGGGACCAATCAAAGGGTGGGTCTCAACCACCTAGCATGCATGACATGTTTACCAAGGCAGGGACATTGGCTTCTTCCATTCTCACATCCTATAACAAGTCCCTTTGAACAAAGGCATGCTTAGCTCAGTTTCACTAACTTTGTTCAAATATGCCTTCCTAGGGGATGATACATAAAGCCAGACTTGAATTTTGACATGCCTACTCTTTATCATCACAAAGGTGCTCACCGCTTGTCTTATCGTTCGTGGGAAACCATCAAGAATGAATCCTGATTCACCTTTAGCTTCTCCAGCTTTAAGCCGTTTAGACAACAAATTTATGATAATTTCATCTGACACCAATTTCCCTTGGTTTACGATCTCCGCAAGCTGTAAAAGATAAGTAAAAAAATTAATAAATAGAGAATAAAAAGAACATTTCATGGTAAAACAGTAGTTTGATTGAAGCATCACTTCCATATTTTATTAATTTGCTTGCACAATCCTTGGATCTTAACAATATTTACAATATTTGATTGTTCATGAGCTATGTAACAAGGACACGACACTTAGAATTTTTGCCGTGTCAGGCACGTCATCACATGGACATGCACATCCCCACACACCAGTGTCACCTTTTATTTTAATGTTTTTTTTACAAATGGTTCTCGACATTGATTAGTGTGACGCTAAAAAAATCAAGTAGTCGAATTTTTCTCGTTACATCTCTTCGGTATGAAGGCAAGTGCAAACTCCTCAGACGAAGCTTGATTTGATTAATATCCATGGCAACTAGTAGCATGACGGAGTTTCAGTAAAAGACAAATAAACACAACATGATGGTAAATAGTTTTTTCGAAAAAAACAAGAAAAGGTAATCTAATGCATAGAAGAACATAATAAAAGGTTTGATCAATTGGACCAGACATTGAAGCGAGCTCTAGGTAAACATAATAAAAGGTTTGATCAATTGGACCAGAAATTGAAGCAAGCTCTAGGTATCTAGCTTTCAAGGACAAGGCATGTATTTCCTCCAAGGCCTGGCCATTAGAAGATGGAAATGTGCCATGGGAGCCTCAAAGTCGGTTGTATGGAATAGTTGATAAGTCGAGACGATGGACAGGTATTTTTGTCATGGGGTCAGTGTCATTCTTAAGCTACAACTATATACTGAGAGTCAGACTTGAGTTAATTCTTGAGTCGTGAAGGCATAATGTCAAATAGGAATCCAACATGATCTGCCTTGAAACCAGTGTTTCAAAACCCGACAACTGAACTTAACGCAGAAGCTCATTGGGTCAAGTTGACTGGATGACTTGCGAGTCGACTCAAAATCTATAAAAATTATTAAAATCCATAAAAATTAGAAAAACATTAAAAATATAAAAAAAAAAAAGAAAAAAAAAAGATACAATATGATTTATAATACTCATTTTGGCAAAATGTAACCTACAAAAATAAAAGAAGACTGTTCTTTTTGACTCATGAGTCGAGTCGAGTCGGCAAGTAACTACAAATCAAGTTACTAGTTTGAGTCAAGTTGAGCCGAGCCGAGCCAACTCAGCCAAGTTGATTCAGATGTGTTTTCAAGTCGACTCAGCAAGTAGCTACAAATCAAGTAACTAGTCCAAGTCTACCTAAAATCTCAAGAAGCCAATTCAACTAGCCCAAGCTCCAAGTAGACTCGTCAAACTATACTTAAAACTATCAATCCTGGCGGCAGCCAGACATGTGAATGCTCCTACATGCACTAGAGAAGCACATTTTGAGTGTTGATAAATCATTATGATCCCATCTCTACTAATTGTTATAATCAATTTTAGTATACTCTAGGGCTAGGGGCGATAAATACAGTTACGAGCACAATGACAAGGTCTATACTCTATACCATTACTGGATTTCATGGAAGAACCCAAACAAGTACTTCCCATTGACATAAAGCCTTAACCAAATGTGATGTACTAAGGCTTCTCCACATTATTGCTCGACTACTTTCCTCTAATAACATGACAAGAAGTTTTACGATGTCATATTATTTACTTTATTATATCAAAAATTACTTTTGCAAGGAACCAAGGAATAGGTGTGCCATCATATCTTCTCCATAAAATATGACTTCTCTAAGGGAGAGAAAGGAACCAAGGAATAGGTTCCCCATCATCTCCTCCATAAAATATGACCTCCCCAAGGGAGAGATCAAACACAACACCAATAATAACAGGAAACCTCTAATATAATGCACTTCTCATATACAATGAGCAAGGGAAGAACTAATCCTCCTTGCTTGAAGAGAAACATATTCCCAACAATGTTATATTTGACCATACTACAAAAAGTGTACAAAAACTCCTTTTCGAACAGCATACTTGCTTGTTTTTCTGAGATATTAAAGACTATTGCTGGGAGTTTCCTACAAACTACAAGGACTAGATAATCCATTATCCGCGTACATTATAACCTATTTGATTGTGGTCTTCAGACTCAATTATGGATTTCTGACCACATTCTTTACGGGGCCCTCTTATCTCTTCCTTCTTTGAGCTTGAGTTGTGGAAAAACATGTTGAGGAGGTAGAAGTAAGAACTATAAGTTCTCCTCTGCATTTCCCTTGAGAAAGGAGGGATGTGGAAATATATTAAGAGCTCTTAAATTAAGGCTAATATTTTTTCCCTTTCTACTCAAAAGGTAATTAATTGCTCTCCGTGTTGCAGCAAAGATAAACAGAACACAAAGAGACCAAAAACTTGACTAGGTTCTCAAATTTTATCATATAATTTATAAGTACATTATTACAGTAAATATAACCATACCCTAAATGAAAACAAATTAAATAAAATATGTTGTTGGAAAAAAATTTATACTAGAGCCTATTTATGGTCTAAGAACTATGAGAAAATTAAAATTAAAAATTAACTGCTTAAATCCCACAATAAGGCACGGCTGGTGCATCAAAGTTCAAAAGTTTGCAATTGACTCGAAGTCACTGAGGCTTGAAGTTGACGTGGCTGAATCGACACGGAACATAGATTGTTGAAACAGGGAAAAGGTCAAAAAGGCCACTAACTATAGTTCAAACACTTGGACACTTTGAGTAAATCTCCACATATCCTGATGGCGGAAGAAGCTTAGCGTGATTTAGGAGAAAATCCCTTTACTTAACCATTCATCTCAACCATAGACTTCGATTCATTTTTTATCACAGAAAACAAAGAAATAGAACAGAACAATTTCTGCAACTTCTTTGGAAGCTTGAAACATGATGATGGCAATTCTAAGATAACATCATCCCCATAGCCAAAAAGTGACAATGGTGATACGCAATATGTCTTCCAAAGTTCAAATCAAGCACCTGAAAATTGAAACAAGAGTATCGAATAGGTGGTCAAAAGTCAAGAACTACTTGAACTCGTGATTGTCTAAGCATAGATTCTTTCTTTGAGAAAAAGCATGTTCAGTTGATGTGGCATTGTGGACAAACATCCAAGTCAATGCACATGGAGACACTCAGAACTGTCCTGATTGATAGGGTAGGGTCATTTTCAAGTGGATCCTATAGTGAAGGGCATCTTGAGATCGTTGCTAACTTAGTTCAGTACTTTGAAAAGTGTAGGAAACAAGTTTGATTATAGTGGGCATTAAATTAATTATCTCCACCATATGAGAGAGACGTAGATTGTAGGTAGATCATGAAGGCTGTGATGTTGAGAGATCCATATCTTTTAGTGAGTTTAACGTTATTGATCGGATATCTAGATAAACCAATTGATGATCAAACAAAAGAAGGGTTGAGCTCAAACCCTTTTGAACCATAAAAGATTTACCTTTTTTTGTATCATAAAGCAATTATAATTTATAACACAGGCGGATTTCGACACAATGCACTGCTAAGTTTTTCTTAGAAGGAAAACCCCTGAAAAACTCTTACACGGTGATAATCCAAGCAATCCAATCCTTGTTTTTCAAGTTTTTAATCCCTTACTTTTTTTAATCTAAATAATAATAAATGCACCCTTGACAGTGATATATGTTGTATGTGTAAATCCTGTGTCTCTTTTTTACAATTATTTATAAGAAAATAAACCTTAAAAGCTAACTTAAGAACTAAGAAACTAATCTGAACCATAGATTCAAATCACCTAAATCTAACTTCTAAAACAACTAGAATACCCCTAAATCCCGTCCTTACCATTATACCTAGATTTCTAACACAATTTTGAAGCCTGAAAAGTCAAAATCTCAACAAAATTCATGAGACAGGTTTTGTAGATCTCATAACAAGCATTCCAACGTCTTCTCAATTGGATATTTGAAACTGCATCAATTTATAGTGTCTTTTGGATCTAACGAAAGAATAGTGATAGCTTGCGATAATCAATCTAAGATTCTAAGCAGACAGATCTCATTTGTTTATGCAACCACTTCCAGATAATCAAACTAACAAATATTCAAACAAGTAGAGGAAGAAAAATCAACAAGAATGAAGTGAAATTGAAATTTTGGAACCCTAATAAACCTGTTGTGAGAGGGGACCAGAGGAGGAGAGCTCCTCTCGAACGAGATCACCAGTGGCGATGTGAGGGACGCCGAGAAGGTTGGAGAGACGGCTAGCGTAGGTGCCCTTACCGACACCTGGGCAGCCCAGGAAAACCCATTGGACGTTTCTGTCCTTTGGATCTCGACGGGGAGGGAGGGATTTGTGAGGGAAAGAGGAAGAGAAACGAAGGTCAGTTTCGGAAGTCACAGCTGAAGAGAAGCTCCTTAGAGTACAAGTACTACGAGAGAACGACAAGCCTTTTGCTCTTAACAGGCGGTTCACGGCCGCCATGGAAAGAACAAATCGTAGTAGCAGAGAGAGAGAGAAAGAAAGATAGATTTGAGGCAGTTGCACGGAACTGGGAGACGGGTCGGCGGTTTTGCGGTTTTCAATGGCACATGGGAAATGCGGAACTTTCTATGGATGGGTGATGGTGAGCCGCGAGGCGGAACTTAATATTATTGTAGGACTTAAAGGGCCCAAGGAGATGTTTGGATGTAACCCGGTGAGGCCTGAGCGGGTCTCTTAAGATCCTATTTTGCCGTAGGTATAGGATAACCCACTTTTTGGGATTATTGCTTTCTCAGTTGGCCACACTATCTTCGGGTGTCCTTCTCGTGAGTCATGATTGGATAAGGAGTTGAACTTTTGGGTCCCAATCAACCCATATTCTTGGCTTTTTTGCACTTTGATTTTGTGCCAGCTTCTATTTCTGTAACCCTCACTCTTTAGCAGTTAACCCATTATTGAGCTAGAGAACAATAACCTTGCATACAGACACATCCTTGAAGTATTAGGTAACGGCACACTAGTTTACGTTCTACACGTTGCCAAGTGCCAATCCTAGAATCATCAAGACGATTCAAGTCAAGGTTCAAAGTCTCGGGATCAGAGGCTGGATCAGTCCAATCCAGAACGGGATCGGCCCATCTCGCCCGAGACAAAGTGGGACCTGGATTGGCCGAGACATTGAACCATGGTTCAAATGGTTGCACCTCGTTGGATGGTGATAGCCAAAAACAAACGAAACCAAATTAGTTTTACAGCTTACCCTTTAACCGTTATTTTTGTTTCGTTGAAAAATGAACTCAAATAATGGGTTACATTGTAACGGTCTTGATCTGGATTCTGGATTGAAAGAAACACGTAACAACTAACCCCCAGGTTAACCTTTGGTTAAGGACAGATTTTGTAAAAACATTGGGTAAACAGGGGGTTTGTTATTGCGTGTCGCCTTCTGGCCACATTTGCATATTTTATAGCCTTGCCTAGTGAACACGCTTTGGGAATTTTTCAACTTCATTCCCACCAAAAGTATACTTGGGGGGTCCACGATATTGATGGCCACGTGCAATTAGACACGAGGGCCAAGAACAACTGCAGAGTCTTTGCTGCTTGCCAAAAGCATGCCCCCAGCTGGCTCCGTATTTCCAAACAAAGGACGTTGATCGTAAGCACCAGTACTACCCAAACACCACCCACCCTACAAACAGTTAGCCAATATTAAGTGAATATTATCTCTACTGTGGCTGATAAAATTAGGTCCATATCAGCAATAATACTGCGGGCGCCTGCTGAAATAGAACTCACAAGCTGAGAAACAGACAGCTCAAGCAAATTACTAAAATCACAGAATACAATCTTACAAAACCTAGTTTCCCATTTTTGATGATCATGAACCAACAAAATAAGAAATTTTTGTTAGAAAACTGCATGTACAGTGAGGAAATTTCCCAAAGCTAGATATGATCCACATTGCCCTCATCCTCTGATACTCCATCCCCGTCGTTCCTGCAATCAAAATAACCAACAGTGCAGTCTTAGCAGAGAGAACTATTCTTCTCTGTTTCATTTTTTTTTTTTTTTTGGCATTGTACAAGCAGGATTGGGTCCATGTTGGACCCACCCCAAAAGGCAAACAACAGAAATATTGAACCTGAATCCACACCAATCTAACATGGCAATTTTCTTCTAGCCATCTAACATTGCCGACAATTTTTAACTGTCAAAAAATTTACCAGTAGGAAAATTTGTGTGAAATAATGAAGTGGACTTCAACTCTAGATAATCAGACATATTTTTCAGTTTATTACTGAAAAATAGAGGAATTGTTCATAGGAATCTTAGGCACCCCTTGGGAAGGCCATAAGCACATTTATCAATGGCATACCTACAGTGTAGGGCGAGGTACCCACTGTTTCAATAGTGCCCACCTAGGTCTTGTCCTACGGGTCTGATCGTCGGATAAGAAAATGTGATGAAATAGACTGTTACAGTCGCATAATCTGTTTGATTTTTTGCGTAGGCATTGGTGGGCCATCCTTATGGTCCACCTTCCTCCGGAATTATCAAGAAAATATCGGGCGAATATATTCTAAAATTATATTACATATACCATAGAAACATTCGAACTGGAAGGACTAGTAAAGTTTGTTGGATAAACCGTGGTTACAAGAAGCATCTGGAAGTGAAGGGGAGTGTCTGAGCAGCAGACGCAAGTAAAACCTTCCTAAGATTTTGAGTATCTAGGAACCATTTACTTCAAGAACACCATTGATAACCTAAGCGGATGCTAAGATTCGGGTTACAAGGGTTAAAACTCACTGTCCCAGTATACGGACGTAGAGACAACCTCCTTGGAAGGATGGAGAATCAACAGAAATAAGAAGAGTTAAACCTGGACATACCGCCAAGATGATGTCAGATTCCGTGCTTTTCTATCCAAATGGATGTTTTCCAAGGAATTTGAAGCTCGAATGACATCCTCTGAAAGCTCTTCGCTATCATATCTCCAATTATATTCATCCTTCCTATAACCAGGCATGGAGGAGCCTGTTCTCCGATCTGAAATGCAGGAATGCCTCAAGGAGGAAAATATGCAAGCAAGCAAATAAATGGATGCAAATAAGATGCATGGTTTCATCACTTACCAGATGTCAGGGAAACAGGAACAGGCCTAGCACATTCATAAAATGAAACACATCAATCAAGAGTGAAGAGAGAAACAAGAGCAGTACTAAAGAATATTGTCAAGTCCACTAATTTTATTTATTATCCATGGAAGGCAGCAATGATACCTTCCCAGTGGAGGTAAGCCCCCGGCAACAGATGACGAAGAGGATCTTCGGACGTTCCTGGACTCTAAATTGGATAAGGACTCCGCTTCTTGAGTGGTTAGTCTCCTTCCAGTACCCCTTGCTTGAGATAAGTTCTGTGAGAACATAATTCAGAACAAAGCATATGCACCTAGGTGATGTATGCACGTACTCACACAAATTCAAACATCTCTAGTTTAAAAAGAACCTCACTGTAAGGATGAAAAAAAAAAAGCAATTGATATTTAATGAAATCTAATATTAGTTACCAAATACAAATACACAACAAATGGAAATATATAAGTGACAGGGCTTCATTGTTTGCAAAATTTTCTATTTCAATAGCATATGATGGTGTCTGACACGTGCATTGACCAGTAGTGTTGCAATGACCCAGCCACATATGTTGGTGTCCAACAAATGTTACAGAGTCGGACTTTTGAAGCATTTTGTCACTCCACCATCATCCTGCCTTCTTTGAGAAAAAGCAAAATCTAGGACTCCTCTCTTCAACCCATGTAGTTAACATGTTCTACTTGTATATTGTAGTGAAGCATTGTATTTAACTATTTACTATTTTCCCTCTCGGATTGGCTACATGGCTTTTAGGGGTTTCAATAACAATAAGGGAATTTGAGAGGCTATGAGTTTTGTACATGTGAATGAAAATAGTGGATATGCTTTATATCACATTTGAGAGTATATCTATTTCATGCAGATCTATTTTGAGATTTATTACTGTCAACGACTTTTCGATACATAACAATTTCCAACGAGTAATTGTTGGAAATTTATCATAGAGCCCCATCTCCGCAAATGATTTCTGCTAAAGATCAAAGTTGAATGTCTGTGACATTTATTCATGTTAAGTGCCTCCATTTGGTAATTTCTTGAAAATATTATGAATTTTGTGCAGGATGTTGTTACGTATAATATTCTCTGTATAACCAAATCCCAGCTTTTGCATCCTTATAAACAGTTCATTTTAATTCTGATAGGAAAATGCATTATTAGTTTGATAACATCACCATTTATTGCCTTCAACAGTGCCATTGGTATGGTGTATTGGTTGCTACTAATTTTCTGGGGAATTTCCCTCTTTCCTTTAATATAGATACTCACTTTACTTATCAAAAAACCAAGTAGTTTGTTTAGCATATTCCAGAAACTGGTGTAGAAAAACAAATTTCCATGTCTCAAGCAGGAAATTACTAGAATCATGTTAGGTTATCTTTTCTGCATGGAACTCCAAACTCAATAACGGCAAAGTGAATGCACCGTGAGATGGGATCTAGTATTGGACCTCAAAATTTAAATATCCTTCAAGAACATCCAAAAGCAAAGGACCACTTTCCCCATTCCTGTTCAGATCATAGCCATTTTTGCTAGTAAAATCTTTCAACTCAGCTTTCCAGAAATCGTTTTGCTGCAAGAGAAAACCATTCATAAATAATAATAAAAAAAGGGAAAGAAGTTGCATAAAATAAAGTTATTTAAGCAGTGTTGTCCTGAAACTAGCAGCAATATGTGAAGTAGAAAAAAATTAATGATTACCAAATTAGACTCAGGCAGATAAACTTTCAGGGTGTGGCCAAGTTGTGCCCAGTCCAAATATTCGCATACTAGTGCTGTTAGTAGCCTTCCTGCATATAGCACATCAAAGTGCAATCCAAGTATTATAAATTGCAAAAGGCAGTCATATACAAGAGTATGAATTTCTTTGCAGCATCATAGGCACACAAGTTATCTTACACATTCATATAACAAAAGGAACCATAACAGAAAAACACATTAAGACAAATAATACTTACAAAAGAACAACTTGAAAATCACATGCTGCCTAATAAAAATCTGATCTCTAAGTCTAATCCTTGGATAGAATCCATGTAGACCTCCCAACCCTTAACCTGGAATCATACTTCTCTCCCTAGGGACTGGATGCCAAAGCCCAATCTTCACCGACTATCCCAATATGTAAGCATCCTATTTGCTACTTTTTAACCTTACATACTTAATATTCTAATTTTCTTAGGTTGCATACATATAATCATAAACTTTTCCTAAATTGTTTCAACATTTCAAGCTCAGAAATTTCACATCGTCCAACCTATGTCTTGACAATACATATCACCCTAGGAGGCAGCTGAAGCGTCAAATATTGATATCAAATCCTGGGGATCAAAAGGGTTCCTCTAGAGTCTTCCGGGGCTTTAATCAAGGACTGCTTTCTCCTTCCCATTTAATTTCATTTACGAAATTATTGTCTTCCTATCCAGAAAAGCATCTGCAAGCACACATGCAAGAGACATTGGGGAGGACTGTGGTAGTCAAATTAACAGAATGCACTACAAAATAAATTACTTCTCCTAAAAGGCAATATGACGTATATCATGGTACAACAACTCAAAATCCAAATTGGATATCAGCCACGAAATCAATTTGGCCAAGGACCAATTTGTAAGTATGAGGCAAATTATTTTAAAAATTCAATCAAGCCAATCAGACAACCCATCAACTTTGACCAAAATTTCATTTTTCCAAATATTGATTTCTAGCAACTGTAAAGATTTCTCAAATTAGTTAGAAGAAAAGTTTGAAATTTGTGCAGTTCTTTTTTACGTCTATAACGGCAACTGAAAAATTTCAGATAAACGGTATAAAAGAAGAAAATATGATCCATATAAAAACAAAAAAACAAAAAAAAAGCTTCTCTGAAAAGAAAACCTTAAAGTAAATCGTTGAAATAATAAGCTCTCATAAAGACAGCACAATGCAGATTAACTGACTTGAAACAATTAGGTTAACAACATAGAAACTATAGATTTGACATAACTTCAATAACTGGAACATACTACAAAAATACCATGACAGTTCCCTCCTTGAACCTATTATGTGCTACAAATTTCTCAATTCGATTTAGAGAATTTCTGATTCGCTAACGTAGAGAAACTTGGAGAATTTTTGCCAAAATGAGTGAAACACTATTGATCTTGCTTAGGTTGTTCTAAATGGTTGCTTTTACAATATAATGAGTTATAAGTGTTTTATGATGTTTGTTTTATCGTATCCTTAAAAATCAGTGTGTTTTACCAATGTTTTGGTAAAAATTCTCCAAACTTCTCCAAGTTTACTGTTTACCTCGAATTAAACGAATTAATTCGACGATTTTTTACAATTTTTGTACTAAAAAGGCTAAACTTCAAGAAATTTTCCGAATTTTTATTGTTACACTTCGAATTAATTCAGCGATTTTTGTAAAATTTTTAATACATGTACACTTTAATTCGGTCATTCAGAATTAATTCGGCTAATTTCGTCGAATTTTAAAACCACGATAAAAATGTCCTCTTTGGAGTTCAAGATTAACCCACAATGTTTTTTATGCCCCTTCCAATTTGCTTTTCCATCACCAGATTCAACCATTAAACTTATTTGTACAAAAACCATTAGGACCCTAAATAAAATTGTTTCATCATGTTGTGACCTTGAAGTTGCAGGTTCAACTCCAGCTTATCTATTAAAAATATAAAAATAAGAAAATAGTTCATTGAGAATTCCATTCTGTTACATGAGAATGGAGGATGTTCAAAATGTTGTCTTCTATGGACAGAGGAAGATGTCAACAAGTTGTCAATATAGAAGCTCATTTGTGTTGATGATACATGACAAAAAGAGCATTTTTATTGTCAGATCATTTGTGTCAAATTCAGAAGCAATTATTTAATGCATTCACATGAGCTCAAGGAAGCTGTAAGGACAGAAAACAAGAATCTGCACTTTAAAGAGAAGAATAGCCCAATAACTCAACATAACAGCATTAACGACCTACAGCTTAAACATATCTGAAAAGAATAAACGGAAACCTGAAGGAGAGGCATGGAAATGCTTCGCACGGTCGTTGCAGCTTCCAAGTAATGCAGGAGGTAGACTGTCTTCATTCTCTACTGTGTGATCCTCCTCTTCTATAGCCTCAAATACACTTGCCCTAAGCTCAGCCTAGCAAGAATGTCAGAACAAGGATAAAGGATGGGTTGGAGCATCTAATTCGTCAAGAAATCATGAAACGGAAAATTTACAGCGAAGAAGAAAAACAGAGGTCCTTCCATAAGAAACCAGATAAACAGCAAGGCCTTGTAGTAAGCAATCAAACTTTAGATAAAACAGCTAACCTCCTCTTGCTCTAACAACCACGCTTAATTCATTAAATTCATGTCTTTTTATAGTTGATGTCATTTTTGGATCCAGATATTCTCTCTTTTTTTGTGTGTGAATGCTCAAAATCCATGGTTAAAATGCAACCCATGAAAACGTGTGACAATTGGGGTCCCGATCAATCGAGCAAAATGATATGGGAATCTAAGAGATATTCATAGCTAATAAATTAGAACAAATTGCATATAACATTTTATTAAATATGAGAATATCTTTGGATTCAACTTTGTAGTCTACAGTTTACACACAAGCTTCCTAGGCATTCCATCTTCGAAAACCATTTAAGAGTCTTCTTTCGCCCTCCCATCTCATGCACCTAACGCAGACCTCCTATAGATATTTCTCACTATAGAATTTACTCAGAGAATATGCCCTAGAGAAACATTGTTTCTTACCTGGTTCGATCTACAATTTACTGATACCAACGCCAACTGGATTTCCTGGTTTGTGCTTCAACCCCAGAAATGCTTCTCCGGATCTACAATCCAGAGAAGAGAACATGACCTAGAAGCAACAAATGGTATCCATCTCATCATACATGGATCGTGAGAAAACATTCCTGGAATTTCTACAAGCATCACAGACTGTACATTTGGAAAGAACATAAACCCTAGCTCAAACGCTCACACGATCATTCCTTATTTTCACCCAGAATTCGATAACGGGGCCAAATAGGACGAATTAAAGGAGGTGTAAGGAATTAAAAGGGGTTTATGGGGTTACCCTGATCTTGGCGAGAACACCTTTCTTCTCGAGGGTTCGAGTGACGAGGGTCTTGAGGTCCATCATCTCCCTCGTGTAGTCGTCCATCTTCGCCCTCCTTTGATTGCTGGGGGGTTTCCGGTTTCACACCAAACCAAACCAAAACCCCCCCTTTTTGGAGAAAATTTTTGAAGCAGCGAAGCAGTGGCCGATTACATGACGCCACAACCTGCTGTTGCTTCTCACAAACCCATAAATGCTTTTTGAAAAGCAGGTTGTGGCGTCATGTGATTGGCCACTGCTTCAAAAAAATTCTGCCATTTTTGTTGTTTCCTCGCTACGGGTGTGAGAGAACCCCGTCCCCACTGCGAGTGGGAGAGAGACTAGATTTTTCAGCTGGGTAGCACTACAAATGTTTGCGCGCAAAGTTTGTGCTTGATTGTGCAACGTCCAACAACTATTTGCATGAGTCATTTTTTTTGCCAAAAAGTGTCTAAAGTTTGCAGCCACTTCTCGACTACAATAAGGGGGCGTTTGGGAATGAGAAGTAAAAGTTTTATAAGTTGATTTTTTACCTCCAAAAAAGAAATTCAAATGTCGGGAGGGTTCCTAATTTTTGAGAAGTTATTTCTCTTAGAAGTCAAAAGCTAAAAATTTTAGCTTCGATTTTAAGTTAATTTTTAACTTTTCAAAAGTTAAAATATGAAACACATCCAAACTAACTTTTTAACTTTTTGGCTTATAAAAGTCAATAAGTTACTTTTTTTGTGTTGCCAAACGCCCCCTAAGCAAATGACTCTCTCATCCCCCTTTTTTTCCCTGTTGTTAAATTTACGAATTAATCACTTTCGGCTAAATGACATTCCCTTTTTCCCCAACCCTAGTTGTTAAATTTGCGAATTAATCACTTTTATGTGGTACCTATACTATACTGACAAACACATCAAAAATATGAATAATTCGTAATTTTATAAGTGTTCCCGAAAGAACGTGAATACAACTTTTTAGCAATTAATTCGGGTGATAAAAAAAGGATTAAAAGTGAGAAAAAAAATCCCTAACGATCCCTACAGAACCTACCCCTTTTTGCCCTCATCGCTTTCCCCGATCCCGCCAACCCTCCCTATGCAATCTATAAACCCACACTGCATGGTTCCACCTCCAAGTTACAACTCTAGTCTACACTATCACCGATTGTCGTTCAGGTTAGTCCTCTCTCTCTCCCCCCATTGGACCACCCAGTCATTGACCACCTGCAACTCTCTCTCTCTTTACCCCTTTGGACCCACACAATGACCAAACATGCAACTCTAGTCTCTTACACTTCACTTTTAATTTTAATTTAACTACAGTATGTGGCCCCACGTAAACCCAGATTAACCGTTTGTCCACTACTAGAGTAAGTGAGAACTCGTCAATAGTCTTAAATTTAATCTCTTGTAAGTATTACACACCTTTATACTTTGGTTACGAATTAAACACGAATAAATACAATTACGAATTTTTGTCATTCCTTGAATTTTTTGACAAATTATTGTTTAATTTTTTAAGCTCGAAACCGAATTATACTCGAACTTTTGTCATGTCTGAACTTAACAACTAGGTCCCCAACAACTCTTCTTCCCCAACCATACAAACCCACCAAAGGTTTGTCATTACAAATATTTTCCTACAAATCCAATACATAGGGAAGACCAGTGTTGATGTACCCTTAGGAAAACATCCTCCATAAATCCAGACTATGGTCCTTGAGATTCACATCAAACTTTTCCAATTCCATCTAGGGGTGTCAACGGGTCGGTTCCGGTTCAGTTCTTAGGGTAGTCAGAACCAGAACTAACGGTTCCAGTTCTCAAAATGATGGAATCGAAACCAGACCCGTTTATGTCAATTTCAATTCTGGTTCAGGGTATATTGGATCCAATCTTAATAATATGAGAATTTTTAACGCTATATTTATATATTAGTTTTGGTTCTTTTCGATTCCCAAAAATGTGAAACCAGAACCGGCGTTTCAGTTCCAGTTAGTTAAACAGGTAAAATTGACACCCCTAATTCCATCTAATAGAATGTTCGAGTACCAAATATCATCCTGATTAGTGATCTCAAACCATTGGATCTTTGTACCCTCAAATCATGCTCAAATTCTATGGATAAAATCAACCCAAGAAAATGAATATAATTTAATGCCTAGAAATCACTAATCAGGCTAATTTTTGGTTGTAGGTCCACCTAGGGTTGGGCCAAACATCCATATGGTCGTCGGTCTCTAAGATTATCAAACATTATCAGACATTTATACACGTCAAAAAAAAGTAGAGAGAGAGAGAGAGATGTATAGTACAGGGGTACGAATATGAGTCACGCGGCTCACTATTCAAGACTACTGACCATATGGATGCTTGGCCCCTAGGTGGACATATAGACCAAAAATCAGCCCGATTGATGATTACTAGCCCATGGATTTGAGTCTTTCCCATGGGTTAATTTGTAGCTGTGATATTCGAGCATTATTTGGTGTAGCAAGATATAACGGCTAGAAATCACCAAAGAGGCTGATTTTTGGTTCCTAGGTCCACTTAGGGATGTACAAAAATCCAGGCGGCCTGTGGTCTCAAAGAGCGTGCCACATGGCTCACACAGACGTTGTTGATCAATTGTTTTGTCAACTACAGGTGGGTCGCACTGTGAAACTGGGATTCCTTGTCCAATGTTCAGAGTCTTCGGACAACGTTTTTTGTCGATACTTTTAGATGGAGGGCAAGGAGTCAATTTTATCACGTTGATTGAGTGACGTGGACATTCTTAGAGACCACTGACCTTTATGGATTTTTGGTCCATCCCTAGGTAAACCTACGTACCAAAAATCATATGTGATCTCTAACCATTGGATTTTTGTCTTTCTCATGGGTTTATTTCAACCGTGGGATTCAAGTATTATCTAGGGTAAAGTTCGAATGGATAGAAATCACCAATCATGCTAATTTTTGCTCTCTAGTTCGATGTAGGAATAGGCCAAACATCCATACGTCAGTAGTCTCTAAGAATGTTCCACTTGGCTCATTAAATATGTTCGTGATCCCAATCTTTCTCGATTGTGGAAGAAAGATTACCAAAAAATTCAGAAACGAACAATAGTATACTCCCACTTTATCAAGAAAATCTAAGTACATTGAGGATTTGTACGTAAGAAATCGATGTGGGAAGGTGCCAGCTTGCTTCATTGGTGAGTTTGTGGGTGATGATACCATAGACTTGGGTTCAAAATCCGTCATCACCGAGATCTCTTTAAAAACAGGCTTAACTACCAAAAAAACGAAAAAAAACGATGTGGACAAATGAAAGATTCCCACTTTAAGTAAGAGGATTGATAATCATCTCGGAGTAGAAATTTATGACAGGGCTCAATATGAGCCACGTGGCATACTCTTAGATTACTCTGACCGTATGTATGTCTGGTCAATCCCTTGGTGGACCTACAAACCAAAAATCAGCCCGATTAGTGATATCTAGGTGTTGGATGGTCAATAATGCTAAAAATTCCCACGGTTAAAATCAACCCATGCAAATAATTCCAATCCAACCCCTAGATATCACTAATCGGGCTGATTTTTGGTTTGTAGGTCCACCAAGGGATTGGAAAAACATCCATACGGTCAGAGTTATCTAAGAGTACGCCACGTGGTTCATATTGCACCCTGTCATCAGCCTCGATGACAGGCCTGTCATCAAAGTTTTACTCATCATTTAGCATTCTCGCGTACATTGGCATCTAGCGGACTACGGCCGCTAGATTTGTCACCGTTTACTCAAAGCTCGACAGGAACAACAATTCGTTTGCTCTTCTTTACACGCGGCTACCTTTTGGAGGGGAAAATTTTGTAACTCAACTTGTATGATCAAAGGGCTTCACGCAATGCTGTTTATGCCACGTATCATATTCTTAAAGATCACTGACCGTACAGATGTTTTGCCCATGCTTTGGCGAACCTAGAAACCAAAAATCAGCCCGATTGGTAATTTATTTACGTTAGATTTGATTGGATTTCAGTGTCCCAGATAAAAATGCTATAATCCTACGTCTAAAAAATAACCGAAAACACTCAAATCCAACAGCCAGAAATTACCAATCTGGCTAATTTTTACCCGTAACTCCACTGGACAAAGCATCACTACGGTCGGTTATTTGAGTGTGACACATTGTAAGTGACGCCCTTGGATCACGCAATGCATGGATCCGCTGACGCAATGCATGGATCCGCTGGAGCAAAACAAAAGAGTCTCTTTAAGAAGCAGCTTCCACAACAATTTTCTCGGCAAAGTTTTTTTTTGTTTCTTCAGTTACGGAGGCAGATTGCTCATCCTCACTGCTTAGTGCTTACTCTATTCCCTGAGAACTTCCAATCCCTCACTTTTCCACTGCGAATCTCCTAGGCTTGTTTTCTCTAGGCCAAGCATCTCAGAGCAACGTATCTAATTCCGCTATCATACGCTCGCTTAAATCCTTCTTTTCCTGCTCTCCTCTTTGCAATCCAGAACGATAACCCCATACTTTTATCGTCCCCAATGGCACCCGTCGACCCACATTCCTTCACCGACTCCTCTCACCCCTTCGCCACCCACGTGTCACTCTCTCTCTCTACTTCCACTTCGCTTCTTCCACCATTCACGCCTCTGCTCTCCTCACCCTCCCAACCCCTCACTCCGGCCCCATCACACTCGACACCCGATCCCTCTCCATCACCTCCGTCACTGATCCCCAAACCCTAACTCCTCTCCCTTTCTCCTTCTCTCCTATTCCCGACACAATCAAAGGCCAAAACCTCTCTATTTCCCTCTCCAACCAATCCTCTTTCCTCATCGCCTTCCCCACCAGCCCCTCTTCGTCGGCTCTTCAATGGCTATCTCCTCCTCAAACCTTCAATAAGACCTTTCCCTTTGTGTACACGCAGTGTCAATCTATCCATGCCCGCTCCATCTTCCCCTGCCAGGACACCCCGGCCGCCCGCATTTGTTACTCCGCTCGCCTCAATTTGCCCCACCAATTGTCCATGGTGATGTCGGCACGACACATCGAACGCCGACCTCCAGTTTCAGGGGAGGCAGCAATGGCATGTGAGGAGGAGTTATGGTGTGCCGAGGGTTGTGGAGGAATTCGTGATGGACCAGCCCATTCGCCATACTTGTTTGCGTTCGCAGCGGGGGAAATTGGGTATAGGGAGGTAGGGCCGAGAACTAGGGTGTATTCAGAGGTGGTGCCCAGTGTTTTGGATGCGGTTGCGAGGGAATTTGCGGGGACAGATTAGATGATTATGCAAGGGGAGAAGCTGTTTGGACCCTATGAGTGGGGGAGATTTGACTTGCTTGTGTTGCCGCCAAGCTTTCCTTATGGAGGGATGGAGAATCCAAAGATGGTGTTCTTGACACCGACTGTGATTAAGGGGGATGCAAGCGGAGCAAAGGTGGTCGCTCATGAGCTTGGACTGGGAACTTAATCACCAACAAGACAAATGAAGATTTCTGGTTGAATGAGGTATCCATTGAGAATTGCTTTTAACGTGACTTTTTCTTCAGATTTCTGAATGATTGTGGAATGAATATTAGAAAATTTGAAGTGTTTTTCTTTGACTGAAGAACTCTATAGTAGAAGCCCTGCAGATTTTTTTTCTTATTTTTCCCTGTTAGTGCTCTATTTTAACTTAGTAGATGATGGGAGGCAAGATAAGATTTTTCTGTACTTAATTGTGCTTTGAAAGATTCAAAAACTGTGTTAAGCGTGAATAATTTGGCGTGATTGATACATTTAAAAATTTGTATTTGAGTGAAGTGTGGGAGAGGTTTTCTTTCTCTACAAAATCTGTTATTTTGGTTATTCGTAATTTTCTTTTTCTACAATTCCAGGGTTTTACAACGTACGCAGAGTGGAGAATAGTTGAGGCTGTGCAGGGGGAGGAGAGAGCTGCTCTGAATATTGGAGTTGGTTGGAGGAGTTTAAACAAAGAAATGGAAAGATTCAAAGGCAACATGGAGTTCACAAAGCTCAAGACCAAGCAGGAAGGGGTGGACCCAGATGATATATACTCTCGTGTGCCATATGAGAAAGGTTTCCAGTTTCTATGGCGCATTGAATGTCATGTATGTTGGAGTTCTCACAGTACATAGTTGATGGATCCTTAAGAATGAACAGTCTGATGGAGGTGTGTCTTACTTTTATTGTTCAGATTGGACGGCCCGCATTTGATGATTTCCTAAAGAAATATATCGCCACCTTTAAGTTCCAATCAATCGATACTGAAATGTTTCTCAATTTCCTTAAATCAAATATTCCTGGAATAGAGAAAGAGATTGACTTGGATGTCTGGACTGAGGGTACTGGTATCCCTCTAGATGCCTTTGAACCGGTATCCAACATCTATACCAAGATTGTATCTTTGGCGAATGAGTTTAAGCTTGGGAGGATGCTGAAGGACGATGAAGTAGCAGATTGGAAAGGGCAGGAATGGGAGCTTCACTTGGCGAATCTGCCCAAATCCGTTGAAGCTTCACAGTTACCGTCTCTTCTCCATTCATGCATGCTTTGTGTATTACTGATCTAGCTACAACTGAATCTTCTTTTCTGCATATTCTCTGTCATTTGTTATCTTATATTTTTATTTGAGTCTTTTATCTTATACAAACAGAGATATATTCTTGAGTTGAGTTGATTATGGCTATCTACACTTACATCAATATGTGGAAGTTTGCAAGAACTAAAATATCATGGAAACTAGGTTATCCTATTTTAGATTTGATACGCCACCTTACATATAAAAAGAAAAGGTTCATCTTATCTTATCATTTTTTTTAAATGGTTTTTCTGGTCGAGATGATACTCATTGAGTAGGTTCTGAACATGACTGAATTGACTTGATCCATTTCTGTCACCTTGACAACAACTTGAATTTAACTGAATCTTGAGTCGATTCTAGTGTCTTCATTGAGTCTTATTATGGTTTAAGAAAGTCAAGAAATCTTCTCTGGTTATGAAATGGCTTTCAGGGGTCTTTTAGGGTGGTATCTATCCTGATAAAGCCCTGCATATTTGGTTTTGATATCCAAATTTCCATTTGATTTGAGCCCCATCTTTGAGTCAGATTTGTGTACAAACACTAATATGTGTGCTTTTAAACTTCAAACTCTGTTAATATACTTTTCAAGTTATACGTACCCGAATGAATAGACCAATGTTGGAATCATGAAAGTAGGCTGTTGGATCATTAGATAGTTGGATTGGTGCTGCAGGTTGCGGCCTTGGATGCACGTTACAGGCTAGCGGAATCCAAGGATTACGAGGTGAAGGTGGCATTTCTCCCACTGGCCATTTCTTCTGGATGCAAAGAATATGATGGCAAAGTGGGGAAAACTTTGAAGGAAGTTGGGAGGATGAAATACCTTCGCCCACTTTATACTGCACTGGTGCAAGGCAACGGAAAGGAAGAAGCAAAGATATTGGCTAAAAGAGTGTTTGCAGAGGCTCGCGACTGTTATCATCCCATAGCTCAAGGTGTTGTTGAGTCCATCCTTTCCAAGCACGTGTAGGATGATAAATTGTACTTGCAAATCAACCTCATGAATCCAGTCTTCCAACTAGTTTGTGTTTCTTTTGCATTTTCTGGTTCTCCTAGTACTACTATAAATAGCTCCCCTTCTAGCTTGTACTCTTTGTATTGGATGAATTTTGGACAAATATAAAAAAATAAAAAATAACGAAAAACCTGGGAGGGAGAGTAACAAATGAATGAAAAATGTCACAGGCTTATGAAGTGCACTCCCTTCTCAAAATATAGTCCACTGCCTCTTCAACGTTATCAACGACCTGCAGAAGCACCAATGAGATAAATTCAGTGGCAGTTATATATGAATTTCTCGTTGAAGACTTTCACTTGGAATCCTAGTTGTCAACATGGCATTGGAACAACAACTCATCAAGTTTTGGAGCCAAAGTGGACAGATTGAGAACTCAACATGTGAAAACCTCGCATCCTCTAATCTGGCATAATTTTATGGTAATTTCAGTATGTTAAAAATATGCAAGCCCAGACATTGAAACTTCGAAACTACAAAAAGGGTCAATGCTAGACAAATAACAAATCCAGTTGCATCTGCTAATGTTCTGAACAGTACCTGTGAAGGTAAAATGTTAACTCCCAAGAGTTCACTTAACTCAAAAGCTCGTTTAGATTCTGGGATGCCACCTCCTACTCATATAGGATGAAAATAACGCTTAGTCTATTGCACTATATATCCCACAACTAAGAATCACTGATAAGTTTCTAAGATCCAAATCTCATTGTATTGAAATCATGTGAGACAATGTACTTTCAAAAAAAATGTATGAATTGCATACAAAGAAGTTGACAGATATGATAAGGAAAATCGGTTCGACTGAGTCAACCACATTGAATGCTTGGAAAAGTAATATTATAGAGCACATCCAGATTACTCGCACAAGCATATTATACAAGTGGATCCTAATTTAATGAAATAGCAAAAGGAAGTGACATCAGAGTATTAATACTGACATAAATACTATAATTAAGAAAGGCAATTTTTTAGAATACCAGTGTGGCAAGGTCTAATCCTTGAGGTGTGAGGCATAAGCCTGATGAACCTCCTTCCGTTAATGGCCAAAACGAGGAAATCTTAAGAAGACCAAAAAGAAAAAACATATGTAACTGTAATATAACCATATTAGATAATAAATGAAAGATCATAATATAAAACCTGATTTTAATATCTATATAACAAAACAGGGAAGTTGTCTCCCCCTCTTATAGGCTTCATTAAAGAAGGGCCAAGATCCTATCCCCAACTGGAAGGTGGATCTCAGCCACTCACACCCAATTTTGACAAAAGCTTTGTCGAGGAGTGCCGTGGGCACTGGCCACCTACTAGTTCATTTACAAGTTACAGTTACCTAGCTTATTAACTAGTTGAATCATACATTGCATATAATTTTGTTTGTGCATGTAAAATAGAACTATCTTACATTGCACAAAGTACAGATTTAATAATGTAGACTCCAATTACAATTATGGTTCTGCTATAACATCAAAATTGAAATGAAATGAAAACATGAATAACCAAAATGCAAAGATAATGTAAAAAAATGTAATGACATCCATCCATCACATAATAGAAATGATCCCATATGTCATGAGGAAGAAAAGAAGAGTGGGTAGGAGATGCACTGATCTAGAAGGAGATGAAATAACCATGGCACTAATGCAAGGTAAAAACACCAACCCTGGAGAAAACCACAAGCATGATGCATTTTCTTGCCATTCTTCTTGCTTCAGATCCAAGTTAAAGATCATGCATAAGACTGAAGTAGGAATCAATCAGCCTGCAGACTCTTCACTGAATTGAAACATAATTCTTTTCTTTTCTTTTTCTTTTTCTATTTCCCTCTTTGTCAGGTGGGTAAGCTGAATATTAACATAGTTCCAACCTATTTAGATAAACTTGTCCTCCAGGAGAATATACTTAGGTAAAATATGGCTTTTCTCATGGAATTATACATTTGTATCCACAATTCGGGGCCTTTTAAGCATCACAATTTGATATGAATGCGCAAATAAGTTTAGCATGTGCCCGTTTGCATGTAATTCACAATCATCAGGTCAACTCAACCTGTGTAAACATACCAGGGAAAAAGAGGATTCTAGATGATATAGAGAAAAAGAAAATGACACTTTTTTTTTCTAAATCTAGCTTGATCAAGTCGAGCTCTTCGTAAATTACTCATATTACAAAATTCATTGAATTACCTAATTTAATGCAGAATTCACGGAAAATAAAGTAATAAAGTAATAAACTACTAAAAGGTACAATTGGAGCTCGAGCTTGGACAAGAAAAAAAAAAAAAAGCGTATCAAAGTTGAAAAATAAACTCTAAACCCTAAAAAAAGGAAACTATATAAGTTCAATCTCGTACCACATTCGCTATACAGTCTTCTCAAAGCCTGCGGGGAACATCCGATTGGAGTACGGCCTCGGAGAATAACCCCATCGATGTAAAACCCAATGCCAAAACAAGGCCTGTAACACTCAAAGCCGCGAAGACGAGACCTCGGTGTTTTTTTTAAAGGAGAGCAGTTAGCAGTTAACAGATAAACAATGGAGATGAAACGGACCGTTCGTTTTTTGAGTGAATCTGAGAAGATCATGGGAAGTTTCAGAGCCAAACAGCAACAACAGCGGCCTTGTTCTGCTCTGCGAAACCCTAAATACTGGACGAAACCTCATTTTCTCTTCTTTCACTTAATAAGCCGCCATTAAAACAACTGTTCTTCACTCTGCTTTCTCGGATGCACTTATCGGCCGAAACTCTAGAGAAAGGTCCGACTTCGGAGTATGCCGAAGTTTCCGCCTAAAATACGCCCAGTGCGTATTACGCATATATACAGTTTTTAACAAACCTACAGTGTTGTTTAAAAATACCTGTCCCGCGTGTTAGTCATGCGAAATTGCCACGTGGAAAACTCTTGGAGCTTATTGACCTATGGATGCTTGACCCAACCCTTTGTGAACCTACAACCCAAAATTAATCTGATAGATGATTCCTAACCATTGAATTTAGCATTTATTTTCATGGGCTTGGACCAAACGCTTTCAGCTAGGGGCATAAGATCAAACGTCTATGAATCACCTATCAGGTTGATTTTTAGGTTAAAAAACAAGATGAACCAATCATTTATGAATCAGTAGGCCCCAATAGTCTACCACGTGGAAATATTTTGCGTGATCAACATGCGGGACAGGTACTAGGAACAAAAATCTCAGTTTATCTTCTTAGTTGCCTACAACGGAAACGAAGTTCCACGTGTAACTCCACTTGGTTGCCACGTGTATACTTTTTCACCGCTCATCTGACAGAAGTAAAAAAAAGAAAGAAAAAAACGGTCATAACGTCGTCCTCTACTTGAAAAGCCGTAGCTGGTGGCATTCGCTCCCTCCGAGCATCAATGGCGACTCTCCTCCGTGCAACCCCGTTTCAAACTGCCGTTTGGCCAAACAAGAAGAACGACAACCCTGCAACGGGTGTATTCCTAAAATTTGCAGCAGAACGGAATCTCGGCTTCTCACTTGATCTCAAAGAGACTAAAGAACGGTCCAGATTCTCCCCACGGCGGATCCTCATCAAGGCCTCCGCAATCTCCAGCTCTCCTGGCAAGTCTCCCTTACTTTATTTTTATATATTTATCTCTTCTAATAAACGAATTTTTGTTTTGTCTGCTTAATTACTGCATATGGTTCATTACTTTTTTGGGCTAATTAAGGGCTTGTTTGGGTCCTAAAAAGCTCATAATGTATATCTGTTGGCGCAAAAATGGCAATTCAAACAGACTTCTTCTTCTTCTTCCTTTTTGTTGGTTGCACTTGGTGTCGAAATTGCCTGATTCTGAGATTTACATGTATTGATGTGAAGGGGGTGCATCTACTGTGGTTAGTGGAGATACCGCAAGTTTGTTGGATACAGTAGAAGTGTTCGATTTGAATGGAAAAGCAATTCCAATATCTGATTTGTGGAAAGATAGGAAAGCCGTAGTTGCGTTTGCTCGCCATTTTGGGTGATTTTCTTTTAGCTTAACAAATTTGTCACATGTCTCCTTCCAAAGTTGCTATAATTGTTTGCTTTTTGAAGATATTTTAGGTACAGTTTTTCTTTCTAGTGTTTATCTCCATCCTCTTTGTCCACTGCAGATGTGTTCTCTGTCGGAGGCGAGCTGATTTTCTTGCTTCTAAGAAGGTAACGATATATGTTTCAAATTTATATAAGAAAGAGATGTTCCGATTCATAGCGATTTGACTTAATTGAAGACCTCCAGTACTTACGAACTTAGAAAATAAAATAAAGCAAAAGAAATCACTGTAAAGCCTAAGAGTTCTGTCTTAGAGAAACAATGAGTTTTTGTTGTGCGTACTTAACACAAACACCCTTCAAACCCCTCTATATAAATAGATAGAAGGGAGTGCCATTTAGCCCTAATAAATCTCATGAAGGTCTAAACAGTGATTAAAATCACTAAATACAATCAAAAGAAAGGCTGGGCTTACAATAGCCCACGCCCGACATGCGTGCGCGCGTGTGTAATGAGGTGCATAGTTGTGCCCATAGGGCACAAAATTTGGAGGCCCAAGGGCTCCACCCTTTAGGTCCAACTCTCTCATATAAGAGCTCAAAACTTTTAGTTTTCCAAAAAAGATATGTTAAGAGTGTAAGGATTGAAAGAAATCTCACTTGTTTTCCCTCCAAATTTTTCATTCGAAATTTGATAGAGTTTCTTTTCAAAAAGTGAGGGATTAAAAAGCATCTCTTACAGTCAATTAAAGGACTTGGGTTCAAAATCCCTTGGCCTCAAAACTAAAACTTTAGGAATAACATTATTCAACATTATGGGTCCTGAGGTTGCTTAGCCATGGTAGATTGGTTAAACGAAAAAAACTTGTTGTGTTAGCGGATGGTGTGTTACCGCGCACGTGTTGTGTTGGCCCGACGACTCGTTGGTATACATAGTTGTTTCGCCTTTCCCCAACGAGGTCGATCTTTTGGGGTACATGGTTATTTAACATGGTATCAGAGCCTTAAGGCCTAGGAGGTTGTGGGTTCAAGTCTCCAGCGGAGTATATTCCCGCTGAGGGGGCGTGTTAGCGGATGGTGCGTTCCCGTGCATGTGTTGTGTCGAGTGTGTGTGTGTGTGTGCACACTTGCAGTAGTCTTACATCTACTTAAGAGAAGAGATCTAGACTAGGAAGAAGATGCACTAACGGACTGATAGTGAGTCCTATATCTACTTAAGAGAAGAGAGCAAGACTCAGAACTTGAACTTGACTTGGTAGCAGGGGAAAGAGAGATTGATATTAGTCAACTGCCTTGTACTAACGGAAAGAGAGATCTAACTGTGCCTTGTTAATCCATACATATCTATATGTGTGTGTTTGTGTTATTATTTTTTTTCTTTTCATTATATATTTATTCTGTAAATGTCAAATTTAATGACTGTTTTCACATCCTACACTGCTACAAATAATTTAGTGTTATCTTTTTTATTTATCTACAGGATAGAATGGATGCATCTGGGGTCGCACTTGTGTTAATTGGACCTGGTAGCGTTGATCAGGTATGTTATGACAAACGCTTCAAATATGGAATTGTTGATGCATACATGCAATAGTGCATTGGCTCCAATGAGAATAATCATGCAGTCAAATGATAACAAATGGTCGGTTTGTTGGGTTTTCCCATTGCATTGCATCTTCCTCCTAATAAATAGGTGTTATTGATGGATTTGTTCTTTGGCACTGTAAGAAAGTTTCAGAAGCATGCATCTCTAGTCCTCAGAATTATGTTATTTTGTAATATTATCTTTTCCCTTTGATGTATTCATTAAGATATTTATCATGCCAGACATACATCTTCTATCTGTTGCTTTTTATGGATAATTGCCTGATCCATACCTCTTTTTTCTTTTTGTTCAATTTATCGCTTACATAACTAGGCTAAATTTTGGTTCTAACTGTAATAACTATGCTAGTGTAGGCAAAGGCGTTCTACGAGCAAACAAAATTCCAAGGAGGTATACTTCCGGAAGAACATGAATATCATCATACCATGTGACTGTGAGTCGTAACAACTACTGTTTTCAACTAAAGTGAGGTAAATGGAGGATCAGGAAATGAGATTGGGTGATATGTATTATGTAGTCCAAGTATAATAGATGATATTTGCTGCCCATAAACAGAATATCAGGACGCACGTCGCACGACACACTTGAAGGGGGTCACGATCCACCATTTGATGGATTGTATCTTGGAGATATCTTTTTAGGTAAAAATCAACCTGATTGGTGATCACCAACAAATTGACAATAGATTTTTTTTCTTCTGCACTGTTCACCAAACATTTTCCAACCATGAAAAAAAGGTAATAATAGCTTGGACAGTGGCGAACTTGTGATCATTTGTTTGAGTGGATTTTTGACTCAGAAAAATATACTAGGTCAGGCCCATTGAACGGTGGGTCCTGACCAACTGCATGTGTGCCATGTGTCCTGATATTCCATTTACAGACAGCAATTACCATCTATACTACCCAAATTGTATGATTTCCCAATGAGATCAAAGATTTTATGTGAAGTACACAAAGAACATTTTTTAAATCTACAAAGTAGTCCTTGTCACAATTATATCCCAGCAGGGCCAGCACCATAGTAAAATAAGATTCATTGAGTTTTTTTTTATATAGCATTTTAGGCATGCCATCTGAACTGACAGGCATCTATTTTCTCTGTTTACATGTAATAATGTTATATGACCAATGTGAATTACCTCTTGGGATTCAATTCTATTAGTGAGGAGATGGAAGGTAATTTTTCCTCAGGTGTTGGCCCAGAACTCTGTTTTACTAGTGAGGTCGAGAGTTCAACCCCAGGCTCCCAGCTTACCAACCAAAAAAACAATCCTCAAAGAAGCAGATACAATACACTCTGTTCCTTTAACAACTTTGGAATCTTCTCTGCATTTAGAATTTTATCCAAAGTGTAGCACTGTCCAAAAAGGCAATTGTTGATGCTATGCTCCCTTACATGTTATAATTTTCTGTCTGTGCTCAACTGTATAGTAGTCTTACTGTTATTTTAATTTTTATTTTCTCCCTTTGTGGTGCAATAACAGAAGCTGTTTTTGGATTCAGAGGTGTATGCAGATCCAAGCCACTCATCATATAAAGCACTGAGTTTTGTTTCTGGGGTTTCAACCACATTTACTCCAGCGGTAAATATAATCATAATGTTTGTGAAATATTTGGGATTTTGTAACTGGATTTAGGATCACCTATTGGAATTATTTCTGTGACCTTACTAGGCTGGTTTGAAGATAATACAGTCATACATGGAAGGGTACAGACAGGACTGGGGACTTTCCTTTGAAAAGGACACCCGGACTAGAGGTGGCTGGTATGGGAGCTATCTGTTCAGAATACACATTCAACAACAGTAGTTCTAATTATATTTAGTGTATATGCTTTATTATATTCGCATTGGTTATATTTATATTTGAAGTCCTTGCCTCCTCTCTACATTAAGGGAATGATTCTTGTGATTAAGTCACTTGAGTCGGTCAAGATGTAGCTCCTTGGAGTTCTAATCTCTTATAGAGTGCCCGACCTTTTTTTACATCTTAAAACAAGTACTATGTCATTCATGGTAGTGCGTCTGGTTTGATATATTTTATAATGAAACCTTTCATCATTATCATCATCATCATCATTAACAATGCCCTATCCCAACTATTTGGGGCTGGCAACACAAATCTTGTTCTGCCATTCAATTAAACAAATCAGGTTTCATAAGGATTTGGCATCAGTTTTTTGCCAGCTTCCAACCTCAACCTCTTCATTCGTCAGGGCATGGGACTGGCAATCCAAACCTGAAGCTCGGCACTGGCAGAGTTATAAGAAATCCTTTACAGATGATTTGTTGTGATGAGATACACAAGTCATCAACTTATAGAATAGAAAGTAAGGTTTTAACCTATTTATGAAAGGTCATCAACGACACTAAGGAAAAAGAATCTTGTATTCAAATACAAGTCGGTCCAAATTAAATGATAAATTGATTGGTTAAAAAGTTGTGAAGGACAAGAACCTAACCATTCGATATCTTTCCTGACTTCAATTATAATATATAATTACATTTTCACATAGGAACATTAAAGAATAAGAAAAGCCTCAGTCATAACTGATGTATTGTACTAATAACAAGTAAAAGTCCTCTGCAATTATATTTTCGAACTTGTACAGTAGCATTCTTACTAAGCAAGGACAACTGAAAAGGTACAAGACCCGAAAAGTTATTTCTAGACAACTGTGCTTGTTAGGGAGGTGCCGTTTGATTACTTCATTCTTGTATTCTTGGAATATAAGCGCTCTTTTCATTTTTAAATGAATAATTTCGCGTATCTCCGTTTTCTTGTATTCTCTAGACCAAGCAAGCATAGATGAAATCATGCATATACTATCTCTGTATCTTCTTTACATTCAATTTAAACACCATATCCACAGATAAATGGAATAAGCTATGTTGTCACCTGTTTTCTCAGGCAGCAGGGAGGAATAATTGTTGCAGGTCCTGGTAAAAGTAACATCTCATACATCCACAAGGTTAGTTTATTTCTTGTTCTTTATTCTTGCTTCCTTTTTTTGTTGTTGTTGCATAATATTATTGGAATAATTTTGTTATTTTGAACAGGACAAAGAAGCTGGGGATGATCCAGATATTGAAGAAGTTTTGAAAGCATGTTGCTCATAATGAATCAGATAAGGTTAGCTGCTAAAAACTGCCACTTTTATATGATTTCATGTTCATAATAGAGTGTATCCCACTCATGATAAATATGTTGTTGTGTTAATTATGTACATTTTGGCCATTTGCACAATGGAATTCGTTTCTCCAGTCGGCCCCTTTGTCAAGTCATAAGTCTTCATCATGTTAATGTACTAGTGGGTGCCCCGTGCCATCGGCACTCCTCGACAAAGAATTTGCCAAAATTAGGTGAGTGGCGGAGATCCACCGTCCATTTGGGGAAGGATTAGATCCCAGCCCTTCTTTGTTGATGCTTATAAGAGTAGGTATAAGTAGGGAGACAACCAATGTGTTTAGTTATATAGAATAGTAAATGGCCCCATGCCCATGGCACTCTCCGACAAAAGCGTTTGCAAAAATTGGGTGCCTTTGGTACTCAAACGGTATAACGGACTGGGGCGTTACCGTTTTTTCCCTTATAACGGCTGTTATAACGGATTGTAACGCACAAAGGGGGAAATGGGAAAATAGCAGAAATAACACAAAATAACGGTGTCTTGATATATGCGTCCACATTAGATGGATGGATAAGATAAGAGAATACAACTGAGTTGTCTTGATATATGCGTGGGTGGCCCGTGCCTGCGGCACTTTCCAACAAAGTGTTTGTCAAAATCAGGTGTGAGTTAATCTAAGCCATCGATATGAAGCATAGTGGATCTCAGCCACTCATTATTGAAGCCATATAAGATAAGAGGGGTGTAAGAAAACCATTAAATTTATGTTAAATTCTATTTATTTTTTTCAATTTTAAAATTTCGAATTTTAAAATTTGAATTTCAGCACCACTTTTTACCGTTAAAATCATTAAAATCCGTTAAAATTCATTTTTTCTATTTTTGCCCCTGGCTGTTTCAATCCGTTTTAATGGCCGTTTTAATGGTAACACCCCTCTCGAGGCATAAAAAGTGGGGCTGACCCTCGGGCTATATGTAAATCCAACCCATTTCATTCCTTATATGTAGGTAAATAGTAGGTAACTCGTGCCCACGGTACTCATCAACAAAGTGTTTGTCAAAATTGGGTGTGCGTGGCTGAGATCCACCGTCCATTTGGTGTGATAAGATCTCGGTCATCCTTTATGAAGCCGGATAAGAGGGGGAGACAACCGTCCTGTTTTGTTATATAGACTAGTAAATGGCCCGTGCCCACGGCACTCGATCTCCGACAAAAGCGTTTGCAAAAATTAGGTGCCTTTGGCACTCAAACGGTATAACGGACTGAGGCGTTACCATTTTTTCCATTATAACGACTGTTATAACGGATTGTAACGCATAGAGGGGGAAATGGGAAAATAACAGAAATAACAAAAAATAACGGTGTTGAAATTCAAATTTTGAATAAATTGAGGTCAAATGAGGTGGATTGAGTGGTTGAAATCTAACCGTCCACATTAGATCGATGGATTTGATCTCAACCAATCTTTATCTAACCGTCCACATTAGATGGATGGATAAGATAAGAGAATACAACTGAGTTGTCTTGTTATATGCGTGGGTGGCCCCTGCCCGCGGCACTTTTTGACAAAGTGCTTGTCAAAATCGTGTGAGAGTTAATCTCAGCCATCGATACAAAGCATAGTGGATCTTAGCCACTCATTATTGAAGCCATACAAGATAAGAGGGGTATAAGAAAATCACAGTCATCACATGTTATATTTATTGTGGGTGGCCCGTGCCCTCGGCACTCCGTCAAAGCATTTGCCAAAATCAGGTGTGAGTGGCTGAGATCCACCGTCATTTGGGGGAAAAGATCTTGGCTGTCTTTTGTCAAAATAGATAAGAGGGGGTATAAGTGGGGAGACAACTTCCCTGTTTTGTTATATAGATTATGCGATTTCTCATATATTTTACACGGAGTCAAAGAAGCTCAAATCCAATGCAGAGCCTTCGAATCAATGGGCCATGATCCAAATATCGCGCTGACCAGATGATCCTAGATGTTCAGTTACTGGACTTTACAGCTCATACTTGTATTACAGTCAAATAGGAGACAACTGATTGAACAGTGAAGATCAATGAATGGTACTAATTTTGGTTTTGGCCCATGGATCAGTCTTAATTGGTGACCCTGCTCACTGTGGTGGAGATTGTTTATACACATTTTTCCTATAAAAACTCTAGTCTCTGGATTTCCCCAAAACTTTCATGAGACAATTGGTTCAATACAAAACTGGCTGATTGCAGCACTACATTTGAAAACCATCCAGTTGATTCATCATCCAAAACCGCATTCAGGAGCTGCCTAGGGCTGTCAATGGATTAGGTTAGAATCGAACCAGGGTTGATTCAGAACCCATCCAATAGCATCAGATCACTGTTCTCAGATCCAGACCCCATCCGATAAGCTAACGAAATTTATCCGATCAGATTGGGGTGACGTAAAATTGAGTCATTTTCGCTTTGGTAGACAAAGTGGTCAGTGGTTGGTATTTTTGTGGGTGAAGGCGGGTTTTTAACTCAGGTTGTGGTATCAACACTCATAAACGCTACCAACTTAGCAAGCTGGCACCTTCACATTGAGTCAATTTGATTTAAAGAAAATAAAAGGCGGGATTCTTAATATATTTGATAGATATAATATATTTCCTTAATAAAACGTAAACAATAATATTATACATGTTTCGTTGCAAAAATATTATATTAACAATATGGGATCGGATAGCTTGTCAGATCATGGTTTCCAGATCCAGACCCGGTTGCTATCAGATGGATTGGATCATGGGAGCAACCCGATCCATTGACAACCCTAGAGCCAGCTGACCTGCTTGTCAGCTATAACCAGCAGATGATCAGAAATTTCAAGACAGATAATGTATCATGATCCTCTAAGTGTGTCAAGTATGCATCTTGTCTTCGTGAAAATACAACCAATCATCAATCTGAACCGTTCAATCAGTTGAGCACCTGGTGTATGGCACAGCAAAGTCTAGTTGCTTATTTATGAACCTCTTCCCCAACTGTACGATTTTGTTCTTTAACCAACCAGGATCAGGGCTGTCTTGACACAAGTTCGAAGCCTAAGGCGAAAACTCTATGCAAGGCATTTTTTATGTTAATATATATAATATTAATTAAAAAATTTAACTCTATATAATGGAAAATCTACAGAAAAAATTTAGATGCAGATGACCATGCAGAGGACTCTCGAGGCCCTAAATCATTTTTTGGGCCCAATGACTGGATGTTCAGCCCACCTATTGGTGGATAAAGGCACTAAAAATCAGATTGATTGATGATTTCTAGCCATTTGATTTACTACCCAAAAACATGCTTGAATCCATCGGCTAGAATCAATCATAAAAAGTACTAAAATCTATGGCTAGAGATAACAATCAGGTTGATTTTTGGTTTGTATATTCAACAGGGGTTGGGCTAAATATCCATATGATTAGTGGGCCCGAAAAAAATATGCTATATGTGTAGTGGGACCTTTGCTGGGGGCCTTCTGTCGCCAAGGGGCCTTAGGCGACCTCCTTTATGGCCTCAGGGTAGAGACGGTCCTGAGTCTCCTGAGCAGGATGAATAACGTTTACAATGCCATTAGGCCGTCCACCGTTTTCTGGATTAATGTGTTGGTCTTATATAAGGTATAGAAAGGTAGGATGTATCATTGTTAATGCACCTAATACATTATAAAATCCCCAATTTCAAAAAGATGCTTTTTTCCCCTAAAGAAAAGGGTGTGCTGGGATTAGTAGATTGTGTGGTGAAGGATACAATTGCTTGTAGACAGGCCATACTACCATCAATCTTAATCGTACCTATTGATCAGTCAAAAGGATCATTGATCAAACTGAATCAAAATTTTGATAAAGTCCCTCAAATTGCTACGTTGTGCTCTCTTTCAGGTCCACTGATCCATGACTCGTTCGGCCAACACCTTGGTCGACCCATACACCAAAAACAGTGTGATTGGTGATTTCTAGCAGTGGAATTTGAGTACTTTTTCACCATGGACTTGATGACTATTCACCTTTTTTTGTTTACCAAATGAAAAATAGAAATATGCCCACCTTTTATTCAAATCTGTCCTCTTAAAACTGAGTTCGCCTTTGTTGTACTCTTGAGCACCACTTTGCTCATCGGTTGCCTTTGCATGACACGCACCCCTAAAACTGCCTTAATTCAACTTGAACTCAAGCTTAAGGTTAGGACTGTTGTTTGGTTACGTATCGTGCAAATGGATCTAAGGCTAGGAATTTCTCTCAAAACCTAACCTATCCTAAGGTCATCAGGCAACCTCGCCCACCAGCAACCTCTCTACACATTTCTAGTTTTTATGATTTTTCCCCTTCTTTCAGGGAGCACGGTCGTTCTACAAAATCCCACTACATCATCTGAATACAGTTTCTTATTCTTGGACATCAACTAAATTAAATGCTCATATAGTACCTACCCATATTTCCTCCATTTCGTGATCATTTTTTTTTCTCTTCGATATAGTTTATAATCAACAATGGAAATCGCGACGTTTCACTTATGAATCTAAAGCTGATTTTCCCCATATTGATCCTGTGAATCGATGGAGAGACTTACGGTATATTCATAATCACCTATCTTGCATCAAAACTTTCCTGCCAATAATAAGTCTAGCTTTCGATTGGCTTTTCCTTTTCGCAACTTTTATCTTCGGATAGCAAAAGAGTAATTGATGAACTTCCTACTGATGGCGATATGTACATTGTTCAATTCCTGAAAAGCAAATACAAGCCAAGCCTTTATGGGTATAGTTGGCAAATTTGTTCAAGCAAGTGGAGGAGCAGTATTTGATTTTTATATATAACCTGTGAGAATGAACACTGATGGGCTCTTGCAAACTGCTGGTATCTCTACATATCAGATGTAGAGAAGTTGGGTCTGCTGTTGCAGAATTCCACTTGGCTGAAAGTAAATAGAAACCAAACCAATTATATCATGTTATCACCACAGAAGATGATGTTTAGAAGTAGAGGAATTCTTAGCTAAGTACATCCAAACAGTTAGAACTGAACTACATCGAACATTCAAGACACCTCTAGAGTATCGGTATATTGAGTCGTCTTGTATGGACACTGTAGATTGGGTTTTTCTTTTCCCTTTTCCTAAGTGTGTAGATCAGGTCTGCCCATCCATACATAGTGAGCCAAGTGCTGCCCTTAGAAGTATCAGTTCACAGCAATAATGCCATGCAGAAATAATATGGTTACGTGAAGTGCATCAACCATAATATTCAGTAACCTTGCATATATACATATTTTGTTAGTTAGGGCACCTAATTAAGAGGTGACAGTTGATCTCAAGAGAACCATCAGTGATGCACACAATCTTGAATCTGTCAGTATGCCGTACAATGTTTAAGTGTCATACTAAAGTAGTTCTTAAACTCTAATGAATTTCCATATGCTTGATCTTCTAGCTGACAACACTATAGCAACAGAATCATCCGTACATTGGGTATACCTTTCCATGTTCACAAATTCTTTATTACTTTTCCAAAAAATAAAGAAAGATAAAAGGTGTGCCAACAAAACACTCTTATTAAAAGGTCAAAATTATTAAAACATGATACAAGGCAAAACCCAGCTGAGTAAAGTCAGGGGTCTAAATTCACAAAATTAAACTTAAATAGAAAGAAAGAAAGGAAAAGAAGGATCAATGCTAAAAGAATGATATCTATTTCTGAAATTTGTGAACTACATCTGATGGTACAGCTCGCAGTTTCTATGCAACATGTAGAATCATGGATTAATACAATGCAGTGAGCTTATCTGCTTTGGAGTTCATAAAAGAATATAGAAATAAATATGCATGAATCAACTTATACAGACAAAATTGGACTGAGACATATAAAACATGATTCTTACCTTCTAGTGACACTTATTCTTTTCTGTAACCAATGATACAATGACTTCCTCGCAACCTTTAGCTTTCGTAGAACTGCAGGTCTCCTGGCTGAATATTCAAGTTCAATGGGAAACCCATTCTTTCCTAGATTTCCACAGTTTAGATTTGAGTCAAGAGGACTCCTCAAATCATTTCTACTAGGTGGAATTCTAGGTCCAGTCAATACAACATCGAGCCCTAATTCATTCCGCAAAAGTTTGACCACTGCATCCTGCACCTCACACTCATGGTTGGCAGCACCTGCACCTTCTGTCTTGACTCCTAAGATGATAATCATGTCATCTTCGACTGGATGTCCTGCAACATAAAAACAGTCAGATGCATTAAGTGGCTATGGTACAACATGATGTATTGGATAGTGAAATCATGTATGGATCACTAGAAGAAACATCATCATTATCATTATCAATGCCTTATCCCAATCATTTGGAGTCAGCAACACAAATACTGTTCCACCATTCAATTCTATCAAGAGCTTGAAACAAAACAATGGATTAGGATTCATGTGAAAGGAATTAGCAAAAGTTCTCCACCAGCTGCCAATCTGACGCAACCCTCCTCCTTCGTCCAGGCTAGGGACTGGCAATGCATGGCTAAAGCTTGACGTTGTCTGAGTATATATGGATTCACTAGCTTGACATGCTTTTGTGACGCATAAAATGACATGCTTTTTGACACAAAAAATGACACACGGTCGTGGAGCCCACGAGGAAATGAGTCAAGAGCTGATTTTTGGTGAGGATGACCTCCTCACCATAGGGATCATCCTCACAAAAAATGTAGCCCTTTCTGAAACTTCTAACCCTATAAAATGTGAAGTTAAAAGTTAAGGGTAAAAACGGACAGTTCTGAAGCCCCACCCATAATGCAACACCCTTCAAATGGGATTCAAAGACCATTAACCACAATAGCAAGCTAAATAATCAGCTAAATGAGCTAGTATATCCATAGCTAGCTAGCAGGAAGTGATCATTAAAACCCTTAGCTAACACTAACTCCCTCCAACACCAACAAAAATACTCCATATAATCTCTTATAATGATTCATGAAACTGGAACCTCACCTAGTTCATAAAAATCTCTATATCCAATATAGCAACAAATCAACCCTAACAATTTCTGATTTAACTTAGCTAGAACAAAACGTTTTGTTTTTCATAATATCTCTCTGCCACCCACCACAACCAACCACAAAGGTAAGGTTAAAAAATTTAAGGTTATGGATTCCTATTCTGTAACTCTACTAAGAATATGGAATCCTGCAACAACTGATGAGCCATCTGCTTCGTTTCTGCACAATTTAAAAGGAAATACCTCTGTATCATTTAATCAACTCAACATCTGCAACACTGAAAGAAGTTCTGATGAGGTAGCTTCATCTAAAGATGTCCTGATGAGAGAAAGATTCCTTTTACCCAAAGATGCAAGCAATTCTCCATGCTTACAAGGATTGGATCCCAATCATGTTTTCCCTTTTATTATTAATAATCTTAAAAGATACACTAAACTATTGAGTAAAAAAAAAACAAACAAAATTCAGGCGACCAATAGTTAAACTAGATTTTGAAAGCTGAGACATGTAGATCTTCTAATAAAACTTCTATTTACCTATCAAAAAAGAAAAAAAAAAATCGAGATATGTAGATAATATTGGGAAATGAATAGAGGAAAAAAAAAATTCCACGTGTACTTTTGTATAACACTTCCAAAGATCAGCAGCACATTTGTATTAAGGTAACCATGTTGACAACAAAAAATATTCTGACCTAGAGTATAGCTCTCTTTGATCATCCGCAGAACTGCAAGAACAACAATCCGAGCTTCAACCTGTCGATATATAACATGGAAAAATTTGAGAACGTATAGCAAAAGAGTGGTGCTAGTAATTTCAGTTCTCACTAAAAGGAATGGAAAAGACCAATTAATTTTGGATACCAATAAAACAAGCCCCCTTACAGAAAAAAGAGAAAAGAAAAGTTAAACAAACTCTAGGGCTGTCAACAGATATTATTCGAATCGTAGATCAGCATATCCGAATCCGAAAAAATATATGATATCCAAATTCGACTCTAAGTCCAACGAATATTCTGAATCAATATTTGAATTTGAATCCGATTAACTTATCGGATATCTGATAATATCCGATTCGTCCAATAAGTAAATCAGTATATATAAATTATTATATTTATATGATAATAAATATGTATATATAATAAATATATTATTATAAGAAATATAATTATATATATAATAAATATAATATAATATAATTTTTTTATATACCAATTTGGATTTATACTAGGAAGGTTAACCATCGAGACAATCTTCTTACTTAGACAAATGATAGAAAAGTTCAGAGAAAAGAAGAAGAATCTTCACATGGTCTTTATTGACCTAGAAAAAGCATATGATAGAGTCCCTAGAGAATAAATTTGGTGGGCAATGGGAAAGAAGGGAGCCCCAAATGGATATATTGACATTATTACTAGTGTTAGAACAATTTGTGGTGAGACAAGTGAGTTTCCAATCACAGTGGGATTACACCAAGGATCAACCCTAAGTCCATACCTATTTGCTTTAGTTATTGATGAAATAACTACTGATATCCAAGATGAGGTCCCTTGGTGTATGTTATTTGCTGATGACATAGTATTAGTTGATGAGACTAGTGATAAGGTAAATGCAAAACTAGAACTCTGGAGGAATGTTTTGGAATCTAAAGCCTAAAGGTTTTAAAATAAATCGAACCAAGACATAGCATATGAAATGCAATTTTAGTAAGGGTACACATAGAGATGATCCGCCAATTAAAATTGACAACCGGGGGATACTTTGAAGCAAGGAAATAAATTTCACGAAATTATCGAAATATTTCGCGAAAGATTTCTATTTTCTAGGTTACCGACAAGAAAGAATACTTACGTCGAAATAATGTTAAATTTCCCGAAATATTTCCATTCATGTCGAAATATTTCGCGTGAACAGTAAATTTCGATCAATTGACAATGTAAATATGTATTATTTCGGTCGAAATGTTTCGACATGTATGGAAACATTTCAATCGTAGGTAGGAAACATCTCATTTGAGCTCAAAACCGCTATAAATCTCATATTTGATCCATTTAATCCCTTTCCATACATTTTGTTTATACAAATGATCATTCCATTGTAGATTTTTTGGTTCGTGGATTTTTTGGTTCATGAAAACATTGGGAGTTTTTTCAAATTCAAAATATATATAAAGATAAAATTTCTTGCTACAAATAAATAGGTTAGGTGTAAATTCATTAAATTTATAAATCTATGATGCATTTATACTAGATTTGTGCACGGATTGAAAATCGTTTAGGGTGAAAATTTGGAATTTGGGAAAAACTCCAATTTCATTGGTTTTTACCCTAAACATCCATGATTGTGCATAAATTGATTATATGTTGCATAACTTAGCCCGTTCTACAAGTTGGTTAGGTTAAAAAAAAATTATCCCTAAATTTTTTTTTCAAATAAAAAATTAAACGTTCAAAAAATTAAATAAATATTATAAGTTAATAGTAAGTAGGTTTTCTAAAATTACATATAATGTTAAGAAATTAATGTAAGTGAATAAGAATTTGTTAATATATTACTTTATGACTTTTTTATAATTAGCAATTAAATAATAGTTATATAATTAAATTAAACCTTGACTAATTAAAGATACTTGCCGCGACATATTATAGACCATTATGGTCATTCATTTCCACACTACATATGGTTGTATATTATGGTTTGAAAGTTTATGAGTGTTTTTGTGCTTGTTTCATCATTTCCCAAACTTTCCACAATATTTCCATCATTTCCAGACTAGTCGAAATAAACCTCGAAACCGAAATTTATTTCCTTGCTTTGAAGTGACCAATTTCGTTACCTTGGTTCTATTATTCATAAGGCTTTCGAATTTGAATTCAATTTTCGACTATCCATTGACACCCCTAACAAACCCAATCACCATAGATGAGGAAGTGAAGACAGCTTGTTGTTACCATCATGCGGTATTTACATTATTTGGTATACACGACTTGCCCCTCGTCAAAGTTGTTTGAAACCTATGGTACCTAATCCCTGAAATCCACAGGGTACCCATTTCGACACAACATGGAATGGGTGTGTATTAGATCTGCATTGGATATGGCTGCTTACTCGAGATAATTTCAAAAATATTTAAGAGAGTGTAAACATAATTTTAGAAATTGGAGAAGTCTAAAAATATTACAAAATAATACAATATTAATATCCTAACAATATATAGCCAATTGTAATAAAAGATATGGGGGTGAGCTCAAGCAAGTCCCATATCTGGAAGGATACCAGGACCCAACACTTGTACATGCACAGAGGTAATATAAGTTGTAAACTTGTAATCCATCTCCAATGCTTCAATATCAAATGCAACCATTGTGCCGACAATGTTCCCATGCCATACCCAAATAATGCATTTGCCAGATCCGATAGAAACCCTAATGATGTTACATTCATGTCACCTAGAAATCCCTTCACGAAACTACATTCCACTAAACCAACTAGAATCCCTAAATGACGTTTCAACTGGTTAACAAGCTACATTCCACTAAATCAACTAGAATTGAGTAAAATGCCTTCACATATCTTTGCTCACAGTAATCAACCGTACCTTTGTAAGGCCACGAAGATCAATAGCCAAGCTCTTTGCAATGTCCTTTTGCAAGTGCGCAGCAACTTTTTCAAGAAGTAGACTTTGAGGTTTCTCTACGTCAGTTTTATAATGAGAATCGCCTAGGCCTAGAATCCCTTGATTTCGGTTGTTATCTTGTATTACTCCTTCACACCACTCCTCGATTAGTTCCTTGAGAAAATAATCATTGGAACTGTACCTGCAGTAACCATACTTATTTTAGTAAGAAAAGAAAGGGAAATCCAATCCATACCTGCTGTTTGAGAGAGAGAAAATGCTAATCATACCCATGCTTTCTGAAATGCAGAAATATTCATCTTAAACATGCAGTGGCTAATAACCAGTGTGCACCTACCTCAAGTCTAGAACACGAATGTCAACAATATTAATATCCTAGCATGTCTTATATGTAGAATTAATCTTAATAAAGTGGATCATCATTAGGTAATTTCTCCACCCAATTGCTATTAAACGGCAATCAGTGAATATTTGGGTATGAGTGATCTGTAACCAAATAGCATTCAGATGAATTTCATTGATCTTGAGCGTTAAGTACAAAAGGTTTGATATTTCATCAGGGATGTATACAGCACATTTCAAACTATGGATACATGAATGGAATTTTCTAGAAAATTCAAAATTTTATATGGAAGAAGCAATCGTACAAAATAGGTTTAACATACCCTGCTTTCCTCATATCCTGATATATGGCCAGGCATTGTTGTACTTCATATAAGGATCCATACGTACTACGAGCTCTTAGAAGTGTATTATATGTCACCTGAAATAACAACTTTCAGAATTTACTCATCTTCTCTTAAGTTGATAATGCTTCTAATTCTAATGATATGGATACCTAGAAATAAACAAAATATTTGATCCGGTAATATATCAATCAAGAAGGAACAACCTTCATCCTTGAAACTTACAAACGAGAAGTCTCAGTTGTGAGTTTAGAGATACACTCTTTTCATCAGCACAAAATAAAAAACAGAGCTAACTCGACATTTCTGCAACGCGCCTAGTGTTTAGAGATACAAGAGACTGGTGTATTCAGAAGAAGTCTAGTGGACACCTTATTCGTCAAGCAAGGAACTACAATGATTGTGATGATACCCATGTACAATATTAGTTTGATAATTACCAGGAGTAACAGAAATGGTAATTCAAAATGTGGAATGAAAAATTTCGGATTATTGATCCCTCGGAAGGCGGGTAAAGATTCAGGCAAATATAATCCTCCATCATCTAGTTGGTGTATTGAACAATCTAGCTAGTTTCCATCACCAATAGCAAGCCAGAGACCTAAAAGCTCAACCCCGAAACACAAGTAATCCTCCTCAAATCAGATTCTCACCTAACAAGATTTTCACAAACACTTTGTCGATGTCATCATCTTCAGCTTCATGATAGTTATCCTTTGCCCCACTGTTCTCCATGTGAAGGAAATCCCCAACGTCTCCTTCCTTTCATACATAACTCAGCACAACTCTTTATAGACAAAATATCACTCATTGACCTTTTAACTTCAGTTTGAGGGGCATACTATAAAAGGATACTCTATGTAATATCCATTTTGCTATTACATAGGTACTTTGTCTTTATTACAAGTATACACAAGGTTTTCCACCTAGGTTGCATGGATGAATTCAAATATTCATTACCTCTCCCAAGGATTTATGCACACCTGTAATGTGATCCTCAGAACTCTAGATATAACATCAAAATCACATTATTTCCATTTACCACTTGTTTCCATAGGGACTGTTGTGCATTGGATCTTATCCCCTTTTGTCAATTAAAGTACAAAATTTTGTGGCTAAGAGAGATGCATTACAAATTGGAAAAGACTCTCATAGCTCCAGTGTCATGGTAATACCATGCCACCTCAATGTCAGCCGCACTGAGATTTTTATAATTAATATTAAACTTCCACTGTTGTAACTTGTAATGCATTATACCAGCTTCGTTAGGATCTATATGTCAGAAAAACTGCAGAAAATTCCAAGAATCTCCAACATTGTGTCTTTTACAACATATTAGCTCATGTCTTATTATTGAGAAATCCAAATTGGCAAATGGAATATAAGGAAAATCAATTCAGGCATCAAAAAGCACTCTATCATCTACAGAGCTCACCAAATTGGGTTGTAATCGGTATCTTTTCATCTCTTCAAATAATGAAAATGCTATCTTCAATTTTTTGTTTTCTACACAAGCCTGTGAACAGAAGAGAAGATGAATCAACTTATATGGGTTAAAAATAGTAATGGAAATGAGACAAAGCATTTTAGCAAGCATATGCATTAAGGATAGCCAAGCATTGGACAACAACCAGACTAAATGTAAAAAAAAAAGCAGCAAACCTTTATGGCTGTTGTATAAGCAACAACGTCAGGTTTAATTCCAGCATCACACATAGTTCTCAACACCTGTACCAAAAAAATAGCAAAAAGAGGTTATCAGAGAATCTAGATCTCCATAGGGGAGGGGGGGTGTTAATATTACATTGATCTATCTTAAGCATATTACAGGGCCCTGTGCAGACTACCAGTGACGAGGAATAATCCATCATCATTCAGGAACGGACGAAAATAATCACGAAATCGTTGGGAAGCAATGTGAACAGTTAACAATGACAAACTTTGCATCAGATTTTTGAGGCGTGAAAAGTGTTACCAACAAGTACATTAGCTTATATGGATGTAGGCCTTTTGGATGTGATGTGAAAAATGCAAAAAGTGGATCCTTTGGTGATCTTTTGTTAAGCTCTCTTTTATGTGGTTAAACCTTGGATAATGAGTTATAGGCTCAAACACTGGGATTCTTTGAACCTAAAGCGGAAACTATGCCATAGGGGTTAATAGCAGCAGCCTGCCCTTATATTTGCAAGTTTATCAGCTGCAAAGTTGATCTCCCAAGAACTCGTAGATCTCAAAAGGCATGCAAAATATCACATCTAAGATGTGAATTAATCATATTAATTTTCAAGAGGTAATTAGCCACAATAGTTTCCAAACGTAATTAGCTACAAGAAATAGTTTTGAAAACTAAATCAAAAGAAAAAGTGGGATTAGAGGTAATTAGCCCCAAGTGTGGCTATTTTATTTAAAAGGTAAAAAAGGCATGGTTCTTCAAACCACATATCATGCCCAAAATCAACAAAAGCCAAAAGGGTACATTAGCCATATTAGTTCCATGGAAGACAATACATTATTCTGCTTGTGCAACAATATATGCTACCATTAGCTAGACTAAATTATAAGATTCTTTTCCATAACTAAATATTTAGGTAATTCAACAATCTCATCTCATGCATAGAACATTTATAAAATTAAGGTACTTCTTGAGTAGAGGATTGAGTCATAGTTGGGCATTAACAAGTAACTAAAGTTATTATTGGACAGGAAAAAGTAATTTCAGAGTTCTTCACTAGCATGCAGCCATTAACTGCTTCCTTCCATAGTCATTTTCTTCTCTTGGTGCGCTATGCTTGACAAGATTCTTTCTATGGAGAAGCTTAGAAAACGCGCTCTTCAAATCCCTAGCAGATGCATCTTGTGTCATCGTGACCAGGAGACCACTGATCATATGTCATCCACTGTTGCGTGTCCAAGGAGATTTGGGAGCGATTCCTCAACTTTTTGAGGTTTCATGGGTTTTCCCTCAGTCGGTGTTTGATATCTTCGTCGGATGGAGCTCCAAGGCGTTTTCAGCGGGAGGTTGTATGCTCTGGAGGTTAGTCCCTTTTGCTATCTGCTGGGAGATTTTGAAGGAGAGGAACCGAAGGATCTTTGAAGATAAGGAGGACAAGATAGAGGAGATTGTGATGAACATTAAAGCCTCCCTTTACTATTGGGGTTCCGCCCTTCCCGAGCTGAAGCATTTCAGATTTGATGATTTTGGGGTTTGGTTGTAGTCTTCGTTGGCTCTTCCTTTTGTGTTTTTGGCGGTATAGTTTTTGGGCTTCCTCAGCCCTCCTTTAATATATTTCCTTTTACCGATTAAAAAAAAATTTGTCGAGTTTTGGAAGATAAATAGGAGACAACAAGTTAAGTTACTAACAGGGTAGAAGCTAAGCTTTTTAGGTGGTGTTTCATTTTAAAGGAATTTGAGGGATGCACCTTTACCTCCCTTTGTACCTCATGGCAATCATTTTGTAAGTAGTTAGCCCATTGGGTTGCTGCCTCCCCCTCGGAATAGGCTTCTCTTTTGCCAATTCTGTTTTTGTTCAGCTTTTGGGGTTTTTCCAATTAATCCATTTACTTATCGAAAAAAAAAAAGGTGTAAGAAGTATTTAAAGGTATATGCCCAGATTTCATAATTTCAAGACGCTGATCAAAACAGCATTTTCAAACTATACCTCACCTGTATGGCACCTCCTACATTGCCTGAACTTCCACAAATATCAATCAAAATTGACCAGCTTATGTGATTGGGGGAAAGACCCGCCCTCTTCATCTCATCCATAAGAGCTTTTGCATGGTAGTAATCAGTTCCACAAGCCTTCATCAAAATATTATACGTAGCAGTTGTGGGTGTAAAGGGAACCACCTTAGCAAAGCTTAAATGATGTGGATCAGAGTTGCAGCTTGGCATATTACCATTTCCACTTGAATGCTCTGCACCCATGCTGACTTGGCAATCTGCTATACCATTGCACTCTTTAGTATGACCAGTTTTCTGGAACCCACTTTCCTTCCATGACTGGTAAATGCGAAAAGCTCTGTCATACTGGCATGCCTCAACACAAGCATAAAGAAGGCTGTTGCAACACTGTGAATTAGGTTTACAAGCAGCCATTAGCATCTCTTCAAATACTTGAATCGCCTGCTCCACAAGACCCGCATTGGCACATGCACTGATCAGTGATGACCATGTAACTACATTGGGAGTAACACCAGCTGAAAGCATATCTTCTTTAATTTTCAGTGCCATTTGCCACATTTTTGCATCTGCAAAGACCTGGAAAATTTATGACAAGACTATCAAGACACCAAAAAGGGAGTACCTGAGTAAATGGATATGCACTTCCACCAGCTAGGTAAGGAATCCAGATAATATGTGCAAGAACAGTAAGATAATGAGCAGGATGCAGGGCGGCATTGACATATGATACTCTCACGCAGCATTGAAAAGTACCTTTATAATTGTGCTGTACGTGATGACATCCAATTCCTGTGCCCCTGTTGATGCCATATGTCTTACCTCCTTATAAATGTCTTGGGCCAAATCAACTCTTCCAGTAAGACAGCATGCCTTTAAGAGTATATTATAAGATGCCATATCTGCAGTGACACCTAGATTCTGGATATATGGGTGGAAAGGGGGTTAACATATGTGTGACCGACAAGAATAAAGCACCTTATATTTTATGCAATATTTAATACTTTCTAGAATAAAATAGACACTAGAAAAAGTACAACAATGATTTAGGAAGTAATCTGCAAAGTGAGTTTGGATATCAATCGTCTGAATTCAACTAAGAATATTAAGGGGAAGGAACTGGCAAAGCAATAAGCTTGATTGCACATAGCCAAGCAAACCATATGAACAAAACAAAAAGCATTGATCCTCCACCGCAATCATAATACATTGTGACTCTATGACCTATTAAGAGTTCTATCCTGTTACATGTATTAATCAAATAAATGATGTAAAAATCATTTCACTAAACTTCATATAAAAAAATCAACCAGCATATGGCAAAACAGATTTAGGAATAACTGAATTGAAGGTTCATTAAGACCAAATATATAACACATCATTTTACACTGGAAAATGAAATCTTCAATAAAACCCACCTATAAAGCAAGATAAAAGAGTAGATAGCATTACTTGCATATGCTTGTAGACATGCAAGGTGTAGCTCATATCATGGGCATTCACATTCATGAGACTGTTGAAAACGTAAGTATTTGGGGTGATATTCTGAGAAAGCAACTCCTGCAGTAAAATTCAAATGAAAAAGAAAAGGTCAAATCTTAGAGAAGCAACAAATATCCACAAACAAAAAGTGCACATAAAGTGTGTGTTTTAAGACGTCATAACACATCAGAAAAAAGGAAAGGAACAGAGAGAGAGAGAGAGAAAAGGAAGAATTGCTAACCATCAAGAGTGAACCAGAATTCCAGCCAAGTGACAACAATCTAGATCTTCCCCACTGAATTTCAATGCCCATGGCTCTAGACTCGGACCTAATACTTGAGAGGGTCTAATAATTGCCTGTATAAAAGGGATGTATACGATATTTCCAGTAGAAATAACCTTCATCGGGGACTTTTCCCCTTTTTAGTTAACGGGAGTACCCTGTGTCAACACTCCATTCTTCCCCTAACCTAACCAAGTTCAAGTTCAAGGCGAGCAATCTCTTTTACAGGTTTCGACCTAGTGCAAATTCGAGGTGAGCAATCCTTTTGTTACAGGTCTTGACATAACTGACAACTCATTTCCTCGCTCCAAATCCTGAAACCCTGCCCAACTCTTAGGTAAAGAGTTCACCATTTTACAGAACCCCCAAATAAGCTTCCAAAACATCTAAGATTTTGGAAATTCAAGTTGAAAAGAATATTTTCCCTTGGCTAACACATTACAGGAAGTTTGCTCATCAACAGTCCCTTTTACTCCCAAAGATCAATCTTATCTAAAAACTATAATCAGGATAACCATTAAAGTATTATATAATTTTTCAAACATCAACTCGAAATTCATCCCCCACCCCCTCTCCAAACATAGCAGCACGTAAAACTTACCCGTAACTTAGATCATCCAGTCACGTGAACTTTGATATTTGGAGATCTAGGTGGGATTTGACCACCATATGTACACCAAGTTTCCTGATGTTGTGCATATGGCCAACCATTTTGCCTATATTGATACTATAAAATTTCTCCAATGCAAAAAAAACTTGAATAACTAGGAGATAAATTTAAGGATAGGGAGAATATAAGGTTGCTTCAAGGTAGTTAGAAATTCTCAATCAGAACTAGTTTTTGGCTAGGGTTCCATTCAATATGTGGCATAATAGTTAGCAATTTGGAGTGCAGCAAAAATACGGTATGGGAAATGTTTGAGTACAATTTCGGATTTGCTATTAAAAAATGCATTCAAAAATTCGGTAAAAAGAATTTTAAAAAATAATAAAACAAGAAAAAGCAAAATATTGACAACTTTTTGTCATATAAAATGATTTTCACGTTCAAAACTGAAAAATTCAGAAATAATTCGGAAAAGTTCGTGAATTATTCGAGAATAATTCGATCATGTTCAAAAATGCGCGAATTTTTCCAAACATTTGAATAGGGTGCTGTTCAGTTAGTGTTTGGAATAATTCGTATGGTTCGCAAATAATTCGAGAATTTCATTCGTGAATTATTCGAGAATAATTCGATCGTGTTAAAAAATGCACGAATTTTTACAAACATTTGAAGAGGTCGTTGTTTGGTTAGTCTTTTAAATAATTCGTATGGTTTGCAAATAATTCCAGAATTTACTAACTATCGCACACCAATAATGGAGTGCCTGTGTTGAGCACAGGCCAAAGCACTAGTATTCGGAGAAAGGACCTGAATGCAATTGAGGTAGCTGATCATGGTGTGGAAAAGGTGGAGAACTTATGGTTTGGAACTATATGATGGATCTGTAATGCTGATATCGGTCCTTAAGGCCCATCCAACATAAATTTCTTTCATTAGTCATGTGATCGAGAAACAAGAAACACACCAGAAACATATCCATCAATATACTCACACAGCTACTGGCATCCTTACCCACAGATTCACATCCAAAATCTCACCACCCACATCCACAAGTATGCCACTTTCATTCACATGTAAATCAACCATAACCGCAAACATCCACACAAAAACATGCACACGTGTAACTGTAACATATAATGTAGAACTAAAGCACTGATAAAGAAAAATTGGTAATATGGAGAAGACAAAATTGTTTGAAGCACTGACAGAACCGGAAGTGCTAGAAATAAAGCATCACCAGCTATGTACTGTACAAAAGCATCCAAGCATATAAATATACAAATTATGGATACACAAGACACAGATTCATGCACAAGTGCACGTCCTTACAGGCATGAATAATGCGTGAGGAACCCACAAACAAAGAAAACGTCCACCATAAAGTTCTCGAGATTTCTGAAGACAGGCTAAGCAATTACCTCATAAATGTACCGAGACTTTAAGGAGTCGCCACAAAGACCACAAACATCAATTATAGTGCGGCAAGCATACATATTAGGAGCATTTGAATTGCACTTGGATGCTTCAAACACAATCAAGGCAGACACCAAGTCTCGTTTCTTTCCAAATTCATGAATGATGGAACTGAAAATAATATGAGCATGTGGAAGAATACATGCATACCTGTAAAATAATATGGTGAAAGCATTACATAGAGGCTAACATATAGAAAATATGAAGAAAAAAAAATTGCTTTCATGATGACGAGTCTGTTATTCCAACTATAGTGAAAGAAAATGTTCAGGTAAAATCTTTAGAAAGAAAATAACAAACACCCTTAACATGTGAGTGAGTTTCTCCCAACAGCAACAATGAAGGAGAGCAGGTAGACCCTTCTTCAACCGGCCAAGTGAAAAAAGTGCTAAGATAGGTTTTATATCTTTGCACAAAAGATATAGAAATATAATGCCCAGGTTGAGAATGAATACTTATGCCTCTCGATGTGATTAAGAACTGGAAAGAAAATCCTTGACTATCTTATGCCAAAACCACAGAATCTTCGTGGAAACAGAGGATATGGCCCTTAGGTACACCATGGATTGGTAAAAAGAAATGTACCTCACCTCTATTCGCTGTACCACACCTTCTTCTATGAGAATAAGTTATGTCATGCAACTTCTTTTAAATTAATTGAGATGCAATTTCATAAGCACTGGTTAAGAAAAGTCCCATTCAAACAAGAAACCCACCTATATCTTCATACTTCCTGAAGAAAATGCAACATCTTAGAGAAGCGATTGCCAGATCAGTTTGTACTTGGACAGCTAAATTTTCTTCTTATGGGGATGAGTCACCATGTGTTAGGCTATTAGGCATGTATGTGACAATCAAGTTGCTTGGCATTACCTCTGATCCGATTTCTCAGAAGGAAACCTAATATGTTAAATTTGATTATCGCTTCTATCAAATAAATGTCACGTCAAGCATTGTGGGAAACCCCCTTATTTTAAGTTAAATGTAATTTGCCAACATCTTCATCGGTATGCCTAAGAAGAATATATTAGTTGTGAGTGATGGACACTCATGCCTTAATTTAACAGGCAATATCAATAAAATCTTTTTTGTACCACACTATGTCATTAGCCTACTATTGCTCCCTATTTAATAATTTATATGGGAAAACAACATTAATCAGTTCTTCTTTCCTCCCTGTATCTTAACCTCGTCCCCCTTTGTTATGCATCATTCAACCATTACCTCATTGTAAATTTGTTCAATATTCTCAACCATTGTTTTTAAAAGTATGCCTCGAGGCGAGGCTTAAGCCTTATGCCTTGAGGCTTAAACCTCAATTGATTTTTTTGAGGCGTGAGGCGCAGTTGGGGCGTAAGCCTAACTGTGCATAGTAATGGACTGGCTGAACCTTTATAAGTTGATTTTTTTTATTTTCCCCAAAATGTCCTCCCTAATGGTTTTTAATGGTCTAAAATCTAAATGACCTAAAAGAATATAGTTTTTAATACCTTTTTCCCCTTATTTAAGAGATCTCTTATGTATAAGCTATTCTAACATAATTGCATTTGATAATGAATGGATTGTTGAAAAGCCCAACTCTGAAGAGGAGGAGGGTGTAGAAGAGTCTTCATCATGGCATAATGACATCAATGAGCTCAATGCCAATGCTGTTGAGATGAGCTTGGAATATGTAAGAACCACTTCAACTACCCGAAGTACGAGGAAGTCAACTGCCAAACGGCCTAGAAACAAGGTGAGTGGTAGTCTGGTTGAAAACTACAAATAAGTGTTGAGGTTTATAGTTTATTCATTCTTTTCCCTAAATCATAACTATTACTTTCATTTTTTCTTAACTAGATATAGTAAGACGCCAATGCAATCAGTGGATGAAGAAGAGGAATGTGATAATATGGAAACGGATCCCGAGGACGATAGGGGAATTAGATATCAAAATGACTTTTTGGATGATCTTACGAGCAATGAGGAAGAGGGAGATGCTGATGAATGAAGACCGAAGACTTCTTGATCTTAGAATTTAATAACTTTTCTCTCTAGTTTTCAGATATGGAACTTTGGAAGTATTGACTATTGTACGATTGTGTGGTTTTATGGTATAGAACTATAGATTTGGTTCATTGAGGTTGCTACTTGCTTCTTAGTTGACCCTTGATTTGATTAGTATTTCGTTATTCACTTGTTTGCTAACTTCTTATCTTTGTTTTATCAATTGAGACCTATTTTATGAGTTTGATTATCTTTTTTGGCTCAGAACTATCACCCGCTAAGGTCTATCATTAAAGGAAGAGCCATCAAGGTTTTTTTTTAATATTTATGGTTGTTTCATTATTTTAAATTTAGTATGATTTCCTCTTGCTTTTAAAAAAGTTGTTCTCAACTAACTTTTTGCATTTAACAATAAGCACATCCTAAAAAGTTGCTTGAAGTGACCTTAATATTTTTTTTTTTTTGATAAGTAAATGACCTTATTATTGCAAAATAGGAGCAACATAATAACCCAAATGGATCTCTAAGAAAGGTTCACATATTTCATGGTTGACAAGCCAAGAACTAGCATAATGAGGAATGAATTATGTTGTCAGGGAAAGTTACTAATAAGCATTAGAGGCCTCCACAAAAAAAAAATGTTGAATCATTGATGAAATGTAACAGAACAACGAGGAAAAACAAACAAAAAACAATTCAAAGCAATGGTTTAAAACGAAAGATAAGCCTTTCAAACACTAATTTGCAGGTAGGCTATCAATCATATTCATACCTTACAGCCATATTTGGCTCACATTTCTCAACACACATCTTAATTATTTCAAATGGCTCCACAAATTCTTTGACCGAGAAACGGAAACCTATAGCAAAAGAAGAGCATATGTTATCTACCACAAACATCTTTGTATAAACAAATCATAAGTATTTCCAGAACTTCTCACTGAAAGCAGACATATTTGATAGGTGCACAAAATATTGAAATCTCAGTAAAGTAATCAGGGCCGGCTCTACCTTAAGGCAGTCACCTAAGGCCCCTTGGTGAGAGAAGGCCCCCACCCCAGGTCCCACTAACCACAAAGATTTTTAGCCCACCCCTAATTGGGTATACAAACCAAAAATCAACCTGATTGATTACCTCTAGCCATAGATTTTAGGACATGATTCTAGCCGTTGGATTCAAGCATATTTTTTGGGTAGTAAATCCAATGGCTAGAAATCATCAATCAAGCTGATTTTTAGTGTGTTTTTCCATCAATAGGTGGGCCGAACATCCACAAAGTCATTGAGCCCAAAAAATGATCTACGTAGGGCCACGAGGGTCCTCTGCATCGACTGCAATGGGAGTCCTCTGCATTTAATTTTTTTCCGTAGCTTTTGATTATCAAGAATAGTTTTTATATACAGATTTCCAATTATAGAGAGTTTAGTTTTTTAATTAATATCATATATATTAAATAAGAAAAAGGCCTTATATAGAGGTTTCGCCTTAGGCCTCAACTTGTATCACGGCCTTGAAAGTAATGTGCATTAGGGGGTAAAATTGAACTTTATGCTTTTTAATTGCTCCAATTTTCTTTGAGTATTTACAAAAATGGTGCCCTAATTTAGTGAGTCGGCAGGGTTTACTCTCTATCTCTCTCTCTTCCCTTTCTCAGTGAAGAAATTTGGATTTTAGTTCATTAATTTAGCCGATTTTTTAATCTTTACGAATTAAGATGGAAAGCTGGTATTGCGGTGCAAAATGAGCACCAAATTTGGTTAAGTCACAAGCAAGCCTGTGATTTGTCCCACCAAGTCGGCTTTTATTAATTCAAATGAAAATCATCTTAATTACCTGCAAGAATTTCCATCAAATCGACGACTTCTTCCAATTTACCACTGTTTACAAGTCGACGACATTCCAGCGCAAGCAACTTCCTCGCCAACCCATCGAACAGAGCCGAAGAAGAGAGACCTAGTTTCTCAACCCTACTCAATGCCTCAATAACAGTCTCAAGCCTGCCATCGCAAATAAGACCAGAAATGCCTATAGAGACGAGCTTGATGTTCAAGGAAGCAAGGAACAGCGAGGGATCGGTCCCCGAAACAAGAACGCTCTCGGCGATCATCAGGAAATCTTCGAGCCTGCCGCCTTCGGCGAGCTTCGAGGCGAGGTCCGCGTAATATTTCAAACCGTTTCCGTCGCGCAGCGTCAGATCCTGACGGACGTTCATGAGCAGAGGAGGGCGCGAGGTGGATGTGGAGGTGGTGGTAGAATCTGGAGAGGAGCATGATAATTTGGCGGGAAAAAGCTTGGAGGGATTGAGAGGAGGGCGTTTGTGCTTGTTGTTGAGATTTGAAGGGAGAAGAGTGGAGGAGCCAACGATGACTAGCTCTCTCATTCTTGGCCAACCGTTTGGTGTCTTGGGGCAACATGGACTCGTTTTTATAGCTTTGGGAGAGAGAGGATTGAATTTGAAGGGCGGGTATTTTTACCACGGGGAGTTTCCTTGTTTGGAAGGGAACGTTATCCCCGTTTTGCAAGTTTGTGACTTCACCGTCACATTACCAAGCTGATTGAATTATTGTGAGGGGGAGAAAATTTTTGAAGCAGTGAAGCAATGGCCAATCACATCACGCCACAATCCCCTTTTCTAAAGCATGTCAGGGTTTGTTCAAAAGCATTTCTGGGTTTGTGGCGTGGTGTGATTGGCCACTGCTTCAAAAAATCTATTTGGACTTTGGAGAACCCTCTTTGCAAACCCACTTCGGATTAGGGAACTATTTTTTGTTAAACATCGACTTTCCACAAACCAGGGGAAAAAACAGAGATCGGAAAAGATCAATCACATGCGCACGGCAGATTTATGTAGTTCGGCAGCGTACCTATGTACCTATGTCCGTGAGTGAGGAGCTCTTTCACCTATATCTAAAGAATTAGAATTATGATAGTTTCATCCTGCTCTCACTTTTCCCAAAATATATCCTAATGCTCTTTGGATAATACAATACCCAAAGTACCTCCAATACAAGTACCCCAACATAAACTATACATGTGTTGAATAAACGGAAAATTTTCGAAACGAACCCAAGTTTAAGGGTATTTTCCAAAAAGAACCGTATTTTTAGAAATTTGTCAAAACAAACCTAGGACGCCGAACCATTTGGCGTATGCTCAAAAAATATTTTAATGCCAGATTTGCCCTTGTTCTAGTGCCTGAAAAATGTCAAATCATTGTCAGACGCCATACTGTTTGGCGACGGTTACTAACAGTCGCCAAACCGTTCGGCGTCGGCTATCAAATGTCGCCAAACCGTTTGGCGACTTTTAATAGCATACGCTGAACGGTTTGGCGACTGTTAATAACCGTTGCCGAACAGTTTGGCGACTGTTAATAACCATCGCCAAACAGTATGGCGTCTGACGACGATTTGACTTTTTTTTTTCATAATTTTTGTGTACACACAAGGAAGATAAATCAATGGCTGATTTTTGTGATCTGAAATTTCTAACATCATCAAACGTGAGTTTCACGTTAACACAGTAAAAAATAAACGCCTAACAGTATGGCGTATCACTTTGTGAACCGTCAAACGGTTTGGCGGTTCACAAAGTGATACGTCATACCGTTTGGCGACGTATAACAACATACGCCTAACCATTTGGCGTATCATTTGAAGAGGGCAATTCAGCCATTTTAAAGTTTCGTAAGAATACGCCAAACGGTCCGGCGTCCTAGGTTTATTTTGACAAATTTCAAAAAATACGGTTCTTTTTGAAAAATATCCTTAAACTTGGGTTTGTTTCGAAAATTTTCCGTTGAATAAATCCTGCGGAATTGTACTCCATCGTACACCCAGTGCATATCACTTTTCTCGGCCTCTTCTTTTTTTCTTTTTTTTTTCTCTTTATGGTACTAATCTGTGTGCATGTCAGTTCACCTAAATTATGTAGGTTATTGCCGACCACTAACATGTTCATGCACAGTGCATATCAGCACATAATGGGTATCAAAATAGAGTCAGTCTAGAGCTACACCCATTTCTTATATCTAGTTCTTACACCCAGTGGTGGGGGCCACATGGAGATCATGTTGGACAATCCAACCGCACAGTGAGTTTTTCATACTTTGGTCAATCTCTTTACAAAAAATCAGGACATTTTGACATTCCAAAACTCGTGAAAAATCTAAACCATCAAATTTAACCATTATTTTGGGTCAATTTGTTATATGGTTAGCGATTTCAAAATTAACAGATTTTCGGTGATGATGATCATCATGGCAATGACAAATAAATATATGGTTGGATTGTTCAACATGATCTCCATGTGGGCCCCATCACTGGGTGTTATAACTGGATGTAAGAAATGGGTGTAGCTCTAGACGGACTCATCAAAATAACCCACTTTTTATTTGGGAGTGCACATTTGCACACCCCGTTTCCTGTTGGGGTGGACTCCTAGCCAGGGCACACCCCAAAAGAAGAAATCTCTCTAAGCCGAGTACAACTTGGCTGACTAGGGACCGCTCACAAAATGAGCCATGTGGCACATTTTAATAGGACACTAACCATATGGATGTTTGGCCAATCCCCAGGTGAACCTACAAACCAAAAATCAACGTGATTAGTGATTTTTAAGCATTGGCTTGGAGTCATTTTCATGGTTTGATTTAAATTGTGATAATTTGAGCATTGTTGACCATTATTTGGGCTACAAGATCGAAAGGTTTGAAATCACTAATCATGTTGATTTTTGGGTTTGTAGGTCCACCTAGGGATTGGCCAAACATCCATACCGTCATTGTCCTCTAAAAAATGTGCCATGTGGCTCATCTTGTGGGCGGTCACCGGTTAGTCAAGTTTTACTCATCTTCAAGAGAGATTTCTCTTTTTGGGGTGTGCCCCGACCAGGAGTCCGTCCCACTAGAAATGGGGTGTGCAAATATGGGTTCCCTTTGTATTTATTTGCTTACTTTATCTTGATTAGTTTTAATTGAATCTTCGCATGCACATAAATGCATCCTCTTATAATGTCTCTCGTGATTTGTATCTCACTTGCGAAAAGTCTATGATTTGCAATGTATGTGTGTTAGCATGAAAAGGAATGTTACAACAAAAAGAGGCGGGAGGTCGAGATAACTTTCGCGAAAACAATATCGAGATAACTTATGCATGATAGACTCTCGTCTAAATACAAAGTCCTAAAATGACGTGCCTTTGCATACCTAGAACATGTTAGACAAAAAAAAGAGAAGAGACTTGATGGATAACACAATGTCAAAGCTAGGTGCCTCCTTGCCCTCGAAGACCTGGTTGTTCCTCTCCTTCCATATACCCCACCAAACTGCAAAAGAGAAGAATGCTCCATAGTCTACGACCACATGGAGAAAAGCAAAGGTACGTCCAGCTACAAATAGTCTCAAAAACAGTTTCAGGGAGTGGGGGAAAAATCGCGAATCTTACCCACACAATCCCTGAGGAATTTTAATCTTTAACAGTCTCTGGTAGCCGAGCTAAGATAGATCAGTGCTGATCGAGCTCTACTCCAATCGCTCATCGCCCTTCACGCGCGACAGGGATGTACCTGTTGATAAGGCTCTGACGATCAAGTCAGGAATCGTTCTATCTCCAAACGTCATTTTTCCACAGGGATTTTGGATATATACCCTGATTGAAACAGGTCTGGTTTAAGATTTAAGCTGCTTCATGTTTGAGATAAGTTGGTGTGAATACTTGTCATTTTCTCCTCCCTTTTTTCGGTCCCTTTTCTGTTTGGTTCGAACCTATTTATAGGTTTCTCGTAAGCACACAGCTCCTGTTCAAACCAACCACGTGCATTCGGTTAGTTGGTTACGAAAGAACATGCGGTTGCAGGTATTCTGTTTTGGGGGAGCGTATGACGTCAACTGAATTGAATTTATAACCTTACGTGTTAGATATGTCCAGAATATACTTGACACGTATTTATTTAATGGAAAAATTATATGGTTGAAGTTATACTCATTTGAATTTCGATGATTTGTCTGTTTGAGTCATTTGCATTCATCCAAACAGACTGACTGTCCGAGTCACTTGTATTCATCTAGACGGTTTGACTGTCTGAGTCCTTTGCATTCATCCAGATGGTCTGACTGTCCGAGTCACTTGTATTCATCCAGACGATCTGACTGTCCGAGTCACTTGTATTCATCCAGACAATCTGACTGTCCGAGTCACTTGTATTCATCTGGACGGACTGGCTGTCCGAATCACTTGTATTCATCCGGACGGTCTGACTGCCTGAATCATTTGTATTCATCCAGATATAACAACACGTGCCAGACGGATATGACTTCGGTTCATTTGTTTCCATGGGATGATTTCGTGTACCGCACGTATCGGTTAATTCGTAAGGAAGTAGGATGGTGACAAGTGTCACTTATCCTACGGTGTGAAAAAATCTGGCACCCACAAGGAGGATCCAACAAATCTTGAAGGAGCCAAATAATAGACTCCACACCTCCTAGCCAACTCTACAATGCAACAATAGATGATCGATTGATTCTTGCACATAAGGTGGGCCTTTAGGGTTAATTTAGAGACTTTTGGGAGCAAGAGGAGTGCTCCACGAACTCTAACTGTCACTCGTATCTCTTTTGCTCTCTCTAAATTCCCTCGAGAGCTCACCCTTATTATCCAGTTCCTAGTCCTTGAAGTTATAGTTTTAGACAAGGTACATGTACTCCTTGTTCTAGTTTATTTTAACTTTAACATGTGATGCATATGATATGGTGATTATGATATCTTTTTTATTTTGATTCTCTTTACCGTGTGATTATATTATTTCATTATCATTGTGCATATTGTTGGATTGAGAATTAGCGGGTGTGCTGATATTCGCTCAAAAGTGCTTATTTTAAGCAATTATCCTTTTAGCGTTTTCACACTCTCTTACGTTAAAATGCTCTATTTATCTACTTTTCTACGTAAGAGTCTCTTTTGTTGCGTAGAACACACTTTTCTGGACGAAATGGTATATTTGCATGCATTAAACACATTTTCGGAAGTCTAGATATTAAGCCGTTCTGATAAAGTCTCATTACGCGCTTCTTCTGTCGCAGGAAACCCCGATGGGACGATTCTCGAGACTTGTGGGCCCAAATCAATCATAAAAGCCCATTATCAAAGCTTAAAGAGCCCACATGCTATGACTAGAAGATATGGGCCAAATATGAGCTGAATAAGAGGACCAAAAAGCCGGCCCAAAGAACGAAGAGAGCAGGAGAGCCAATGACCAAGAGACGGACCAAAGCGTTTAAAGCCACATGAGTCAGCAAAGAATGATAGTCGACTCTACTAGAGAAGCGTGAGGATGGTCACAGTGAAGACCAGGGTTCCAGACCCTCCGCCAGTGCTTTTCTCTCTATTTTCTGATACTTTTTCTCTCATCTCTCCTTATTCTCTATCTCTCTTCATCTCTCGGTCCTCGAATCTACTGACCTAACCCCAGAACTCCTGCCCATCGGCTCTATCTCATCTCCCTTAGCTTTCTGACCATTGGATCTTCCATCGGACCGTTGGATCTTCAATCGGACCATTGGATCTCTCTAGATCCGTCGATTTACCAATCTGGGTCCCAATCAAGTCACCATCCATCCGATCGCCATCAGACTGTCTGTCACATCATCTTGTGAGACGATGGACATCATCAATCCATATGGGCCAGTAGCCGGGCCCATCTTCATCAACCCGCTGTCTGACCAGTTAGTGGACCCCGCGAATTTCAAAATAATTTTAATTAAATGGGGGGTCCACTAATTGGGGAGATTCCCTATAAAAAAGTAGTGTTTTACTTAAAAAAAATATATATATATTTTTCTTATTTTTTTTATTTTCAAAAACCCCCTATTTCCATTAAAGGAAATAGGGAAGCTTTAAAAGGGGGAAGGAGGGGGACGAACCCTAATTTTTTCAGACCCCTCTCCTCCTCTCCTCCCTCCTATCCTTCTCCTCCTTCATTCCCCTTCCGTTCTTCCTCCTCCTCTTCCCTTCTCCTTCTTCTTCTTCTCTTCTTCTTCTTCTTCTTCTTCTTCTTCTTCTTCTTCTTCTTCTTCTTCTTCTTCTTCTTTTACCGGCCGGAGTTGCAGAACTCCGGCCATCTCGTCTTCTTCACGTTCTTCTCCTCCTCCAGCCGCTACCCAGCCCCTTGCTCACCTCTCCACCGACCTGCAAGCCATCAATCCACCATCTTCTCCACCTCCACTCACGGTGCTGCATCACCGCCTCAGCCACTGGTCATCACGACCGGCAAGAGCAGCCACCATCTCTTGGTTCGCCATCATCACAAAAAGCTCCCCCAGGCGAGTCACCTTCCACTTGCTTCGGCCGAACCTGCAACCTGGGCATCATCCTCTTGCTGTTGTGCAAACCAGGGCACATGCACCTTCTCCGGTCATCTCTACAAGTGCATCTTCTCCAGGGTGCAACCAGCAACCCCGCCTGCCACTCCACTAGACATTGGAGATCGTCTCCACGCTGAAGCACCAACAGAACCTGCATGCTTCACCGCCACCTGTTGCTGTCACGGCCTGCAAGTTGCAGGCCATTAAACCTTGCTCCATCCACTGCCTATAACGGCTCCCAACCACCTGCTGGTTATCCTTGAACCGTTGATCCAAAACCTGCAGATCGTCCACCACAGCCGGCAGCCTGCACTTCATCTTCTCCAAGCATGCACCGGTCGAACTCGCTTCAAATCCCAAGTGTTGATCCTCTCCATTTCATCGGACAACATAGATCTCTTTTGAGCTCTCCCTCCAGCACGCGAACCAACCCTCTAAATCCCACTTCCATTGGTAGGTGCAAGGTAATTTTCTCTCTAAATCTATTTTCTCTCTCCTCTTAGTACTTTCTCTCTCTATCTCTAGCCATTCTACACTTACTTTCTCTCTCTAGAGCATCCCTTTCCCTCTCTTCTCTCTCTCTCTCTCTAAATCATTTCTTAATGCTTTCTAGTTAATTTATTTAGTTGTTATTTGTATTGGCAAACAATTTATAAAGCATTGTAAGTTAAGTATGATTCAATAAATAACTAGATTTTTATATTTGAATTCTTCTATAAGTGCATTTATTTTCATTTATTTTTCGAGTAGTTTGATATAGATAAAGTCTCCAAGAGTATGTTTAAATCCAATCCATCATTCTCACCCTCTCAGCATGTTTCGAGCACTTCCCAAGGTCAGAAGTTCTGATAAATTGCTAATCCCTAATCCCGAGTGCGGATCGACATCCGACACTTCCCACTGTGCAAAGAATCGTTTAATTTTGTAGGAAATCTCGGATAAATTACAAATTGTGTTGAATCTAGGGTTTCCGTGACCAACGACGCGGGAAAATCCTACTTTCATGTGCTTCTACTAAAGGCATTAATGGAGGTTTTAGAGGATGTGCTTCTACTAAAGACTCTAACGAATGTTTTAAAAAATGTGCTTCTACTGAAGGCCCTAATGTTAAAAATAATTAATAAGGGCTCAGAGTCCTAGAGTAAAAGACCCAAGCCTCCTACTAAAAAACCCACGTGTCATGTTTTGAGTGAAGAATGATAGTCAAATGGGTTGAGAAATTGGATAATTATCATGATTCATATTTTTCACATCTATATTGATTATCTCCTTATGATAATTTACATGTAGTTGTGGTCATAAATTTAAATTAAACGAAATATGAACATGCAAACGTTATGTGGAATGTACTAAGCTTTCTTAAGCTCACAGTTTCAATCAAAATATTTCAAACGAGGGTGGTGGTAATATATCTAGAATAGGATTATCTCAAAGCCACACACTTGAGTACTGCTGCAATGACATGTTACTGGGGTTTGCCATAGCCTTTCCCAGCCTAAAGAGTTAAATCCTACAAATTCACGCATGTTACTAAGGGTTGTAAATTGATCGGATTAGGATTGGACTACGATTGATCCAGAAAACCAATCCGAATGGTAGGCCACTCCATCTAAAGCTAAAATAGGTCCATCAAGGTTCTAATTGATGGAACCACACAGAACGAGGGGAATTGGATTGGAACGAGGGCAACCCAATTTTGATATGATCTGATCTATAAACCTGGATGTAGAAGACAAGATAATAGAAGAATGGTAGTGATAGCGTTGAGCTGGCATCACTTTTTGCTTAAGCAAAACCATCATTGGATTCTTGGAATCCAAGCCCGAGAAGACAAGTCCGGGGAGACTGTCAAAAAAGCCCGGTACTGGGAGCCTGTTCCTTACATAGTAATTTCATCAATGGTTTTAAAAACGGCCTTTTAAACGGTAACGCCCCAAGCCCGTTTCTGTTAAAACCGTTTTGAATTTAACGGTTGTTTTTTTGTTTTTGTTTTAACGGCCGTTAAAATCGTTTTAACAACTGTTAAATTTTGAAAGTTTTTGTGAAAAAAAAAATGGTCGTTAAATTCGTTAAATTTCTTCTTTTTTTATTATTTATTTTCAAAATTTGAATTTCAGCGCCTTTTTTTTTTTGTTTTTTCCGTAATTTTTTTTTCTATTTTTCTTCCATTTTTGCCCTTGACCGTTTCAATCCGTTAAAACGGTTTAAACGGTAATGCCCCCAGTCCGTTATACCGTTAAAACGGCCCTCTTTAAACCTTGATTTCATCAATATGTGGTACCGGATCATCATTGGAACAGGTCAGGATATATCCGAAAAGAGTAAAACTTGTGTCACAGCGTTTGACAGATGCTTCTGTCACAATGCAAAATACAAGGCACGTGGCACACTCTTAGTGGACGCTGACCGTATGGATGTTTGGCTAGTCCCTCGGTGGACCTATAAACCAAAACTCAGCCTGATTAGTGATTTATAACCTTTGGATCTTTGCACCCAAATAACGCTCAAATTCTTACTATTAAAATCAACCCATGAAAATAACTTCAATTGAATCGCTTAGAAATCACTCCCTACTGAGGGACTGGCCAAACATCCATACGACCAGAGTCCACTAAGAGTATTCCACGTGGCCTGTATTTTGCATTGTGATGGAATAATCTGTCGGAACGCTGTGACAGAAGTTTTACTCATCCAAAAAATCTTGTCATGTTAGATCGGGATCACCCACAATACCACGTGGCAATTTATTAGAGGACACTGACCGTATAGAGTTTTGGCCAATCCGTAAGTGGACCTACAAACCCAAAATCAACCAGATCAGTGATTTCTATTTTCTAAGGGTCTGTTTGGTACGCATGCAAACCATTACGCGTGCAATGGTTTGTGCACCCATTATATTTTCTTGCGTTTGGTTTGCACTAACTTTGCATATGCAAATTTTAAAATTTACGCATTGTTCATATTTAGTACCGTTTGGTTCGCGCGCATGCTCACTTAGGAAAGCACAAAATATGTGGGCCCCACCTATTAAATGCGAAAAAATAATTTTTTTGTACTTAATACGTGGGCCCCACATATTTGAACATAAATTTCAAATTTTCAAAAAAAAAAAAAAAAAAAAAGAAAGAAAAATAATGGACAATAAAAAAAATAACGGACGTTTTTTTTTTCACAATTTTTCAAAAAATAATGGTCGTTATTTTTCGATATATTTTTTCAGCGTTTTAACGGTATATAAAGTAACGAGGTAGGTCCGAATCCGTTATGGCAAAAATAACGGCCGTTGCAATGGATTTGGATTTCCCACGTTACGTTATGTACCGTTAAAATGGTAAAAAAATAAGGATAATTATTTTCTGTTGTAACGAAAATAACGACCATTATTTAAAAAAAAAATTTGTGAAAAAAGGACATTATTTTATTGTTATTTTTTTTTTCCATTTTTCTCATTTTTAAAATTTTAAATATTAAATTTCAAGTCTCAAGGCCACTTTTTCCATAATTTTTTTTTGAGAAAGAACGGACTTGATTCGAGAAAATATTAGATTTTAATTTGTACCTTATGCAAATCGTTTGCACAAGAAGGTTGTGTAAACGATTGCTCAGGGGTAAAGTGGGTTTTTAATTGCAAAAGAGGGCGAGCATTCATTTCTCTGTCTGATGTGTAAATTGTCGAATGCATGTGTACCAAATATGCATGGGAAACGATTGCACGCGCAAACCTATTTGCATATCCAATTTGCACGCGTATCAAACTCACCCTAAGTGATAGTTGAAGTCATTTTCGTTAGTTTGATTTTAACAGTAGGAATTTGAGCATTATTTACCATTATTTCCGTACAAGATCCAAAGGCTTGAAATCACTAATCAGGCAGATATTAGGTTTGCAGGTCCACTTACGGATTGGTTATACATCTGTACGTTCAGTGTCCTCTAATAAATTGCCACGTGGCTTATATTGTGGGTGGTCAGGCAAGTCTTACTCGTGTCGACCCGATCCACTGACGGATAAAAGATTTCACGTGCAGAACTAAAGAGTCGTGGAATGACTGTTTTATCCCTTTATCATATTCGTAGTTTCCAAGCTCTAATACAAGCGAAAACTCATAACAAGAGGGACAATTTCAGTAATTTTACACCAAATAAAATTCCTCGTTCCCGAACACAGAAGGAACAATCTGTACATCCGAAGGCAAGATTAAGGATCTCCACTTCCTGCAACTCATAAAACAGAAGAACAAAAACAGGAAATCGGACCTCCCTCTTGCCCTAAACCCCTATTTTTGAACTTCGAAACCCCACAAAAACCCTAAGACAGACCACCCTCAGAAAAACAAACAAACCCTAATTCCTTGTAGAGATTAAATAAAACCCATATCAGAGACAAACACCGATCGAGCAATCTCCATCTGTTTTCATTACGATACAGTGAAACCAGAAGCACAACAACCAGAAAACAAAGCTTTCAAATTCAGCTGTTCTCTCTGTTGATGCTGATTAGAGATGCCTCCGAAGCAGCAGTCGAAAGCCGATCAAGCGAAGAAGCAGAAGGTGGTTGAAGATAAGACCTTTGGACTGAAGAACAAAAACAAGAGCAAAAATGTCCAGAAGTACGTCCAGAGTATCCACCAATCCGCACAACCCAAGCCCGACCCTTCGAAGGTCGCCGCCAAGGTTAGTTTATTTTTTCTCCGTCGCTCTTAAGAAATCCCCTTTGTATGCCGATCATAACTGTAAGTATAACTGTTAAAAACTGTCACTTTCTACCAAATTAACCCGATTAACAGAAAAAGAAAGAGGAGGAGAAGGCGAGAGAGAAGGAATTGAGTGATTTGTTTAAGATTGCTGTTAGTCAGCCGAAAGTTCCACCCGGTACGTCTTTCATTGCCGTTTCGTTTTTTTGGGTATTTGATTGTTCACATTGTGTTCATGTTTATATATATGGGTTCGCGCTCAGGTGTCGATCCCAAGTCTATATTATGCGAATTTTTCAAAGCGGGGCAATGTACCAAGGGTTTCAAGTGCAAGTTCTCACACGATTTGAATGTCCAGAGAAAGGGTGAAAAGATTGATATTTACAGTGATAAGCGTGATGAAGGTGATATAACTGTGCACCTTATTTTACTCATTTATTGTTTCCGCTGTCACTGTTTTCACTGCTGGTTTTGTTATTTTTATGTGATTTTGATGTGTGTATGGGTCATGCGGCGTTTCTTTTCTCTTCTGTTTGGTTAAGAAACAATGGAGGATTGGGATCAAGAGATGCTGGAGAAGGTCGTGGAGTCGAAGAAGATGGAGTATAACCAGAATAAACCAACGGAGATTGTATGTTTTCTAAACCTTCTTATCTCAGCAGCAGAATGTATGTGTAGTTTGTAGTATGATTAGTATGTCATATCAAAGATAAAGATTGCTTTATGTGTGTGTTTTTTCTAAATTCTCTGTTCTGTAAGCTGGCCTACTTTGACAGTTGTAGTGTCAAATCTGCGGAGTCTGTTTCTTTTGGATAAACAATGCTGGATACTGATATTTTACGTGCATGATGGGTAAAATAGCAAATGTCACATAGACATCAGATGAGAAACTCGAGAAGTTATCATCAGAATTGGTAATAGAGCCAATCGTATCTTGGGTTGATCTTGGAGTTGGATTGACAGTCCTTGCTCGTCTTCATGTCGGCACATCTACTTGGGCCAGCTTCATTTCTTTCTTAGGTGCCTTGAAAAGTTTGGTAGATAAGGTTGGTGATGTCGTGGTAGAAATATGTTCGGTGAATTGGTGGTCTAGCTTTATTTATCGAATGTGCTCCTAAGTGATTGCTCGAAGATTGTCCATTTGATTCCTCAATCCTCAGTGGCTTTGGAAATGCTTAGGTTGCTGCAAGAGCAGTGGTGATTGTAATATTTAGCGGGTACTGGATGTTCTCCCTATTGGTGCTGGAATGAGTGAGGAGAACCGCATATGAAGTTGTTTGCTTTGAACTTCACTGATGCGTTTGGATTGTGATTTTACCAATACTTTTGCTTAAGGATGCAAGTAAATGTGTACTGCATGTGTCAATTTGACATCCTCAAGTCGTATCTGGTTGGTGATACTGGTGAATGTGTAGATGGGGAAAGCTTGTAAGGAGCATTACTTGATGATTTGGGCTTTAGCTTGAGCTATGTTGTTGGCATGCAGAGTTTTGACAGCCAACAACCTATCCTTCACTTCTAAATTCCAATGCTATTCCAAATACTAGAATTTTTTTACTGATGTAGATTTCTTTAAGCTTTTGTAGGCTGGTCATCCTTCAAGTGGAGCTTTATATATTTATTTTGTGGCCGATTCAAATAATTCTGGATTTTTGGAATTTTTCTGTATTTTGTATGATCCTCTCACATCAGGGATCTTTTTGAATCAATACATTCTTTATTAACTAATGCTTTTGGGTACATGAGCAGGTTTGTAAACACTTTTTGGAAGCAGTGGAGAAGAAACAATACGGTTGGTTCTGGGTTTGTCCAAATGGTGGTAAAGAGTGCCACTACAGACATGCTCTTCCTCCAGGATATGTGTTAAAATCTCAAATGAAGGCCTTGTTGGATGAAGAGACTGAGAAGATTTCTATTGAGGAAGAGATTGAAAATCAGGTAATCAACTAATTTACTTTTTAATTTCATGCTTTCCATATTGTAACGGATGCATTTTTTTTGCTGACCCATGCTCTTCTATGGTATAGGTCTTAGATCTCTTGTTTTCTATCTGGTTTTGTGCCCTGTTAGTTCTCATAATTGGATATCTGTTTTTGGTCTTAGCGTGCAAAAGTGGCGACTACAACCCCAATGACTCCCGACCTTTTCATGCAATGGAAGAAGAAAAAGATGGAAGAAAGAGATGCTGGACTTGCTGCACAACGGGCGGATAGGGCTAAAAATGATCGCATGAGGTATTTTTGTCTTTCCTGTTATCTCAGCCTGTTATTTTTTCCTGTAAACACGCTATTTATTAATTTGAATTTTCCATCCATTGCAGTGGTCGTGAGCTGTTTCTGTCAGATGCTAGCTTGTTCGTGGATGATGCTGAGGCATATGACAAGTACCAAAGAGAAGAAGAACCTGATGCTACTGAACAGAAGGTACCCCTATCACTTCTGCTCTTTTATGTTTTGTAAAGAACTTTGGAGATTTCATGAACGGGAGAAGGTTTTTAGAGTGTAGCTCCAAACCTGTTGACTGTAGTAGCGGGGTATTTCTTTTGTTTCCATGCGGAGGCAGACTTGGCTAATTCAAAATATCCATCTAATAGATGACCCTCAGGATTGGCCCCATGGACGGTGTCCTTTTCTACATTGTTCCCATATTTTTTTTTATAAGTGTTGGCTAGGGCGTACTCTCTAAACGATGTGCTGCAACAACACCTGACTGTAGTGAAAAGTAGGCAAGGGTTCCTGCACCATATTGGACGAGTGCAGTCAAAGAAGTTAGTCTAGGAAAGTAGGATTTGTCTTGCCACTTGGAACGCTCAGATTTTAACAAGCAAGAGCTTAGAGCTAGTAGACAATGAAAAGGAGAGCTAACATAGCATGTTTACAAGAGACAAAGTTGGAGTGAGCAAAAGTTAAGAAAATAGATGGTTACAAATTTTGGTACAATGGAGAGAATAAAAATATAAAAGGGATAGGAATAATTGTAAATAAAGATGTCGAAAGATAAAGTCAGAGTAAAGAGAATAGATGATAGGTTGTTGTTGACAGAAATAATGATAGGTGAAGAGATTATTAACACAATTAGTGTTTATGCACCTCAAGTTGGATTGAGCGAAAGCATTAAAAGACAATTTTGGAAACACATGGATGGATTGATGTAGGAAATTCCTGATGGAGAGATGATATTTGATGCAGGATCATTCTACTCGATAGTCTGTAGCTACATTGGATCACTTAATTTTATTTTAATAAAATTGTTATTTTTTATTTGAGTTGTAATCAGTTTCTTTAAGTCTTTTAGTTTGATTAGGATTAGAAAAGTTATAATTTTATAAATAGGGTTGTAATATTTGATTTTAGGGAGACGATGAAGAGATATTTTCTTTTTGGAGGGATTCCAAATTTTTTGGGTAGGGTGCTTGGAGTGGAAGAGTGGTTCTTCCGAAGGAGCGATTACTTCAAAACTTGATGGTGTGATTCCATCGAGTCTTCCAGTCAGAGAATGAGGTTCCCCTTGTCCTGCATCAAATTTGGTATTAGAGTCGAAAAATCTTACCATTGACGCCGTCAATTTGTTGCCGCTTTAACCATCTTCTCACAAGGGTATAGGGGTTTTGGGACGGTATTGTCACGCAGTACTATTCATAGAGGGAGTGGAGGATTTGCCTTCCAAAAGCGCCACGAGAAAATCATAGAGGCTGGTGGTGTCTACATCCTCACTGCCTAAACCGAAAACTCGTTTTCTTCTTTCTTTTTATGGTTTATGATTTCAAAATCCAAACCCTAGTGTTGAAGAATTATTTTGGGGTGTTTTATTTTCTTCCATCGAGCCCATCTTATTTATCTTAGTGGGCTTAAGTGCGCTAAAAGCTCAACAACCTACTAGAAAGCCAACCACATTATGAAATCAGTCCATATCCTTCTCATTTGGAGCCAGCCCACTTAGCCCAAACCCATAGGCCTTTTAGACCATAACAATCCAACCCAATAGAGCCCAATCCATCAATACATTACTTGTTTACCTAAAATCGGCTTACCATTTCCTTGTATCCAAACAATCCTTATCCTTATTTTATCTCCACCCCCCCACATCCAAACGTATACTGTTCTTGTTTTACCATAAATAAAAAATCGAAACCTCACCCTAGTCTTAAACAATCCATAATCATTTTACTCAGTTGATCAGACCAGTGTGACCTTTGACCAACTCGGTTGACCCAGTCAAAAAAATGAGTCAAAAAAATGTGAAGCTGAGAAACATTAAATTTGGAGTTGCAAGAATATTTGGGAGAGTATGGAGAAATTCGTTTTATTTGTTGAGAGCAATTTTAAAGTGAGATGCCTTGCAAGGAAGAGTGATTCTTCTGTCGAAGATCAACTACTCAAAAGTATTTCCAAGATGACGATTGACGGAAGACCTGGCAATATTGCTCCTATGAAAGGGGTTTGGTGTGAAGCCAAGGGAGTGATTCTTACCTATCTAAAGGTCCAGATCAACTTGTTTGCATCCAAATTCGAGGTCGAATTCTTTTCATCCAAGAGGGTTTGATGCAGGAGCATTCTACTTGATAGTCCGCATCTACACCATATCAACTAATTTTATTTTAATTAGGATTGCTGTTTTTTTATTTGAGTTGTAATCAGTTTCTTTTAGAAAGTTTTTAAGTTTGATTAGGATTAGGAAAGTTAGAATTTTATACATGGGGTTGTAATCTTTTTTGATTTTAGGGAGAATGAATGAAGTGATATTTTCTTTTTGGAGCGATTCTTCTCGAAAGAGTGATTCCTTTAAAACTCGATGGAGTGATTCCATTGAGTCTTCCAATTGCATAACGAGGTTTCCCTTGTCCTTCATCAATATTTATAGGAGGGGGACTTGAACGGGTATGTAGTGAAGGAAAGTAGAGGATATGAAAGGTTGTACAAAGGATATGAGTTTGGAGAACGAATGAAATGGGAGGTGCGATCCTTGAATTTGCGATAGCATATGATCTTGCAATAACAAATACATATTTTAAGAAGAGATGAAAATTTAATTAAGTTTAAAAGTAGAACAAATAGGTGCCAAATAGACTTTTAACTTGGGAGAAATGCATTATCAATTTGTAAATATTGTAAGGTTATTCCAAGAGAGAGCCTGATCATACAAATAGGCTAGTGGTTTTAGATGTTCGCATCAAGATTTGGAAGAGAGGGAATGAAATAAAAAATGTCCAAGAATTGGGTGGGTGGTGGGATTTAAAATGGGGAAAATGAAGTGGTGCCTTTCATAAATTGGTAAATGAAGAAATGTGGAACATAGAAGCAAAGACTATGATGATATGGGGTGTAATGATTAAATGTATTGAAAGAGTAGAGAGTATGGCATCTTTAACAGACTCTTTGACAAACTTCCGACTACATATCTGGGTTTACCCCTTGGAGCAAGTTATAGATCCAAGGCCCTCTGGGACCCGTTATAGAGAGATTTGGACCCAGGCTCGCCTCTTGGAAGTCGAAGTACCTATCCGAAGGGGGGAAGTTGGTCTTAATTAAGAGTACTCTCTCCAGCCTTCCCATCTATTATTTGTCCCTCTTTTCTATTCTTAGGAGTGTTACGCAGATCATAGAAAAACTTATGAGGGACTTCTTGTGGAATGATAGAGATGAGGCTTCCAGTTTTCATCTGGTGGACTGGAAAACAGTCTGTAGTCCTAAGCTTCAAGACGGTCTTGGGATCAGAAGCATCACTGGCATGAACCAGGCCTTACTTGGTAAGTGGTTGTGGAGGTTCGGGGAGGAAACTTTAGGCATGTGGAGGATAGTTTTGGAGGGCAAATATGGGTTTTTGGAGTTCGGCTAGGACAATAAAGTTGCGCGGTGCTTGTATGGTTACAGTGTTTGGATCATGAAGATCTTTGATAGATTCTCCATTGGGGTGCTGTATAAGGTTGGAAGAGGGGATATGGTTCGATTTTGGGTGGCTATATGGTGTGGGGAAGCCTCCCTCAGAGACGACTTTCCAATTCTCTATTCTATTTCTAACAGCAAGAATTGCTCGGTGCACAACTGTTTGGAACGGGTAGGTAACGAGGTTTCTTCGAATTTTGGGTTCAGGAGAAATCTCAATGACTGGGAGATTGAGACAATTGCTTGTCTTCTTTCTCACTTGCTCGATTGGTTACCTTCTCCTTTGGCTCCGGATAAACGAGTGGAGGTGGTCTCGATATGGCCAGTTCTCGATGCGGTCTTTCTAAAGAAGTTTAGCTTCCTCCACCCGATCATCCTTCCTTGTTTTTATCTGGGGCTCTGGCATTCCGTCTAAGGTAGCTTTCTTTTTGTGGCCAGCTGCCTTGGACAAGATTCTAACAGTAGATCATCTTATTTCGAGAAGGATGACTATCATTGATTTTTGTTCGATGTGCAAGGACAACGGAGAATCGGTTAACCATCTCCTCTTGCACTATGACGTGGCGAGAGCAATTTGGTCCTCCTTTTTGGTTGATTTTGCGATCTCGTGGGTCATGGCGGGGACCATGTTATTTGTGGTTTCGAGTTGGCACTCTTTCGCTTTTTCTTCTCTAGGTCGCGTGCTCTGGCAGTTTCTCCCGTTCACTATTTGTTGGGGGCTTTGGAAGGAGCGTAACAGAAGAATCTTTGAGGGCATCGAGAAGAGGTGGCTGTGGTGATCCTTAACGTTAAGGGTCTAATGTTCTTTTGGTCCAAGGCGTTTAAAGATTGTAGAGGTATTTTCTTTAAAGACTTTGTTTTCCGTTGGGACTGCCTATGTTCTAGAGAAGGCCCCTAGCTGTTTTTTCCCGCTTTTGTTTTTGTTTGTTGTTTTTGCCTCTTTTAGGTCTCCTCGACCTACTAGGCTTTGTATTTGCTCTGTTTTGGCCTCGGGCCCTTAATAAAGTCCACTTGTAAAAAAAAAGAGTGGCAAAAAAGGTCATTAGGATCGGGCGTGCCCATGGGACTAGTCGGATACCTGGATACCCATGTATCAAAAAAAAAAAAAATGTCATTAGGGAATCTAAAGAGAAAAGTCATATGCACAAGGAAACTTGGTTGTGGAATGATGAGGTTCAAAAGGCCATTAGGCAAAAGGCGATTTATTATAAACTTGACATCTGGCTTAAAACAATGAGATTTTAGAAAGATACAAAAATGCTCAAAATGAAGCAAAGAAAGTGGTAAGTGAGGTCAAACATAAAGTATACAATATTTTATATAATAAATTAGGGACAAGAGGGTGACAAAGATGTTTACAAGCTTGCACAAACGAGAGAGAAATTCTAGAGCTATAGATCATCTTAGATACATTAAGGGCAACGACTAGAATCTTAGTGAAAGATGAAGAAATTATGTAAATGTGGAAGACTTATTTCCATAAATTATTAAATGAGGATAACATAATGGACATATGACTATATGAAAATTTAAGAGAGAATATAGAATATACAAACTTTCGTAGAATTAGGGTATCAGAGGGGAAAATAACTTTAGCTAAGATGAATACATGTAAGGCCTTGGTTACAGATTGTATTCTAATAGAAGTGTGGAAATGAATGGGAGGAATTGGATTGTCCTGGCTTACTAAGTCATTTAACAATATCTTGAAGAGAAGAAAAATGCTAGATGAATGGAGAAGTACCGTAGTGCCCACATACAAGAACAAATGAGACGTACAGAGCTGCACAAACTATCGTAGCATCAAATTTATTAGCCACACAATGAAACTATGAGAAAGAGTGATGGAACAAAGATTAAGATAGAAGACAAGGATATCTGAAGACTAATTTGGATTTATGCTAGGAAGGTTAACCATCGAGGCAATCTTCTTAGACAAATGATAGAGAAGTTTAGAGAAAAGAAAAAGAATCCGCACATGGCCTTTATTGACTAAGAAACAGCATATGATAGAATCCATAGAAAACAAATTGATATATTGACATTATGAAAAGATATGTATGAGGGAGCAATAACCAGTGTTAGAACAATTGGTGGTGAGACAAGTGAGTTTCCAATCACAGTGTGATTACACCATGATCAGCCCTAAGTCCATACTTATTTGGTTAGTTATAGATAAAGTAACTACTCATATCCAATGTGAGGTGATGTAGGACGAGTGCGAGTTTTGCGATCGGATAGGGTTTCGGCGAAATCATTCCATCGGATTTGAAGGAATCACTCATTCGACAACACCACACGATGACTTGATGGAATTAATCTATCGAGTTTGAAGGAATCACTCCTTTGGAAAGAATCACTCTTTTGTTCCAGACATCTCATCCAGCAAAATTGGATATCACACCCAAAAGAAACTCATTCTTTTTTAGTCATTTTCTAATTTTCGTTTTTACACATGCTCTACATTTATAAATAATAAAAACTACTCATATTGGAATTCAAAACATTCTCAAACTCTATCTTAATCCTATTACAACTCAAATAACCGATTTCTAAATAAGTAGAACTCTAACTTATATAAAAAACAACAACTAGAACTCAAACAAGTCTAGAAACAAACAAGTAATCCTAAGGTAATTCAAACTCTCCTTCTATCTTCTAGAACCTTTTAACTTATCCAAAATAGTAAAATCAATAAAAGTAGGAATTTAATATAAATTGTAAGAAGGGGAATTTACTAAAAATAGTAAAAATGAGACTTACTATACAACTAATAATTCTGATTAAACCTCTTTCATAATTGAAAGAAGTTCCTTATAGCACTTCTCTTTTTCCTCTGTTGTAAGCCCACCTCTTTTGTTTAGGGGTTTGATTTGGTATAACGTGAGTATATCATAGCTTGGATGTTTTGCATTAGACCCTCCCGGTTGAAAATAATTCGACCTTGAATTTAACTCCATTATCTTATAAATAAAATCAAGAAATGGCAAAAGGTAACGGTGACAACGAGGATGCGCGACAATAGCGATTATATGGTGCGAAGTCATTTGGATGGCTGCAATGGTGGCACTAATGGTAGGTCTTCCAATGGTGGCTGTGTTATTCTGACGGGTAGAATCCGGCGTGATTGATGATGATTGAACACATGAATGACGATGTCGTGGATGATGATGAAATTTGGCGATGATAGGAAATTCGGCTCTGATACCAAATTTGATGAAGGACTAACATGGGGTCTGTGTGATCAGATAGGATTTTGGTGGAATTACTCCACCGGATTTGAAGGAATCACTCCTTCGGGAAGGATTTCGGTAAAATCACTCTACTCAATTTGAATGAGTCACTCCTTCGGGACCACCCGATGACTTGATGGAATCACCACTGAGTTTGAAGGAATCACTCTTTTGTTCCAGGCATTTCACCTAGTAAAATTAGATATCACACCCCCAAAAAATCTTTATTAATCATTCTCTAATTTTCGTTTTTACGAATGCCTACATTTATAAGCAATGAAAACTACTCATATTTTGTTTTGTTAAGGTAAAGGATTTCATTAAAAAGAAAAGTAGGCTACACAAAGCTAAGGAGGTCTTCAAGGGAAAGAAAACAGAAGAACTAGCAGCCCCTACACATTATCGATTCCCATCTAAAAATCAGATCCTAAAAAACTGGCCCTTTACACTCCTTGAACAACTTAGACCGAAGAAAAAGAAAGGCCTTGATATTGATGAAGACGTCGTGCAAAGAGGCCTCCTTGCCTTTGAAGGTTCCACTGTTGCGTTCGAGCCAAAGGCCCCACCAAACTGCGAAAGGCAAAAGGCTCCAAAGCCTATGGCTGGAAACAACGAAGAGGCTAGCTCCTTATAGTCTGAATAAGTGAGGCCGAGAGAGTCCAATGAATGTTGAAAGCACTGAAGAAAATGCCCCACACTTCCCAAGTAAATCGGCAATGTAAAAGTAGGTGATTAACGAATTCCTCCGCTTCTTTGTACATGATGCAATAGTTTGCTATCACCCCAGTTCCTTTTAATCAGATTATCTACCGAGGATCTTCTCAACGAGGCACACCGCACAAAAAACGCCACCTTTGACGGCACTTTCGACCCCCAAACCTTTGCCATCGGGTAATTTTAATCTCCGGGAAAGCTCAAGGGCTCCGTCGACGATCTCCTTAAAATACCCAACGACTCGTAGAACGATTGAATGGTAAACTTGCCATCTGATTTGCCCTCCCAACATATCAAATCTTTTCGGGATCTATCCACGACTTATCCTTCCAACTTCAGAATAAGCGTAGCTAAAGTTGGTTTTCCTAATCGTTGAGATGTCGTCTAATCCCAAGGTTCCAAGAGACTCCATTATCATTGTCCACCATGGCATTCTGAATTGTACTCTCTTTCAAGTTTGAGATCCCATAAATCTGGGGGAAAGCCTCCATGAGGGTTTTATCCCCACACCAGATATCATGCCAAAATCTCACCCTGTTACCTTTCCCCACCTTGAAGCGGATGCTGACGCAAAAAATGTTGAAGTTATTTGGATGCCTCGCCATACTCCACACCCAAGAGGGGTCCTGACCTTGTTGCTAAACCATTCCAACGGTTCCACACCATGCCTAGCTACAATGACCCTTCTACATAGGCTCTCGGTTTCCACAGTGAATTGCCATAACCGTTTGCCAAGCAAAGCTAGATTCGTAAGTTTAAGGTTCTTGACGCCTAGCCCTCCAACTTTCCTAGGGGAGCAAACAAGTCTCTAATTCACCAGCACATAACCAGAACCTTCAGCTTGACCATACCAAAGAAATCGACGTATCATCTTCTCCAACCTTTGCATCACACTCGCCAGCATAGAGAACATAGACAAGAAATAAGTGGGAAGATTAGAAAGAGTACTCTTAATAAGCACTAAAAATAGTAAAATCATAATTTACTAAGAATAGTAAAAATGTGAATTACTATAAATAGTAAAAACGAGAATTTACTAAAAATAGTAAAAACAAGAATTTGTTATAATTACTGCAACTAGTTAATCTGATTAAACCTTTCACAATCGAAAGAAGTCTCCTTGTAGCACTTTTCTTCTTCCTCATGTTGTAACCCACCTCTTTTGTTTAGGGGTTTGATTTGGTGTAATGCGAGTACATCGTAGCTTTGATGCTCTCTCATCACGAGGTCCCTTGGTATATGTTATTTGCACATGACATAGTATTAGTTGATGATACTAGGGATAAGGTAAATGCAAAACTAGAACTCTAGAGGAATGTTTTGGAATCTATAGGTTTTAAAATAAGTGAAACCAAGACAGTATTTGGAATGCAATTTTAGTAAGGATGCACATAGAGATGATCTGCCAATTAAAATTGAGAACCAGGAGATACCTTGAAGTAGCCAATTTCGTTACCTTGGTTCTATTATTCATACGGAAGGAGATATTGAAGAGGATGTTGCCCATACAATTAGAATGGGGTGGCTAAAGTGGAGATGTGCTTCCGGAGTGCTATGTGATCGAAGACTAAAGGAAAAATGCACAAAAGTCACGATACAGCAGAAGACATTCTTATGAATATTCCTTCTGGTATTATGTGGTGTTTTGCAGTAGTATGTCATGCCTAACTCAGGTTTGGACCTGCAAATTTGCCCACCTTGATCGTAGGCATAAAGCTGGAATACAGCGTTTAGTGTTTCCGAAAAAAGAAGAAAACATGTACTATTTCCTGATGCCTAGGCTGGACTCAAAGAAAAGGTTCTGCAATGCCGTCCTGTCTACAATGCATTTTTTAAGCTCTAGAATTTTTTTAAGAGTATGTTTTTATGGTCTGTATATAAACATTGTTGTGGTATTGACCAAGATGATCTTTTCGATATTCGTCCATGGATTGTAGACCACGAGGAGAGTCCATATGCATGCTGCTCCATGTTCAGCCGATGCATGGATTAGGAGCTGCCATTTAATGGGACCCACTTACAGAATCTCTTAGGGACTTTCTTCTGGACTGTTGGTCAAACTCTTTTGACCCTCTTAAGAAAGCGATAGATCAGATAGTTGTGATCATCTGATCATGCAGAAGTTTAGCCATAGATTTCCATGACGGGACATCAAATGATTAGTGTTCCCCTTGTATTTGTGCCACATGCACTGATATGCCATCGATAGGCCGCCCATATGTTTCCTGACAGTAGATTAGACTTTTGTTTTTTATTACTAGATGCAGTTATGCTTACATTTTAATTAAATTCAACTTCAGACCAAGGACCATTCTGCTGCTGAGGGTCCAAGTACCTCAACAACTGTAGTTAATGATGCGGAAGAAGTGCTTCCTGACGACGACGACGACGACGACGACGACGACGATGAGATGATGAACTGGACATGGACGAGTTAAATGAACTGGAAGCAAGCCTATCAAGAGCATCAATTCAAATCGGCGAACCAGGCATTGAAGCATCATCTTGAGAGAGGGAGATAAAACGCACACATTGTCGGTGGTGGCTATAAGCCCATGCTGCAAGCAACTGACAATCACTGACGGCCTACCTGCCAATGTTAGTTTTGAAGAGGGATCGTGAAGTTATTACTCCATGATCCTATTAATTGTCATCAACAATTCTGTCAAGGGAAAAATCCTTTATGTAATAATTTTGGGTTTATTTTTGGCTATTGTGTGATGTTTTGAGTGGATTTTGTTCAGTAATAAGTGGATAGAATATAATTTTGGATGGAAGGGTTTCCCTACTTGATCAATATTAGGGGGGGATTGAGAACATGGTTATTAGTCGTTGCACTTCTCACGAGCATTGATACTGTTGGAAATTCAACTGATGTTTCTTGATGGAGAGTTCAGTTATTTCAGTTGGACTTTCAGGTCTTATGCTTTCATACCGTAGTAGTCGATAGTTCCCAACCAGATAATGTTTCTTTTATCAATGGAAGGTTGCAGCAATTTGGGCTTATAGCTTATTGCTGTAAGCGGTGGGTAAAAGCAATGGGTTTGGGTATTTTAGGATTATTTTTTGTATTTATAAAGTTTCACTTAAAACAGTGTGTCAGCTGCTCCTGTTTTTACTTGAAAACAAACTGCTAAACCCCGTCCTAAACCGCAATGAGCAGTTTTTCTGCTTACTTTCCACAATGCCAAACACAGCAGTGCAGCAAGAAGGCGGGGTTTTCTCTTGGGCCTTCCGCTTGGCCCCAAAGTTGTTTGATACCCGATCGTAGCACCACATGTAATGATGTTGTATTTATACATGGTAGTTATGCTTAACAAAGCTCACACTACAGTTTTAACCTGTTCGCTCTACTTCATTATGGAAGAACTGCAAAGGGTTTGGATGGATGGATGGATCAGAACATCGGTTGCAAATGGCTGCAGTATACCCTGAACAGTTGAGAAGCCCGTGTTCATGAAATCTGTCTCTGAGGTGGTTCTCACAAGGCCAAGTTGCAAATCCTAAGATCACAGTTTGCGTCGAGGAGCAAGTTACCTGGTTTAAGATCTCCGTCCAAAGCATTTGCAGAGTTTATGTTTTTCAGCCCTTGTAGTAGGGCAGGAAATGGGGTGGGGTCAGACTTGAAATCCAACCCGATTCGAATTTGTATTTTGCGGGTTTGGATATTTATAAGATGATAAAGAAGGATCAGATATGGATAAAGACAAGTGGGGTCTGAGTCAGTATGGGGTCGGGTTCGAATCTTGCAGTTAGGGACTAAGGTATTTTTTCGATTGGGTCCGTTCCAGTTTTGGTCTCGGGCGCTTTCTATGAATAGTTTTTTTTTGTAGTGCATCTGGATTCCGACCCATATAGCGTATGGATCTTAGCTTTGATTTGGGTTATGAGATTTGGATCCAACTAGGATCTGGATATGGGTTGGTATGTTCAAAATTGGATCCAGATCTGGATATACTTAGATCCAACCCAGGTCCAACGGTGGTTAATAGTGCTGAGCTGGCATTCACATTTGCAAAAGCAAAGCAAAAGCAAAAGCAAAGCAAAACCACCGTTGGATTCTCAGGATCCCGGCCGAGAACAAACGTGAACCTCAGCTGATCCCTACCCATATCTTAATTGAGAATCTCACAACAGAATTCAACTCCTAATCAAGTTTGGAATAATGATCACATGGTCCATGACCGTTGTCATGGTGCATAGTGGTGTCATTTTTTCATTAGTCAAATGTAATTATTTACTAAAGTATCCAGTACACTTGACCAATGAAAAAATGACACCACCATGCACTATGACAACGTCCATGGACCCCGATCATGTGATCATTACACTTTTGATTTCTGATTGGCTAAGAAAAGAGAAGACGACTTGGTGGGTTTGTTTTTGTTTTTGAGTAATAAACAGACCCAACCACTCATCTTGGTTCGGTTGCATTAATCGACGAGGGAAGAGCAGGACCCTCTGATACAGATGAAATTCTAAGCGCTTCATGGTCCCACACGTTTAAGACGGGCCCCACCTTCTCAATGTTATATTTCAAAGATATGATCAAATATCTCATACATCCCCCCCTAAATAAATTACTTGGGACAAGTCTTAATCAAATGTGACGACATGCTCCCTAAATCAAAACCACCAAACCTCAAAATCCATCTTTAATTATTTAAGTTGAGAAGAAACGTGATCGATCCATTTTCAACTTTTATATTTTGGATATGTGGTCACAACTTCCTCCACATAATACACGTTTATGCTGTGTGCAAAACACCCAATACCTCGCGACCTACCCTGTTCAATGGTAGAGGATTCTCATTACTGGATGCACCGTCTGATCAAGATTGAGCAATGTATGTTCAAATGATACACTTGGGAGAGAGGATACCAGCATTGTTTGAGTGCATTTCGAATGCCACATATATGTCACAAAATCTTTATCCTATGTGGCAGAATGAGGATCGGCATCCCGATCCCAAGACCTCGATCTATGTGTAGCTATTGACAAGTGGGTCCCGCCTATACGTCCTGTCGACCTAATCCCTTATCTGCTTTTACTTGGCTTGTCGCCTGAGAATCGGAACTAAAAAGAGCACTCGTTAATTAAAAGTTGAAAGCATCTCTCTCAATCGACCATTAAATGGTGACGACTTTTGTCCTGTAAAGGCATAAACAAGAACATTTAACCCAGTCCCTTAAAGCTTCAACTTGGAATCTTTTAAAGATTTCCTTTGATCACACGCCACTACTTTCAAAAATAAAAACAAAAATTCTCACTCCAATTTAGGCTATATCAGAACAGGGAAAGACATTGGACGGAGTTGTGCTTTTCCCATCTTGGCCAGGAAGAGATGTGAGACGAGGTTCTGCAAACGTTTCTTCTCAACTTAAATAATTAAAGATGGATTTTGAGGTTTGGTGGTTTTGATTTAGGGAGCATGTCGTCACATTTGATTAAGACTTGTCCCAAGATCCAATGGTTTGAAATCACTAATCAGGCTGATATTTAGTATGTAGCTCCACCTAGCAATGGGCCCAACATTCGTACCTTAGTGACCTCTAAGAATGTGCCACGTGGCTCATATTGTGGTCCCTCGTCATCATTGACGAGTGACATTAGCGTGCTTAACAACCTACTAAGGTGTATTCCTTTTAGGGTCGTGATGTATACCTGAGATCTTTTCAAATGCGGAAGAGGCATTGTTGGTAGTCACCGCTGCCATTTGGGCCACTGACCGCATGGATGTTTAGCCCACCCCTTAGTAGACATTCATACCAAAAATCAGCTTGTTTGACGATTTTTAGCCATTGATTTTAGTACTAAAAAAATGGTTGAATTCAACGGCTATAAGAACGCCTTAAAAAGTACTAAAATCTAATGGTTGTAGATTACCAATCAGGGTGATTTTTGGCGTGTATAACGCCAAGGGGTGGGATAAACATCCATGCGGTCAGTGGGCCCAGATGATAGTGGTGAGTAACAAAATCGTGGTTTCGCATTTAAAAATGTTTTAGGCATACCTTGTTACATCTTTTTCCTTCCTTTTATAAATCAAAATCCTCAAAAAAAAGGTTGACCTCACAAACATAAAAAAAAAAAAAACTTGAATTTTTTTTTTTGCTTGTCCCCCTTACTTTATTAATGCAATTTGCATCGCATCCAATGTTCTTAAAATATTTGCATCTCACCCAAGGTCATTATAGTTATTTAAAAAATATTGGGATGCCCATCCGAAGACCCTCAATGGTCAATGACGTTGACCATAGTCAAAGGGTGAGAAGCAAATATTTTAAAAACATTGGGTGAGATGCAAATTGCATCAATAAAGTAAGGGGGTAAAGCAAAAAAGCCTTAAAATTAAAGTATAAATCAAAGACAACACAACACTTACGTGGTTCGTCGTTGGTCTGTTGCCGAGGACTACGTCCACGGGTGACCGGCAATGGTTGATCTTCATTATTAGGGTAAATGTACAAATTATACATTATGGATGCTATAGACTGCATCTTCTTCTCTCTTTATATGTTTTCTCTCCAGTTACTCTATCTGTCTAGGGTTCTTCCATCCAAAAGCCCCTTCTCTCCACCACGTGTTGACCCTAGGGGTGTCAATTTTACCTGTTTAACCGGAACCGAATTGGAATTGGAACTAGAACTGAAAACACCAGTTCCGGTTCCGCATTTTTGGGAATCGATTATAAAGTAACCGGAACCGAACTGACATAAATACATAATCGGTTCCGGATCCATCACTTTGAGAACCGGAACCGTTAAGGAACCAAACCGATAAGAACCAGAACCAATTGTTCCAATTTTGGCCACCTTAGGAACCAAACCGGAACCGAACCGTTGACACCCCTAGTTGACCCAAGATGTTCTCTAGAGGTTTGGGGAGTGATCTAATACTTCCCGGTGTATCGATACTGATATATACGTATTTACCATTTCTATGTATCTACAATCAGGTAGTAGCTTATTTGATGTTGTTGCCTTAGGCCTCAACTTGTATCCTACTTATGGGTCAAATAAAAATATGCCACGTGCACAACGAAAGACACATCATTAACTAATGTTATAGAATGCAACCCCGCAAAAGAGAAATATATTTTAATTGAAGATGTAGTTTTCCAGACAGTTTTTATTGTCTTTTATGGGGTTGTATCTGTGCTTGCTCTTGCATATTTTTTATTATTATTTTAGGACCATATATTATATTTTAAACTTTTGTTGAATAGTCTATTCCATACCAGTTCCATCTCACTCATCAATCACATAAAAAGCTTGGAATGATTCGCTAGAAATGTTGAAGCTTTGAGAAGTAAACAAAAAGGTCCATGGCCCAGTTGGCCACAAAAAGAACCCATTTACTTAAAAAGACTCCATATTTCCTGAACGACGTTGACATATTTTTTATGTGGAATATTATATACAGGCAATACAGCTACAAGAAAACCCAAGCCCATCTTGCCTACCAGTACCAGATGAAGAAAGAAAAGCCAAACCCAATATTTTATAAAACTAGCACCTTCAAGTCTATCCTTCATAGCTTCAAGTGTCAACACCATATATAACACCTGCACAAATTTCATCTTTACAGATCTTTTAATTTAAGAGAAAGATGTAACCAACTAGACCTGACCACCCCCAAAATGACGTCAGGTTGGCATCATGTAGAGCAATATCTATTTGTCACTCCCGCTGCCCTCTGGGCTTTGGGCCCATTTTGCCTACCCCTTTGTGGATAGACATCTCACCCAGATTGGTAATCTATAGCCACTAGAGTTTAGCACTTTTGAAGGTGTGATTCTAGCCGTCTGGATTCATTTTTTGGGTACTAAATCCAACAGCTAGAAATCATTAAACAAGCTGATTTTTGGTATGAGTATATATCTACTAAGGGGGGTGTGCTTTAGTGGGCCCCAGAGGAAACGGGAGTAACAAATATTGCTCGACTCACGCCTGACGTCAGGTCTACCGTATTACATCACGACCTAATAAATAAAAATTTATTTATGGTGTTTGGTTCATGAACACAATCAACCCCTTTATCTTATTCACCAAAAGAAATCCAATATAGACCTTAATTAATACCTTCAAGGCTTCAACACCTACAAACTCTATCTTTCCTTGTAACAAATCTGTCAAGCTTCTTCATAAATAAACACAGGGAAAGTCAGAAAGAAAAGGACTAACAAAGATCTTTACTACATTTTAGATGGTCCCCCTAAAAGACGCACCTTCATTAACGACTCTGCTCTGCATTTAAATCCATGATCTTACAAAACCAACCACAAACACCCCACATTCTCTTTCCTCTGTTGCTTTTTTTTTTTTTTATATCTTTATTTATAATCTATGTATCTCTGTGATCCTGACAACAGGCACCAGGGGAAAGGATAAACAAATAGAAAGAAGATCTTAAGCTCCACATATGCAGGAATTCATACACCAACAAAGAATTACATTTGCAGGGAAACAACAGACAATTTAGTACCCAAACCCAACATCTACAAGGCCCTCTGCTGTAACTTACAGAAATACTAGTTTTAGAGAAGAACACCCAATTAATCCATATCCCATTTCAATCTCCGCTCTCCTCTATCAAGGAGAAAAGGAAGAAAAAAAGAAGAAGAAGAAGAAGGAATTTCTACCATTCCTTACTCCAGATAACCCAACTGTCTAAAAATCTATCTAACAACATAAGACCACCTTAGACTGATGCTGGATCTTGACGACTATCAGGCATCGGAATTCCCCTCGTGCAGTTGAGGAGGCCAAGCTTCCCCTGCAGCTACCTTCTCCCTTCTCAGTCCTTCCCTCGCTTTTGTGAATACTTTGATGACTGCTCGGACAACTTTCGCCATTATTTTAGCTTTGATTTGGCCTCTCCTTGGAGGGATTCTAATATTTTCTTTCTTCGAAGACTGGACCATTCCATTTGCCATTTCTCCTGGTTGTGCACGCATAATTGTTGAAACTACAGAAAGAAGGTAATTGTAGAGGAAGACACGGAATTTCAAAATCCCAAACAAAGAAGAAGAGGAAAAGAATTTCTCAATGAAATATGGAGCTTAGGGCGTGGGGTTTATATAGAGTGTTGGGAATCTTCCTTGGTTCGCAAGGTTACACAGCGAAAGGAGGTCAGAGAAAGTCTGCAACTCAAAATATTCTAATTACTTTTTTTTTATAAAGTTACAAAAAGTACCCATCTAATTTATCTAAACTCTTATGTCCTTCCAAAGTACTTCTTCGTCTTTAAGCACTTCAATCATAGCATGAAGACATTTGCTCAATTTGGAAAAAAGTCCTAAAATCTCAAGTTTTCAGTAAAGGGTACCAAGAATCCTTAATTTGACATCTTCAGTTCATTCAACATACATACATACATACATATTGATGGAGCTCATGGTGTAGATGTCTGAGTGGGTCCCATCCAAAGATAGTAAAAGTAAGAGAAGAGAAGGCTAGGAAAAGAAAGCAATGACCTTGTCTTTTAAAAAAATAAGGTGAAATGTTTTGATGGTTGGGAGGGGGAAGACAAAGATAAAGGAGAGTCAAATTACTTTTTTTTTTGATAAGTCGAGCAGAAATATATTAAAAGGAGATCGAGAAGATCTCAAAAGAACAAAAGAAAAGAAGCAAAACGAACAAAGGGCCTAGAAGCCAAACGACTAACTGTACAACAAAGATTCAAACCTAAAGACCATATCAGCGAAAAAACAACCCATCATCTCAGGTGACACGCTACCCCAACTATATAGAAAAGCCTTAATACTAACTATTGTTTCATGGAGAGTGCCTTCTACTCCTTTAAAAATCTTTCTATTTCTTTCCCACCATAGTCCCCAAATGACTGCGTACGGAATCATCTTCCATAAGAGCTTCCCCTTATGAGAAAGCTTTACCTTTGGCCAGCCCCCCAACAAAGCCCGATCTTATCTGACATGACCCAAGAGAGACCCACCTGCACCAAAAAGTATAACCATATCCATGAAGCAAAATCACAATGCAGAAGTAGATGATCTGTGTGTTCCCCATTGGATTTACACATAGTACAGAAATTCACTAGAATCCACTTTCGTGCAATTAAATTCTCCATAATAAGTATTTTGTTCAATGAAGAGGTCCATGCAAAAAAATGAATTTTGGATGGTATTTTGGCTTTTCAGATATTTGGGCTCAAGTGTATATATGGGTGAGAGGTGATGGTGCTAGAAAATGAATCATAAAAAAGGGTCCACCTGCCCTTTTTCCAATCGGGTGACACGCTACCTCAGGGCTCCACCTGCTCTTTTTCCAATCCCTCCAAGTTGAATGTCTCTTGTGAAAAAGATTGGAAGCTCTGAAAGATTGGGACAGAAGATAAGCATTATTTATGTCTGCTGTTTGGTGGTAAAAGGGGTCATGATACAAAGAGGAAGTAAGAAGGATTAAGCCATTTTAGGGTCTAAAGTCATATTTTAAAAGATCAAATTAAAAGAGCAACTACATCAGTTTTGACTTACAAAATTCAATTGGATCCATATGAAGTTGATTGTTCCAATGCTCCATTCTGTTGGTTCATGGAGTGTTAACCTCACACCACAAACATGGTTGACCAACTCAACAGTGGGGACTGCTCAATCACTGGGTCATCTCTTGGATAGGGCAAAATCCACCAACCAGATTTGAATTTGTATTTTGCAGGTTTGGATATTTATACATGATGAAAAAGGTCAGATATGGATAAAGAAAAGTGGGTCAGAGTCAGTTTCGGGTCAGGTTCAAATCTTGCAGTTAGGTATTTGGATTGGGTCAGATCCAGTTTTGGTCCTGGACAACCCTTTCTATGAATAGCCTTTTTTTGGCATCCCACCCATATATGATATATAGCATATGGATCTTAGGTTGGATTTGGGTCATGAGATTTGGTTCCAAATAGGATCGGGATATGGGTTTGGTACGTTCAAAAATTGGATCCAAATCTGGATATACATAGATCCAACCCAGGTCCGACCCATTTCATGCACTAATTGGTACGGAAAATACTGTACAGCTAGGTCATACATTGGATTCTGGATAGCGACACCACATGTTTGTGTCCTTAATTAGTTGTGGTGACGTGTCACCCCTCGAATTGCAACTTGCAAGGTGATGACCCAAATACTACAATTTAAATGACTAGTCGTTGAACCTTTGAAATAAGTGCACACGTGCAAGGAACTTGTGCCACGAACATATGTATCTTGTGAAAAAGAATGAGGAATATATAACCCGTGTTGTCAGACCCGTCCTAGACCGGGCGGTTGAACAGATGAAACAGTGAACCGATCCCCCACCCTGGAAGGGCGGGAGAACTGGACAGTGAACCGGTGTCACATTGTTGGATGCAAATGTGTCCAACAACCAATAAGATTATATCACGTTTATACGAGAAAGTGGAAAACTTTATTAGCCACTTCTCAATTTTCTCTCTCTCTCTCTACACCCCCTAAAAGCTTTGGAGTAATGATCACATGATCTGCGGTCCATAGACGTTGTTATGGTGCATGGTGGTGTCATTTTTCCATTGGTCAAAGTGTACTTATTTATTAAAGTGCAGTACACTTGACCAATGAAAAATGACACCACCATACACCATGAGAACGTCCATGGAGCCCACACAATCATAAAAAAAAAAGGAAGAAATTGGAAACCATTGAACCGAAATCTTCTTACTCATCTCTAATAAATATCTAATACACGTGAGCAAGATTTCTGATTGGGTAAGGAAAGAGAAGACGAGTTGGTGGTTGGCTTTTTTGTTTTGAGTAATCAACGACGTGGCATGTTAATTAGGGACCGGATCCATTGATACAGATGAAATTCCACGCGCTTCATGGTGCATGGTCCCCCACACGTTTTAGACGGGTCCCACTCACCATCTCAATGTTATAATTCAAAGATGATAAAATGTGACGACATGCACCCTAAATCAAAACCACAAAACCTCAAAATCCATATTTGATCAACTTTTATATTTGGATATATGGTCACAATTTCCTCCACTACTCCACATATACATACATACATTGATACAAACACATGCACATGCACACGTGTATGGTGTGGATTAAGATTAAGCTTGTCTATGATCCTCTCCCGATATCTTGATTCTTGACCATTGCTAGAAGCTCTGGACTAGTGGGTCCCGCAACTATACGGCCTATCTTCTTCTCCCATATCTCATTTGCCTTTAAAGTAGTTTTGGCATCTCTTATAAGAGAATCCAAACTTAACGACCACTTATTAATTAAAAGTTGAAAACAAAGTCCATAGACCATTAAATGGCGAGAGGGCATTATTTTCCTTTAAACTTGTAAACACAGCAACATTTAACGCCAGCCCTCAAACTACACCCAACATTGCAGCTCAAAAGGTTGGTGTGTATGAGAGGTCGTGGGGTCAAAACCTGCACAGGTAGATTTCCTCCTTTGAGCAGTGTGCCAGGAGTAGAAATCCCCTTTACCGGCTTGACCTGTCCGTGCAGGTTTCACCTGCTAATCCGTGGGGCCCCTCCCACGATGGTGACTACAAGATAAAAACGCCACCCATCAAACTTTACTAACCACGCACGCAACAAAATCTTTAGGATAAAGCCGGCCGGCCAAAACCAAAATCTCCCTCCAATTGATATTCTGAATTTAGTATTCATTATACTAGTGGGTCCCAAAAGTAATCAGTACACACACATATATTATATCTATATCCGACCAACACCTTGGTGTACCCAAGTAATGGCTGATTTTTGGTGAAATCAGCCCATTCCGAAATTTTTAACCCCCTTAAATGTGGTTTTCAAATTACACGGTAAAATTGACGGTCCATAATTCTTGAACTTCTAAACAGAATGATTTGAATTTTTGTGGGGATGCTCTCCTCACCATATAGATCATCTTCACCATAAATCAGCCATTGATTCATCTTCTATGAGGGTACACTAAGGTGTTGGTCAAAAATGTTGGTCACCGAACCCCAACGCGCGTGTGTGTGTGTGCAAAAAATCACCTTGATTGGTAATCTCTAACCATTAGATTTTACTACTTTTTAAGGTGTGATTATAACCGTTGGATTCAACCATTTTTTTGAGTACTAAAATTAACGGCTAAAAATAATCAAACAAGCTGATTTTTTGTTTTAATGTCTCATCCGGCCAGTGGGCTCAGATCGCAGCGGTGAGCAAAAATTCGCTTCCACACTTGAAAAAGTCTCCGGTATACCTTATCACATCACGACCTATTTCTTTCCCATCGTTCACCAACAAAAAGAAAGAGAGGACAAGAAATCTTTCAATCTTCTTCATAAGAAAGAAAAAGACCAACGAAGATCATATACATATATGGGTCGGGCTCCCGTTACCGCCCTAAAATCACAGCCTCCGGTAACAGGGCACAATATAAGCCACGTGGCACACTCTTAGAGGACTGGATGTTTGGACAATCCTTAGGTGGACCTACAGTTAATGGCCACAGTAACTCCGGACAGACAGGACGCTGGTTCAAAAAGTTGCATGATCAAAAGAGAAATAGAAAAAAAAAAAAAAAAAAACACTTAAACTCGACGAAGTCAAGAATTTATACACCACCAAGAACAATCTAATAAGAGAAACAGAAGGTCCTTTTCTTAATATAACAACTTACTACATTTATCATAGGGGAATTCTTTATCAATAAAAAAAAAAAAAACAGAGGAATCTCCACCATTTCTTCCTTACTCCAATTATATATTTCCTGATAACAGAACTGTCTAAAAATCTATCCAACAGCATAAGACCAGCTTAGACCGATGCCGAAACTAACGGAATTGTAAGGCATCTGTTTCTCCGTTCTCACTATCACACTGGGAACTTCACGACCGTCACCGTATTTTTTCATCTCCATCAGGCCTCGGAATTCCCTTCTCAAGTGTAGGCACTTGGACGTGCACTTGAGGAGGTCAAGCTTCCCCTGCTGCTACCTTCTTCCTTCTCAGTCCTTCCCTCGCTTTTGAGAATACTCTGATGACTGCTCGGACAACTTTCGCCATTTTCTTAGCTTTGATCTGGCCTCTCCTTGGAGGGAGTCTATTTTTTTCTTTCTTCGGTGGTTGGACTGATCCATTTGCCATTTCTCCTCGTTGTTGAAGCTACAGAAAGAGGGTAATAGAAGAGAAAAATAAAGAAGAAGAGGATACGGAATTTTGAAGTCCCAGAGGAAAATATTTTCTTAATGAAGGAGGGAGCTTGGGGCGTGGAGTCTATATAGTGTGTTAGGAAGCTTCCTTTTTTGGAGGGGGAAGCTTCGCATAAAACCCGAAAAGCTCTTAAAGGGTATTTGGGTCCGTTTTAGATTTCTCAGACCCATTTTCACGAATTTTTCTTCATGAATCACAATCATCTAATCAGCATGTGAAGTTCTGGCCAACTCTGAGAAAAATGATTTTTTTCAGGGTTCCTATGGCCATTTCATGCGGGCCCACATGGACATAATATGCCCGCACATATTCTTCGAACTATTTTGAATCCCACATTTTGAATATATTATAATTAAATTAATTTTTATATAAAATTTAACCCATTTTCTTTATAACGTATATGTGTACATTACGCATAAGGTATGTACATGTGTATATGTACGTATGGCAATAATGCACCCTTTTGACTACTAAGTGCATTAGTATTAACTTTATAACCTATGAGTGAAAATATATTATTAGTATGTGTGTAATTATATTGGTAAGTAATATGTTTCCTACATATGTACATGTAATGAAGTATATATATATATATATATATATATATTTTATTAAAATATGTCAAAACCCATACACTTACAAACACATGTGTCCCATTTCCTTCATTTCCCTCACCCGACACAACACATGTGACCTTAATAATTTTTGTCCTTATTCATCAAAACCTCATCAGTGTATGTACATATAACTAAAACCCATTCATGGTCCGTCCAACACCAATAGCAATTATATATTTTATTATTTTTCAAACCTCTTCGTCAAAACTTCTTTTAATATATCATATTTTATTCAAACATATGTGAAGTTTATTGTATTTTAATAAAACTTTTGTTAAAATATTCAAAACCTTTTTCAAAAAATTCAAACATATGTGAAGTTTATTGTATTTTAATAAAACTTTTGTTAAAATATTCAAAACCTTTTTCAAAAACTTATGAGGTCAAAACACGTATCCGTCCAGCTCTCCCATATTCCTTTATGGTTTTATTCCTCCTTTTGATCAGCCTTCTTTTACGGTACACGATACCTAAACCTATCATGATAGGTGTCTACAATTGCATCGTCCAAACCTTTGGTTATACATAGTCGCCTTCCTCTTGTACGCCTTCATCTCCATTACGTTAAGAGTGGTTATGCTGCTACAAGAGTGCAACCGATCCTCCATCTCGATCCACCGTAGATAAGTACATATCTCTTCAATTTCCCTTCTCCAGCATACAAGCCAACGTGTGGCGATCCTTTAGCAAGCAGCAGCGTTAAGATTTTGGGAGGAGACGCTCCACGTTAAATCTGCAACAATCGACATCTTATATTCAGGTGAGTCCTTTTCTTTTTATAATTTCTTTCCCTCAATCCTTCTCTGTTCAATCTCTTCTCGATTGAACGTTTTCTTTTTCTTTTAATTTCTTTTTTCTGTTTTCTTTGACAAAACCCTCTGATTGTTTACCCAGTTGGTGTTAGAACCTCATATTTTTTTTAAAGATTGAACATCATCATGAAACCTTCCACCATGATTAATTGAAACGACTTTCGCGTATGCAGTCGCAGATCAGACTGATCCATGCGCCATTCGACTTATTCCCAACACAGTAATCTCAATGAACGTTCGAACCGTAGGATAGCACCACCTACAAGTCTCGATCAGGAAATCAAAACAGATAGCATTGATCCTCTTCTACGTCTTGTTGGTACAGCCAGCTTGTCTACGTGGAGCAAGCTACATCACTATTGCTGCCAAACCCTTGACTGTATCATCCATACTAAACTAGTTTAGATCCTATCCAATTATCACCGTTGAGTGCATTTGTTCAATTTCTGATCCAATGATCATTATGATCGTGCATCTCCACCGTATGATCAATCATTCTTGAGACCATTCAAGCATCTCTCCGCACGTGGTTGCATCGTACAACACTATAATACCCTCGATCAACGACCGTTTCTTTATCATGCATCACACCAGCCTCGACCTACTAACGTGTCGTACCAGCCACTAGTTGGATGGTCCAGATTTATAACTCATCTTATTAAAGAGTTCTGGCTTAATTTTATATTTATTAGTTATATTTTGTAAAATAATAAAATAATAAGAATAATAATATTTTAATCGTTTCCTAACTCAAGCAAGGATAACATTGACTCCAATGACCCTGTAGAACCCATTTCAAGTTGTAAAATTTTATTTCTAAACATATCTAATTCAAACATAGAAAATTTGAAGGTTTTAAAATCTTGGAATCGGATCTACACGAAGAAGAGAACCGACTTGAAGAATACGATTAATCGGATAGCGAACTAAGGTAGGATTCTGTTCCCGATCTCTTACTTTTATGGATGCATTTTTATTATTATATTATTAAATGCATGTGTTTAAAATAGAAAATTTATTTCAATCTATGTTGAAAAGCATGTATATCGATTTTCGTGCATCTCCGTTGATTTATCTGCATGTATTGAAACACCGTTCATTGAATATTATCCTGGATTGTTAATAATTGTTGGAGATGCATTGGTTGTTATTATTTCGTTGTTATCATTTTGAGGGTTCGGATGTATCGTAGGACCACGACCCCTTGGATGCTCTTTCAAATTCCGAGAACATGCCTAAAAAGCAACGGGGACATTCTGCTCCCAATGGTGAAAGACCTGAAACATCCCTGGATCCTTGTGGTGGAATTAACGGCATGGCCCGCCCGTAAGAAAGCCACTTGTTTAGCCCAACCATGCACTCTCATTATTATTTGACTCATTGGGGTTTTGGGATTTACCCGATGAGTCCAGTATTTGATTGTCAATAGAATTGATGCATATTTTGATCATTGTATGGTTTTTATCATGTTTTAACCGCTCATCCCCATAGAAGTATGGGTGGTGGAGTGAACCGACTGAGTTGTTGATAACTCATGCCTATATTCTAACATTTTTGCAGAGATATCGGATGGACCAGCAGCTCAGTGATAGGAGCCAAAGGATTCTTGCACTTTTATTGCATTCCTAGAAATTATGTTTAGGTTTTTCTTCTAGTCATTTGAATTTCTAGTTACCTCAGTAGGTTGTTATTTGACATTTAGAATGTAATCGAAGATAAGTTTCAAATTTATGTTATGAGATTGATTCATTTTGACTTGTGTGATAACTTAGATACATGCTCACTATTTTATTAATATTATTTTTATCCGCACCTCGTGCCTTAGCCTCGGATACCAGGTTCGATCCATATTCTTCTGGGTCGGGTCATGGGTCCCGGGTTTGGGTCGCGACAGTTCCTTTGGATATAGTGTGTTAGAAGTGACAAATTCTCACGGCGTACCCATCTGGGTCCCATCCAGAAAAGCAAGGACCATGTCTTTTAAAAAATAAGGTGAAAGGTATTGATGGTTGGGTGGGGCAGACAAAGCTAAAGGAGAGTCAAATCACCTTCTACAGGTCTACCTGGAACTACCGAATACATGCTTACTCTATAGATTAGTCCAAAAAATTATTTGCTATCTCAGGGCTCCACCTTCTCTTTTTCCAATCCCTCCAAGTTGAATGTCTCTTGTGAAAAAGACTTAAATATCTGAAAGGTTGGGACAGAAGATAAGCGGTACTTATTTCTGCTGGTTGGTAATGAAGTGGGATATGACAAGAGGAAGTAAGAATAAGCCATTTGAGGGTCTAAAATCATCTTTTAAAGGATCAAAAGAGCAGCTACATCAGTTTTGATTTACAAAATTCAATTGGGTCGGGAAGAATTTGATTGTTCCAATGCTCCATTCTGTTTGTTAACTTCCGAAATCATAATTCAAAACATCTCATTTTAGCCAAAATTGTCGCCTTGTTGCAGTAATATGAACATTGAGTACTGTATGCTTGGTATTGCATCCAACATCTGTTAGTCTCATCACTAATGTGTGTGGGGATACCCGCCTTATCAAAATAAAAAAAAAAATCTGTTAGTCTTGTTGGCCCTTTTGCTGAAAGACATAATTTAAGAGGCACAATTTTTTCACCGCTCTCCTTACACATCACACAAGCCCACAATGCATCTTCTCCTTCTAATCAGATTGTCCACTGTAAGAATCCTTTCCAAATATGCGCACCACACAAAGAAGGTGACCTTGGTAGGAACTTTGGAGCACCAAAAAACCAGCATGATTAGTGCTTTCTAAGCGTTGGATTGAAGTTATTTTCATTGGTTGATTTTAACTTGGGTCCAAAGATCCAAAGGTTGTAAATCACTAATCAGGCAGATTTTTGGTTTGCAGATCTACCGAGGGACGGGCCAAACATCCATACAGTCAGCGTCCACTAAGATTGTGCCACGTGGCTTGTGACCGGCTTGGGCAAAACATCTTGTGGCAGAAGTTTTGCTCTTCTCCTCAAATATTGAAGCTGCAACTCTATTGTGTCTTGGAAACAAAAGAGAGAGAGAGAGAGGTTGGACCACTTAGGGAAGTGTCTTTGAATACTTGCTGCAATCTCAGTTATGGACTTAACAATTTTATAGAAATACTTGCTAATTAGGGACATATTCCATAGCCAGGCCGTCTTAATACAAGTTGAGGCCTTAGGCGAAAACTCTAAATGGGGCCTTTTTTTTTATCCAGAAATACCCCTAAATCTATTAGATTTCAATGTTTTCAAAAATAAAAAATTATAAATTAAAAACACGTTTTTCAAGGAGAATTCAATGGTGGATACAATGTTTGCATACTTTTAAGTCCGTAAACTTTTTTTTATTTATTTATCCAGAAATACCCCTAAATCTATTAGATTTCAATGTTTTCAAAAATAAAAAATTATAAATTAAAAACACGTTTTTCAAGGAGAATTCAATGGTGGATACAATGTTTGCATACTTTTAAGTCTGTAAACAATTGTAGACTACATTTGTCCGGCTGTAGCATAGTCTTGCGTGATTGGAGGGGCCTGACACAAATAGACAGGTGGGGGCCTTTTAATAAAAAAAAAATATTAAGAACATGTCGGGGGGGGGGGGAGCTTAGTCAACCGCCTCATCTGCCTAATGATCTAGCCGGGCCTGTCCATAGCTCTCCAATCCAATTAGCCTGTACCCTTCCGAACTACTGATCGAACTTGAAACTCTGAAGAAGACACTTTAACAAAACAACCCATCTGGTTCTTTCTTCTTGCCATTGAGGTTCTTACTTGGCCATGCAACTTCTTGATAGAGATTATCCTTCAGGCATCATTACTGCTTCAAACAACACCTTAGTCAGCCACAATACCCATTCTTGCTCCAAGTAGATCATACTCCAAAATACTGGTCCCTTCGCTCTAATCCACATTTCTTCCCCACCACATCTAGGGTTTTCCTTTCAATTTCTAAAATCTTCTGCATCATGAAAATCTTTCTCATCTTCTTCTTTTCTACCTTCTTTTATCGAATCTACTTCATTATAACTTGCACCAACAACTGGAGGGATAGGATGAGACTTGTTGAGTAGGAGCACCGCAGATTGGATTTTTGGTGAAGTGGTCAACCAACAGTTGTTCTTTGAGGATTATGACCTGAAGAGTCTACTCCCAAAATTTGAGAATGATTGGAAGCTGTTTGGTTGAATCTATTTAGGGGTATTGGCAGAATTAGAGGTCAGGTATGATGCGCCAACAAATTGAGTTCTAGGCTTCAAATAATCAAAATTCTGGTGTAGAATCTTAACAATGGTACGTGCTTGAGTGGCCTGAAACTGGAATTAATTCGTTGGATCCTTGAGGAGTTCTTAGGAAACTTGTCTTGATCATAGCAGACTGAGATTGCAGCAAGTATTTCTACTTGCATGCATTCAGAATGGACAAGAGAGAGAGGGAGAAGGATATGGTTGGGACCTGAAATGCTGAAGATCAGTAATTCTTACGACTGTTAATCTCAGCAGGTAGGAGCAACAATAGAGTTGCAGAGTATTAGGATAACAGGAGAAAACCCAAAGTTGCAGACGGTTGCTTCGTGTTGAGGAGAAGACGTAAACGGCTCTAATCGGCTCTAAACGGCTCAGCTCATTTATTGAAAAGTGAAGTGTGTTATGAGAAGGAAAGCCACTGTTCGATTATGTCTAAATCTACGGTTCAGGCGTTTAGGTGACAACTTAGGTTTCAATTTCTGCTCCCCCGATCCCGACCCAAACTGTATTAGCCAGTTGTCAATTTTTTTTTTCCTCTCTACACCCCTAAAAGTTTCGAGTAATGATCACATGGTCTGTGATCCATAGACGTTGTCATAGTGCATAGTGGTGTCATTTTTTCATTGGTCCACAGTTGACCAATAGACCGATGAAAAAATGAACCATGACAACGTCCATGGAGCCCGCACAATCATAAAAAATAAAAAAAAGGAAGAAATTCGAAACCATTGCACCCCAATCTTCTTACTCATCTAATAAATATCTAATACACGTGAGCAAGATTTCTGATTGGCTAAGGAAAGAGAATACGAGTTGATGGGGTTTGTTTTTTTGTTTTGAGTAATCAACAGACCCAATTGGTTCCGTTGCATTAATTGACGTGGCAGGTTAATTAGGGGCCGGATCCATTGATAGAGATGAAATTCCGGATCCACACGCTTCATGGTGCATGGTCCCCACACGTTTTAGACGGGTCCCACCCACCTTCTGAATGTTATAATTCAAAGATGATCAAATGTGACGACATGCACCCTAAATCAAATTAAACCACCAAACCCTGAAAATCCATCTTTGATCAACTTTTATATATGGATATATGGTCACAATTTCCACCAGTACTCCACATATACATACAGATGCACACGTGTATGGTGTGGATTAAGATTAAGCTTGTCACTATGATGACCCTCTCCCGATATCTTGATTGACCAGTGGGTCCCGCACCTATACGGCCTATCTTCTTCTCCCTTATCGCATTTGCCTTTATTAAAAGTCCAAAGTAGTTACTTTTGGCTTCTTACAAGAGAATCCAAACTTAACGACCAGTCATTAATTAAAAGTTGAAAACAAAATCCATAGACCATTAAAAGTCCAAAGTAGTTACTTTTGGCTTCTTACAAGAGAATCCAAACTTAACGACCAGTCATTAATTAAAAGTTGAAAACAAAATCCATAGACCATTAAATGGTGAGAGGGCGTTATTTTTCTTATAGACATAAAAAAGCAATATTTAACGTCATCCCTCAAATCTTGAAAGTTGGAAGTCTCCAAAGATTCCTTTGATCATACTACTTACTAAACCACGCACGCAATAGCGTCTTTAGAATAAGGGTCGGGCTCAACGCTCAAGGGACTCCTTTTTTTGACCCCCATCTTGGCGTACCCACGTAGAAGATGAATCAATGGCTGATTTTTGGTGGGGATGATAACCTCTTCATATAGATCACCCCAACAAAAAATCAGCCAATTCTGAAATTTCTAACCCCATTAAATGTGGTTTTAAATTTCTAACCCCATAATGCTTCAGCTTCTAAACCAGTCTATGAATATCATAATGATTTGAATTTTTGCGAGGATGAGGCCATAGAGATCATCCTCACCAAAAATCAGCCATTGATTCATCTTCTACATGGGTACGCCAAAATGGGGGTCCCTCGAGCCCGACCCTTAGAATAAAAGCCGGCAGGCCAAAAACCAAAATCTTTCTCCAATAGATTTTCGTAATTTAGTATTAATTTTATTAGCAGGTCCCACCTGCTCGAGTGATTGTAAGGGCCTTTCTTAAAATTTTAGTTTGGAGGGGCGAAATTACAAAATAAAAAGGGTTTATGAGGGAAATGACACATAGTACTTAAGTTGGAAATATGAATTGTTTTGAAAATATAAAAATAATGGCATGGTAAGTAATTAAATGATTAGTAAGGGGCTGTATTAAAAGGGTCGGGCTCTTTTTGACCGGCTCCCATTACAGGACACACTATGAGCCACCTGGAACACTCTTAGAGGACTCTTACCGAATGGATGTCTGGCCGATCCCTAGGTGGACCTACAAACCAAAAATCATCTTGATTAGTGATTTTTAGGCATTGGATTGGACTTATTTTCATGGGTTGATCTCAACTGTGAGAATTTGAGCAGTATTTGAGATACAAAGATCTAGAGGTTTGAAATCACTAATCAAGCTGATTTTTGGTTGGTAAGTCCATCTAGGGATTAGCCAAACATCCATACGGTCAGAGTCCTCTAAAAGTGTTCCACTTGGCTCATATTGTGTTCTGTAATGGGAGCTAGGAAAAGAAGGCCGGTCCCTAGGGCCCGACCCATATTAAAAAATAAGAATTATGATATAGAAAAGTAAATAAGTGGTTAGGAGAGAGGCGTATTAAAAATGTAATTGTGACATGAGAATGAGTGAGTATGGTTAACAGGGAATTTAATGAAATAATGTGGGTATGTTTATTTGATAGGCAACTAGCTTTTAAAGTTTAAAAGTAATTTTTTTCCAAAATACCCTTTTGCAAGAAATTTTTCCAAAATTACTTTTTGCCCACCCTGAAACAAAATCTGTTCAATGCCCCCCCTTTAAACTTTGAAACTTTTTATATATGCCCCCCTTAAACTTTGATTTTTTTTATGTATTCCCAAAACACCTTTAGGCCTTGCTTGCTGGCATTCCTCCCCTAAGAATATACCAACAAAGCCCATACTTTTTTCCCCAAAGGAACCCATAGTGGAGTTGCAAGGATGCAATCCCATAAAAGACAACACACACACACACACACATGTATATAGGGCCGGGATATAAAATCAGCAATTTCTAAAACTTCTAATCCTATCAAATTGTGGACTTAAATTTAACGGTGAAATTATACGGTCCAAAAAATTTTCAATTTGCAATCCGTTATTCTACAAATGTTGGAATGGGCCAATTTTTTTGTAAGATTGATATATGTGGAGAAGAATGTCATCACAAAAAATTAGCTCTTAACTCATCTGCATGTGGGCCCCACGTCCATTAGTCATTATATTAGTAAGATTTGACTGAGTCATTATATCCCAACCCATATATGCGCGTGTGTGTGTTGTCTTTTATGTGATTGCATCCACGCAACTCACTACGGTATAGGTGTTGCACAATGCAACCACACAAAAAGATAAAATAATACATATTTTAATTCAAAATGTGGTTTTCGAGTTAATTTTTATCAGTTTTTATGAGGTTGCATATGTGCGACGCCATTAATGCAAGGTTTTGTCTTTTTCTTTTTGGATCATTTATTATGATTATCCCATTATTCCCATGTACTTAAAAGAGTGGGCTCGCTGCCATCTGGGCCCACTGACCACATGGATGTTTAGCCCACCCCTTGGTGCCAAAAGTCACCCTGATTTTTAATCTCTAACCATTAGATTTTAGTACTACTTTTTAAGGCGTGATTATAACCGATGGATTCAACTATTTTTTTGAGTACTAAAACCAACTACAGTTAATAATTGGCCGCATTAACCCAAGGACAGGTGCAGGACGCTGGATCAAAAAGTTGCATGATCAAAAAATTTCTCCAAAAACAGGGGAAAAGACAGAAATAGAAGAAAAAAAAAACAAAAAATTTACTTAAACTCGACGAAGTCAAGAATTCATACACCAACAAGAACAATCTAATAAGAGAAACAGAAGGTTCTTTTCTTAATACAACAACTTACTACATTTATAGAGACACAGGGGAATTCTTTATCGATAAAGAAAAAAAAACAGAGGAATCTCCACCATTTCTTCCTTACTCCAATAATATATTTCCAGATAACAGTGTTCTGTCTAAAAATCTATCCAATAGCATAAGACCAGCTTAGAACGATGCCGGAACTAACAGAATTGTAAGGCATCAGCTTCTCCGTTCTCACCTAATCACACTGGGAACTTGACGACCGTCACCGTATTTTTTCATCTCCATCAGGCCTCGGAATTCCCTTCTCAAGTGTAGGCTCTTGGACGTGCAGTTGAGGAGACCAAGCTTCCCCTGCTGCTACCTTCTTCCTTATCAGTCCTTCCCTTGCTTTTGAGAATCCTCTGATGACTGCTCGGACAACTTTCGCTATTATCTTAGCTTTGATCTGACCTCTCCTTGGGGGAAGTCTAATTTTTTCTTTCTTCGGTGACTGGACAGTTCCATTTGCCATTTCTCCTCGTTGTTGAAGCTACAGAAAGAGGGTAATAGAAGAGAAAAATAAAGAAGAAGAAGAGGATACGGAATTTCAAAGTCCCAGAGGAAAATATTTTCTTAATGAAGGAGGGAGCTTGGGGCGTGGAGTCTATATAGTGTGTTAGGAAGCTTCCAATTTTTTGGGGGGAAGCTTCCTTAATTTGGATATAGTGTGTTAGAAGTGACAAATTCTCACGGCGTACCCATCTGGGTCCCATCCAGAAAAGCAAGGACCATGTCTTTTAAAAAATAAGGTGAAAGATTTTGATGGTTGGGTGGGGCAGACGAAGCTAAAGGAGAGTCAAATCACCTTCTACAGTTCTACCTGGAACTACCGAATACATGCTTACTCTATAGATTAGTCCAAAAAATTATTTGCTATCTCAGGGCTCCACCTTCTCTTTTTCCAATCCCTCCAAGTTGAATGTCTCTTGTGAAAAAGACTTAAAGATCTGAAAGGTTGGGACAGAAGATAAGCGGTACTTATTTCTGCTGGTTGGTAGTGAAGTGGGATATGACAAGAGGAAGTAAGAATAAGCCATTTTAGGGTCTAAAATCATCTTTTAAAGGATCAAAAGAGCAGCTACATCAGTTTTGATTTACAAAATTCAATTGGGTCGGGAAGAATTTGATTGTTCCAATGCTCCATTCTGTTTGTTAACTTCCGAAATCATAATTCAAAACATCTCATTTTAGCCAAAATTGTCGCCTTGTTGCAGTAATATGAACATTGAGTACTGTATGCTTGGTATTGCGTCCAACATCTGTTAGTCTCATCACTAATGTGTGTGGGGATACCCGCCTTATCAAAATAAAAAAAAAAATCTGTTAGTCTTGTCGGCCCTTTTGCTGAAAGACATAATTTAAGAGGCACAATTTTTTCACCGCTCTCCTTACACATCACACAAGCCCACAATGCATCTTCTCCTTCTAATCAGATTGTCCACTGTAAGAATCCTTTCCAAATATGCGCACCACACAAAGAAGGTGACCTTGGTAGGAACTTTGGAGCACCAAATCGAGGAGGTTGGAAAAGCGGGAGCAGGGGAGCCTGATAGGGCACCATAGAAAGATCTAACTGAAAAAATACCATTCTTACTACAAGATGAAACTTGGGAGTCTTCATTGCTTCTATCAATGTTGCAGCCATAAAGATGCAATAACATTCAAGGTGCACCTAAACCAAAGATCCTAAGAAATGCTATCTTTGTGCCTCTATAAGAAATCACTGATAAGTCCTTCCTTTTAGAAATGCCAAGGACAGGGAACTCTTCTTTCAATGAGATATCACCACACCAATGGTCAAACCAAAAGCAAACTTTGTCCCCTTTACCTACCTTCAGTCTCACATACCTGGAGAAAGCCGGTAGAGCATTGAGAATTCCCCTCCGAACGCTGCGCCCATAAGAGTCTGTAACCTCTCCACTCTCCCAGCCTGACGGTGAAACCCCATATTTGGCCCCTGTCACAATCCTCCAAAGGCCAATGTCCTCCATCCCAAAACGCCAAAGCCACTTGCAGAGGAGGGCTTCATTCATAATCTTCAAACTTTTGATGCCAAGACCCCCATGTTTCTTGGGAGCACAAACAGCCTTCAAATTACCCAAATGGAACTTAGGCTCCCCAGATTTATCATTCCATAAGAAATTGCCCATGAGCTGCTCCAACTTTTTAGCGATACTCATAGGAATAGAAAATAAGGAAAGAAAGTAGATAGGCAAGCTAGAGAGAGTATTTTTAATGATGGATGGGGAAAATTGCAAATGCTTAAAACTTTGTGAAATCATTTCGAAAAGCCCATAAACAGGGTTGTAAGACTCCAAAACCAGGAGAGAAACTCGAAAACCAGGATTTCAGGTACATCAAGTCATCAACAATTGTTATAATTCACAACTTCATGGTAGACCCAAAATTTCACTCCTAAGTGCATCCCCTCCAATTGGAAATGAGGTTAAAGCTTTGCTGTAAAATCAAATAACAGTTCTTTGCTTCTGAAAAACAGGGTCTTCAAAAAGCCATGGGTTGGTACCCTTTCGTGGAAAATAACTGTTACAGGCTTAATCCTCTCATGGAAGACAAATTGGAGTTTATGTGAATAGCACTTTGATTGTCACTTTATATGCAGCTCAAGTCAACATACTGAAAAAAAAAAAAATATATGCAGCTCAACATCAGCATAAATAAAAGATAAATCTGTTCACAAACAAGTTATTATGTAATTAAAATGGGAATCCACCTCAATATGTAAGGCATAATTATGAAAGATAGGATCTTCAGTAATTTTGGTTTCACTGGTATAAAATGCATCTGGATGATAAGAATATGAGTTAATGACTTCAAGGTTGATAGGGAAACCACATAACATAAATAACCTTGAACAGCTTGAAGACATAACTTCGTATTACACTTCAAAAATGGATGTGGAGATTATATTCTGTCCCAACATTTGATTGTAGATTGCATCGTATTTCTTGCATTCCCATGTTAAAGGCTACCAAAAAAATTAAATTGTGGTAAAATGTCTAGAATTCAAACAACCTACCTACTCAGCATCAGTACAAGCAACCAACTCAAGAGCAGAAAATAAAACAAGTAAGAATGGTTATGAGTCCCATTAAATGTATTGAGCAATGCAGTGTAAAGGAAAAATTCTTGCTGCTCTTGTTGTAGCACTGACTCAAATAAAAACGTGCCACGTATATACCAAGAAGACGAAAACTAACCTGACCCAAATTAACTAATCTGACCTGAGTTGACTATGCCTTTTTGTTGTGTACGTTGCATGTTTTTATTCGATCCACAATACCAAAATGAGAGAGACCTGCAGCAAAAAACTTTCTCCATAAGAGATTGGTCTGTCTTGGAAATGACTGATTCATATTGTGAAACACTTTGAATATCAAGGCAAGTCATGGTAAAAAAACTAGTCTTTTAACGAGCTTTCTATCAAGTGGGGAGGTTCAAGGTTAGATAATCCTCATCTTTAATATACGTCACGTTCAATTATAATGGAGAACCAACCACTTTGTCCTGTGAGATATAGTTTAATATACAAAGACCGAAGATCCTTACCATATTTCCTTGTGGCTACACAAATAACTGTGATGACACTTTAAAGGTTCAAATCCAAGGAAAATATGTCACAGACTCACAAACACCAAAGTCCTTCAAGTTCAGAAACAACTATTACAAAACCATTTTTTTTTTACCATTTCCAGTGAGTTGTAGATATAGTCAACATATGTATGTAAGATTACAGTCTTGTCAAAAGCCTTATCCCAACTATATGGGGTCGGATGCATGTAAACTATAAGTAAACAATTATTCTTCTTGACCGCTTTGAGTGAACCCAGATCGCAAAACACAAAATGCCTTCTTTCAATTTTAGCAAAAATTATATCCTAACATTTCAGAATGCTTTGAGTATGAACATACATCCCTCAAAGATCATAAAAATCCCCTGAAATGCGGACACATCAGATTGCAAATTTGCAGTTCTACTCAAGTATTCATTTAGTCTAAAAAATGTCCCAATCAATTATTTCATTTTAATTATGTTAAACCTATTCATTCACTCATTTGATCTGTACTTCTCTTTTTAAGTAATTCTAAGCAGAATAGAATAAAAGGAGTACTAAAATGAAGAAAGAGTGAGAGAGAGAGAGAGAAAGAGAACGAAATCTAAACCCTAATCTTCAATTATGGAGGCTAAAGATGAGCTACCTTTGTTGTTGTCATCAACGCTTTGTGAGGGTTGTTGAACAGCGGGATTCGAGAGGAGAAGAACAATGTCTTTGTTTCCTCGTTCTTGATGACAACCTCTGTGATGTTGTTACTCTTCCAAACTAAAGATCCACACACACAGGCTTCAATTAACTATGGGATCAGAGGTTGTGGAGGCTATTAATCTGGAAATATCGATGGACTTGAGGGTGCTAATTTATAAAACACCAACACTCTAACCCAATAGAATCCTTGATGATATCAAGTTTCAACACCATAGCACAAACTTTATCTTTATATAGCTTTTCTATTTATTTACGGTGTTTAGTTCATGAACACCATCAATCCCTTTATCTTATTCACCAACAGAAGCCTAATACATACCTTAATACATTCAAAACCATGAAGCCCACCTACAAACTTATCTCTCTGCAATAAACTACATTAACCATGTAGCCCACCTCATTGCCATGGACTCGGAACTTGCAATAAACTATATTAAAAATTCATCACATGCTCCTTTGGCGATTAGAGGAGTGCTCAGATCTATACGGCACTGGACATCTACGCATCATAGGTGCTCGATCATCCACGTCTTTAGAGAAACTGATAGAGTAGCTGACTTTCTTGTTTCTTTTTGCAATGTAATCGGAGAGTTACTTTTCTTTTGTTCTTCTCATCTTCCTGATGAGCTCTCTACATACCTCTACGAGGATGCTAGAATTTGTACATACTACAGATTGTAATATCGTTTATATAACAAAAGGACACACCTTCATTAATGAGTCTGCTCTGTGTTTAATCCATGAGCAACCCTGATCCCTTAACTGCTATTCCAACCAGAATTTCACAAGCAGCACACACACACATCCAACAAGTCTCTTTATTCTGCTTTTAATAATATATACCTCAAATAGTAAAGAAAAAAGAACAATCTCTGTATCTTTGTGACTCTCTCTGATCTTGACGGCAGGCACTGTACACCCCCAAAACGGGGAAAAGATAAGAAAATAGAAAAACGATCTTAAACTCGACATATGCAGGAATTCATACACCAACAACAATCTATTAGCTCCAGTAAGAGTAACAGGTCTTTATATTAATATAAAAACTTAATGCATTTATAGAAATACAGGGGAATTCCCACCAAGAAAGATATGCAGGGATCCAAACAATCCAAAACCCCAAAGTACAACCTCATCTCCTCCAAATATGCTCCCCTTCCAAAACACGTACATTGACAGAGAAACAACAGAGAATTTGGTAACCAAACCCAATATCTGCAATCTGCAAAACTCAACATCTAAAAGACCTCTGCTATAGATTATAGAAATACCAGTTATAGCGGAGAATACCCATTTCATCCAGATCCCATCTTCAATCTCACCCCACTCTATCAATAAGAAAAGAAAAAAGAAAAGGAATCTCTACGATTCTTTACTCCTACCTTCCATCTATTTATCTTTCAAAATAAAAACTATCCAACAGCATAAGATCGGCTTACACAGATACTGGAACTAACAGAATTTTAAGGCATCTGCTTCTCACCTATTGTCTTCCCCATCTATTAGCATGGGAAAGGCAGCAGAGGCACATAAGAAGCTCATTTCACTTTCACATTGGGAAATTAACACCCTCGAGCCCTTTTCAAACAAACCATGCCACCGTTCTCTCTCTCTAACACACAGGCACGCACAAAACGCCCTATAGAGCTTTTTAATTGTATAGGGCGTTTAATTCATGAACACCGACCCTTTCCATCTTATTCACCAACAGAACCCAATATAGGACTTTATAAGTTCAACACCATGTAGCCCACCTATGAACTTCTTCTTCTCAGACATCATTAACCAACCAAAAGAAAGAACGAAAAAAACACAACAAAGCTCTTCTTAAATCAATGGGGAAATTGAGAAAGACACAATTTCCATGGCCAACCCCAATCCCTTAACTTCTATTCAAATCAGAATTTCACAAACTTTTAGGTTGCGAAACTAACAGCAGCACCCCACATTCTCATTCCTCTGTTTTTAACCATAAAGACATAATAAAAAATAAATAAAAACTATGAATCTCTCTCACCATATATCCCCAAAACAAGGGAAAAAAATAAAAATAGAAAAAAAATATCTTAAATTCAATATGTGCAGGAAATTCATACACACCGACAACAATCCATTGGCTCCCATCATATTCATTCCCACTAAGACTAAGACTAACAGGAATTCTTTTCTCTTTATATTAATAAAACAACCCAATTAATTTGTACAAGATCAGGGGAATTAATAGATATTTCAGGGACCAAAACAGAAAAATCCCAAAGATGCTCCCCTCCGTTCATGAGGCCCCTCCGAAACCCGCAGAAATGACCGTAAAAAAGTACACAGACCGAAACAACTGACAATTTAGTAGCCAAACCCAACTTATTGTACAATCTACAAGACCCTTTGATGCAGCTTAAAGAAATACCAGTCATGGAGGAGAATACCCATTTCATCCAGATCTCATCTTCAACCTCACCCCCCTCTGACGAAAAAGAAGAGAAAAAGAGAAGGAATCTCCACCATTCTTTACTTGTATAAATACTAGGGGATAACCCGTGCCCACGGCACTCCCCAACAAATATTTGCAAATAACTCTGGGTGCCTTCGGCACTCAAACCACTTGCATTGGCAATTGTCAAAGAACTATTCACATGTGAGAGGGAATGCAGTAGATCAGATGTTTTATAATCCAAAAATCTGATATGTACTCAGAATAATTCATGTACTGTTCACCATTATCTTTGAGATCATCTTAAGAATGCAGTAGAATGATTATGATCATTGTGATCAGGCTAGCTAGTTTTAGGCATCTCAAGTGGAATTTACGCCCCACTTCAGTCTCCTGCAAGAAAACAATGGGGGTTTGATAGGCGTCAGATTTTCCTCTAAAGATTGAAATTACCTTTTCTACGTAGACAATTATCTCCTTAAACCAACCCCCCCCCCCCAAGAACAATTCAAACGCCTATCAAAGACATGAAAAAGCATGAAAAGCTAGGCAAGCAGAGTCAGTCCAAGTTTGTGGCAGTTTCAGACTCAGAGATAAAAACATGGCAAACACCTATCATAAAAAAATTGAAATGATACACATCAAGAACTTCTAGAAAGGAGAATTTTAAATTAATAGAATTGCTAAACTAATAAAGGCTTATCACATACCTAAGCAGAAAAGTCGTGGTTGAAAACTCAAATCCTATCTGGATGTGCTTGAAATTTCCAAGCAAACTCCGATACATCCTAAAATTTTCAAGCAAAGCTTCAATACATCCTAAATTTCTATCTGAGCATATCTTAGCACATCCAAATTTGGAAGGTAGTAGCTTCTAACAATCTGAATTCACGGAGTTTGATTTTACTTCTTTGAATATAGATGAGTGTAGATGTTAACAGATTCAATTAAATCTTAAGCAATCAACCCATTTTGCTCCAACAAAAATCACCAATTAGTAGGTCCATATAGGGATGCGTGATTTGGGTCTGTAGGTCCCCAAAAATCACCATCTGACTGGTAGTTGACTGGTCCCCAAAATTCACCACGCGGCACTAATTCGAGCCCATTAACCCCCTGAATATTTCCCCACCCCTTGTGAACCTACAGCCCAAAACTCAGTCTAATTGGTGATTTCTACCCATTGGATTCGAGCATTTTTTTCATCATGGGCTTAAAATCCAGTCATGGGTCCCTTTATGACGCTTATGATGAAAAGACCCCCATATCCAATGTCTGGAAATCACTAATCTGGTTGATTTTTTTCTTTTGTGTGTGTAGGTTCACCAAGAGGATGGCTAAACATTCATATGGTCAGTGGGCCTGAAAGAGTGTGCCACATGGTACATTTTTAAGGAGTGGCAAGTTCAAACTTTGCTCCAAGAGGATGGCTAAAAAAATATGCCCTTGAATTTAGATAATAGAATATCAAGTTAAGGAAAAAACAGTTACCATTGAGAAATCCTGAGCACCTTCAGCAACATTTGCTCTTGTCCAACAATTATAAGATTGTAGAAAGTAGGAAAAAAAAACCAAGAAAAGACCCACAAAAAATGCTCGAATCCACCTAGGGATGGGCCAAAAATCAGCCTGATCGGTGTGTGTTGGATCTGAGTACCTCAAAATCTGACAGTTAGAAACTACCCCAAAATAATGCTCCCATGAAAAGATTAAAGTCCAACAGTTAAAACCAACTATAAAATTCAATGGCTAAAACTCACCAATCAGCCAAAAATCAGCTTGATTGGTGTGTGTTACAACTTGGTGGTATAAAATTCGACAGTTGGAAATCACTAATCAAGCTGATATTGATTTCAGAACTGTCTAATTCCAGTGGGTCGATAAGTTCCCACAGTTGAAAACGCAAGGGAATGATTTGAACATACCTGAAACCGATTAATGGGGTTGAAGTACACCATTTTCTCCTGGTTAATGATCTTGTTGGGTCTACGTCCACATCTAGTAGGAGATATAGTCAAAACCTACCTGATAAGATATTTGCAAATTGCAACCATCCATAAATCACATCCATTTTTTTTATGATCACAAAAAAGGCAGCCAATCCAAAAAGATTTATAAATTGGATGATCTTGATCCAATTGATGATCTAGGAGATTTCTTGGGGTGAGGCCCATCTAAAGTGGGTAATGACCCTCTGCATGTGAGCCAGCGCTATGATTATCTACATAAATATAAAGATGTTATTTTATAAATAATACATGGTAGTCACTCCCATCAAGCAGGCCAGTTAACTAAGCATAAGGTCTCATGGGGGGATACAACTAACCAAGGGGCAAGGGCACAGTCCATGGTCACCCAAACAGTTTCAATGTTCAACCATGTATGATGCCATACCCCATGCCTCTTGTCAGCTATAGCCAAACCCACAGAACAGGTTCACTTGCATGGCGTCTGGCCTACATGTGGTTCGGTCCATGACCAAACCACTTCCATTGTACACCATTAACAGCACAACAACGAAAAAAGTAGCATCATTGGGGAACTGGTTTTTCCCATACATAATAAGCACAATCACAAATGAATTAGTGTTCCTAAATCTGGACACAACATATGACATCACAGCAAGCATGATAATTTGGTCTATCAACCAAGAATCAAGCATAAAAAACCTGATTGGTGGTTCATATGCGTTGGGTATGAGTACCTCAAAATAAACTTTTTTAAGAGGAAATGAGCAAAATCACTCGTTAAGCAACCGATCATCCAAAATATCACCAGACAGAGGAAATGCGAGCAAAAAATCATCAAATAGAGTAAATATTAGCCTGCTTGGTGGTTTCTAGGGATTGGATTTCTAAGTGTTGGATCTGAGTACACCCTAAAACAATGCTTATGGGTGTTTTCTAGGCGTTGGATGATGCACTTCTTGAAAGACAAAATGCAATGTAATACCCTCATTTCACCTAAATCTAAAGAGTAAAACAGGAAATCTTGTCTTTCTAGTTACAGCGTAGCAATACCATTTATTTGGAAAATAATCACATTCTCCCCACATCATCCCAAAACCCTGCATATATGATATTTTCAGCCCAAACAAAAACTGAACAATATTATTTATTTGCAAATAATTCAATTCTCCTCCTAGTTTCACAAAACCTCGCACACGTCTGGGAAAAATTTGACCATTAATCTGATCAATTGCAAGGATTCAAGCAAAAATAAGAAGAAAATGACTAAAAATTCACTACGAAACCCACAAAAAATAACTACTAACAAAGTAACCACATGATTGTCTTCGAAATCAACAATATTTGCTGTGAAACCCAACAAACAAATAGTTCCAACTTAGAAAAATTTGACCATAAATCTGATCAATTGCAAGGATTCAAGCAAAAATCAAAAGAAAATGACTAAATTTTCACTACGAAACCCACAAAAATAACTACTAACAAAGTAACCACCAGAGGCGTTTCTGTTCTTCACGGATTGCATGAAATTGACCTTAGACGAAGAGATGTGGCGGCGTCCAAGATCTCAAGGGTGGTGGTGGTTTTGATGATGAGGAAGAGGCGGGAGCCATTGGATCGGAGTCGGACAATAAACCCAAAAAGGGTCCGTCTGCCTCTTGGGACTGTTGTTCGGGAGAAACCAATGGAGCAGAACCTTCGGCCACATCCGCGACAACTGTGCAATCCATCTCAATCTCCATAGGTGCTTATGGATTCGCCAATGCCTGGTACTACTGCTGCCATTTTTGCCACTGAAATATCAACCTTTTAAGCTTCTCAACATAAAGCCTGTTCCACAATTCTTAGAGATACAAAAACAAAATCAAAACCCCCAAACCCAGAAACCAAATTACACAAAGAAAAACCCCTGATGGATATCAAAACTCCCAAAACAATCAAAACCCCCAAACCCATAAACCAAGTTACACAAAGAAAAAACCCTAATGGATGTCAAAACCCCAAAAAGTTTGGTGAAAGTGATGAAACCCCCAAAAGATCAAACCCGGAGAGAGAGGCTCTATAGAGGTGTAGCAGCAGCAGAGGGATGAGGGAGACGGGCACCACTACCATGAGAGCCTTCCTCGGTGAGAGAGAGACAATGACCAGCATGACAGAGAAACCTCTCAGATGAGGTGAGCGAAAACAAAAGGAGCGGCAAAAATGGGCGCGATGAAAATAAAATGTCGATTTTTTTTAAACAAACGAATCACAACCGTTTGTATGTAGTAGATCTCAGCCGCTAGTTATTGGGGGGACAACCGTCCTGTTTTATATCGGTTGAGATCTACTACATACGAACGGTTGTGATTCGTTTGTTTAAAAAAAATCGACATTTTATTTTCATCGCGCCCATTTTTGCCGCTCCTTTTGTTTTCGCTCACCTCATCTGAGAGGTTTCTCTGTCATGCTGGTCATTGTCTCTCTCTCACCGAGGAAGGCTCTCATGGTAGTGGTGCCCGTCTCCCTCATCCCTCTGCTGCTGCTACACCTCTATAGAGCCTCTCTCTCCGGGTTTGATCTTTTGGGGGTTTCATCACTTTCACCAAACTTTTTGGGGTTTTGACATCCATTAGGGTTTTTTCTTTGTGTAACTTGGTTTATGGGTTTGGGGGTTTTGATATCCATCAGGGGTTTTTCTTTGTGTAATTTGGTTTCTGGGTTTGGGGGTTTTGATTTTGTTTTTGTATCTCTAAGAATTGTGGAACAGGCTTTATGTTGAGAAGCTTATAAGGTTGATATTTCAGTGGCAAAAATGGCAGCAGTAGTACCAGGCATTGGCGAATCCATAAGCACCTATGGAGATTGAGATGGATTGCACAGTTGTCGCGGATGTGGCCGAAGGTTCTGCTCCATTGGTTTCTCCCGAACAACAGTCCCAAGAGGCAGACGGACCCTTTTTGGGTTTATTGTCCGACTCCGATCCAATGGCTCCCGCCTCTTCCTCATCATCAAAACCACCACCACCCTTGAGATCTTGGACGCCGCCACATCTCTTCGTCTAAGGTCAATTTCATGCAATCCGTGAAGAACAGAAACGCCTCTGGTGGTTACTTTGTTAGTAGTTATTTTTGTGGGTTTCGTAGTGAAAATTTAGTCATTTTCTTTTGATTTTTGCTTGAATCCTTGCAATTGATTAGATTTATGGTCAAATTTTTCTAAGTTGGAACTATTTGTTTGTTGGGTTTCACAGCAAATATTGTTGATTTCGAAGACAATCATGTGGTTACTTTGTTAGTAGTTATTTTTTGTGGGTTTCGTAGTTATTTTTGTGGGTTTCGTAGTGAATTTTTAGTCATTTTCTTCTTATTTTTGCTTGAATCCTTGCAATTGATCAGATTAATGGTCAAATTTTTCCCAGACGTGTGCGAGGTTTTGTGAAACTAGGAGGAGAATTGAATTATTTGCAAATAAATAATATTGTTCAGTTTTTGTTTGGGCTGAAAATATCATATATGCAGGGTTTTGGGATGATGTGGGGAGAATGTGATTATTTTCCAAATAAATGGTATTGCTACGCTGTAACTAGAAAGACAAGATTTCCTATTTTACTCTTTAGATTTAGGTGAAATGAGGGTATTACATTGCATTTTGTCTTTCAAGAAGTGCATCATCCAACGCCTAGAAAACACCCATAAGCATTGTTTTAGGGTGTACTCAGATCCAACACTTAGAAATCCAATCCCTAGAAACCACCAAGCAGGCTAATATTTACTCTATTTGATGATTTTTTGCTCGCATTTCCTCTGTCTGGTGATATTTTGGATGATCGGTTGCTTAACGAGTGATTTTGCTCATTTCCTCTTAAAAAAGTTTATTTTGAGGTACTCATATCCAACGCATATGAACCACCAATCAGGTTTTTTATGCTTGATTCTTGGTTGATAGACCAAATTATCATGCTTGCTGTGATGTCATATGTTGTGTCCAGATTTAGGAACACTAATTCATTTGTGATTGTGCTTATTATGTATGGGAAAAACCAGTTCCCCAATGATGCTACTTTTTTTGTTGTTGTGCTGTTAATGGTGTACAATGGAAGTGGTTTGGTCATGGACCGAACCACATGTAGGCCAGACGCCATGCAAGTGAACCCGTTCTGTGGGTTTGGCTATAGCTGACAAGAGGCATGGGGTATGGCATCATACATGGTTGAACATTGAAACTGTTTGGGTGGCCATGGACTGTGCCCTTGCCCCTTGGTTAGTTGTATCCCCCCATGAGACCTTATGCTTAGTTAACTGGCCTGCTTGATGGGAGTGACTACCATGTATTATTTATAAAATAACATCTTTATATTTATGTAGATAATCATAGCGCTGGCTCACATGCAGAGGGTCATTACCCACTTTAGATGGGCCTCACCCCAAGAAATCTCCTAGATCATCAATTGGATCAAGATCATCCAATTTATAAATCTTTTTGGATTGGCTGCCTTTTTTGTGATCATAAAAAAAATGGATGTGATTTATGGATGGTTGCAATTTGCAAATATCTTATCAGGTAGGTTTTGACTATATCTCCTACTAGATGTGGACGTAGACCCAACAAGATCATTAACCAGGAGAAAATGGTGTACTTCAACCCCATTAATCGGTTTCAGGTATGTTCAAATCATTCCCTTGCGTTTTCAACTGTGGGAACTTATCGACCCACTGGAATTAGACAGTTCTGAAATCAATATCAGCTTGATTAGTGATTTCCAACTGTCGAATTTTATACCACCAAGTTGTAACACACACCAATCAAGCTGATTTTTGGTTGATTGGTGAGTTTTAGCCATTGAATTTTATAGTTGGTTTTAACTGTTGGACTTTAATCTTTTCGTGGGAGCATTATTTTGGGGTAGTTTCTAACTGTCAGATTTTGAGGTACTCAGATCCAACACACACCGATCAGGCTGATTTTTGGCCCATCCCTAGGTGGATTCGAGCATTTTTTGTGGGTCTTTTCTTGGTTTTTTTTTCCTACTTTCTACAATCTTATAATTGTTGGACAAGAGCAAATGTTGCTGAAGGTGCTCAGGATTTCTCAATGGTAACTTTTTTTCCTTAACTTGATATTCTATTATCTAAATTCAAGGGCATATTTTTTTAGCCATCCTCTTGGAGCAAAGTTTGAACTTGCCACTCCTTAAAAATGTGCCATGTGGCACACTCTTTCAGGCCCACTGACCATATGAATGTTTAGCCATCCTCTTGGTGAACCTACACACACAAAAGAAAAAAATCAACCAGATTAGTGATTTCTAGACATTGGATATGGGGGTCTTTTCATCATAAGCGTCATAAAGGGACCCATGACTGGATTTTAAGCCCATGATGAAAAAAATGCTCGAATCCAATGGGTAGAAATCACCAATTAGACTGAGTTTTGGGCTGTAGGTTCACAAGGGGTGGGGAAATATTCAGGGGGTTAATGGGCTCGAATTAGTGCCGCGTGGTGAATTTTGGGGACCTACAGACCCAAATCACGCATCCCTATATGGACCTACTAATTGGTGATTTTTGTTGGAGCAAAATGGGTTGATTGCTTAAGATTTAATTGAATCTGTTAACATCTACACTCATCTATATTCAAAGAAGTAAAATCAAACTCCGTGAATTCAGATTGTTAGAAGCTACTACCTTCCAAATTTGGATGTGCTAAGATATGCTCAGATAGAAATTTAGGATGTATCGAAGCTTTGCTTGAAAATTTTAGGATGTATCGGAGTTTGCTTGGAAATTTCAAGCACATCCAGATAGGATTTGAGTTTTCAACCACGACTTTTCTGCTTAGGTATGTGATAAGCCTTTATTAGTTTAGCAATTCTATTAATTTAAAATTCTCCTTTCTAGAAGTTCTTGATGTGTATTATTTCAATTTTTTTATGATAGGTGTTTGCCATGTTTTTATCTCTGAGTCTGAAACTGCCACAAACTTGGACTGACTCTGCTTGCCTAGCTTTTCATGCTTTTTCATGTCTTTGATAGGCGTTTGAATTGTTCTTGGGGGGGGGGGGGGGGGGGTTGGTTTAAGGAGATAATTGTCTACGTAGAAAAGGTAATTTCAATCTTTAGAGGAAAATCTGACGCCTATCAAACCCCCATTGTTTTCTTGCAGGAGACTGAAGTGGGGCGTAAATTCCACTTGAGATGCCTAAAACTAGCTAGCCTGATCACAATGATCATAATCATTCTACTGCATTCTTAAGATGATCTCAAAGATAATGGTGAACAGTACATGAATTATTCTGAGTACATATCAGATTTTTGGATTATAAAACATCTGATCTACTGCATTCCCTCTCACATGTGAATAGTTCTTTGACAATTGCCAATGCAAGTGGTTTGAGTGCCGAAGGCACCCAGAGTTATTTGCAAATATTTGTTGGGGAGTGCCGTGGGCACGGGTTATCCCCTAGTATATTATATATCATCAAAAGAAAAACTTTCTAAGAATTTATCCAACAACAGAATTGTAAGGGCATCTGCTTCTGACCTATTGTCTCCTCCATCTGCTAGCGTGGTAAAGGCAGCATTGTCGACGGTCTCCCTCTACACTTCTCCATCTGAAGTGTAGGCGCTTGGAGGTGCGGTTGAAGAGGCTGAGCTCACCCTGCCGCAGCCTCCCCTCGCCATTGAGAATACTTTGACGACTGCTCTAAAAAAATTTGCAAATATTATAGCTTTGACCTTACCTCTCTTTGGGGGGAATCTCACTGTTGCATTTGCCATTTCTGTGGACAAAGAAGGTTTCTGCTGTTTCTACTACAAGAACTCAAGAAGAGAAAATTAATGGAAGGAAGAATCTATGAATGGAGGGAAGCGAGTAGGTGGAGCTGAAGATGTTTCTGTGGTGTTCAGTTCTCAAGGAATTTATGGGGATCCTCAGATTCTGGTGCTTTGTTTTTCTCTCTTTCTCTTTCTCTTTTCCTTTCTAATTAAATTCAGCTTACCTACCAGATTCGGGCAAAGTACCATGTCATAGCTACGTGTCGTCATTTTCAAGTGGCTTTCCCCCGTGGCATTGTGCACGCACTGAAAAACTTGTAGATCTTAATTTTTTCAAGTAATCCAATCAAGAACCCTTAATTTCACAGTTTTGTACCTAGGATTTTCAAAAGTGGACCACGCACCACCTAATTGGGTATTTTAGTAACACCCCCGCAATTTTAAAGTAATTAGTAATACCCCCTTATACTGTAAAATTTTAGGATTACCCCCTTGACCTAGTTTAACCATCATTTGACTAATGTTAAAACATCACATGCATCATGCGCCTGTTAATGCACCTATGAGAGTACAAGGCAAACAGCCTGCCATTCGAGTCCGTTTTAACTTAAGTCAAACACCATTAAACTTGGTCAAGGGGGTAATCCTAAAGTTAAAAAGTATACGGGTATATTACTAATTCCTTTCAAATTTCAAGGGGGTGTTACTAAAATACCCTATAGGTTATTAATGTTTAATTATAGGTGTACACATATATACAACATACATACATGCATACATATACATACAGCTATCCATATTCATTGAGCTCATGGTGGATTTTCAAAGAGGACCACACAACGCCTAATATATGTTATTGATGCTTATAGGTGTAGACATATATACAACATACATACATACATACAACTATCCATATTCATGGAGAGCATGGTGTAGTTGTCATGGTCCCAGCCCAGTCCCATCCAAAGATAACTAAGTTAAGAAAAAGGGCAAAAAGGGCGAGGACCATGTCTTTGAAAAGGTAGTAGGTGATATCTTTTGAGTTTGATGGTCAAGTGGGGGACACAAATCACTTTCTACGTGAATTTATAGGATACACGCTGCCAGTCAGCAAAGTTTCTGACCACCCACAATATGAGCAACATGGCACACTCTTAGAGGATGCTGCCCGTATAGATGTTTGGCCAATCCCTAGGTGGACCTACAAACCAAAAATCAGCTTGATTAGTAATTTCAAACCTTTGGATCATTGTACCTGAGATAATGCTCAAATTCCCACGGTTAAAATCCAGCCATGAAAACGACTCCAATCCAACGCTTACAGTCAGTTTCCTCTTAAGAATGTGCCACGTGGTTCATATTGGCTGCAGCGACGCTGCTGTGAAATGGAAAATGAAAAATTATTAAGGGGTTGAAATTTAGAAGCAACGATCAAGCGCCCAATCATATTGCACCGTGTAGACCACGGTCAACATGGCGGACATCATTAGGTGTACCTGACGCAATATGATTGGCGCATGATCGCGGCTTCAAAAATTTTCTCGTCAGGGAATGTTTACTGTGAGACTTCATTATTCGTTCTGTTTGACTTCGTCTACTAGAAAGGCAGAATGTAGAGTAGCCACGTGCCAGGCGTGCAGGTGAGAGATCTTTTCGTGAGCTTCACGCCAGTTTTTTAAGGTTTTCTCGTAAATTTCCGGACTTATTCCAGTACGAAACCGGAAAACCATACTAACCGGTTTCTAATGAAGTAATCATTTCAGAATGATTACGGCTGGAATTAACGCTGTCCACTCCAGGAATATTTCGTTTCCTCCAAGAAAAAGGTAAACAAATGATACGTTGTAATTTTTTGTATTCCACTCCGTGAATACTTCTATCATTAAACGATCTGATTTTTTGTATGAATATCTATTAAAGGGTGGGCTAAACATCCATGCGGTCAGTGGGCTCAGATGGCAGTGGTGACTACCAAAAATGCCGCTTCCACAAATGAAAAGATCTCAGGTATACCTTGTTACATCACCAGCCTTCTTATTTGAGTAAAACTTCTGTCACAACAAAGTTGCAAATGACACAATCACAGCCAATGAGTTCTGGGCACGTATACCTCAAAGAAAAAGCAAATGATACGTTGCAAAATTCATTGGCTTGTGATTGTGTGGTTTACAATTTGTTGTGATAGAAGTTTTACTCTTCTTATTTGTTAATTGAACGAGCAAGACTTGCCTGACCAGCAGTAGCTACCTGACCACCCACAATATAAGCCACGTGGCAATTTATTAGAGGACACTGACCGTATAGATGTCTGACCAATCTGTAAGTGGACCTACAAACCAAAATTCAACTTGATTAGTGTATAAGTCAACTTACGATGACTCTGCGGGACCGCCGAGCTAGCATATGATGGAAACGAATGTACTTCCATGAACGCCACACGTGTGAGGATATTATGTACCAGATAGCATGCCTAAATTGCTAGTCATGCCATCTATACCCAGGGAAAATTTTTGAACATGCGGAAATTTAGAAGCAGCGATCATGCGCCTATTCATATTGCGTCAGGTACACCTAAATGTAGAGGCAATGATTTCCCAGATTATCATAATCGCAGCTTCTAAATTTCCACCGCTTCAAAAATTTCTATTAGTATGAGTTAAAACTTTGCTGACCCCAAAATACAAGCCACATGGCACACTCGTAAAGGACGCTGAACATATGGATTTTTGGCCAATCCCCAGGTGGACCTATAAACCAAAAACCAGCCCGGTTAGTTATTTCTAAGCAATGGATTGGAGCTTAATCAGGGCGGTTTTTGGTTTGTAGGTCCACCTAGGGATTGGCCATACACACATACCATCAGTATCCTCTAAAAAGTGCCACGTGGCTGTAGCACATATAGTGGGCGTTCGGTTGACGGTCAGCTAAATTTTAATCCTATAATTATACCTTGCAAGAAGCTTCTGGTGTCAGCATCTTTTTTTATTATCAAACACACCCTAAATATTTATTACGAGATATATTTTAAATAAAAAGTTGCACCTACAAAAGCGCAAACTTTATTCTCAAGGGGCGTTGCAAATTGGCACCCTCTCACTCTCAATACCTTCAACACCATAAACCCCACCTACAAAATCACAAGCCAACAAAGATCTAGTAGTAAAATTTCTATCACAAGAAATTGTAAATCACACAATCACAAGCCAATGAGTTCTCGGCACCTACACAAGTGCTTTTTGCAACGTACCCATGTGCTTTTGCTTTGAGGTGTACGTGCGGAGAACTCATTGGCTTTGATTGTGTGACTTGCAATCCCATTGTGACAGAAGTTTTACTCCTCTTTACTACTTCATTTCGGCATAGATGGTCCCCCACCCACAAAGGGGACACCTTCATTAACGAGTCTTCCCTGCGTTTAATTACTGACCAATCCTCCATCCCTTAACTGCTATTCAAATCAGAATTTTAAAAGCTTGTAGCTTACAAAACCAACCACTAATTCATGTCTATCGAGAATCAAACACTGCAGTGGATTACATGGCCTTTTTAGGGCTTTTTAACAAATCCTATATGGAGATTAGAGAGAACGTCCCCCTAAGCTTACCGGTATTCTTCGGTTGGATAAAATCGGTACCGCGTATATTAGAGCCTAGCTTGGTTTGGTTATTAGTTGCTCTCCTTTTACACACTTTTTCAGCTGTATATTCATAAAGGATTGGGGTTGGCGATGATGCTGGCTTCACTCTCTATCTATTAGTCAATTACGAAAAATATCTTTTTTTTTTTTTTTTAAGTTCTACTTATTAACATGGTTTTCTGAGTTTTTTTCTACCAACATATTTAATGCGTTCACGTCAGTGTACGTCAATTGTTCCTCTCCCTCTTTTTAACGACTCCCTTCTTTCACAAGAAAACTTGATGATGGACCACAGTATGAGACACGTGGAAGACTATTACAAGTCACTGATCGTATGGATGTTTGGTCCATTTATAGGTGGACTCACGCAACAAAAATCAGCCTGATTAGTGATTTCTAACCTTTAAACTATAATGCTCAAAATCAACGGTTAAAAATAAACCGAAAAAAAGACTCATCCAACGGATATAAATTATTAATCAGGACGAGTTTTAGTATGTAGATCCACCTAGGGTTGGGTCACACATCCACACGGTGAATGGTCTCTAAGAGTGTGCCATGTGGCACCAATTATTTGGTGTCAAAATTCAATTTTTGAAATTTTTTTTTTTACTTACCCATTATTAAAAGAGTAATGATCATATGGTCAAAGGTCCATGGATGTGCATGGTAGTGCCGTTTTGTCATTGGCCAGAAATATACCTCTAGTGATATGCTAAATAGTGATGCTCAAATTCCACAGTTAAAAATCAACCCATGTAAACGACTCCAATCAAATGCTTGAAAATCACTAATTATATATTTTTTTTGCATGTAGATCCACCTAGGGATGGGACAAACATCCATATAGTCACTAGTCTTTGATAGTGTGCCATTTATTCCAAATAATGCTCAAAATCCACGGTTAAAAAGGAAGTATGAAAAAGACTCTAATCCAATGGATATAAATTACTAATCAGGATGAGGTATGTAGGTCCACCTAGGGATGGGCCAAACATCTATATGGTCAGGGATCTCTAAGAGTATGCCACGTGTAACGTGCATGCATGTGACTTCCCCCTAGTATTCATAAAACAACTCAATTAATTTCTATAAGGATAGGGGAATTCTCACCAAAAATAGATATTGCAGGGAACAACACACCAATCCCAAAACCCTCTGCATCTAAATTTTTTCCCAACTAGGAAAAAATTTAGATGCATGGGTTTTTGGATGCAGAGGATGAGTGGTACATCTGGACCACACATCTTGACTTTTTAAAACCCTCCTACAAAGATGCTCCCTTAAAGAAATACATTGACAGAGAAACAACAGAATTTAGTAGCCAAACCCAACTTCTACAATCTATAAAAACCAACATCTACAAGACCTTCTGCTGTAGCTGAATTGTAAGGCATCTGGTACTCACCTATGGTCTTCCCCATCTAGTAGCATGGAAAAGGCAGCAGGGGCACATAAGAAGCTCATTTTAGTCTCACATTGGGAAATTAGCACCCTCTCTCTCTCTCTCTCTCTCTCTCTCTCTCATGTATCTCTCTCTGAAAACAGGAAAAAAAAATCACCAGTCACCATATATCCCCAAAACAGGGAAAAAAAATATCTTAAATTCAATATGCGAAGGAAATTCAAACACCAACAACAATCATTGGCTCCCATAAATTCATTCCCACCAAGACTAAGAGTAACAGAAGGTCTTTACTCTTTATATTAATAAAACAATTACAAGATCAGGGGAATTAATAGATATTGCAGGGAACAAGAGAAGAATCCCAAACCCCAGAACAACAACCCCATCTCCTCCAAATATGCTCCCTTGTGTGCACAGACCAGCAGAAATGACAGTAAAGGAAGTACATTGAGAGAGAAACAACAGAGAATTTAGTAGCCAAACCCAACTTCTACAATTTACAAGACCCCTCTGCTATAGCTTAAAGAAATACCAGTGATGGAGGAGAATACCCATTTCATCCATATCTCATCTTCAGAAAAGAAGAAAAGAAATAAAGAGAAAAAGGAATCTCCACCATTATTTACTCCTATTGTCAACACATTTTCATCTTTACGAGGCTTCGGAATGGCCTTCTGAAGTGTAGGCGCTTGGAGGTGTGGTTGAGGAGGCCGAGCTCACCTTGCCGCAGCCTCCTCCCGCCTTTGAGAATACTTTGATGACTGCTCTGAAAAATTTCCCAAATATTTTAGCTTTGATCTGGCCTCTCTTTGGAGGGAGCCTCATTTTTCGTTTATTGGGGGAATGGATTATTCCATTTGCCATTTCTGTGGGTTGTGCTGGCGTAATTGAAGCTGCAGAAAGAAGAAGCAGTGAAGAAGGTATTTGCAGAGTCTCTATACAGAGTAGCAAAGTCCCTCACAAAGAAGAAAGAGGACAAGAAGTCCCAAACATTTCTCAATGAAGGAAGGAAATGAGCTAATGGGGGGGTCTATATATACTGTTACAAAGCTTCCTTGAGTGGATCATGGGGCCTTCGCCTGACTCTAGTGCTGCTTTGTAAATCTCAGAGCTTTTCGATTTCTTTTTGCTATTCGAGCTAGGGATTCCCCTTTGTGAAGTGTTACAATCGTCCCTAGGGCAATGATGTTCCTATAGATTAACATCCAACGGTGTGGACCCAATGGACAACGATGCTGTAGTGTCATCCTCAGGGCGATGCTATCTGATTCAGTACCAATGTAACATGGCATAATTGGGGGCATTGGGGCCCAGATGTAGTCATATCAGGTGGCAATCCAAGTACGGAATCGGATTGGATCTGCTGTAGATCTGGTTCCAGAATTCAGACCCATGATTGTTAACGCTCCTTTTAGGAGGAGCATTTCCTCGAAGGAGCAGACGAAAGTAAAGTGTAAAACGTCAGTAACGACTTTTCTGTTGAAGATCGAATCGAATTTTCCATGCTTTCTCAGCGTGCAAGCCAAACACGAGTAAACCTTTGCTCACACCCGTGTGTGAGCAAAGCCGATCACACAACACAATATGAGCCACGTGGCACACTCTTAGATTATGATGACCGTATGGATGTTTGGCCAGTCCCTTGTTGGACCTGCAACCCAAAAATTAGTCTGATTAGTTATGTCAGACCTTTGGATCTAGTACCCCAAATAATGGTCAATAATGCTCGAAATTCTACGGTTAAAATCAACCCATGTAAATGACTCCAATCCAACACTTAGAAATCACTAATAAATCTAATTTTTGGGTTACAAGTCCTCCGAGGGACTAGCCAAACATCCATACGGTCATCGTCCTATAAGAATGTGCCCCGTGGCTCATATTTTGATGTGTGATCGGCTTTGCTCACACCCACGCAGGTGTGAAGGTGTGAACGAAGGTTTTCTTGCCAAACACATCCATCACCTTGTACGGGAAAGTAATCTCTCTCTCTCTCTCTCTCTCTCTCTCTCTCTCTCTCTCTCTCGTAAAATTTCGGTAGAGTGTTGTGGGCATACGGCAAAGATTCAAAATGGAAAAAGTTCCGGTTTAATTTGAAACTGGTTTCAGGATATAAAAATTCCGTCAAAGATTTGGTCATTGTTAAAATGTTATATTTGTAAAGCCTTAAAAAACCTGAATTTTAGTAATTTTTTCATTTTATACGGCGTTTAATACGTTTTTATTTAAAAAAAAAAACACAAAATTTGTGTATTAAACCCGAATAATAAATGTTTTATTCGTATAATCTTAAAATTCATGATTTTTTATTTTATATGGCCGTATTAAACGTTTCTTAGAAAAAAAATGAAAAATTTGGGTATTAAACACGAAATTACTAACTAGGGTCACAATCCACAATAGGAGCCACGAGGCACACTATTAGAGGGCGCTGACAGTATGGATGTTTGGCCAATCACAAGGTGGACCTACAAACCAAAAATAAACTTGATCAGTTGATTTCTAAGCGTTGGATTGAAGTTATTTTCATGGGTTGATTTTAACATAGGAACTTGAGTATTATTGAGCGTTATTTGGGTGCAAAGATCCAAAGGTTGTAAAAGATTGGTACTTCTTTAACTCTGAAAACATTGAGATTCCAAACCTTCAATCTTTTTTTTCTGACTTCTTAAAGCTTCTGAACCAAGGAGAACATGGGACTGCCTCTAACTCTGATTTGCCAAGCTACTTTTGCTATATTCAGAAAATCAAGCTGAGTATTCCAAGCATCGGACTATGATCTGAAATTCCAACAGGTCAAAGTTCAGCAAATGAATCCCCAACAAGATTTAACCATTGCACATTAGCCATAACACTGACAAAATTTGAGGCGATTTCATTAGGGATGAAGGACTTATTCGACCAAGTAAATTTGCATCCTTCCCATTTCAAATCAGATTTGCCTCTAGCTTCCCCTCCTATATTTTCATTGGCTCCTGTAATGGAATTGAAATCACCAAGCAACACTTAAGCAATATGGATACTAGCTAGTAGCTTTTGTCGCAAGGTTAACCTTGAACATCTAGAAGAAATAACTAAATTTTGCACTACCAAAAAATGAATGTGGTAAAATGTCTAGAATTTTTTTCTTCTTTTTAATCACCCAAAGGGGGTGGGGGTGGGGGTGGGGGTGGGGGTTGGGGTTAGGAAGGACCCCTACCTGTTTATTCAAAGGAAATACTTAGGGCATAATACCTAATCCCTAAAAACAAAGAGCTTACAAGCGATAATTGCCTAAACCAATTTTGTCCAAGAATGCACTGTGCCGAGTAGCACCTGACAATTCCAACTCAGAAGTGAAGACATAATCCATTTGATGCGTAATTCCTTAATTGGCCAAGCTATCGATCTGCAACAAAATTTACTTCCCTGTAAAATATGTTTTATACGAACATGAGATTCAGAGGCCAACTTACGAATATGAGTCCAAGCGTGGGTGATATACCACGGAACCTCAAGACCCCTTGGATCCAATTAATATCTTAGAATCAACCTCCACACAAATGCGTTGTAAGTTAAGAGATTTACATAATATTAAGCCATTTAGCAGAGCATATATAGGATTCTGCAATGATGCTAGAACAAACACCAAAAGCAGAACAAAAGGCACCAACAAATCTACCATTGTGATCACGGATTATTCCTCCATTGCCACTCAACCCAGGATTACATTTGGAAGCACCATCCGTATTGAGTTTATATTCCACCTACTCGGGATCAGTATAAGCAATCAACTCAAGAGCAGAGAGAAAACAAGAGTGGTTATGAGTCCCATTAAATGTATTGAGCAATGCAATGAAAGGGAAAAATTCTTGGTGCAGGTGCTCTTTCATTGTGATAGCATGTTTTTATTTGACTCACAAGACCGCAATGAGAGACACCTGAAGCAAAAAAAGTTTCTCCATAAGAGAGATCATAAAACCCCCCCGAAATGCACTGACAAATTAGATTGCAAATTTGCAGTTCTACTCAAGTATTCATTTAATCTCAAAAATGTCCCAATCCATTATTACATTTAATTATGGTGAAGGATGAAGCCCACTTAAGAACTTATTCATCTCTGACATCATGCACCAACCAAAAGAAAGAATGAAAAGAAACACAACAAATCTCTCAAAGTTCTTCATAAATCATTACGGAAATTGAGAAAGACATAATGATAAACACTTAACTGCTATTTAAATCAGAATTTCACAAACTTTTAGCTTACGAAACTAACAGAAACACCCCCACATTCTCATTCCTCTGTTTTTAACCATAAACAGATAATGATAAAAACTCATGAATTTTTTCTCTCTCACCATATATCCCCAAATCCCCAAAACAGGGGAAAAATAATAATAATAAAAGAAATAGAAAAAAGACCTTAAATTTAATTTATGCAGACAATCCATTAGCTCCCATCATATTCATTCCCACTAAGAGTAACAGTGACAGAAGGTGTTTATATTAATGAAACAACTCAATTAATTTCTACAAGGTCAGAGGAATTAATAGATATATTGCAAAGAACAACAGACAAATCCCAAACCCCAGAACTATGAATCCATCTCCTCCAAAAGATGCTCCCCTGCGTTCATGCGTCCCCTCTTAAACCCCCAGAAATTACAGTAAGGAAGTACACTGACAGAGAAACAACAGACAATTGAGTAGCAAAACCCAACTTTTACAATCTACAAGACCCTCTGTTGTATAGAGAAGAAAACCCATTTCATCCAGATCTTATCTTTAATCAAATCCCCCTCTGTCGTGAAGAAGAAGAAAAAAGAAAAGGAATCTCCACCATTCTTTACTCCAACTTTCTATCTATATATATTTCGAAAAATTAAAACTGTCTAAAATCTACAATGTCGACGGTCACCATATCAGGCCTCGGAATGGCCTTCTGAAATGTCGGAGTTTGGAAGTACGGTTGAAGAGGCTGAGCTCACCCTGCCGCAGTTTGCCCCTTTTGAGAATATTTTCACGACTGCTCTGAAAAATTTTGCAAATATTTGAGCTTTGATCCGACCTCTCTTTGGGGGTAGCCTCGCTGCTGCATTTGCCATTTCTGTGGGTTGTGCAGAAAGAAGAAGCAGAGAAGGTAACTGTACAAAGAAAAAAAGAAGACTAACAAATTCTAAGAATTTCTCAATGAAGGAGGTAACTGAGAGAGAAATTTTTATCCATGGCGTTCCGATACTTATAGTTAAGTGGCACACAGTGGATCAAATTTCTTTCGGAAACTGAGCGGGTGGAATCTTGAGCTGTACACACGCCACCAATATCTTTTCTTTTAATGACGTCATCGTTAGCCGGTTTTCTTCCCGCTTTTCTCCGGTTTGTTTTGCATGTTTTGTTTTTTGAAAACCTAGATAACCTGGGAGTAAAACTTCTGTCATAATGGGATTGCAAATCACACAAACACAGCCAATGAGTTCTCGACACGTACACTAAAAGCAAAAGCACATGGGTACGTTGCAAAAGCACTTGGGTACGTGCCGAGAACTCATTAGCTTGTGATTGTGTGATTTACAATTTCGTGTGATAGAAGTTTTACTCATAACCTGGAACTCTCATTTGACACAAGGTGCTAGCTACAGCTTGTTACATCGGCACGTTGGGCGAAATAAAGGTTGTCGGCGTCCTGTCACGGTTTTCTGTATCGATTGATGTTTATAGGTGTTCACACTTCACATGCAAACAACATACGTACATGCTCGCCAAGGTCATGGTGTAGGTGTAGGTGTAGGTGTAGGTGTAGGTGACATCCATACGGTCAGCGCCCTATGATCATGTGCCATGTGGCTCGTATTGAGTGCTGTGACTGGCTTCCGTCACAACATCCTGTGACACAAGTTTTACTCACAACATACATGCTCACCAAGGTCATGGTGTAGGTGTAGGTGTAGCTGTCTTCTTGGTCCTATCCAAAGATGACTAAGCTAAGAAAAAATGATTAAAAATGGGCTGCAGTCAGCGGCGTCACTGACTGCAGATGTCATCGAAGGTTTACGCCGGCTGAGGGTTGGGGAGATGAAGAAATCTATGATACAAACTTCTGTATCAAAAATTTGATGCAGAATTAAGCTCCTCAATTTGCCATGTAGTTGACTCTTTAGGGTCCACTGGCCCACACCATAATGAAAAAGTGCTCAAATCCTACGATTAAAAATCATCAATCAAACTGATTTTCGGGGTGTAGGTTCATCAGACCAAACATTCAGGGGCAAGAGGGGCCAAACGAGTCTACTACGTTGCAATTTTAGGGACTTCTGCGTCAAAGCATGGTTTTAAAAACGGCCGTTTAAACGGTAACGCCTTAAGCCTGTTTCTGTTAAAACCGTTTAAACACGTTTTATCGATTTTGAAAAAAATGGCCGTTTTTTCTTGTTTTAACGGCTGTTAAAATCGTTAAAATAGCCGTTTAATTCTGAAAAATTTTGTGAAAAAAACGGCCGTTAAATCCGTTTAATTCCTTTAAAATCTGTTAAAATCCGTTTTTTTTTAATTTTCAAATTTCAAAATTTGAATTTCACTGTATTTTTTTTCCGTTAAAATCCATTTTTCCCATTTTTGCACTTGGCCGTTTTAATCTGTTTTAACTGCCGTTTAAACGGTAATGCCCCAGTCCGTTTAACCGTTAAAACGGCCTCCTTTAAACCTTGCATCAAAGAACACCTGAGGGGGGAGACAAAGCTCTTGATGATAGGCTATCATGGTGTTATGATGGGACCTACTATGTCTAGCACCGTCCAATCGAGTAAACAATGTGTCAAATGATATACAAGATAAATGCGGCCAAACATGCTCACGATCCCAGTCTGCCATTATATTAGAGCCGTGTGGTCTCCTATCACCGGACAAATCTAGTATTCAACTTGTTTGCATACTTAAAAGTTAAAAGCAAGGTTTAAAGGAGGCTGTTTTCACGGTTAAATGGACTGGGGGCCTTGCCGTTTAAACCGTCAGTTAAAATGGATTGGAACGGCTAGGGGCAAAAATGGAATTTAATGGGTTTTAACGATTTTAACGGAAAAAAGTATGCAAACGGAATTTTTTCAAAACCGACAAAACATGTTTAAATGGTTTTAACGGAAATGGGCTTGAGGCCTTACCGTTTAAACGGCCGTTTTTAAAACTATGGTTAAAAGTATGCAAAGAGTGTATCCACCATTGAATGTTCCTTGAGAAACGTATTTTAATTTATAAAATATTTTTTTTGAAAATATTGAAATAACACATTTTCCAAGGGACATCCAACCGTACTGAACTGTTTGCATACTAAGTGAGCCTCCTATCGTATATGATCCTCCAAACCTCGGGATTTGAATCATGATCCCGAGACAAATAGAACTTTGCTGACGTGCCAATCATAAAGGTTGCTGACCGCCCACGATATGAGCCTGGTGGCACACTCTTAGAGTACGCTGACTGTATAGATGTTTGACCAATCCCTAGGTGGACCTACAGACCAAAAATTGCCTGATTAGGGATTTCAAACCTTTGGATAGTTGTTTTCCAAATAATGGCCAATAAACCCATGAAAATGACTCCACTAAACGCATGGAAATCACTAATCAGGCTAATGTTTGGTCTGTATGTCCATCTAGGGTTGGGCCAAACATCCATAAGGTCTGAAATCTCTAAGACTAAGCCACGTGGCTCATATTGTGGGTGGTAAGTAATTTTGCTTACCGGCACAGTCCGTAAAGTTTTACCATCCAACGGTTGGAACCTCCCTAGGGAGGATAGCACCATTTGTTGACAGAAAGTCATAATCCCATGTAGAGATGCCACGTATCAATTATGATCGTGAGAGATCCTTATCGTGAGCTTCACGCGACCCTTTTAGGTTTCCCTTCGAGTTCTCGTAAATTTTCAGAGTGAGATCTCGTGTCAAAAGATACGATGTAGGTGATATGTAAGTGGGACCGGCATACGATGTAAACGAATTTAAACTCCGAGCAAAACTTTACTGACGGACGTCCGTCATCGCGGACCACCATATGAGCAACGTGGCACACTCAGAGATCCCTGACAATATCGATGTTTGGCACAGTCCTAGGTGGACCTACAAACGAAAATTAGCCCCATTACTGATTTCAAATTATTTTTGATAAGAAAATCCAACGGGTCCAAATGGACGTTTGTGAGCAAATTGGCCGAAACATATAAAAATACTACTTAATTTAAAGTATTATTTTGTCCTATTATACGTCTATTATATATATACTATTTAATTTAAAGTATTTCAAAATATAAAATTACTAGAGCCCCCCCTTTTTTCTGTCGTTATCTTGGTTGTGTATTCCGATAATCCAACGGTGGTTGATAGCGCTGAGCTAGCATCATTTTTTTTTTTTTCATCTTTTGAAGTGCTATAAAGTATAAAGTATAAACAACTGTTCAATTCACGGCCTAGAACACGACTCCCAAGAGGGGTAAAAATAAGCCGGTCACAGCACTCAATACGAACCACCTGGCATACGATCAGAGGGCGCTGACCGTATGGATGTTTGGCCAGTCCCTCGGTGGACTGGCCACAAGATGTTGTGTCACAAGATGTTGTGACGGAAGCCGGTCACAGCACTCAATACGAGTTCCTTTTTGGGTTGGAATTCTTCTTCCAATCGGCGTGGATATTTTGTCCTTAGTGGATCATATGAAAGATGTCCATTTTTCTTTTTTGTTATCGTGCTTATCTCTTTTTGTGATTTTAAAATATTTGTGCACCCGTAATTTCCGTTAAATTCATTTATTTTTCTATTAAATTCCATTTTTGTTTTTGAAAATTCAAAATTCAGAATTTTTAATTTTCTCCATTAAATTTCGTTAAAATCCGTTAAATTCTATTTTTTTTCATTTTTGCCCCTATACGTTAGAATCCATTTTAACGGTAACGCACCCAGTCCGTTATACTATTAAAACGGCCTCTTTTAAACCTCAGTTGATTGTTCCTTTTTTTTAAACCAAAAAAAGAAAAGGAGGATCAATAAACTTCATGTGGTCGTGATGTAGAAAGGTATATCAGACCTGAGGTTTTTTCAAATGCGGAAGCACGATTTTTGTTACTCACTACTGCACGTAATGTACAAAGATCCAACTTCTAGAAATTACTAATCAGTCTGATTTTTGGTTTGTAGGTCCACCTAGGGATTGGCCAAACATCCATACGGTCAGGGTCCTCTAAGATTGTGCCACATGACTCAATGTTTAGTGTATCCGCAGCCTGTCATTTTAGGGCGGTAACTGGAGCCCGACCCAAGTTTTAATAGCTAATTAGGCTACTTTTTGGTTGTAGGTCCATCTAGGGCTTGGCAAAACATCCTTACGGTCAGAAACCTCTAAGAGTATGCCACGTGGCTCATATTGTGGGTTGTCAGCAGCTTCGTCAACTTTCAGCAAAGTATTACTACTTCCCCAAGCCCATCGAACATCATAACTAAAAAATGTATCTTTTAGCTTTTAATCAGCCTTGAATTTTGGCCGGATAGGCCAAACTTGGCACAGTTCGGGCCTCGTCTTCAAGTCGGTTTAAAATTCACTATTTTTTCGATTTTTTATTTTATACATCCGTATTATACAAAAAGTCGCGTACTAAAGGTGAATAATACGCGAATTTACTAACTAGGCACCAACCAACATAGTACACTCCCAAAACAGGGAAAAAGATAAGAAATAGAAAAATAATCTTAAATTCAAAATATGCAGGAAATTCATACAGCAACTACGATCCATTGCATCCCAATAAAACAACTCGCTACATTTCTACAGGAACAGGGAAATTCTCACCAAACAAAGATATTGCAGGGAACAAGAGGGGAATCCCGAACCCCAGAACTACAACCCCATCTCCTCCAAATATGCTTCCCTGTGTGCACGCGCCCCCTCCAAAACCCGCAGAAATGACAGTGAAGGAAGTACATTAACAACGAAACAACAGACAATTTAGTAGCCAAACCCAACTTCTACAATCAGCAATACCCTCTATCCCAACAACAGAATTGTAAGGCATGGGAAGAGCATTGTCGATGGTCACCACATCAGGTCTCCCAATGGGCTTCTGAACTAGTGTAGGCGCTTGGAGGTGCGGTTGAGGAAGCTGAGCTCACCCTGCCGCGTCCTCCACCCACCGACGAGAATAATTTGGCGAATGCTCTGACAAATTTAGCAAAGATTTGAGCTTTGATCTGGCCTCTCTTAGGGGGTAGCCTCACTGTTGCATATGTCATTTCCGTGTGTTGTGGACGAGGAGGAAGAAGAAGAAGAAGAAGAAGAAGAAGGTAATGTAATTGTAGTGTTTGCTGTCTCTAATATAACAAGAGAAAAAGAAAAGAAGACAGAATTTCCAAGTCCCTCACAAATAAGAAGAGAACAAGAAGTTGAAAGAATTTCTGAACAAAAGAGACTGAGCAGTGAGCAGTCTGACAAAAGCAGAAGATATCTACCCAGTGGTCAACAAAAGCGGAATTCCTTGTGTTCTACAAGAGTTAGAGAATCCCAGTAAAGTTGTTCTTTTTATTCTACTTATCTCCTCTCTTTCTGCCGGCCTTTCCTTCGCTCTTAAGATTTTTGCAAAGTACGTCATGCATGGTAATAGCGGGACCCTTTATTTAGTTATTTCTAACCGTTAGATATGGAGTCTTTTTCATGGGTTTATTTTTAATCCTGGAAATCAAGCATTATATTTTTTTGTACGTAGGTCCACCTAGGGATAGGCTGAACATCCTATGATTAGTAGTCTCTAAGGGTGTGTCATGCAACGTTTAATGATAGATCATATTATGAAGTATGAACCACGTTACACACTCTTAGAAAAGATCTATTCCGATTTATTCTCCTACCCTCTCACATGTGAATCAGACAAGGAATCGTAACTAATCTTCTCTTTGAATGCCCTTTCACATCACAATCTAAGAAAAGGTTTGGTTGGGTACACCTTGGTCCATCTACCTTACAAATATCGCTGGCCCCCACCATAACTTGGTGGATCCCCCCGGTCCGCCACCGACCAAGGGATTGGTATTGTTATCAGAGATCATTTGGGTAGTTATGTGGCCACACCCACCCGCACGATGTCGTCCATCTAATGCACCTGACTTGGAAGAGGCTGAGGCGAAGATGCCAGCTTGCTCAGTTGGTAAAGTTTGTGGTTGATGATAACATAGACCTGGGTTCAAAACCCGCCTTCACCAAGTTACTGATCTCTTTAAAAACAGGCTGAACTATCAAAAAAAAAAAAACTGAAGAGGCCGAGGCTCATGCATTTTTCCATGAGCTACAATTTGGACTCGAGTTAAGCATTTGGATCGTATAATTTTTCTCCACCTAAATTTCTGTGTTTCGGTTGTTTGTTTATTGTTCTTTCTTCGCATCAAAAGATGCACTGAGATAATCATGCAACTATTCATATTGCAACCCAATCCTATGTTTCATGAACAGACAAAACATATTGAGGTTGATTGTCACTATATTCAAGAGAAGGTTACTTTCGGCGAAATTTCAACTTCTCGCACGGTTTTCAAACCAACTTGCAGATATCTTAACCGAAATCTTATCTAAACTTGCACATTCGGCCAATATATCGGTCAAAGCTGGGCACGTTTGACATCCACGTTTTAGAAGCTTAAGGGGGACTGTGGCGGGATATATATAGGACATAATTATTATTTTCTATTTTGTTATGGGTTACGGGCGCTCATGTAGCTTTACTCTCTTTCATATAATATCTTAGTCTAAAGACACTAATCAATACCTCTTTCTTTTCCTTTTCTCCTTTCCTCTTCTTAGTTTTTTTTTTTTCTTCTTCTCCTCTTTCCTCGATTTGCCACACTTGATGAAGTATTTATAAATGTAGATAGATGTGTCATCCCGTCCTCTTTCGATATTCAAGAAAATTGGAACCCTCCAATTGGGGAGATGATCAAGTTCAATTTTGATGGGTGTAAGCTTAAAAATTGTAATTTTATCAGTTTTTAAGAACTTGTTGAAAACACAATCCCTTTGGTAAAACTTTAAAAGCACTTTTTAAAAGTCCAATAAGCTCCAAAGTGCTGTAAGCTACAAATTGCTTTTGCGAGAAGCTGTTTTAAAAATTTTCTTTACAAGTTTATCCTGAAATTTTTTGTAATACCAAAACTATCCTTTAGTATTACCAAACTTTATTTTTTTGCTTTACCACTAAAAAACTTTTTTTCACCAAACACCATAAAAGGGCTTTTAAGAAAAGAACCACTTTTCTTGCATGGTTTCCAAACGGGCAAAAACAACTTAACTCAGGTACTTCAAATATAAGAGCTATTGTGAAAGAACTGAAGATAAGCTTTAAGCTTACCCAAACGCATCTTAAAAGTCTATTAAGAGCTAAATTTAAGTTATATTGTCGTGGAAGGTGATTTTAGTAATACAATTAATTTGGCTTTTGAAAAAAAAGAAAAGGTGTCTTGTATTTCTACACGAATTATTGCTCTATAGGGATAATACTGTTTATTAAGTCATAACTTTCGCAAGTCCAATTCTATGTTGAGCCGGCTAGATGGTTGCAGGGGGCAGTGTGCTCATCACCCTGGGGTTCGGGATGGAGCTTTTAGTTGTCGGATTTAGTAGTGTCGATACAAATCCGTACACGTACAATTCGTGTTTAGGTACAACTTGTATCAGGGGTATGTATTTTGGATAATTCTTTCTACTAGAGATTTATATATATTCTCTAAAGGGGCGTATGGGTTTCAGTATAACATCTCTAAAATCTTTAGAGATAGCGAAGTGGTTTTTCTCACCTGTAGACGTAGGCACGCACTCTCAAACCACGTAAATTTGATGTGTCTCTGTGATTGATTGTTTGATTCTCTCTAATTTTGTTGGTTTCTGAAAGGTTGCATTTCAACAATATATAATCAATGAAATTCCGGAGTTAGTTTCGATTACGAACATTTTATTCTTCTTAGTTCCGAGATCAGCTAATGCAAAAGTGGATTCTTTAGTGGAGGGTGTTCTTAGAGTGGTTTTTTTTAGGGGGTTTGATTGCGCGGAAAATTTTCGGAAGAAATTTTTAGATTGGTTTTCTAAAGTCCATCATCCTTTGTGTGGTGATCAACAAAATATTTTATAGGATTTGTACGTCAAGGAGTGTAGAAACAGAAAAAGTTTTATGGGATTTATGTGCAAAAATCATTTTCAGAAAAGATAAAAGGTATGCCTGAAACTTTTTCAAATGCGGAAGCATGATTTTTTTTACTCAACACAATCATCTGAGTCCACTGACTACATGGGATGTATCCCACCCGTTGGTGGATATACAAGAAAAATCACCCTGATTGATAATACATAACCATTAGATTTTAGTACTTTTCAGCACTTTTTAAGGCGTTCTTATAGCCGTTGAATGCAACCATTTTTTTGAGTACTAAAACGAATGGCTAAAAATCATCAAACAAGCTGATTTTTGGTATGAATGTCTACTAAGGGGTGGGCTAAACATTCATGAGGTCAGTGGGCCCAGATGGCAGCGGAGATTACCAGAGATGAGACTTATTATAAGATGATGGTGATGCGATCTATATTATTATAACTTGCAAAAAGCTTTCGGTGCCACCATCTTTTTTTTTTTTTTTTTTTAAAAACTCTGTAATATTTATTATTAAGCCCCTACAAAACTTTCTTATTTATTTTATTTTTTCATTGGAAGAGCAAACGAAATTCTACGGGCATCATGGTGCATGGTCCCCACACGTTTTAGAAAGGTCCCACCTTCAAAGATGATTAGAAATTGAAAACATCTTCATTAGACCATTAAATGGTGAGACCGTGAGAGGGCTTTTTTCCTTTAAAGACATAAAAGCAACATTTAGGCCGTGTTTGGTAGCACGTCTTCAGCCGAAGACTTGGGTCTTGAAGGTATACGTCTTCAAGGTGCGTACTTTTAAAGGTCAAGATCGGCGTTTGGTTCTACACACCAAGCATGCCTCGAAGATATGTGGTGTGTTAAACCATATAAGAACGAGGGGCGATAGACCATGTGGATCCTATATAATAATCGGGTTGATAGATCATGTAGGCCCCACATAATGTTGGGTTGATAGATCAACATAACTAGAGTGGGCCGCACATAATAACTAAGGTAGATAGATCATGTGGGCCCCACATGTTAACAGAGTCAATAAATCATGTGGGCTCACATAAGAATGGAAGTCGTTGGATTAAATGTGGGTCCCACATAATAGAGGAGTGTTGATAGATCATACATATGCTATATGTCAAATGTGGACCAATACATCATAGGTGGGCCACATTAGGTGGGCGAAGCCCGTTAGGGTTGGAGGGTAAACCTTCAAAGCGCGATGGCGAGTCTTCAAAAACTCAAGGGGTGAGGTGAACCTTCAAAGGTTCACTTTTGGGCGTCTTCAAGATCCATGTGTCATGGAATTTGTGTGCCTTTATGTGACCCAAACATTTGCACGTCTACAAGATCCACTGTGTCTTGGAAGGTGTGTGCCTTGATGTGACCCAAACACTTGTTATCGTCCAAGACGCACACCAAAGACACGGTACCAAAAGGCAGCCTTAAACGCATCCGTCAAAGCTTGAAAGTGGGGAAGCCTTGAAAGTTTCCCTAACTTGACGTTCGACTCCAATCCAACGCTTGAAAATATGGAATCACCTACTACCTGGATTTACAGGATACATGCTATAATGGTGGTATGTAGCTCGAATTCTACGGGTAATAATGAACCCATGAAAACGACTCCAATCCAACGCTATGCAATCACTACTCAGGCCTGATTTTGGTATACAGACGAATGGGCGAAACATCCGTACGATCAGTGGTCTTAAAAGTCTACCACGTGGCTCAAAGTGTGATCTGTCATCAATATTGAGGAAGGACGCCCGTCAGCAAAATTAATTTAGTTGATTGACAGTACCAACCGCTTTATGTTATTGGCCAACAGAAATCCAATAAAGACAAGAGAGGATTAAAAAATAAAAACAACAAAATTTTCAAGCTTCTTCATTAGGGTAAGACCCAGAAAGATCTAATTACTCCTGGTTCCCCCATAAAGGACACGCATCATTAATTAGTCTGCCTTGCGTATAATCCATGACCAATCCCCGATCCCCAAAGGGCCCAAACACTGCTATTCAAACCAGAATTTCACGGCAGGCAGGGGGAAACGATCAAAACATGGGAACCGATAAGAAATAGAAAAATAATCTTAAATTCAACATATGCAGCAAATTTTATTCATCAACAGCAATCCATTAGATCCCATCATTGTCATACACTCATAGCGAGAAAGTCTTTATATTACTAAAAACGACGGAAATACAATTTATTGCCATGGATTCAGAACATAGGTGGTCGATCATCCATGTTTTTAGAGAAACTGATAGAGAGTAGCTCACTTTCTCTGTCATCGTTCACCAACACCAAAAATAAACATCATCGGTGGTTTATAAGCATTGGATTGAAGTTATTTTCACGGGTTGATTTTAACCGTATTAATTTGAGCATTATATGGGCGCAAAGATCCAAAGGTTGTAAATTACTAATCAGGCTGATTTTTTGGTTTGCAGGTCCACCTAGGGACTGGCCAAACATCCGTACAGTCAGTGTCCACTAAAAGTGTGACATGTGGCTTGTAGTGTGACAGAAGTTTTATGCCTCTATGGGCAACCGTCCTTTTAAAGGGCGTCTGTCAACTTTTTTCAGCTTTAATTTTTGTCAGAGAGAGACGCCCTTTCAAAGGGCGTTTAGTTATTTTTTTTGTAAATGTCAAAGCTGTTTTTGTTTTTGCAAAATTTATTTTTTAAGCCTACACATTTTATTTTATTTTTTCATTGGAAACGTAAATGAAGCGGGTCCAAAACCAAATGCTCCCTCAAATTGCCAATTTATATATTTTTGTAATATTATTTGGTTATATTAGATCAACCTAATTCACCATTTGTTATTTGGTAGGTCAATTTTATTTAGCCCGTGTTTGAATGCACGGAAAATTTTCCCAAGAAAATACATCATGGATATGCCTTAAATGGCTGATTGATTGCAATTGAGAACAAATATTTCAATCATGTGAGAAAATAAAGGTGTATTTTCAGGTGGAAATGAATTCTCACCTATCTGGATGGGAAATGAATTCTTGGGTTAGTAAGGAATTTTATCCGGATTTAAATGGTTTGTTAGGAAAATCTTACAGATTTATAATGGCTATCTAATAATGGACAGTTGTGTTTTCTCAAGAAAAATGTAATTATCCCACTTGGTAATCAAACACGGCCTTAGGGCATTGAGAGAAAAATTTTTCGAGAAATTACATCTGGGAAATGCCTTAAATGGCTGATTGATTGCAACTGAGAATACATATTTCAATCATGTGAGAAAATAAATGTGTATTTTCAGGTGGAAATGAATTATGGGCTTAGTAGGGAAAATTATACAGATTTAAATGGTTTGGTAGGAAAAATTACACAGATTTAAAATGGGTATCTAACAATGGACAGATGTGTTTTCCCAAGGAAAATGCAATTTTCTCACTTGGCAATCAAACACGCCCTTACTTTTTCTTTCTTAACATGTAAAAAAAATAAAATTGGGAAGAGCAAACTTTATTCTTCCCCTCCCAAAATGAATGATGGAAAGCTTTATTAGCCAGTTCTCAATTTTCTCTCTCTCTATACACCCCTAAAAGCTTCGAGTAATGATCACATGGTCTGGGGTCCATAGACGTTGTTATGGTGCATGGTGGTGTCATTTTTTCATTGGTCAATTGTAATTAATTTATTAAAGTCCAGTGTCACTTGACCAATGAAAAATGACACCACCATACAACGTGCCCACGGAAATCTTCCTACTCATCTAATAAATATGTAATACACGGTGAGCAAGAATTCTGATTGGCTAAGGAAAGAGAAGACTTGATTCGACGTGGCAGGTTAGGGCCCGGATCCACTGATACGGCTGATGAAATTTCACGCGCTTCATGGTGCATATCTCAACACGTTTTAGACGGGTCCCACCTTCTCAATGGTATAATTTAAAGATATGATCAAGATCTCATACATACATGCCCCCCCAAATACCTTTTAAGTGTTCCAACATCAAGACAAAGTAATGTGATACATACACATACACATGCACATATACACGTGTATGGTGTGGAAAGCACCGAATCAGCTGATGACAGTCAACCGAGCGCCCACAAAAATGGAGCCACGTGACACTTTTCAACACTATGAGTTAATTAAACATTGATCATAGTCGTCAGTGGGCCATGGAAGAGTACGCCCATGTAGAATTTTATGTAGGCAAGGATCAAAGTCTTTATGAAAAGACTACAACCACTCCTAACTTTAAATGATGCTAAATAATCAGCTGCCCTGTTTTCCTTTTCCTTCTCACCCCTTTTATCTTATTTACTAAGGGCGTGTTTGATTGCCGAGTGCGAAAATTGCATTTTCCTTGGCAAAACACAAATGTTCATTCTTAGATGCCCATTTTAAATCTCTACAATTTTCCCTACCAAGCCATCCAGATAGGAGAGAATTCATTTCCACCTGAAAATACGTCTTTATTTTCTCGCCAAGAAATATAATGCAGGTAACACTGAGAATATTTTTGAAGCAGTGGGTTTTTGGAGCAGCCAAGCAGTGGCAAGTCACATGGCGCCAAAATCCCCTGTTGCTTTCGGACAAACCCAGAAATGCTTTTTGTACAAGAGATTGTGGCACCATGTGATTGGCCACTGCTTCAAAAATTTTCTCAAGTAACACCACCCCTCTTAACTTAAATCTCTCTCTCTCTCTCTCTCTCTCTCTCATATATCTTATACAGCAACCCTCTTATTCTTAAATCTTAATTACCATCAGAAACCCAGTAGAATCATTGACACCAGGTACCGTACACCCCCAAAGCAGGGGGAAAGATAAGAAATAGAAAAATAAATAGATATAGCAGGGAACAAGAGACGAATCCCAAACCAGAGAACTACAACCTTGTGTGCACATCGTACCCTCGAAAACCTGCAGAAATGACAACAAAGGAAATACATTGACAGAGAAACAACAGCATCTATAAGACCGTCTGCTGTAGCTTTATTGTAAACCCATTTCTTCAGGCGTCCGAATGCACTTCTGAAGTGTAGGCGCATGGAGGTGCGGTTGAGGAGGCTGAGCTCACCCTGCCGCAGCCTCCTCCAAATCCTGAGAATACTTTGACGACTGCTCTGACAAATTTTGCAAATATTTTAGCTTTGATCTTGCCTTTCTTTAGAGAAAACCTCACTGTTGTATATGCCATTTCTTTGGGTTGTGCAGAAAGAAGAAGCAGAGAAGCTAAACAAGAAGGTAAAAGGAATTTCTGACTGAAGAAGATACTGAAAGGATGAGTCTATAATGCTATTTATTAAGAAACTATCTAGGAACCGAAGATATATGTTTTGGTGGTGACTTCTAAAGCATGGTTTAAATAAGGGCCGTTAACGGAAAAGGGTTTAGGGAAATAACGGCAGTTAAGATACCTTCTTGAGACATAAGTTCCCCGATCTAACTGCACTTTTTCATTTCTTTTCTAAATGCTTCCCTTTTTTGGATAAAGCAAAGCGTGGAAATTCAAGTACCCCTCTCCCCACTGTCTATCTATACTTTTATACTAAAGCAGACGCACCCTGAAAGCTTTCTCTAGCAGAGAGAATTTTCATAATCGATCAATGGCGGAGAAGCGTTTCAAGTGTGTTATCGTCGGTGGTTGCACTGCTGTTGTGAGTATATAGTGAGTACCGATCATTTCATCTCTGTTTGATTTTCAATTTCTTGAATTTCCATGGAATTCGAGCGTTATTTGGGCACAACGATCCGAAGGTTTGAAATCGCTAATCAGGCTGATTTTTGGCATGTAGGTCCACCTAGGAATGGGGCAAACATCCATATGGTCAGTGGTCTCGAAAGACTGTGATAGGTGGTGCATTTTTGTGCGCGCTCTACATAGAAAAATTTGCTCTGGTACAGAAGTCCCTCAAATTCCCACATAGTACACTCTTTCGGGCCTACTGGTACCATTGTGGGCTTCATGAACAGACGAACAGGTTGGTTCCAAGCCCATGATGACCGACAGCAAGAAATCACCAAGGACCGGGTAGGTTCTTTGCCCGCCGCGGGGGGAAAACATTTGATCACCCCCCTGTGTAATATTTTCACGGGAAAATCACTATTTTCAATAAAAATGAGGTCATATAAAAAAAAGATGAGAGTTTTTTATCCTTTGACCTAATATTTGAGTCCCACACTTGCCTAACCCATATGTGACTTACTTTGGTAGGTAGGACCCACTCAAATTGAAACAAAATGAAGCTAACTAATGCACGTACCAAACTCGTTGTTAAATATTTATATGAACAAATATTTAGCCAAGATAACATTCGGCTGGCTAAATATTCTCCATTGGAACTCTTTTTCTCACGTACCAAACAGGCCCTTAATGAATTCAACAAATTGGGTTGGTTCTCCAAAAATGGGGTACCTTTTATTTTCCAATATAAAATATTGGCATGATTAAAAAAAGGAAATGTTGATGAATTTTGGGAACACAAAGGAGGAGGTTGCAACGTTGCATGACCACAACAAGAATCCATCCACTTACATATCTGGAATATAATATAAGTAGACAAGCAAAGCAAATCCGATTATGCTAAAAATAGGAACCCTCTCAAGCCCCAGTCAAACAAACGACAACCACAAAAACCACCCTCTCTCTCTCTCTCTCTCTCTCTCTATCTATTAAACATCAACCCACTTGCATTAGAAACCCAATAGAATCCTTGATATTAATTATATTAATAACTTCAACACCATGACACCCACCTGCAAACTTATCCACCATCCAAAAGAAAGAGAGTATATGTATAAGAAACAACACAAATCTTTGAAGCTTCTTCATAAATAAAATAGGGAAAGTGAGAAAGGCCCACAAAGATCTTTCTAAATCCATGACCAATCTCCGATCCTTAAAGGCTTAAACTGCTATTCAAAATTCAAACCAGAATTTCACAACCACAAACACCCCCACATTCTCTTCTCCCTGTGTTTTTTTTTTTTTTTTAAACGCTGTCTCTATGATCTTGACACCAGGTACCGTACACTCCCAAAACGGGGGAAAAGATAAGAAATAGTAAAATAATGTTAAATTCAACATGTGCAGGAAATTCATACACCACCAACAACACTCTTATGTGCTCTCATCATATCCATAGCCAGAAATGACAGTAAAGAAGTACACTGACAGAGAAACAACAGAGAATTTAGTAACCAAACCCAATTTCTACAATCTACAAGACCCTCTGCTATAGCTTAAAGAAATACCAGTCTTGGAGGAGAATACCCAGTTCATCCACCCCCCCCTATGTATAAAAATCTATATCCAACAACATGATTATATTTTCAATCTGAATTGTAGAAGGTTGGAGTTGCCGTTGAGGAGGCTGAGCTCACCTTGTTCATTCTTAGATGCTGACATATTCCATCATGCAGATATTCATTTAGTGGAAGCAGACGTCGAATTCCGATACGTCCATGACATGGTGGGGGGACAGCTCCATTGACACAGATGACTTAAAACGCGTTTCATATACATATATGGTCCCCACTCCCGACGTGTTAGCAAGCTCGGTGACACGTAAGAGGGTGGTCCCACCTTCCTCGATGTTATAATTATATTTCCAACGTGACCAAAATCTCATGCATTATCCCTCCAATCAACCTGTCATTTTCAATCTCATGCATTATTCCTCCAATCACCATGAATCCAGGATAGATCGATGTGAAAGATGATTAAGATCATGTTCACTAACCAATCTATGAGAGTCTATCACAAGAAATTGTAAATCACACAATCACAAGCCAATGAGTTCTCGGCACGTACACAAGTGCTTTTTGCAACGTACCCATGTGCTTTTGCTTTGAGGTGTACGTGCCGAGAACTCATTCGCTGTGATTGTGTGATTTGCAATCCCATTGTGACACAAGTTTTACTCAATTTATGATATGAAAGAAAGTAAAAGTGATTTTAGAGGAAGAGATATAAAATGAGAAAAACGCTAGAAATCACCAAACAACGGTATAACGGACTGGTGACGTTACCTGTTTTTTTCCGTTATAACCAATTGTAACGCACAGGGCCAGAAAGGGAAAATAACGGCACTCAAATTCAAAATTTGAATTTCAAATTGGGAAAATTTATTTGCACCCCTAAAATTTAAATTTTGAAAGCACCCGAGGGTAAAACTTTGCTGACCACCTCGTGGCACACTTTTAGAGGAAGCTAACGATTTGGTAGTTTAGCCAATCTCAAGATGAGACTACAAACCATAAAGCAGCCTGATTGGTGATTTCTACCCTTTGGATCCTTGTAACCAAACAATGGTCAATTATGCTCAAATTCCTACTGTTAAAATCAAGCCATGAAAATGACTCCAATCTTTGCTTAGAAATCACTGATCAGTATGATTTCTGATTTGTAGGTCCAACTTCTACAATCTACAAGACCCTCTGTTATAGCTTAAAGAAATACCAGTGAAGGAGGAGAAAACTGTGTAAGAACTGTTTATATTCAACATTAAAACTGTCTAAGAATCTAGCCAACAACAGGATTAGATTTTCAATCAAGTGTAGAAAGTTGGAGGTGTAGTGGAGGAGGCTGAGCTCACCCTGCCGCAGCCTCGCCTCGCCTCGCCGTTGAGAATACTTTGACGACTGCTCTGAAAATTTTACCGAAGATTTTAGCTTTGATCTGGCCTCTCTCTGGGGGTAGCCTCACTTCTGCATTTGCCATTTCTGTGGGTTGTGGAGAAGAAGAAGAAGCTGAGAAGGTAATTGTAGACTCTCTGTTTCAGACTCACTTATAAGAAGAGAAAAAAAAGGAAAGGAAGAAGAGGGCAAGCAGCTCAAAAATGAAGGAGTCTTCTTTTGTGGGTCCGTTCTATTTTTATAGGTGTCCACATAAATGCACAACATACATAGATACATGCATACATACATAAAACTATCCATATTCAAGGAGCACATGGAGTAGCTGACAAATAACCGCCGTTAAATCCGTTGTAACAGTCGTTATGTGTAAATGTAATAACAAATATTACTTTATTCCGCTATTTCCCTTTTGTCTGATAAAATATCTGGGCGTTGTGACAATGTGACGGGCAGTATAATAGAAATAATGGTAACGCCTCCTGTCAGTTATATCGTTATAATGGACCATTAATAACCTTGCTCTAAATAAGCCCAAAAATTACTTGCCATCTCTGTTTTCCAATCCGTCCAAGTTGTCTTTTTGTGTAAAAGTTAAAAGCCGGTACTTAAGGGGACATGACAAGAGGAAGAAACAATTCCACCCAAGACGGATGTCCAGTCGCGCGCGCTTCATGGTCCCCACTCCCCACTCCCCTCATGATTGCAAGCTCTGTGACGCGTAACCCACCTTCTTCGATGTCATAATTATATTTCCAACATGATCGAATCACCTGTCATTTTCGACATGGACTAGGAAATTACTTGCAACGGATGATGAGGATAGAGAGTTCACAAAATGGACTTCACAGTTCACACCTAGGCATATATCCTCTCGAGGTCTAAACCGTTGGATGGTACTTGGGATTTGAACTCCGTGAATCTTGACAACGTTTATTGGGGCCTTCCTACGGAAGATACCATCATTGTTTGACCGTATTTAAGTGACACATGACACCAATCATTATCCCACGTGTCAAAATATATACACGTGCCAGCGAGAAGCTTTCCTGAGTAGAACCTTGTTCATGGATCATAACATGAGCCACGCGGCATATGATTATAGAAAGACAATTTATGATACGAAGAAAGTAAAAGAGATTCAAGAGAGAGAGAAAAGGAGAAAAACACAAAAACACGAATCTTTATGATTACAGAAAGATTTGGGAGAGATTGTGTAGAATTTAGTTTTGTTTGTTAAAGCTTTTAATCTTTATCATATCATGACGCCTCTTTCAATTAGGAACAGAAACATTTTTTTTTTAATGTAAACCGTCACAAGTAACAACAAAGCTCTTAAACTGTCACACTAGTAGCTTATCTTATCATTTAATTAAGGGAATTTTTTACATACCCCCCAACATTTGAAAAAGCTGACATGCCCCCCTATGACTTGGTCCACTGTCATTTTACCAGTATTGACCCGAGTTGACTATCAAACTTTGTATTAAAGGACCAAAGTGCCCTTGTCTTCAACCTTAGAACAAGGGTTTCGTTTTGGGGCAAAACCCAAACCCCAAATCAAACATGAAAAGAGGAGATTAAAAATAAAAATAAAGACACGTGGTAAATCTGAGATTTTTTTTTTTTTTTTTAACTTTTTTGATGAATTAAGCAAAGATTGAGAAGAAAAAAATCCTATAAAAATAGATAAAACTTATGAGGGAATCGGATTTATTTTTATGAATTTTATTGTAGAATAATGAAAATTTAAAATTGAGGGAACCTTTTTTTTTCCAAAATCTATGTCTTAAAAGCTCAAAATCTAAATTGCTCTCATTCTTGTTTTTTGTTTTTGTTAATGAAAACTTCCGTATATATTTTTGTCTTTTAATTTTGGGCTTTAAATTGTTGCCGGAGTGGTGGTTGGCCGGCCATGATACTCCGATGGGTTGTTTGCCCGTGATGGGTGGCCAACCCATTGGAATCCTTTGGCCGACCGTCCACTACCGCTGTTTGATTTGAGGTTTGGGTTTTGGCCCCAACCCTTGTTCTAAGGTTGAAGACAAGGGCACTTTTGTCCTTTAATACAAAATTTAGTAGTCAACTCGGGTCACCACTGGTCAAACAACAGTTGGCCGAGTCATAGGGGGGTATGTCAACTTTTTCAAATGTTGGGGTTATGTCAAATTTTAAAAATAACATGGGGGTATGTCAAAAATTCGCTTTAATTAATGATGTACATTTTGGCATATCTCCCACAATTGAAAAAAAAAAAAAAAAGCCGATGAGTCAAGATTATATTAGATTAAAGAAAAGGAAAGGGAGATGAAGAAGATTTCAAAGTGCAAATGCGGTCCAAAAGAACAGTTAACAGAGAATATGATCCATTCTAAAAACCGAAATGGAAAATAACGGAAAAATGGCTCTGAAACAGAAAATAACAAAAAAAAAGACGTTTTTTTTCACATTTTTTTCAGAAAATAACGGTTGTTATTTTCCTTATAACGGCCATTATTTTTTGGGTGTTTTAACCGTCCATAACGTAACAGGAGAGGTCCAAATCCGTTATAACGGCTGTTATTTTCGTTATAAGTTTTTTAGACCTTGGGGGGTATGTCAAATTTTTTGACAATGAAAGACAAATTATTGTATACAAACTCAGGCCCGAAACACTAGTCCGATCCTGGTCCGAAACCAAAATTAAATAGGACATGCCGAGGGGTTTGTATCGCCGCTTATCGGGCCCTATCTCTATTTTAGAGTAAAACCAGAAGGGATTGGGAAAAAAAACGTACTTCAGCAGCAAATTATCAAAGCTGAAAATTATCTACACAAGAGAAAAACCACCAGCCCAGAACCCAGGCCCATCCAAAGATAATTAAGCTAAGCACTAAAAAAAAAAAAAAAAAAATAAAGCTTAGAAAAGAAAAGGAAAAAAAGGGTGAGAGTAGAACTTTGCTGACAGACATCTGACGGACCACAATATGAACCAGGTGGCAGAGTCTTAAAGACCATTGATCGTATGGATGGGTTATTGGACTTACATACAAAAATCAGCCTGATTAGTGAATTCAAACCTTTCGATCTTTGTACCCCAAAATTGCTCAAATTACACGGTTAAAATCAACCCATGGAACTCCTCCAATCCAATGCTTAGAAATCACTAATCAGGTTAAATTTTGGTCTGTAGGTCCACCTATGGGTTTGCCAACAATCCATACAGTCAGACATATCTAAGAATGTGCCGGCTCATAATGTGGTCCATCAGCAAGGTCGGACGTCCTGTTTACGAGTGTACAACAAAGCTTATGATGGTTCACTTTGATGCACCAACGAGATCATCTTTTGTTTCAAGAGATATGATGTGGGTGATCATCTAAGTGGGACCGGCATACGATGGAAACGAATGTAAACTGCCATGGAATGCCACACGTGCCAGAGTATTGTGTACCATCCCGCATGCCTAAGACATGCAAGACAACCTGATTCACCGTTTGCGATTTGATGGGTCAATTTTATTTACTTCTTATCTTTCTTAACAATATGTTATGTTTTTCTATGGAAAAGAATTTGCTCCTATGGTTGAAAACCAACCCATGAAAAAAAAGACTAAAATCTGACGGATATAAAGCGCTAATCATGCCATGAAAAAGACTAAAATCTGAGAGTAAATTTTTATGTGGACCCGTTTTCTACGTGGAGTGCATCAAAATGCACCACCTGGCACAGTCTTTCAGGTCCACTGACCCATGATGAATAGCCCATTACTTAATGGACCCGCACACCAACAATCAGCCTGATTGTGGTCTCTAGCCATTTGAATTCCAACTTTTTCATCAGGTGATTTTTAGCCTCTGGATTATAACTTTTTTTGGAATACTGGGATTAAACGGTAGAGATCACCAATCAGGCTGATTTTTGGTGTGTGGACCCAAATAGGCCGTGTGGAATACTTTTGGGCCCACTTTTCCATGAACCTTCGGCCCACACCATGGTGGATCTACACACCAAAAATATGGGTATGAAAGAGGGATCAAATCCAACGACTAGAAACCACTAATCACATTAATTTTTGGTGTGTAGATCCACCAAGGTGTGGGCCGAAGGTTCATGGGTCAGTGGGCCCAAAAGTATACCACACGGCAATTTGAGGGACTACTGTATCAAATTTTGGATACAGAGCTTTGATACCATAGATTTTTATACCCCAAAACAGGGAAAGGAGAAAGATAGGAAATAGAAGGAAAAGATGTAAAATGAAACAACAATCAACAATCTATAGGATCCCATCATATGGACAAAGGGAATTCTCACCAAACATCGATATTGTAGGGAAGAACAGATGAATCCCAAAACCCAGAACTACGACATGTGCACACAGACCAGCAGAAATGACAGTAAAAGGAAGTACATTGAGAGAGAACTTCTACAATCTACAGGACCCTCTGCATTAAAAAAAAAAAAAAAAACTGTCTAAGAATCTATCCAAAGGCTTTCTGAAGTGTAGGCGCTTGAAGTTGTCGTTGAGGAGGCTGAGCTCACCTTGCCGCATCCTCCCCCTGCCTTTGAAAATAATTTGGCTACTGCTTTGACAAATTTAGCAAAGATTTTAGCTTTGATCTGGCCTCTCTTTGGGGGTAGCCTCACTTCTGCATTTGCCATTTCTGTACGTTTTTTTCAGAAAGAAGAACCAGAAAAGAGAAGTTCAAAGAATTTCTCAATGAAGGAGGGAACTGAGCGCGTGGAGTTTATATATAATTTATTAAAATCAGATTCTTGGTTTCTCCAAAACAAAAAAACAAAAGAAGAAGGAGATGGTTTCCATGGAGCTGCAGATGTGGCGGTCAGTTCTGGAGTTGAAGATTTGTTTTTTCTTGGAGGCGGGGTCTTTCATTCGTGGGGGATAACTCCAGTGGGGTATTGTAGATCTGATCCGATGTCTCATTTCCGACAACTTCTTTTACCCTCTTTTCCTTTTGCCGTACGTTGTTCTGATTTGAGGGTTTCTTTTTTGCCTTTGTAGTGCGAGGGAGTAAAACTTCTGTCACAATGGGATTGCAAATCACACAAAACACAGCCAATGAGTTCTCGGCACGTACACCTAAAAAGCAAAGCACATGGGTACGTTGCAAAGCACTTGTGTACGTGCCGAGAACTCATTGGCTGTGTTCTGTGTGATTTACAATTTCGTGTGATGGAAGTTTTACTCAGTGCGAGGCATTGAAAAAGCAAGGCCAACTTGGGTCCGTTGAATCGGCTAACCTAGCCTCCTCCCGTTCCTTAGGACCTACTGAAGCTACTACAGGAATATTAAAATATTTACCTTTTGTCCCTTCTCTAACCTACCATTCCCTCTCAGGTTCGACCCACCTTCTTAGTTTTCCAATCCCTCCAAAGTTGAATGTCTTTTGTGGAAAAGATCTAAAAGCCGGTCGCTAATAAGGGTACACGACAAGAGGAAGAAAAAAGTATTAAGTCATTTTAATTTGCAATACTAATGGCTGCTGGTGTTAAAGGGGACATGACAAGTCGAAGTAAAAAAGATTTAAGTCATTTTAGGGTCTATAGTCGCAATGAACGACTTTTAGCCAAAATGGTCACGACCAAGTTCTAAAAGATGCCATTATAACGGTATAACAGATTGACGGCATTACCTACCTTTTTCCGTTCTAATGGCCGTTGTAACGGACTGGGGAAAAAATGGACAAAAGGAATGACAAAAAAAATAGAAATTTTCAAAAATGAAAAAAAAAAAAAAAAAAAAGAACACGGAAATAAAACGTAACACCCCAGACCGTTATACCGTTATAACGGTCCCTTTTAAACCTTGATTTGTACCTGATTAGTGATTTCAAAACCTTTGGATCTTTGTACCTCAAAATCATTAATCAGGCTGATTTTTGGTTAGTAGGTCCACCTAGGGATTGGCCAAACATTCATACGGTTAGAGTCGTCTAGGAGTTCGCCACGTGGCTCATAATGCAGTCGATGACTGGGCGCTGTCATCAAAGTTTAACTCAACCTAACAAAAGAATGAACAGTTTCAGGCATACCTTGTTACATCTTTTCCCAAAAGAGTAATTTGTAAACAATGGCACTGAAACCATACACATCCAATAAAATATATCACACGTGCAAGATCTTTGATTGCCTGAGAGAGGAAAAAGAGAATTTGTGTTGCCTAGGGAGTACGACACCCTACGTCACAAAAATAAATAAATAAATAAACAAACCCCTGCCCCGTTGAAATTCATCCCACTGCATTGATGACAGCTGTCGAGTGTGATTCCTTCCTCCATGACATTGTCCCCCCACGAGTAAAACTTCTGTCACAGCAACGCAATATGCGAGCCACGTGACACACTATTAGTGGATGCTGACCTTATGGATGTTTTGCCAGTCCCTCGGTGGACCTATAGACCAAAAATCAGCCTGATTCGTTATTTACAACCTTTGGATATTGGGTCGGGCTCAAGAGACCCCCAAATATAACCCTCAAAAGCAATCCTCCATTAGCCATAGATGGGGATAATATCCAACGGCCACCGAATCTTGGAGACGTGAGTCGCACGCCCACTCCCAAGCCGAGCCGTGTTTTGCAAGCGGCTGTGGTTTGAAATCCAACGAAGTTGCATTAATTGGTAGTCCACGTGTCGCCTAAAGAGACGCCATTCACTGCAGCACGTCAACAGTTAGAACTTGTCTTTCCATCTTTGTAAGAAACTTCTGTCTCCTATCTTTGTAAGAAATCCCTTGCTTTCTCTTTTCCATTTTTGAAGAGAAGAACACTCTACAACTACAAATCCTCAACATTTCTGCCAAATAAAGAGGTAATCTCTCTCTCTTTCTCATGGCAAGAGCAAAAAGGGTTTGCGGTGGTGTATTTCACCTCTGGGTAAAGCTCAGAAGCCTCCAAACTAAATGAAGCTTCAATCTCAAGGTGTGTGGCCTATTGAGGACGTGTCCCCTGATCATAGGGATCACACCTTATCACCTAAAGATAAGGATGATCCCTCTAACCATCTTGGGGAGAACTAGCAACAGATATGTTGCTGTACAACCGTATATTTCTCCTTCTCCTCCTATTTCTCCTAAGTTGTTATCAATCTGTTAGGAGGTTGTTTGTAAATCATACACATACTGCTACTTTTATATAAAGGGAATAGAAAGCTCTACGACTCACTTGAGTTGAAAAGTCTTATTCAAATATTAAAAGTCTTTAATGGTATTAGAGCATTATCAGTGACGTGAGAGTTTACAAAAATTCCCTCAGCCTATTTGTTCTTTACAGTCTTCTCAAACCATCATTAATGGCATCCTCTACTACCTCATACCAATATCCATCATCTCTCAATGTGGGTAACTTTGTTTCAATTAAACTTACTCATTCCAATTTTCTTCTTTGGAAGACCCAACTAATGGGGCTTATTGAGAGTCAAGACATGGAAGGCTTCATCAATGGAGACCTTGCTGCTCCCGATCATCGTATCTCTATCTCATCTGCTGAAGCTGCAAGTGGGAAGATCGAGATTGCTAATCCAAATTACTTGGCGTGGAGAAGTTCAGATAGACTCCTTCGTGGATGGATCACCGGAACATTATCTGAAGCGGTCCTTGGCTTGGTGGTCGGACTTGACACCTCTGCTGATGTTTGGACCACTCTTCTTCATCACTTTGCTCATGGTTCTCAAGAGAGAGAGTTCTTTCTGCTACAACAACTTCAATTTTGTTGCAAAGGCACTTCAACCTTGACTGAATATGTTCAGTCCTTTAAAAGCATTTGTGATGATTTGTCTGCTATAGGCAAACCAGTGGATGATCAAAGGAAAGTCTTTGATCTCCTTAAGGGACTCGGTCCTGGTTATGAACCATTTGTGACTACCATGCTCAAACCACCAACCCCCCCTTATGCCGAGTTGGTTCCACTCCTTCTTAGCCATGAAACTATGAAAAATATGCACAGTCAGCATAGTTTCAACCACAATGTTGCATTCTTTGGTCAGCGTTTTCAAAACCAAGGAGGCAAACAATAACAAGAGAAGCCATCAGGGAAGCAGCAACAAAGGCTCGAATCAAGGCAATCACAACAATAATCAAGGGTCCTTTAACTCAAAAGGCCGTGGCTTTACACAGGCAGGACAACAAGGGCATAGATCTGATTTTTCACAAGCAAGACAACAAGGGAATCGATCTGAGAATTCTCAAAGCATACAAGGAAGCCCTTCAGATGCTCAAAATCAGTCAACTCTTGGCCCAACTTCGGAGAAAGATGCTGTGTGCCAAATCTGCAAGAAGCCACACCATACTGCTATGCGTTGTTGGCATAGATTCAACCACACTTACCAAGCTGACGAGATACCTCAAGCACTGACAGCAATGACTCTCAATGACACCCAAGATTCAGCATGGTTTCCTGACACAGGTGCATCCGTACATATGACATCTAATCCGGGTAAGTTGCAATCTCTATCTACTTACTGTGGTCCTGATAAAATCATGGTTGGAAATGGAGAAGCACTAGACATTACCCATGTTGGTTCTACCTCTATTGATGTTGGCGGTATAGATCTAAAGTTAAACAATGTTTTAGTGGTTCCTGACATTAAGAAGAATTTATTGTCTGTGGGTCAACTAACCTCTGAGTATCCATTTATTTTTGAGTTCTCATCAGACGGGTTTGTGATAAAGGACAGGGAAACACGAGCAATGATAGCATCGGGAACTAGAAGTGGTGATCTTTACGCATTGCAGTCAAGAGCACATTCGGCATTATTCTCAACCAGATTTAGAGTTACCAATAATGAAGTTTGGCATCAACGACTTGGTCATCCACACATGCGGGTTGTTGATTTTCTTCGGAAGAATAAGCTGATCTCAAGTAATCCACCAAATAAGGTTGAAGTAGTTTGCAGTAGCTGTCAAATGGCAAAGTCGTGTAGGCTTCCTTTTTTATTTTCTAGCACATTCTCTGATGAACCTCTTGTTAAGTTTCATTGCGATTTATGGGGACCATCTCCAGTCCTCTCTTGCCAACGTTTTAAATACTATGTGATATTTGTGGATGAATGCACTCGCTTCACTTGGTTTTTTCCACTACGGCTCAAATCTGATTTTCTGACTTGTTTTATAAACTTTCATAAGTTTATACGAACTCAATTTGAGAAGAACATAAAAATACTTCAGACCGATGGTGGGGGTGAATTTATTGATGGTAATGTTCACTCGTATCTTGTTGAAAATGGGGTTCATCATCAAATGTCGTGTCCACACACGCCTGAACAAAATGGCTTAGTGGAACGCAAACATAGAAATGTTACCGAGCTTGGTCTCACAATGCTCTACCATGCTCATGTGCCTAAAAGATTTTGGGTAGAGGCATTTAGTTCTACAGTGTGGTTGATTAATCGACTTCCATCAAGAGTACTAAATATGCGAAGCCCGTTTGAGATCTTATTTGGGAAATTTCCTGATTATTCTTCACTAAGAGTGTTTGGTTGCCGGTGTTTTCCTTATCTACGAGACTACGCGAAGACAAAACTTGACCCTCGCTCATTGCCGTGTGTATTTATGGGCTACAGTAATCAATTTAAGGGATATAGATGCCTCTACCCACCTACGGGCAGAGTATACATATCTCGTCACGTTGTGTTTGATGAGCATACCTTTCCATTCAAAGCTCCAGGTACTCTTTTTTCTACTACTAATGATCATGGTACCATTACTTCTTTCAACGAATGGTTAACAGGTGGTACAGAAGATCCAGAACCTACTATATCTCCCTCATTTCATGTGGATACTCAACTTACGGGTGACTCTTCTATTGAACATCAAACTGATCGTGTGGCTACTCATGCTTCCGCTCACTCTACTGCTCACACCAACCCTATCCAGCCACTGTTCAACATGGTCACTCCTCCAGAATGTATTGAACAATCATGTTCCCCATCTCGTAGCATGGATCTTCGTGATGCTTCATCTTCCACAATGGAGTCCAGTTCTCCATCAACACAATCCAATGATAATGAAACTCAGAATGACACAAATGGAGCTTCCCATCTGGTCCACAATACTCCAGAACATGCTACCATAGATGATTCACTTCCTGACAGATCGTGTCCTGAGTTCATTACCATTTCTCTGCCATCAGTTGGAATCTCTACACACACGATGACAACTCGGTCTCAGGATGGAATTACCAAACCCAATAGCAAATACTCGTACATGGCAGAATCAATTCCTTCAGAACCCAAGTCTATTAAAACTGCATTGCGACATCCTGGATGGCTTCTAGGCATGCAAGAGGAACTCCTTGCTCTTCACAACAATGGTACATGGGATTTAGTTCCACGATCACAACAAATGAATATTGTGGGTTGTAAGTGGATCTACAAGGCTAAACTCCTTTCTAATGGCACTCTTGAGCGACTAAAGGCTCGTCTTGTCGCCAAAGGCTTCAGTCAAGTACCCGTAGTAGATTTTATTGAGACCTTCTCGCCCGTTATCAAGCCTGCGACAATTCGTGTTGTGATCACTATTGCATTGGCCCACAATTGGGACATCCGTCAATTGGATGTCAAGAACGCTTTTCTACATGGGAAACTTAGTGAACCTGTTTACATGGAGCAACCACCAGGCTTTAAAGACTCTTTTCATCCTGATTATGTGTGTCATCTAAAGCGTGCATTATATGGTCTACGACAAGCACCTCGCGCATGGTTCGACAGATTTAGTTCGGTTCTCCTATCTTTTGGGTTTCATTGTAGCATTGCCGATCCCTCACTCTTCATCTGTCACAGTAATCATGGCACCATCTTACTACTTGTGTATGTCGACGACATCATTCTTACCGGTGATAACTCTATGTTTCTTCAACGGTTCATTGATCTTTTAAGCCATGAGTTCGCCATGAAAGATCTCGGATATTTGCATTATTTTCTTGGTGTGGAAGTCCAACGTTTTCGTGGTGGAATCTTCCTTAATCAACCCAAGTATGCTGCTGAACTTCTTCAACGAGCCCAGATGCATGAATGCAAGTCGCTGTCAACGCCTATGGTGTCCAAACTTCGACCCTCACTTAAGTCGAACGCTCTCTTCTCTGACCCACAATTCTACAGGAGTATAGTGGGTGGACTTCAATATCTGACTTTTACTAGGCCCGACATTGCTTATAGCGTTAATCATGTGTGTCAATTCATGCACGAGCCCACCGTATTTCACTTCCAACTTGTTAAGCGCATTCTCCGCTATATTCATGGAAGTCTTGATCATGGAATTCGGTTGATTGCTCACAATCCCATGGTTCTATATGGCTTCTCCGATTCTGATTGGGCTGGCTGTCCCATAACACGAAGATCAACAACTGGATATTGCACTTATTTGGGCAGCAATTGCATCTCTTGGAGCGCAAAAAAGCAGCCCACTGTCGCAAGATCAAGTACTGAGGCCGAATATCGGGCCATGGCTTCTACTACTGCAGAGATCACATGGCTTGCATCTCTTCTACGAGATATTGGTGTATTCCTGGATAAACCACCAACGCTATTTTGTGACAACATTTCAGCGCTTCATCTCACAATCAATCTCGTGTTTCATGCTCGAACGAAACATATCGAGATTGACTATCACTTCGTACATGAAAAGGTGGCATTAGGGTCCTTGATCACTCGATTCATATCGTCTACAAATCAGGTTGCGGACATGTTTACCAAAGCCCTTCCACGTCAACAATTTCTGATTCTCCGTTCCAAACTGGGCCTCTGGCCCTCTCCCCTGCCCAGTTTGCGGGGGTGTATTGAGGACGTGTCCCATGATCATAGGGATCACACCTTATCACCTAAAGATAAGGATGATCCCTCTAACCATCTTGGGGAGAACTAGCAACAGATATGTTGCTGTACAACCGTATATTTCTCCTTCTCCTCCTATTTCTCCTAAGTTGTTATCAATCTGTTAAGAGGTTGTTTGTAAATCATACACATACTGCTACTTTTATATAAAGGGAATAGAAAGCTCTACGACTCACTTGAGTTGAAAAGTCTTATTCAAATATTAAAAGTCTTTATGGCCCCCTTCAAAAAGATTTGAGTGCTCGATCCGTCCCCTTGGCTGTTGATCGCCCTTCACAAACAAAAATCAAAACTTGGTATCCTTACAAGACTATGGCTGTTTTGCTTGAGATGGTTGTTTACAGTAGTTTTTACCATGTTGCCGCTACAAATGCCTCACTTACAAGACTGTAGGGTGCTACAAAGGCCTCATGCCCCGGATCCAATTGGAGGTGTCTAGATCAACGTTGAAGATGGGCCATTTTAACGGACTGGGTATATATTACCATTTTTTCCGTTATACGGTAAGGGCAAAAATGAAAAAATAATAATAAATAAGAAAAAATTTCCAGAAATTAACAGATAAATAACGGCCACTAAAACAAAAACAATGGCCGTTATTTTTAAATCGTTTTAACGGTACATTATGTAATGGGGGAAGCCTGAATCTGTTTAACAGCTGTTATTTTCATTATAACGGCCGTTTTTTCAACCATGTTCTAGATAACAAATAGCCCCGGATCCAAGAGGAGAGTGAATAGCCCCGGGTTTACAATGCTTTTGCACCTTTCAACATACATATGTACACTCTTGACAACACTTCACTCAGAGAATGAAGAGAAAGAAGTTACAGCAAGAGTGTTCATTTACAGCACCAAAGTGATGTATCTCAGACTGAGAAGGATGAAAAGATTGGTGCTGGATCTCAAACGGAGAAGCATGAAGATAGAGACGGGAACCTTTTAAAAATAATGAAGAGATGCTTGATCTAGCAGGAGAGAGGCATTTCTTGAAACCAAGGTTTCAAACCAGTGTTCGTAGAGACGAAGATGGAAAAGACGAGATGTGAGTCGTGCCTGTTGACGTGCTGCAGTGAATAGCATCTCTATAGGCGACACGTGGAGTGTCAATTAATGCATCTTCGTTGGTTTTCAAACACAGCCACTTGCACAACTCGACTCGGCTTAGGAGTGGGCGTGCGACTAACATCTCCAAGATTCGGTAGCCGTTGGATATTATCCTCATCTATGGCTAATGGGAGGACCGCTTTTGGGGGTCTCCTGAGCCCGACCCTTGGATATTTGCACCCAATTAACGCTCAATAATGCTCAAATTCGTACCGTTAAAATTAACCCAAGAAAATAACTTCACTCGAATCGCTTAGAAATCACAAATCAGACTGATTTTTGATTCAGACGTCCAATGAAGGACTGGCAAAAAACATCCATACGGTCAGAATCCACTAATAGTGTGCTACATGGCTGTTTTTTGCGTAACGCTGTGACAGGAATTTTACTCGTCCTCCACTTTTCCGTTGACTCAGATACAGGGCGCTTCATGGTCCCCACTCCCCACTTGATTGCAAGGTCGGTGACACGCAAGGGCCCCACCTTCGTCCATATCTAATTATATTTCCAAGATGATTAAAACTCATGCATTGCCCAACTACCTTGCCCAATTACCTGCTAAGGTCGGTGACAGTTAGGGCCCCACCTTCCTCCATATCTAATTACATTTCCAAGATGATCAAATTCTCATGCATTGCCCAATTACCTGATAAGATCGGTGACACGTTAGGGCCCACCTTCCTCTCAACGTCTAAACTGTTGGATGGTCCTTGGGATTTGAACACTGAATCTTGAGAACATCCAATGTTTTGGGACCTCCCTGGGAGATTACCATCATTGTTTGACTGTGTTAAAGTGAGACATGACACCAAGTCAATATCCCACGTGGCAGAATGTATACGTGCCAGTGAGAAGCTTCATGGCACCTAAGATCTCATGAGTTTTACTCTTGGGCACAAACCTACACTTGTGAGGGTCGACTCTTATGCGCCATGAAATGCCTAATTTCCTATATAGCGAACCTTCGCTGATATGAACCACGCGGCACATTCTTAAGAGGAAACTGACCGTATGGATATTGGGCCAATCATTAGGTGGACCTACAAATCAAAACTCAGCCCGATTAGTGATTTAAAACCTTTGGAAAAATAACTTCAATCCAACGCTTAGAAATCACTAATCTGATTTTTATTTTTATTTTTGTAGGTCTACCTAGTGATTGAAAAAATTTAGATGCAGAGGACTTTGGATGCAGTCGATGCAGAGGGGTCTCGTGGCCCAACATGGCTCATTTTTTTGGGCCCACTAACAGCATGGATGTATACCCCACCTCTTGGTGGATAGGCAAACCAAAAATCAGCTTGCTTGATAATTTCTAGCCATTGGATTAAGTGACCAAAAATATGCAAAAAAAACATGCTTGAATTCAACGGCTACAATCAATCCTATAAAAGTATTATAATCTGGCTAGAGAAAATCGATGAGACTGATTTTTCGTCCAAGCAGTGTGCTAAACATCCATGCGTTTAGTGGGCCCAAAAAAGGAGCTATGTAGGGCCACGATACACCTCTGCAACGACTGCATCCAAAGTCCTCTGCATCTAAAATTTTTCCCTAGTGATTGGCCAATCATCCATATGTCCTCTTAAGAATGAGCCACGTGGCTCATTTGGCTGCAGTCGTATGTCATAATAATGTAATACTAGTGTTAATGGCCCGTGCTAAAGCACAGGCGAAAAGATAAAAAAAAAATTATTTTTGTAGAGATGCAAAATAAAAATAAGTATTAAAAATAAACTTAAATTTATGTATGAAATAAAAATTATACATCAATTTTTTGTCCACGGATTTTAGGGTAAGTAGAAGGATAAGTGATGATGATTTGAATATGTTTAGAAAAATTGCTATTAAGGAAAAAAATTAAATCAACTAATATGAATATAGAACTTGATCATATTCTCTTAATATATTCCCGAAAAATGATTTGTCCATCTCTTTAGGGTTAGTCTAGTTCTAAAGTCATAAATCAGGTGATGTTTAAGATGATAAATTAACCACATCAAAATAAATGAAAAGCAAGAAAACTATTTAAATGACCAATAAAAATTAATTGTGTATCATCGATTTGTAGGAAAAAATGTAATTTTATGAAGTAAATTACAATTGAATTTTCGACTATCCATTGACACCCTACTCTCCATCTTCACACGGACAACTTTAACTTTAGTCACAATAAACTTCCATCAACATGCCAAGGTCAAACATTTGGGCTGTCAAGATTTTGACTTAATGGTATTATGAGATTGTTCGTTTTTAGGAATTTGACGATGTTACCAAGAAACCATATAATCCTGAGCACTAAAATCGTTGAGTTGTGATTTTTGGCGCGCGTGTACCAAGTCCAAAAAAATTTATGTGGAAAGTTATTACGAAAGTTTCTGCACACTCTACGTCCCATTACCCAAGAATGTTTGACACCCTCTAAGTGGACCTACACATTGGAAATCAGCTTGAGTGGAGACTTCATGAAACTCCTGATGAAGGTCGTTTAAATTCAACGGTTAGAGATTACTGATCAGGTTTTTAACGGGTAGTTCCATCAAGGAGTGAACCAAACATCTGTCTGGACTCTGGACCCGCAACAGTGGGCCACATTTCAACATTTCATTTTGCGGAATGCCACGTTTAACTGCCTAAAAAAGCTGTGAGGTTGAGTCATGGACCATCAGATTCAAGAGATCCAGTGAATATGGATGTTTGGCCCATCCCTAGGTGGACCTACAGACCAAAAATCAGTTTGATTGATGATTTCTAACCGTTGGATCTGAGTACCCCAAATAATGTTTGATCGCCTGGCTAAATACCAACCTTGGAAAAGGCTCAAATCCAATGGCTAGAAATTGGGAGTGTGCCACATGGTTCATACAGCCATCAATCAATACATGAGAGGTGGGCGCAAAGCACTTGTTTGCAAATAAAATTCTATCGAATCACCGCAGGTCTCTTCTACCTCCCAATGGGTTTATGAATGGCCATGGCCATAATTTGTGTGAAGCACTTGGTTCAAGCACTTGAACACGTGGACCCACCCCACTTTAGCACGTGATCTTGGTTGCTGCAATCACACCGTATATCTTTGATGATGGATGTCGTCAGCAAGCGATTGCCTCATCTATCATTACCTTTGAAGCATCACACCATCTCTCTCCAAAAAAAAAATTATTCAAGTGTTTGATCATCATTCATTACTATAGAAATCATTGACCGTATTGATGTTGATCATCCCTAGATGAACTACAGACAAAAGATCACCCTGATAATTTATTTCTAACTGTCGATTGTATCCTTTTATGGGGTAATTTTTAACTGTGGGATTCGAGCATTATTTTAGGTACTTAGATCCGAAGGTTAGAAATAACCGATCAGGATGCTTTTTGGTATGTAGGTCCAATTAGGGATTGGCCAAACCTCCATATGGTCAGTGGTCTCTAAGAGAGTGCCATGTGGCTCATACTGTGATTCGTTGGTCCGTCATTAGAGAGACTTGTGTTGGTTGATGAAAACTTCACTTCCATCTCCCCAAATATAATTTCTTTCAGGGAGGGACTCGGCTCTCTCCCTTTGATCACTTGTACCATGAACCGAAGTGACAACCCAATGAAATGATAAACAACGTTCTAGAAAAGTAATAGTTCAACTAAAGTTACAGCTCAAAGGTTACTCATTCAGCTTGACTACATTAGAATTCGGTAGCCTTGGGATTTAATCGCGAACTGATGGATGAACAGAACTTCGCCTCTGTCATCCGGAGTGATGAACCCGAAACCCTTCTAGCGTTGAGCCGCTTCACAACTTCGTCGATCTGCTTCCCCGTGCCATGGATCAACCTCTAGAAATATCAATCGACCCTAAAAAGAAAACCCTAAAGTAGGAAGAAAGGGGTTAGATTTGCAGGAAGGGACCGGGAACATGAAGTTGTAGGGGAAAAAAACAAATCATGTTAATTCGGTTCTGAACTCTGAAGAACCAAAAAGAAAAGAAGTAGAAGACGGAAAAAAAGAACACATACCTTTTTCTGATCGGAGACAGCCGTGATTGATTCACGTTCCGCATTTCTTTCCTTCATCGATGCCTCTATTTCTTTTTGTTTTATCTGAGCTGCGTTTCTAGATTTGGAAGTTTGATTCTTTTCTGGTACTGGTTATGAAAGGCAGGCCACAACGGTCTCAATATCGTCTGGTTTGGTCGTGGATTCAGATGGTCGTGGGACTTAAAAAAAAGTGTAAATTTATTAAAAATTAATTATGTAACCTTTCGAGTTTGTAACATTTAAAGTTACGAACCCTTTCGATTTTGTAAACACACTTGGTAAAGTATCAATTGATGACCCCACACAGTGACGAAGTTAATGCATAATTAACGTTTTGAAAAAAGTAAAATAGGAGACGGAGAGACATAGCCAAAACGTGTGAGAGAGAAGGTTAAGTTGTTAACCTTTGTGTAGGGGTATATTTGAAAAAAACGTTGAAAAAAAGATGGGGAGAGCACCACCTCAACAGTGCCGAGCTTTAGTATAGATAATAGATAGATGGGGCCCGCCCATAGAAAGAGCATGGACAAGCTTTTTACAAGTGGGTCCCGCTTAACTGCCTGTCTTTCTTCTCCCCTTATCTCCTCTCCCAAGCTTTTTGGCTTCTTATATGGAGATTCCCTCGTTCATAAAAAGTTTCAAAATCAATCAATCAATCATCTCCATCGACAAACTAGCTGTCAACTGATCCCGTAAAAACTTAAAATTTGGAACCTTTGAAAGAATATTTTGATCGTACCACTTCATCAACGTCACACACGAGATCTAAAAGCTGATCCGCAAGACCTAAATCTCCCTCCAATTTATATACTCGTTTAGTTTATTACAGTTGGTATCTTTCTTCCCCAATTTAAATAATTTAAGGTAAATCACTAGGCAACCGTGTCTATCTAAAATCAACAATTGGTGAAATTTTTTTAAGCATCAAAGAAAAAGTCCAACAAAGATCTTACAGCTGGTCCCCTTACATTCATTAATCCATGATTAATTCAAACAGAAACATCCCACATTCTCATTCCTCTGTTTTTAATATCTTCAACACCATGAAACCCACCTACAAACTCATCTTTCTTTCTCATCATTCACCAACCAAAGGAAATAGAGGTCTCAAGAACACACAACAAATCTTTCAAGCTTCTTCATAGGGAAACTGAGAAACAAAACGGCCAACAAAGATCTTTACTGCTTCATTGATGTTGAGACTGCCCTGTTTTAATCCATGACCAATCCCAATCCTTTTACTGCTATTCGAACCAGAATTTCACAGACTTGTAGCTTACAAAGCCAACCACAAACATCCCACATTCTCTTTCCTCTGTTCTTAGATTTAAAAAAAAAAAACAACAAAAAAAACCCAAAACAGGGGAAAAGATAAGAATAGAAAAAAGATCCTAAATTCAAGGAAATTCATACACCAACAACAATCAATTGGCTCCCATCATGATCATATTCATACCCACTTAAGAGAAAGAGTAACAGAAGGTCTTTATATTAATATAACAACACAACGGACAGGGGAATTCGCCCATACCCCAGAACGACAACCCCATCTCCTCCAAATTAATAGGCTCCCCTGTGTACACAGTGCCCCCTAAAAAACCCACAGAAATGAAAGTAAATTGACAGAGAAACAACGGAGAATTTCCCAACATCTAGAAGACCTTCTACTGTAGCTTTATTGTAAACCCATCTACTAGTACGGGAGAGACGGCATCTTCGATGCTCACCATTTCTTTCAGGCCTCCAAATGCCCTTCTGAAGTGTAGGCACTTGGAGGTGCGGTTGAGGAGGCTGAGCTTACCCTGCCGCATCCTCCTACTGCCTTTGAGAATAATTTGGCGACTGCTTTGACAAAAGTAGCAAATATTATCGCTTTGATCTTGCCTCTCTTTTGGGGTAGCCTTGCATTTGCCATTTCTGTCTGTTGTGCAGAAAGAAGAACCAGAGAAGGTAATAGTCTCTGTTTCTAGCACAAGAAGAGAAAAAAAAGAAGGAAGAAGAAGACATGGAAATTCAAATCGGGTATTTGTCTATATATAATGTCTGGAGAATAGGAATCGATGAAATTTCCACTTTCAAAAGGAGTAGAAGAATCTGGTACAGTGGTTTTTGTCCCCCCTTGAGCAGTTGAGCTTTTCACTTTTTCTTTCTAAGAATTTGACAAAGTACAGCGACGTATCGGGGGAAACTTTTAGATGCAGTGGACTCTTATGGCCCTACATAGCTCATTTTACTGACCCCACCGACCACTTAGGTATCGACACTACTCATTGGTAATTTTACACTAAAAATCAGCTAGATTGATGGATTCGCTCCGTGGAGTTCGTACCCAAATCCAACGGCTAGAATCAATTCTAGAAAAAGTAGTAAAATACATGGCTAGAAATAACCAATCTTACTGATTTTAGGTATGTATCTCCCAACACGGAGTGGGCTAAACATCCATTCGAGTAGTAAACCCCAACAAAATGCGTTATGTAGGGCCACGTGTGTCATCTGCATTGACTGCATCCAAGACTATTTGCAAACAATTTTTTTTCCCAGATGCTGTCATCTGCAATCATGACAATGCCCTAATAGCCGCAGTCGTGGAAGAGTTCGTGGAATTCATTCTCGTGCCATGGCATTTTCCCACAGTTCCCCACCTAGGATTAAATTATTTGTAAGGGGGCCCACCTTCCTAGATGTTATAATCATAATTTCAAGATGATCAAAATCTCATGCATTACCCCATCCGTATTCTATTTGCACTCCACAAATTCCATATGGACGAAAGTGCCCTTAGACCAAAATAAATAAATAAATAAAATCAGCACCCCTCTATTCGTCCTTCCCTCTCCACCATTCTCTCTCCGTCTCCACCATTCTCTTTCTCTCCCTCGAATATGCCCTACGGCTGGGCTGGCCGTGGGGACTGTAGTAGCCACGGTTGGATTGGCTGTCCCCATGGCCAGCCCAGCCGTGGGGACTAAGCCCCACGGCTGTCCCCATGGCCAGCCCAGCCGTGGGGCTTATGAGAGAGAGAGAGAGAGAGAGAGAGAGAGAGAGAGAGAGAGAGAGGCATCCTCCCCCTTCTTCTTCTTCTTTTCTATTTTTTCAAGGTGAGAGAGAGAGGGAGAGGGAGGGACGAAGGGTGCTGGGTTTTTTGTTTTTTTTTTGTCTTAAGGGCATTTATGGCCAAAAAGCACCCCATTGTGGGGTGCAAATAGAATTTCCCTTACCCAATCAAATAGACTAGATATTACTTGCATCTTAATTTGATATTTTGTTGTGCCCCACTTATACCCCCTCTTATCGGCTTCTCAAAGGATGGTCGAGATCTTATCCCCCAAATGGATGGACGGTGGATATCAGCTACTCACACCCAATTTTGACAAATGCTTTGTTGAGGAGTGCCGTAGGCACGGGTCACCCACCCGCTATTATAAATATAAGATTGGGATAAAGTTATTTATGCTTTATGACTTATAGAATGATAGACGGTGAGATCATGCTTTATGACTTACAGAATGATAGATGGTGAGATCATCCCCATGAAAAATCGACACTTGCGAAACTTCTAATCCTATCAAATGTGGAGTTAAACTTAACGGTAGAAATGGACAACTCAGAATATTTTTAATTAAAATTTATTTTTCATAAGTCTAGACATGTCATTTTATGAGTCACAACATGTGTGTCATTTTATGGGTCGGGCTCAGGGGACCTACAAAAGTGAACTAAAAAGTTAACCAATGATCTCGGTCATGGATCCCGAAAATCCAATAGTGGTTGTAAGTGCTGAGTTGGCATTCCTGGATTCACTTTTTGCCATACCACAACCACCGTTGGATTTTCGGAATCTACACCCGTACCCGGGAGCATTAGTGCAAATATTAGTGCAAAATGTTTGTCCCTCGAATCCAACCCCATTTTATAAGTCACGACATGCCTAAAGGCCCTAAACATATAAATAGACATAAATAAATCAAAACCCCCCAAAAAAACCCGAAGTCGGCCCGAGCCAGGCTGGGTAACCCGAATGTACACAACAAACCACATCATATGATGCATATACGAGATCTCATGTGTTAAGAGATTTGACGAAGGTGATCGCTAAGTGGGACCATCATACAATGGGAACGACGACACTGCCCAATCTGGGCCATCTCTACCACAAGGCAGAAAGGCGGTCACGTTAGGCCCCCAAGTGAGAGAAGCTCCAGCCCACTAACTGCATGGATGTTTAGCCCACCCCTCGTTGGATATACAAGCCAAAAGTTAACCTGATTGATTATCTCTAGCCATAGATTTTAGTACTTTTTAGGATTTGATTCTAACCATTGGATTCAAGCATGTTTAGCAAATCCGGCCAATGGCTAGAAATCATCAATCAAACTGATTTTTAGTGTGTTTATCCACCAATAGGTTGGCTAAACATCCTCGCAATCATTAGGCCCTAAAAAATGAAATATGTAGGGTCGCGAGCAGTGGTGGAGCTAGGTTTTTGAGAGAGAGAGAGAGAGAGAGAGAGAGAGAGAGAGAGAGAGAGAGAGAGAGAGAGCGGGGGGGGGGGGGGGCGCGGGAACCAGAGGGAATGGGTAGATTAGGAAGTAAAAAAAAAAAAAAAAAAAATTCTGCATGGACTGCAACAGGACTATGGGAGTCCTCTGCATCTAAATTTTTTCCATAGATTTTGATTATCATGAATAGTTGTTAAATAAAATCTACTATATAGACTTAAAATTTTTAATTAATACCATATATATTAAATATAAAACAAAAGTCCTCATATGACGTTTTCGCCATAGGCCTCAACTTGCATCGAGACAGCTCTGTGCCCAATGCCTCGTGTTCAGACACGAATACCGCACACATCATGTGTGAATGTAACATGCCTAATTGCCTATTCTTCTTATAGATGCCATAATATGGCGCCCATAATAACACTTGATTGACTTGACCATTAGTTGGTGGACCACGTGCACGGTTTGCCTATTTTCTGTTTTCCAATGAAAAAATAAAATTTGCGCACCAAAGCTTAAAAAGGTAGGGAAACAATTTATCAGGATAAAGAGGTGAGAAATTATTTATCCACGTTTGCCGGCAAATTGGTGGGTTCACAGAAAACATTTGCATGCAAAAATATGCCACCAAACACTCCAAAATATAATTTGCACGCACTAAATGTTTTTTGCGCCAAATTTATATGCGGTTCAAACTGAGTCTAAAGCTGGCCAACTAAAACCTAAGGTAGTGTTTGGGAACCAACGGAACTTTGGATTGGAAGATTTATTAGTTGTTTAATTTTAGAGGGGCAATTTGAAAAATGTTAGCAATTCAAGGGGCAGTTCTGAAAACTTTGTATTGATTTATGGAAGCTAAAAAGAAATCAAAAAGTCCTGGGGTCGGGCTCCGTTGACAGATCTAAAATGACAGGGACACAAAATAAGCTAGGTGGCACACGTTTACAGGACTCTGACCGTACGGATGTTTGTCCTTTCCCATGGTGGACCTACAAACCAAAAATCAGCCTGATTAGTGATTTATAGGCTTTGGATTGGATTTATTTTTTTCATGGGCTGATCACAACTGTGGGAATTTGAGCAGTATTTGAGGTACAAAGATGCAACACTTATAAGTCACTAATCAGGCTGATTTTTGGTTTGTAGGTCCACCATGGGATAGGACAAACATCCATACGGTCAGTGTCCTGTAACAGTGTGCCACGTGGCTTATAATGTGTCCCTGTCATTTTAGATCTGTCAACGGTTGTCGAAGAGAAGTTCAAGAACTAAAATGGACAAAAGTTACAAAACAACTCTAACAGTTGACACGTGTAAGGTCATCGTTTGCCATCCAATCTATAGGGGACATCGTTTGTGATTTGATGGGTCTCATCCAATTTATTGACTTTTGACTTTCTTTTCTTTTTGGAAGATTCTATAGATGGGATGGTTACAATCATCCAGCGGGTGAAAATTTTTGTTGACCTGGGTTGGGTCCAAGGTTTTAAAGGGCCCGTTATGGTGGTATAATACTATAATGGACTGGGGGCGTTGCCGTTTTTTTTCTTTATAACAAATTGGGGCAAAAATGGAAAATAATGGAAAAATGGGGCTGAAATTCCAAAATATTTCTATTTTTCAATATATACTAGGAATCAATAGCCCGTGCTTAGCACGGGCACAGTAAAAGGAATGTTTTTTCTTTTTTTTTATATATACAATTATATCTTATTTTGACATTTATATAATGTTAAAAAAATAATTATTATTGTGTTAATGGTACATGTGCGTGGACTATACCTATTCAAACTTTTAGGTTTACCTCACATCGCCTATTAAAAATAAGACATTTTATGAATTTTGTGATATATATCACTTCTATAATTTGGTGATATATAGATATAGATTTGTCGAACATTTAGTTTAGGCATCTTAACCCCTAACATCTAATGACACATAGCAGAGAGGACATGGGCACCTTAAAGAACCAATGCGCATCTCCCCTAAAATGCAATATTACACAGTTTTTAGAGATCAATAATGAATCGCATTCCAATAGCACTCTATTTCTCTCTGAGAACCAATATTAGGCTAATTACCATGAAGTATTTTTATACACTTTTCAAAGGTTATAATATTAAGAGAAAAACGAAGGAAATTTTATTGCAAAATGTTGCATGTTTGAGATTATAGGCAATGGGCCCACAAATTGCATGGATGCTTCGCACACCTCTTGATAGACACATACACAAAAAGTTAGATTGATTGGTGAATTCTAGAAGTTATATATTTAAAAATAAATTCCCTCAAAATCCAATGCCAATGCAACGTTTAGATATCACAATAATCATAAATTAAGTTCTAGATGAATCTGCAGACTAAAAACTAAGCCTGATGGTGATGTCAAGCGTAAGGATCAAAACCCATGACAGTACAACAATTGATAGAAGACTTAAATCCAATGGTTAGAAATAATTAATCAGGCTGATTGTAGGTCCATCTACTATTTAAATCCATCAGTAAGTCATTGCTCCCCAAATTATTTAGAACCAATTTTTTTTTTTTTTGTGCATATACGATGTTTAAATATACATTTTGATTGCAACCCAAACAATAAACACAAACACTTGATTCAAGATCTCTATTCCATTTCTAAAGTAAAATAAAGTAGAACACAAATCAAAATCAAAATTAATTAAAATAGAAAAAAAAATTTAGAAAAAATACATGATAGAAGTTGAATAGTTGACAACGCCTTAGGGAAAAAAGAATGGGTGACGCATATGGCAACCATTATTTTATCTTATTGATTTGTTTATAAAAACCAAAAAATAAAAAAAAAATGGGTGAAGTTTCTGGAATTATTTTTTTTTTTGAAGAACAACAGATAATATAATTGCCTTCACTTAAAACCAAATCTCGATTATCTTAGCAGTGTGTGATGATCGGTGTCAAATCCTTTGAAACAGTATTCTATTTGCAGATTTGTTTGAATATGTCTCATGTATGTGGCTTATGACGTCTCAAAAATCTTTGCATATTGCTCAATATCTAGAACAAATAAAATAAATAAAATTACGATTTGGGATTTAGCACCTAGAGTATTAGAAGTAGGAGATGCGAGAGATTAGAGCTAGGCAAGAATGAAACCGTTCAAAGACCATCAAATCGTTTTTCGTTCAACACGAGTAATGTGGGAGATAAAGAGACATCTTGGGGAGCTGTGCATGCTGTAGAGTAAGAGGCATCTTGGAATTAAAAAAACGAATAGAGTTTTGAACCGTTTTGAAGTGTAAATGATTTTTTTAGAATTTAGGAGATGTTAAAGGGGTTGAGTTCCGGTGACCAACATTTTTGACCAACACCTTGGTGGACCCACATAGAGGATGAATCAATGGCTGATTTTGGGTGAGGATGATCTCCTCACCATATAGATAACCCCAACAAAAAATCAGCCCATTCTGAAATTTCTAACCCCATTAAATATGATTTTCAAGGTACACGGTAAAAATCGACGGTCCATAATTCTTCAACTTCTAAACCAGTCTATGAATATCAAAATGGTTTGAATTTTTGTGAGGATGATCTCCTCACCATATAGATCATCTTCACCAAAAATCAGCCATTGATTCATGTCCTATGAGGGTACACCAAGGTGTTGGTCAAAAATGTTGGTCACCGAACCCGACCCATGTTAAAGAGGTTCAAGGGTATTTTTGAAAAAAATGGAAACATCGCCACCTCAGCAGTGCTGGGGTGGGTTTTAGAGGATTAATGAAAATTGTTTTAATAGGAGTAAACATTTGGAAACAAAGAGGTTGGAAGAGTAAATGTTGTTGTTGAGATAAAGTCCAATATATCCTTGTAGTTTAGTAACATTAAAGCAAGTGTGCAAGGGTTATTTTTGAAAAAATTAAAAAGAGGGTATATTTGGAAAAATCGATGGAAAAAAGATGGAGAGAGCTCCACCTCAACAGTGCCGAGCTTTAGTATAGATAATAGATATATAACAAAACAGGGAAGTTGTCTCCCCACTTATACCCCCTCTTATCTATTTAGACAAAGAAGGCTGAGATCTTATCCCCCAAATAGATGGTGGATCTCAGCCATTCACACCCAATTTTGACAAACGCTTTGTTGGAGAGTGCCGTGGGCACTGGCCACCCACTATCTATATAACAAGTGACAGTGGTTGTCTTATACCTCTCTTATCTTATATGGCTTCAATAATGAGTGGCTGAGATCCACTATGCTTCATATTGATGGCTGAGATCAACTCCCACCCAATTTTGATAAACACTTTGTCTGAAAGTGCCGCGGGCATGGACCACCCACGCATATATCAAGACACCTCAGTTGTATTATCTTATGTTATCCATTCATCTAATGTGGAAGGTTATCGATCTAATGTGGACAGTTAGATTTCAGCCACTCAATCCGCCTCATTTGACCTCAATTTATTCAAAATTTAAATTTCAACACCGTTATTTTTTGTTATTTCTATTATTTTTTTATTTCTCCCCTGTGCGTTACAATCCGTTATAACAGCCGTTATAATGGAAAAAAAGGTAACGCCCCAGTCCGTTATACTGTTTGAGTGCAGAAGGCACCCAATTTTTGCAAACACATTTGTCGGAGAGTACCGTGGGCATGGGCCATTTACTATTCTATATAACAAAACACATTGGTTGTCTCCCTACTTATCAGCATCAACAAAGAAGGGCCGAGATCTAATCCTCCCCCAAATGGATGGTGGATCTCTGCCACTCACCTGATTTTGGCAAATTCTTTGTCGAGGAGTGCCGATGGCACGGGGCACCCACTAGTATATAACAAAACAGGGAAGTTGTCTCCCCACTTATACCCCCTCTTATCTATTTAGACAAGGAAGGGCTGAGATCTTATCCCCCAAATAGATGATGGATCTCAGCCATTCATGCCCAAATTTGACAAACGCTTTGTTGGAGAGTGCCGTGGGCACGGGCCACCCACTATCTATATAACAAGTGACAATGGTTGTCTTATACCCCTCTTATCTTATATGGCTTCAATAATGAGTGGCTGAGATCCACTATGCTTCATATCGAAGGCTGAGATGAACTCCCAGTCGATTTTGACAAACACTTTGACGGAAAGTACCGCGGGCACGGGCCACCCACGCATATAACAAGACAACTCAGTTGTATTCTCTTATCTTATCTATCCATCTAATCTGGACGGTTAGATAAAGAGTGGTTGAGATCAGATCCATCGATCTAATGTAGATGGTTAGATTTCAGCCACTCAATCAGCCTAATTTGACCTCAATTTATTCAAATTTTGAATTTCAACACCGTTATTTTTTGTTATTTCTGTTATTTCCCCATTTCTCCCTCTGTACTTTACAATCCATTATAACAACCGTTATAATGGAAAAAACAGTAACACCCCAGTCCGTTATACCGTTTTAGTGCCGAAGGCACCCAATTTTGCAAACGCTTTTGTCGGAGAGTGCCGTCGGCACGGGCCATTTACTATTCTACATAACAAATCACATTGGTTGTCTCCTTACTTATACCTCCTCTTATAAGCATCAACAAAGAAGGGCCGAGATCTAATCCTCCCCCAAATGGACGGTGGATCTCCGCCACACACCTGATTTTGGCAAATTCTTTGTCGAGGAGTGCCGATGGCACTGGGCACCCACTAGTATATAACAAACAGGGATGTCGTCTTCCCACTTATCCCCCTCTTATCGGCATCACAAAGGATGGCCGAGATCTTATTTCCCAAATGGACGGTAGATCTCAGCCACTCACACCCGATTTTGGCAAATGCTTTGTTAGGAAGTGTCGTAGGCACGGGCCACCCACTAGTATAACAAAAAAGGAAAGTTGTCTTATCTCTTATCTTATCGTATTCGGTTTCAACAAAGAAGGGCCAAGATCTTATCCCCCAACTGGATGGTGGATCTTAGCCACTCACACCCAATTTTGGCAAATGCTTTTTTGTAGAGTGCCGTGGGCACGGGCCACCGACTAGTATATATATCTATATAACAAAACAGGGAAGTTGTCTCCCCTCTTATCTGTTTCAACAAAGAAGGGCCGAGATCTTATCCCCAAATGGACGGTGGATCTCAACTACTCACACCTGATTATGGAAATGCTTTTGACAGGGAGTGCCGAGGGCACATGCTACCCACTAGAATATAACAAAATAGGGAAGTTGTCTTATCTCTTATCTTATCCTGCTTCATAAGACAGAGTGGTTGAGATCAAATCCATCCATCCAATGTGGACGATTAGACTTCAACCACTCAATCTCCCTTATTTATTCAGTCACTCCCACTCATTTGACCTTTTGCATAGCATATTGAAAATTTGAAATTCAAATTTTGTATATTAAATTTTAGCCTTGTTCATTTCCATTATTTTTTGTTATTTTCGCTATTTTTCCCTTGTGCATTCCAATCCATGGAAAAAACGGTAACACCCCCAGTCTGTTATACCATTTGAGTGCTGAAGGCACCCAATTTTTGCAAACGCTCTTGTTGGAGTGTGCCGTGGGCACGGGCCATTTACTAGTATATATAATGACTCATGTTATTCTTATTAATAGAATGACTAATGGATGTGATGCCCACATGCAGATGATTTAAGAGCTGATTTTTTATGAGGATGATCGATCTCCTCATCATGGAGATCATCCTTACCAAAAATCAGTAATTTATAAAACTTCTAACCCCATCAAATATGGACCTAAATCTAACGGTGAAAATGGATACTCCAAAAAAATTTAATTTGCAATCCACTTTTCATATATAAGGCTTCAAATGTTGGAATATCATCACCAAAAATTAGCTATTAACTCTTCCGCATGTGGGCCCCACATCCATTAGTCATTATATTAGTAAGACTACATGAGTCATTTTATCCCAGCCCACATATATATATATATATATATATATATATATATATATAAGACTAATGGATGTGGGGCCTACATGCAGATGAGTTAAGGGCTAATTTTTTATGATCATATTCTTCTCAACATGGATACCAACCTTACAAAAAATCAGCCCATTCCAACATTTGTAGTATTATGAAAAGTGGATTGTAAGTTGAAAATTTTTAGACCGTCCAATTTCATCGTGAAATTTAAGTCCATATTTGATAGGGTTAGAAGTTTTAGAAATTACTGATTTTTAATGAGGATGATCTCCGATGGTGAGGAGATTGATCATCCTCACCAAAAATCAACTCTTAACTCATCTGCATGTGGGCCCTACGTCCATTAGTAATCTATTAGTAAAAATAGCATGAGTCATTCAATCCCAGCCCATAGCATTAGTAATATTATGAAACCTTAGTTGGATGCCGCAGGTCAACTCCACCACTCTCTCTCTCTCTCTCTCTCTCTCTCTCTGCATCTCTCTCTCTACCTCTCTTTCACTCTCTCCCACTCCCTCTCTCTCTCTCCCTCTGTTTCTCTCTCTCTTGGGCTGCCGAGGCCGAGAGAGAGAGAGGTACCAGTGGCGGTGGCGACAACCTCCTCATCTTCTTCTTCTTCTTTTCTTTTTCTTTTTTTTTTTCTATTTTTTAGTATTTTTTTGTGGGTGGTGTGAGTGAAAAACAAGGGATATTTTTTGTATTTTTTTAAAATATTGAGCGAAAAGGCGGTGCCAATATCCCGTCCCTTCAAAAATCTGGAAACTAAAAGACAAAAAAAACACCCTCGTAAAAGACAAAAAAATTCAAAAACCCTTTGAAAGTAAATAATTTAAAGAAAATTAAAGAGAAAACATAATGGTACTTTCAGAATTATTAAAATGTCATTTGAAGCCCTTGTCATCGCCCAACCCAAGTTCTTGCTTTATAATAGTATAAAAAGATAATTACTATTTGCAGAGAGTAGCGTTCAAAAAAAAAAAAAAAAAATTTTTTGATAAGCCAAATTTCATTGCAAAAGGAGATCGGGAAGATCTCGAGGAGCACAAGAAGGAAAAGGAAGAAAGTTAATGTAAAATCTGATCAATCTAAATACAAAATCACTAAACAAAGTGCCCCGTATCTCCATAGAAGTGTTACCCCAACTGAACAATAAGAACTTTATATTTAACATTACTTCTTGGAACCCTTAAAACGAAAACGACAATCACAACCACCACCTTCTATCTCTCTCAAACACCAACCCTATTATCTTAATTAGCATAAAAAACCCAATAGAATCCTTGATATTTTCAACTTCCAAAACCATAGAAACCATTCACAATCTTTATCTTTATAGAGCTTTTATTATTATTTATTTAGGGTGTTTAGTTGATGAACACCCCCAAAACCTTTTTCTCTTATTCACCAACAGAAATCCAATAAAGACCTTAACACCTTCAACACCATAAACCCCACCTACAAACATCTTTCTCTCCACCAAAAAGGCCAATAAAAAAAACAAAACGACCAACATTGACGATGAAGCTGCCCTGAGTTTTAATCTATCACCAATCCCAATCCCAATCCCAATCCCTTTACTGCTATTTAAACCAGAATTTCACAAACTTGTAGCTTACAAAACCAACCACAATCTTTAATCTGTTTTTAACAACATATACTATATAAAATAAAACAAAAAAAAAAACCCCAAAAACAGGGGAAAAGATGAGAAATAGAAAAAAAAAAAAAAATTAAATTCAACATATGCAGGAAATTCATACACCAACAGCAAACTATTGGATCCCATCATATTCATAGGCTCATAGCCAATAAGAGTAAGAGTAAGAGAAGGTGTTTATATTAAGAAAACAACTCTAATAAATTTCGACAGGGACAGGGGAATTAATAGATATTGCAGGGAAACCAGAGAATTACAACCCCATCTCCTCCAAATAGGCTCCCCTAACCCGTCTAAATGACAGTAAAGGAAATACATTGAAAGAGGAAGAAGAGAGAATTTAGTAGCCAAACCCAACATCTACAACAACTTCTGCTCTAGCTTTATTGTAAACCCATCTACTATAGCATGAGAAAATCCAGCATTTTCGATACTCACCATACTTTTCATATCTATCAAGCCTGCCCTTCTGAAGTGTAGGCGCTTGGAGTTGCCGTTGAGGCGGCTGAGCTCACCTTGCCGCATCCTCCCCCTGCCTTTGTGAATAATTTGGCGACTGCTTTGACAAATTTAGCAAAGATTTGAGCTTTGATCTGGCCTCTCTTTGGGGGTAGCCTCACTGTTGCATTTGCCATTTCTGTGCGTTGTGCAGAAAGAAGAAGAAGCAGAGAAGGTAATTGTAGAGTGTCAATGGAGTCTAACTCTATATATAATGTTAATTTGGTTTCGCCTTTTCCTACATGCTACAGTGTTTCGGTGTTTCCTGTTCCACTTTCTCTTTTGCATGTATAGTGACGTCAGTTGTCGTCTTCAATCACGACAATCACTTAGTGGCAGCCGCAGGGAGGCAGCAGTTGTGGAATTCCTTCTCCCACCTAGGATTAAATTATTCTGTAAACTGGGAGAGATTTATACGTTTATGACGGCCACAATGCCACGTGGCACACTATTAGGGACCATAGGATTAAATTATTCTGTAAACTTTGAGGTCATCAAAGTTTTATCCACCATAGGAGCGCGAACCTGTTTCCCGGAATCCACACAAAAGGGTACATGCGAGTTCATGAAAAAATCTATGATACAGACTTCTGTATCAAAATTTTGATGCAGAAGTCCCTCAATTTTTGCCACGTAGTAGACTCTTTCGGGTCAACTGGCCCCCTGAATGTTTGGCTCATACCTTGGTCGACCCACACACCAAAAATCAGTGTGATTAGTGATTCTTAGCCATTGGATTTGTGCACTTTTTTCATAATGGGCTTGGAACCAACTCGTAGGCCGGTTCATAAAGCCCATGGTGGTAAAGGTTCCAAATTGTACGGCTAGAAATCAACAATCACATTGATTTTTTATGTGTAGGTCTATCATAGTATGGTCCAAACATTCAGAGGGCAAGTGGGCCCGGACAAGTCTATTATGTTGCAATTTGAGGGACTTCTGCATCAAAATTTTGATACAGAAGTCTGCATCAAAGAACAGCCCATCACGTGTAAAAGATCTTTGATTGGGTCAGCCTCAAGACAGGAAGAGGCGAATTTTGGGTTTGTTTTTGTAGTCATCGCTGAGTAAAACTTCTGTCAAGGTCAGTGACACGTAAGGGCCACACCTTCCTCCATGTCATAATTATAAGATGATCAAAATCTCAGGCATTGCCCAATTACCTGTGACTTTCAACATAGAGTTTGACTTTCAACTTAATCACCTCAATTTTAGTTTAGGCATCCCAAGCTGAACGATCAGGTCAGATAGGATCGGTGATTCGGTACCCACCAACCACATGAATGTTTAGTCCATCCTTTGTTGGATATACAAACCAATAATAAACCTGATTAGTAGTTTTTAAAGGATTGATTCTAGCTGTTGGATTCAAATATGTTTTTGGGTAGTAAATCCAATGGTTAGAAATCATCAATCAAGCTGATTTTAAGAGTGTTTATCTACCAATAAATGGGCTGACGATCCACGCAGTCATTGGGCCCAAAAAATGATCTACGCCATGAGAGTACTTTGCATAGACTGCAATAGGAGTCCTCTGGATCTTTTTTTTTTTTTTTTCTGTAGTTTTTTATTATGAAGAATAATTATTAAATAAATATCTTCTATTATACAGGGAGTTTTTTTTAATTAATATAGTATATATTAATATATCTATATAATAAGGGAGCTCAGTTGTTTCCCCTTCTTATAGGCTTCAATAAAGAAGGGTTGAGATCTTATCCTCCAACTGAACGGTGGATCTAAACCACTCACACCTGATTTTGGCAAATGCTTTGTTGAGGAGTGCCGTGGACACAAGCCACCCACTAGTTAATTGTAAGAAAGTTCTTATATAGAGTTTTTGCCTTGGGCCTCAACTTATATTGAGATGGACTTGAAGAGTAGTCGAGGAATTCATTCTCGTGCCATGGATACGTTGATGACAGACCACAGTATGAGCCACATGGCATACTCCTCAAATCACGGATGGTATGGATGTTTGGCTCATCTCTAGGTGGACCAATATACCCAAAATCAACCTGTTTAATGATTTCTAGCCTTTGGATCTGAGTACCCCAAATAATGCTCCAATCCCACACCCATTAAAAAGACTCCAATCCAATGGCTAAAAATAATTAATCAGGCTATTTTTGGACTGTAAATCCACCTACGAATAGGTAAAACATCCATACGGTCAGTCATCGGTGGTCTCTAAGAGAGTGCCACATGGCTCATCCGTGGTCCGTCGTTAACGTCGACGACGGCGTCCCTTGTCAAAGATTTACTCCAAGTCATTATCCTAGCCTCTGAACTGTGTCCCCTATGGAATTCCTAGCCTCTGAACTGTATTCCCAATGTGAATCAGAAAAAGAATCATGATTGATCTTTATGTAATTCTAAGAGTTGGATTGTAGTTGTTTTCATGGGTTGATTTTAACGGTAGGAATTTGAGCAATATTGAGAATTATTTGGGTACAAAGATCCATTGGTTTAAATCATGGTTTTAAAAACGGCCGTTTAAACGGTTTTAACGGTTGTTTAAACGGTAACGCCCCAACCTGTTTCCGTTTAAATACGTTTTATCAGTTTTGAAAAAAAAACGTCCGTTCTTTTTGTTTTAACGGCCGTTAAAATCGTTTAAACAGCCATTTAATTCTGAAAAATTTTGTGAGAAAAACGGCCGTTAAATCCGTTAAATTCCACTTTTTTTTAATTTTCAAATTTTGAATTTCAGCGCCATTTTTTTCATTTTTTTCCGTTAAAACCCGTTAAAATCTGTTTAATTCCGAGTTTTTTTTTCATTTTTGCCCCTGGCCGTTTCAACGTTTTAACGGCCGTTTAAACGGTTTAAACGGTAATGCCCCCAGTCCGTTTAACCGTTAAAACGGCCTCCTTTAAACCTTGGTTTTAAATCACTAATCAGGCTGATTTGCAACGGCCACCACACCTTATTATACTCCATCTTTAATAATTTTTTTCGGCCCATCTCTGAATGTTTAAGTTGAAAAAATGGTGAAAAAATAGTAAAACTTCTGTCACAGCGTCCTGACAGATGCTTCTGTCACAATGAAAATCACAGCCATGTGGCACACTCTTAGTGGACGCTGACCCTATGGATGTTTGGCCAGTCCCTCAGTCGACCTCTAAACCAAAAATCAGCCTGATTAGTGATTAACAACCTTTGGGTCTTTGCACCCAAATAATGCTCGAATTCTTACCGTTAAAATCAACCCATGAAAATAACATCAATCAAATCGAAAATTTTCAGTCGTGGTGCGGGTTCCACCTCCGAGACTTGACAGAACCTGGACTGAATTCAGGCCCGAAACACAAGCCCGAGCCTTGCCTGAATCCGGAAATTTTCAAAAAATATAATTTTTTTAAAAGGTTTTAGTGGGCCCACACTTGGCCCAAGCCCAAGACCTGCCCAATTTTTTGTGTTTTGGTCCAGGCTCGGGTAGGGGCCCTCGAGTTTCAGCCTGGCCTGAAAACCCAAAAAAAAAAAGCCGAAAGTTGGACCAGGCCAGGCCAGGTAGCCCGATTGTACACAACTAACCACAGCATATGATGGTTGCTTTTGATGTGGAGCGCATAAAAATGCACCACCTAGCAGTCTTTCATGCCCACTGACCCATGATGAATGGCCCACCACTTGATGGACCCTCACACCAACAATCAGCCTGATTTAATAGATTTATATGAAGAAGTCCATCAACAGCTAGAAATCACCAATCACATTGATTTTTTGGTGTGTAGGTCCACCAAGTAGTGGCTGAAGGTTCAGGGGCCTTGTCAGCCCAAAATAGTGTACTACATGGCAATACAATGGACTTCATAGATTTTTCCGCACGATATACACCAAAAACAGGAGAAAGATAGGAAATAGAGAGATCTTAAATTCAAGATATGCAGTAAATTCATAGACCAACAACACTCTCTGTGCTCTCGTCATATTCATGGTTTCAAACCCACTGAGAGCAAGAGTAACAGAAGATCTTTATATTAATATGACAACTCACGTCAGGAGAATTAACAGAAGAATCCCAACCCCACAGAAGAAAAGAAAAAAAAAAACAGAGGATTTAGTAGCCAAACCCAACATCTACAATCTGCAAGACCCTTTGCTGTAACTTCGACAAGTACCAACTATGGAGGAGAATACCCATTTCATCCAAATCTCATCTTCAATCTCAGCCCCCTGTATCAAGAAGAAGAACCAAAAAATAAAAAAAATCTCCACCATATCAGGCCTCGGAATGGTCTTCTGAAGTGCAGGCGCTAGGAGGTGCGGTTGAGGAGTCAGAGCTCACCCTGTTGCATCCTCCCCCTGTTTTTGAGAATATTTTGTTGACGGCCCTGACAAATTTAGCAAATATTTGAGCTTTGATCTGGCCTCTCTTTGGAGGGAACGTCACTGTTGTCTTTGCCATTTCTGTGGGTTGTGCAGAAAGAAAGAAGAAACAGAGAAGGTAATTGTAGAGTCTCTGTTTCTAATACAAGAAGAGAAGAAGAGTGGAAGATGAATTTAACAATGGAGGGAAATGAGGGGGTTGGGTTTATTATATAATTTACGAAACTAAGGTTCTTCTTTTCTCCAAAAAAATAAAAAGTAAAAAGGATGAAGAAGAAGAAGCTTCCTTGGAAGCTGCAGATGTAGAGTGCTTAGTTCTGAAGTTGTGCATATTTGATTTTTTCTTTCGCGACGGATAACTCTAGTGGGCCATTGTAAATCTTCCAGTCCTCGTTTCGACAACATTTTTTAACCTTTTTTGCCTTTGGGTCGCAACGTTACAAGTTGTAGCTTACGATTTTTTGGCGTAAGCTACACCATTTTTGTTACTCACCGCTGCCATCTGGGTCCACTGGATCGTATGGATGTTTAGCCCACGGCCCACCCCTTGGAAGATATGCAACCCAAAAATCACAATGATTAGTCTGCAACTATTTTCTGACTTAAAAGTATGCAAACATTGTATCCACCATTGAATGCTCCTTGAAAAAGTATTTTTAATTTATAAAATATTTTTTTTAAACCATTGAAATAACACATTTTTCAAGGGACATCCAACAGTACTGATAATGTTTGCATACTTTTAAGTCTATAAACAGTTGCAGACTAGATTTGTCCACTTTTTTAAGGCGTTCTACTGTTTTGGGGGGTCTCTTTTTTGAGTCGCTGTAACAAGCGTCAGGTCTAGCGATTTTTGTTAACCTATAGCCCACCTTTTTGTAGATATTCATACTAAAAATGGACTTTCTGATAATTTATAGCCGTTGGATTTAGTACCCAAAAATTAGTTAAATCCAACTGCTAGAATCAAGCACTAAAACGTGCTACAATCTAACGGCTAGAGACTACCAATCAAGGTGATATTCGATATGTATCAATCAAGGGATCGGCAAAACATCCATATGGATATTTGGCCAATCACTAGGTGGACCTACAAACCAAAAATTAACCTGATCGGTGATTTCTAAGCTTTGGATTTGAGTTATTTTCATGGGTTGATTTTAACTGTAGGAATTTGAGCATTATTTGGGTACAAAGATCCAAAGGTTTTAAATCTTTAATCAGGCTGATTTTTGGTTTGTGGGTCCACCTAGTGATTGGCCAAACATCCATACGGTCATTGTCCTCTTAAATATGCCACATGGCCCTACATAGTGCTTTTTTGGGCTCCATAATCGCTTGGATGTTTAGCCCAAGGTTTAAAGGAGGCCATTTTAATGGTTAAACGGACTGGGGGCGTTATCATTTAAACCGTTAAAACAGATTGAAACGGCCCAGGGCAAAAATGGAAAAAATGGGAAAAAAATAGAATTTAACGGATTTTTACGGGTTTTAACGATTTTAACAGAAAAAAAACGGAAAAAATGGCACTGAAATTCAAATTTTGAAATTTGAAAATTAAAAAAAAATTAAAATTTAACGGAAATTAAACGGATTTTCACATAATTAAACAGATTTAACGGCTGTTTTTTTCACAAAATTTTTCAGAATTAAACGGCTGTTTAAACATTTTTAACGACCGTTTAAACAATTTTAACGGCCGTTTTTTTCAAAACCGATAAAACGTGTTTAAACTGTTTTAACGGAAACGGGCTTGGGGCTTTACCGTTTAAACGGCTGTTTTTAAAACCATGGTTTAGCCACCCCTTGGTGGATATACATACCAATAATCCACCTGATTGGTTATCTCCAGCCATGTACTTTAGTAATTTTTTAGGATCATTCTAGCTGTTAGATTCAAGTATGTTTTTGGGTACGAAATCAACGGCTAGAAATAATCAATCATGTATAGCCACCAATGGGTGGGCCCAAGAGTCATATGGATCGACTGCATCAGGAGACCTCTGCGGCTAAATTTTATACAATTTATGACATGAAGGAAGTAGAAGAGATTTTAGAGAAAAAGAGATAAAAGGAGAGACGTTTACAAACACGAATAAGGAAAAAAGAATATCTGAAACCCAGCCCGGAATATCGGCTTGAACCCAAGCCCGACTCGAAAATTTTAGGTCAGGGTGCAGCTTCCACCTCCGAGACCTGACAGAACCTGGACTGAACTCAGGTCCAAAACACAAGCCCGAGCCTGGCCTGAATCCGGAAATTTTCAAAAAATATATAATTTTTTAAGAGGGTTCTTGTGGGCCCAAACCCGAGCCCGAGCTGAGCCCAATTTTTTGTGTTTTGGTCCAGGCTCGGGTAGGGGCCCTCGAGTTTCAGCCTGACCTGAAAACCACAAAAAAAACCCTGAAAGTTGGGCCAGGTAGCCCGAATGTACACTCCTAACCAGGAAAAAATTCAAAAGAAATGGGTTTTAGATGACCCTAAATTGACCTGAGCCCGAGCCCAGCCCGATTTTTTTGGGTTTTGGTCTGGGCTCCTGTATAGGGGCCCTTGAGTTTTAGCCTGGCCTGAATCTTGATACCCAAAAAATCCTGAAAGTCGGGCCAGGGCAGGTAGCCCGAATGTACACACCTAGCCACAGCATTGGAAATCTCGTGTTGAGAGCGACGCTGCCCAATTCGAGAAAAATTTTGAAGTGGCGAAAATTTAGAAGCAACGATCATTCACCCAATCATATTGCACCAGCTACACCAGGGATAACCTGGCGCACTATCATTGCCCCTGTACTTAGGTATACCTGGCGCAATATGATTGGCGCATGATCGCTGCTTCTAAATTTCCGTCCCTTCAAAAAATTTCTCGCCCAATTCGCTGCATGTTTGTATCACTTTCAATTGTTTCATCCAAATGAGGCCATCAATTTGTGGGCCACGTGCACGGTTTGCCTATTTTCCGTTTTCCAAATGAGAAAATAAAATCGGCACACCAAAGCTTAAAATAGTGGGCGAATAATTTCTCAGGGTAAGAGATAAGAAATTATGTACCCGCGTCAGCCGGCAAATTGGTGGGTTAAACAGAAAACATTTGAACAGACAAATATGCGACCAAACACTCGAAAAATATAATTTGCACGCATGAAAACTTTCTGCACCAAATTTACGTGCGGTTCAAACTGAGTCTAAAATTTTCTGCACCTCCTAGCACAGCCTTTCATGCCTACTGACCCATGATGAATTGCCCACCACTTGATGGACCCTCACACCAACAACCAGCCTGATTTATGGTCTCTTGCCATTTGGATTCCATCGTTTTTCATCAGGTGATTTTTAGACTTTGGATTTTAACATTTTTTTCTTTTGGAATACTCAGATTCAACGGCTATAGATCACCAATCAGGCTGATTTTTGGTGTGTGGATCCATTAGTGGTGGTCCATTCATCGTGTGTCAGTGGGCCCAAAAGACTGATAGGTGGTGCATTTTTTTATGCGCTCCACTGCTTTACGTAGAAGTTTTTCCATTATACAGAAGTCCCTCAAATTGACACGTAGTACACTCCTTCAGGCCCACTGGTCCCATGAATGGTTGGTCCACGTGATGGTGGATCTATACATCAAAAATCAGCATGATTGGTGATTTCTAGCTGTTGGATTCAAATACTTTTTAATCATGGGCTTCATGAACAGTCGTATGGGTTGGTTCCAAGCCCATGATGAAAGAATGCTTAAATCCAACGGCTAGAAATGACCAATCATGCTGATTTTTCGTGTGTAGGTCCCACCAAGGTGTGGGCCGAAGGTTCATGGGTGTGTGAGCCCAAGCCCAAAAGATTGTACCACATAGCAATATAAGGGACTTCTGTATCGTAGATTTTTCCGCACCGGTATACACCAAAAACAGGGGAAAGATGGGAAATAGAGAGATCTTGATATGCAGTAAATTCATACACCAACAACACTCTATGTGCTCTAACGTCAGGGGAATTAACAGAAGAATCCCAAACCCCAGAGGCCAGAACAACATCTCCTCCAAATATGTTCCCGTGTGCGCAGCGCCCCCCTCCAAAACCCACAGGGAAAAAAAAAACAGACGATTTAGTAGACAAACCCAACTTCTACAATCTATAAGACCCTTTGCTGTAACTGTAACTTAGACAAATACCAACTATAGAGGAGAATACCCATTTCATCCAGATCTCATCTTCAATTTCAGACCCCTCAATGCTCTATCAAGAGAAGAGCAAAAAAAAAATCTCCAGCATTCTTTACTCCTATTTTCCATCTATATAACTTTAAAAATAAAAACTGTCTAAGATTCTATCGAAGAACAGAATTGAAAGGCGTAGAAAAAGCAACATTGTCGATGGGCACCACCATATCAGTTTCAGGCCTCGGAATGGTCTTCTGCAGTTGAGGAGGCAGAGCTCACCTTGTTGCATCCTCCCCCTGTTTTTGAGAATATTTTGATAACTGCTTTGACAAATTTATCAAATATTTTAGCTTTGATCTGGCCTCTCTTTGGAGGGAACCTACCTGTTGTATTTGCCATTTCTGTGGGTTCTGCAGAAAGAAGAAGAAGCAGATAATGTAATTGTAGAGTCTCTGTTTCTAATACAAGAAGAGATAAAAGAATGGAAGAAGAAGACACGGAATTTCAAAGAATTTCGATATGAAAGAGGGAAATGAGGGGGTCGGATTTATACATAATTTACGACTAAGCTTCTTCTTTTCTCTTCCTTGGAAGCTTCAATGCGGTGCTTAGGTCTGAAGTTGTGCATATTTGTTTTTTTATTCTAGGCGGGGATCTTTCATTCGTTGGGGTCGACAAATTTTTTTTTTTTTTTAACCTGTTTTACTGGTTGGTGGTTTCTTTTTTGAATGGTGATGTAACAAAACACTACCATCTTGGCCTACTGATTTTTGAGCCGTTGGGTTTAGTACCCAAAAATTGGTTGAATCCAACGTCTAGAATCAAACATTAAAACGTGCCAAAATCTAATGCTATTGATTATCAATCAAGGTGATTTTTGATATGTATATCCACCAAGGGATGGGCGAAATATAGATGCGGTCAGGGGGCCCAGATGACCCAGAGGGAAGAGGTGAGTAACAAAAAACGCTAGCCCTGTCGCCTTGGGTGTAAAATCTACCTTGTTACATTCTTTTTCTCTTCTTGTACCTTTGAAGCTATTGCGTCGCATTTGAAAAAGCAACGCAATCCTGGGTCCTTCAAATCGGCTAACGTAACCTCAGGTCGGTCCCAGTGGGACCTACTAACGGTAGTACAGGAATATTACCTGAACCGGTGGCTTGCTCTTTCTTAAAATAAAAAATTAAAAGAGGAAGACGACCGAAAATAAAGTAGGGTCAGGCTCAGCCGACACATGTTTTCGCACACAATTTTGGTGCACCCACATGGAAGATAAATCAATGGCTGATTTTTGGTGAGATGATCTCCTCACCATCACCCTTACAAAAAATCAGCCCATTCTGAAATTTCAAGTGTGGGTTTCTAGTTAACGGTAAAAAAATAGATGGTACATAATTCTTCAACTTGTAAACCATGCTATGAATATCCGAATGATTTCAATTTTTGTGAGGGCGATCTCACCATAGAGACCATCCACACACACGCACGAATTTTTTGTGTGTAAAAGTACGTGTCCATTGAGTCTGACCCAACAAGGTATGCCACTGAAAGGACTCAACTGTCAAACTCTTAAAAAATATAAAAATTGCTTGCAAACTCCAAATGTAGTTGCTTCCTGTTTTTTTTTTTTGTTTTTTTGATAAGTCAAAGATATATTGATAGATATATAGAGATGGAGAAGATCTCGTGCAAAAAAACAAAGAGTACAAAGTTAGTACAATAATTGATCCAATCTAAAGACCATATTGTCAAAGAACGCCACTCTCATTTCCTATGATATGCTGCCCGAGCTGAAGACTAATGCCTTAATATTGATGATGACCTCTTGGAGTGACCTTTCCTTGCCTAGGTGGGCTGAACATCCTCGCAGTCATTAAGACCAAAAAAAAATGATCGATGTAGAGCCACGAGAGTCCTTTGTATGGACTGCATGGAGACTACAGGAGTTCTCTGCATCTAATAATTTTTATCATGAATAGTTGTTAAAATGATTTTCTACTATATATAAATTTTTAATTAATACCAAATATATATATTAAATATTAAAAAAAATGCCTCAGATTTTCGCCTTAGGCCTCAACTTGTATCAAGACGGCCTGCAGGCAGTACAATGGAAAATAAAGGTATCGCCTCCCGTCCGTTATAGCGTTTCACGGTTCATTTAAAACATTGTTGTAAACAAGGCCAAAAATAACTTGCCATCTCAGATCTCCACCTTCTCAGTTTTCTAATCCTTCCAAAGTTGAATGTCTTTTTGCTGTGGAAAAGATTTAAAAGCCGGTGGTTAAGGGGGGGGGGGGGGGGGGGGGGGGGGGGGCCATGACAAGACGACGAAAAAAAGGATTAAGCCATTTTAGTTAGCAATACTAATGTCTGCTGGTGGTAAAGGAAACATGAAAAGATGACGTAAAAAAAGGATTAAGCCATTTTAGGGTCTAAAGTCACATTGAGCAAATCCCTCTGTTTTGATTTGCAATATTCAATTGGGTTTGATTGGTACTAATGCTTCCATTCTGTTTGTTTACTTTCCCAATCCTATCTGACATAATAATTCAAAACATCTCATTTTAGCCAAAAATGGTCACCACATATTTGTGAATATACATTGGGTACTGCATCCAACATGTCTTACTTGAACCTGGCCCAAAGCCTGAAAAATTGGGTCAGTTTCAATCCAGGCTTCAGGTCGGGGCTCAGGCCATTAAACCCATTCTTTTTAGAAAAACCTAAAAAAAAAATAGAAAAATATTTAAATATCCAAGAACTTTATTAATTTTAAATGTATTAAAGATTGTGTACAATGTACGTTACAAATTACAAGCTATTTTTAAGGGCGAAGAAATGCATTACAATAAGTTGAGCACATCCCAACTAGGTTCGCACCGACTCATCTATTTTTTATGTGCACAACTTTACCTCGAAATGAAAAATAACTAATCTAATCAAAAGTTTATTTGTTCTAATTCCTCTTCTAACCTTATAATTTCTTCTTCTTGTGCTTCTCTATCAACCAGATACTAATCTTTCAAACAAATCAATGCTTTCATGGTCGCCAGATCAATCAACTCCTATTTGTAGAGAAAGTTCTTTCACCTGCACTAAAAGTTGACTCGGATGTAACCGTAGAAATATGAATAGTTAATAGATCACGTGCCATTACAGAAATAATGTGATATTGCCAGTAGACCTTCAACCATCCCAATACATTAAATTCAGATTCATTGTAAAAGTCAATTGGGTCAGAGTCCAAATAATGTTGTAGCTAGGATATCGAGCTACTTTGGGTGGAAGTTTCTATACCTCTTGATAAAAATTGGTGTAATTTAGAAGAGGAAGAAGAAGATGCGATACTACATCACTACTTTTTACACCTAACATTTGTTTATAGTGGTCAAAAAGATCAAAAATCAATATTTTTATTCTACTAACATATTTGCATAATCATCACTATGAGTAAGTTGTAAAAGAATTGATAAAACTCTCGTTTTATATCTAGAGTATAATTGAAGCAAGTGCTAGAGGAAGGAGAATTTTTAGACAATATCTTTCCTATGTTTTATTAATTTTTTTTAACAATAAAATTCGAGTAATTTTCATTTAAAAGTCCTCTTATATTACTATGTGTGTCCGAAAATGGCCTTCATCACTCATACGCGTGTCACCTTGAGATCCATGCAAATAGACTCTAATTGATGTGTTGACAGATCAAATGTACCACATGAGGTGTAGGGAGCATCACATATTCTTCTTTTATTTAAAATTTTCCAATGTCATTGACTAAAAGTTTTAGAAAGAAGCAAACAGCTAAAACTAACTTGCCATCAATTAATCAGATTCAATAGGGAGAAACAAATGATTGCAGGGGATGAAACACAAGAAGCAAAAGGAAGAACAATGAGTTGCTGTTTTTATCTACATTTTACAAACTGCGTTTTCTTGGGTCATTTTTGCGAAATAATATTGTATTCTACAGCATGGGATACCTTCAAGATGACAATTAGGTCTGACATCATTTGATTGGAGCTAGAAGTGTGTAGATCAAAAGCAATGAGACCACGACAATGGCCCCAGCTAAAGTGAACCGTGGACTGGTCCATAACATGAGGTTCGACCTTTCTGTTCTCTTGATGGGGTCGACCTCCTCAGACAATGGATAGTTAGAACGCCTTGGGTTCCAGCTCACATACTTATCTGGAGTGAACTGTGAGAAGAGAGTCTTCTTCCCTTGCTTCCTAAAGCTTGACCAAGCCTTATCCCAATCTGTTGAGAACCTGTCGCCTGAAACGTGAAGGAGTTTAAGTAATATAAAATTCTAACACACAAAAGAAGGTAAAAGACCCAGAATACTTGCATTTGTTCAATTGTTGGTGTGGTGGTGTAAGATTGCATGTGTAGATCAGGGCCGTTTCGACCGTAAGGCGGTCGCTTTAGGCCCCCCAATATGGGAAGGCCCCAAAATAATTCTATTTACAAATGACTGTACAAGGTAGAACCGTACATGACTGATGTACTGTATAAAGCAAAAATTCATCTCCACTCCACACACCTTTGACCTTTTCTCCTCTCTCAAATATGAAAAAGGCCCCAAAATACTTTTATTTACAAATGAGCCACATATAAAACAAAAATATACTGTATAAAATAAAATCACCTCTCCACGCACTTTTTTGAGTAAAACTTTTGTCACTGCGTTGTGACGTATGCTTCTGTCACAACGCACCCTCTTAGTGGACTATGACCGTATGGATGTTTGGCAAGTCCCTCGGTGGACCTCTAAACCAAAAATCAGCCTGATTATTAGTGATTTCTAAGCGATTCCTTTGAAGTTATTTTCATGGGTTGATTTTAAAGGTAGGAATTTGAGCATTATTGAGCGTTAGTTGGGTGCAAAGATCCAAAAGTTGTAAATCACTACTCAGGCTAATTTTTGGTTTCTAGGTCCTCCGAGGGACTGGCCAAACATCCATATGGTCAGCGTCTACTAAGCAAGTGCCACGTGTATCGTATTTTGCATTGTAACAGAAGCTTCTGTCACAACTCTGTGACAAGTTTTACTCCACCTTTTCTCTTCTCCTGACTCAGTGTTTTAGATAGAGAAGGTACACTTGAGATCTTGTCAAATGCGGAAGCACATTTTTGTTACTCACAGTGACCGCATGGATGTTTAGCCCACCCCTTAGAGCAACTCCATAGTCTCCATTTTTATCTCTAAAAACACATTTTCTTTTAAAAGTACAGGACACAACTGGTATTAAAATTTTACATAACACAAGAAAAGGTTAAAGTGGGAATTTTATTCCTTGAACAGTAATGGAGACCTTTTACAGACCCACAGGGGTCTCCAGATTTGGAGACTCAAAATGGGGTCTCTAGAATAGAGACCCTTTTTAGAGTACGGTTGGAAGGTGCCAACTCTCCATTTTGGAGAAATAGAGCACGGTTGGAGATGCTTTTAGTAGAAATTCATACCAAAAATCAGCGTGTTAAATGATTTTTAGCCATTGATTTTAGTTCTCAAAAAAGTGAGTGAATTCAACGGCTATAAGAACGCCTTAAAAGTACTAGAATCTAATTGTTAAAGATTATCAATCAGGGTGATTGTTGGTGTGTATATCCACCAAGGTGTGGGCTAAACATCCATGCGGACAGTGGGCCCAGATGACAGCGGTGAGTAATGAAAATCGTGCTTCCGCATTCGAAAAAGTTTCAGGCATACCTTGTACATCTTTTTGAAAAGAGAGATTTTAGATAAGATTTTCTATTATATAGAATTAAAATTTTAACTAAATATTATTTGTAATAATATATTAAATATTAAAGTCCCCATTTAGCGTTTACGCCTTAGGCCCCAATTTGTATCGAGACGGCCCTGGTGTGGATAGTGGGTATCTCAATTGTTGCCTTAAGAGCACATGTTGGTGCATTCCATGGATTTCTGAGAAGGAAAATGCTAACATGGAAAATGAGAAATTGTGAGGAAAAACAAAATCATAATCACAGAAAAATGGATGGGGAACATTGCAAATGCTTAAAACTTTGTGGAAAAACAGAATTGTAAAAGTCCAAAACCAAAAATTCAGGTTATGAGGTTACCCTAGCTATATCAACACTGGTAACAATTTACAACTTTAATGGTAAACACAAAATTTCACTCTTGAGTGCAGCCCCTCCAATTGGAAATGAGGTTAAAGCTTTGCTGTAAAAATCAAATAACCATTACTTTGCTTCTGAAAAACAGGGTCTTCAACAAGGCAAGGGTTGAATACCCTTTCAATTACTTTGCTTCTGAAAAACAGGGTCTACAAATACTTGAATAGTGTTGCAAATTTGCAATCTACCGTGTCAAGGGTTAATCCACTCATGAAAAAAAAGATTGGAATACCGATTTGATTGTCAATTTATACTTTTATATGCAGCTCGCCTAAATACGGTGAGGATTTTCTCTGTATGTGTGGCGTCGTTTAAACTACAAGAAGTAAAAAATTGATATTCTTGACCACTGTGATTGAACCCAGCTCGGCAGCTCGTAAAACACATAATGCTTTCTTTCAATTTTAGCAAGAAATATATCCTAACATATCCGAATGCTTTGAAGTATGAACATTCATTCCTAAAAAAAAGATTAAAATGCACCGACGCAGTAGAATGCAAATTTGAAACACTATTCAAGTATTTGTAGCATTTGATCTCTACGCATTATTACATTTTAATTATATTAAATCTATTCATTCAATCATTTCTATCTGGATCTAACCTTATAAGTAATTCTAAGCAGAATAGAATGAAAGGAGTAGTTAAAAAACAAGAAAATGGGAACAAAATAAAAACCCTAATCTTCAATTATGGAGGCGAAAGACGAGCTACCTTTGTTGTTGTTATCGCCGTTTTGTGGGGTTCCTTGAGAGTCGGTTTTTGAACAGCGAGGTTCGAGAGACGAAGTAGAAGGTCTCTGTTTCCTCGATCTCGACCACAACCTTCGTGATGTTGTTACTCTTCCAAATTGAAGATCCATACACACAGACTTCGATATAGCTATTGGAATTAGAGCTCGTGCAGGCTATTAATCTCGAAATCTCAATGGAGAGAACAAAGTAACAAACCCACAAACCCCCCCTCTCTCTCTCTCTCACCTTCTCTCTCTCTCTTATCAGACTGGAAGAAGAACATAAGCCTCACATACATCCACAGAGGACGCAAACGTGGCGTATTGGTTTGTTTATGGGACCTACCATCCAATTTGGAAGAACAGAATATATGACTCGCATTCACCCACGTCATCATTATTCATGAAGGAACAATAAGTTGATTTGTGGGACCGAGTTCATTTTTGGTCACTAAAGAAGCGACCCATCTCAATTATTAGAGCCTCCGTACTTGACACGTACACATTGTAAACTATATTTTAAATTTTTGAAAATGGACTCCACTTTGGGAGTAAAACTTCCATCACACGAATTTGTAAATCACACAAAACACAGCCAATGAGTTCTCGGCACGTACACAAGTGCTTTGCAACGTAGCCATGTACACAAGTGCGTGCCGAGAACTCATTGGCTGTGTTTTGTGTGATTTACAATTTCGTGTGATGGAAGTTTTACTCCCACTTTGGTTGGTGCGTAGGCCTATTAAGCAGGGAATTTTCGTGATGCAGCGAAGTTCCGTGCGTGCCTCACCGTTTCGTCGTCCACACAGACCAACCATCCTGAGTGTGACAAGGATCAGCCAGATTGAGCAAGTATATGATGCATGCTGTTGCATCATGTGCTGATACGTGTGTTCCAGTCATTGATCCGATCCGCTCAATGAGTGAGTCATCTCTTTGGTAGATTATTATCCAGAAACTATATTAATTAGGGAATTGAAAAGGTTCTATATATGGTTCATCTAGACTTTTCCTCTGGATGGGCACCCTCTCATTGCCACGCGAGGGCGACGTTTCCAATCTAGACCATCCATCATATAGAACCCTCTCATTGCCACGTGTCAGGGAGCCGTTGGGCTGAAATTGAGGGAGAATGAGGTGAAGATTCGTGGAGCTCTTTTCGCGGAGTAAAACTCTATCACAACGTTGTGACATATGCTTCTGTCACAACGCACAATAAGGAGCCACGTGACACACTCTTAATGGACGCTGGCCGTATGTATGTTTGGCCAATCCCTCGGTGGACCTGTAAACCAAAAATCAGCCTGATTAGTTATTTCTAAGCGATTCGATTGAAGTTATTTTCTTGGATTGATTTTAACGGTAGGAATTTGAGTATTACTGAGCGTTTTTTGGGTGCAAAGATCCAAAGGTTGTAAATCACTAATCAGGTTGATTTTTGGTTTGCAGGTCCACCGAGGGACTGGCCAAACATCCATATGGCCATCGTCCACTAAGAGTGTGCCACGTGGCTCGTATTATGTGTTGTGACAGAAGTTTTACTCCCTGGTTTCGGTCACCAGCATCTCAGGCACATTCTTAGAGACCACTGACCGTACGGATGTTTGGTCCATGTACCTTAAGAGTACATACCAAAAATTGGTGGATTGGCGATTTCTAGCCGTTTATTTTGAGTACTCCAAAAAATGTTATCCGTTGATCTTAGTACTCAAATTAATGATTGAATACCTCGGTTGATAACCAACCCGTGAAAAAGACTAATATTCGACGGTTAGAACTCACCAATCAGGCTGATTTTTTGGAATGTAGGTCAACTCCAAACATACATACGGTCAGTGGTCTCTCTAAGAGTGTGCCCTGTGGCTCATATGGCCGTTCAGGAGATGTTCGTGACAGAAACCAGAGACTCCCAATCTGTCACCCAAAGCTTCCTAGGGTTAATCATGGCATCTAATGAAACCCAGTTCCGAACTGTTTAGAAAATTTCTTTTTGTGGCATCCAAACTGGAATGCAGAGGAACATCATAGAACACCAATAAAATGTCCATTGGTACAGAAGGAAAAGAATTACAGCCTGAAATTTGGTTGCCTGGAGTACATAACCGGACAAAAATATGTGCCGGTTTGAGGTTACTGACCATTGGATTCAAGAGATCCAGTCCACGAGGCAACAATTGCGTGGATCTCTTGAATCCAACGGTCAAATGCCTTCAACTGCACATTTTTTACGGGTTATCCATGGGATAGCACAACTCTTCTATTTAACGCATTGTGTGTGCATTTATGCATTTTTCTGCAAACACATTATTTCCAATACATGCACCAGACAATATTTTGGCAACGTATTTTGTGCAAAATGCATTAAATAACACAACACATTAAATTTACGCAAATCCAAACAGTTTATGATCTATCCTGATTCAGCATACTGAACAAAACCTAACAGTCAACCAGTTTCATTTCATACCTACACAACTTAGCAAGATGGCAAGATGGCAAGACGGTCATGGAATTGAAAATTATGTTACCAAAGAGAAAATTTTTCTTAAGTGATACAGCGGAATCAACGACCACATAAACATAGTTGTTCAGATTAAAGACTCAGATTCATTACAATATAAGGAAACATCTTCTTTATAGACACCAGACATTTACATCCTTATAGGCCACTGAAAAGCGAAATCAGAGAATTCTTTACACCCAGTGATCCTCTGTTATCCCAACTTGCTGTGGCTACACTACTACAGAAAGCAAAACACCCCTTACAAGAACCACAGGAACTTTTACATTACAAAAACATAGTAAATATAGTTCATGTACATGTTCAGTTAAAGACCTCTGGGATTGCTTGGAATGGTGACTACTGGGGGGCCAAGGGCACACATCCAAGGCAGAACTGAGTTTCCGCCTTGAACTGTGTTTGGTCACCGTGTGGGGTCTGTCTCAGCATCCTCTTGCCCATTTCCCGCCCTTGGTGCCCTTCATTCAGCTCACTTTTGCTTTCTAAAAACTAAGTTTCAGCTTTTGCACAGCCCCAAGCTTTGCAGTGAAAAGAACCATGCAGGCTTGGAAGTAAGACCTAATGTTCGAGTGATGGTACAACTAATATATAATAATAATAATAATAATAATAATAATAATAATAATAATAATAATAATAATAGAGTTCTATATCCAAGCACCCCCTATAACTTTAAAATCGCCCTCATGTCACCCAGTAACTTGGGTAGGTATTTCCACATAAACCTAAACGTATTGTTTGGTATGAAAGAGAACTAAAGTGGAGGATGTTACATACAATTAGTCAGAGTAATCAGCAGCTCAACATGGTAAAAGGTCATTGTTCTGGTCTGTAACAACAGCTCCTGCTGGACCTCCTACTGCTTTGGTGTTCACGTCATATGATGATAGAACCTTCCTCTGCATTGACAGATAGAATCATCGGTTAGCCAAGGCTCCAGATGAACATGTACAGGATTCATGCATGCTCGGACACACGCAAAAGAAGAGCATAGTCAAAAACCTCATTCTCCATAAATTTTTGGAAATCTTGGGAAGTATTTTATTAGGAAAATATCAAGAAACTAAAATTGAAAAATAATAAAAAAACAGAAAAAAAATATATCTATATAACATAACAGGACGGTTGTCTCCCCCTCTTATCCGGGGCTTCATAAAGGATGGCCGAGATCTTATCACACCAAATGGACAGTGGATCTCAGCCACTCACACCCAATTTTGACAAACACTTTGTCAATGAGTGCCGTGGGCACGGGTCACCTACTATTTACCTACATATAAGGAATGAAATGGGTTGGATTTACATATAGCCCAAGGGTCAGGCTCAGGAGCCCCACTTCTTATGCCTCAAGAGGGGTGTTACCGTTAAAACGGATTGAAACGGCCAGGTCAAAAATGGAAAAAATAGATTTTAACGGAAAAAAGTGGTGCTGAAATTCAAATTTTAAAATTTTGAAATTTGAAAATTTAAAATTACAAAAAAAAAATATAATTTAACGGAAATTTAATGGTTTTCTTATACCCCTCTTATCTTATATGGCTTCAATAATGAGTGGCTGAGATCCACTATGCTTCATATCGATGGCTGAGATTAACTCCCACCCGATTTTGACAAACACTTTGTCGGAAAGTGCCGCAGGCACGGGCCACCCACGCATGTATCAAGACAACTCAGTTGTATTCTCTTATCTTATCCATCCATCTAATGTGGACTGTTAGATAAAGAGTGGTTGAGATCAAATCCATCGATTTAATGTGGACTGTTAGATTTCAGCCACTCAATCCGCCTCATTTGACCTCAATTTATTCAAAATTTAAATTTCAACACTGTTATTTTTTGTTATTTATGTTATTTTCCCATTTCTCCCTCTTTGCGTTACAATCCGTTACAACAGCCATTATAATGGAAAAAACGGTAACGCCCCAGTCCGTTATACCGTTTGAGTGCCGAAGGCACCCAATTTTTGCAAACGCTATTGTCGGAGAGTGCCGTGGGCATGGGCCATTTACTATTCTATATAACAAAACACATTGGCTGTCTCCCTACTTATACCTCCTCTTATAAGCATCAACAAAGAAATGCCGAGATCTAATCCTCCCTCAAATGGACGGTGGATCTCCGCCACTCACCTGATTTTGGCAAATTCTTTGTCGAGGAGTGCCGATGGCACGGGGCACCCACTAGTATATAATAAAAACCAGGAGACTTGAACATACTCTTCATTAAAAAAAAAATTCATAAAAGTCTTACAATATTTCTGATAGAATTTTATGAGAAATTTTCAAAAATGAAAAAGAACCTTCAAGATTATTGTGGATTATGTGAAAGACGCTAGTGGATGTAAATATGCTCGTATGTAATTTTTGTTATTTAATACAGCAGGTTGGGGTCTGGCCTAACCCCAAGCTTTCCCTTTCGAAAAAACAAAAGATACCTAATTCCTCACAAAAAAAAATTGTTGAAGTATTTTTGAAACACTGAAGAAATGGTAAGATCTCAGAAAATAGATGAGATATTTGAATGAGATATTATCACTGCTGATGTTAATCACATAAAAATTGTACTTTTGACACATTAAAACCAGTTATGCATGTGTCATAGCCAGGAAACTGTGTGAATCCTTTGACCTGAGTGCTAAAGGAACATTTAGACTCTAGATTGGGTTCTTAGACCCAACCCAGCATCAGAAATTATGAAGCTTGAACATCTGAATAGCCACCACAGAAAGCAGAAAAAAACTTGTATCCTCAAGATTCCATGAATTATCAAAAGTAAAGAGTTATTGGAACTACGAATGATACACAATATTATCAAGGAAATGAATACTTACAATCGGCTCAAAATCAGGGCTAGATAAGTTGATAGTGAGGTTTCTCATCAATAACGACACCTGCACAAGTCATCAAATAGATTTACATGTGCAACTAGACAATCATTTAAATTCAGTCACAAACAGCCATCATGTGACGAGATGAGGATCATTAAATGATTTCATACAGATCAAATGACAGCAGGCCATACTAAAAAGGACCATAAAACATGAAAACATATGAAGTGTGTGAAGCCATTGTTCTTCCTATGTTTAGAATTGCAAAATGTCAAACGCATTGGAATCTTGTCAAAAACAACTGTCTCAAAATTTTGTTAAACTACTCTGTGGCCTTTGGCTAGTGATGATTGGATGTCATTGTTTGCAGTTAACCCTAAATAATTTAGATGTCCCCAAATGCATCTTCATGACAATTGATAGTTTTATAAAACTGGATTTAACTGCTTTTTACACCGATACTAACTGCACAATGCAGAAGTCATTTGCAAATTTAACCAAGCATAAGAACTATCAACTCGCTACCAACATTTGCTGAAGAGAGCAATACTGAACTCTCTCAGTCTGTGTATTCTTAACCATCTGCACCTTTCACTCTACATGCAGCAATGGAGAAAGCAGATGTACACTTTTCTCCAAAAGATAAAGAAAGAAAAAGAAGAAAAAAGACTTCGCAGTGTTGTTGGAGTGTGTTGTGTGGCTGTGTGGCCAGCACTCCGTCTGTTTTAGACCCATGGACCCTCTTATATACATTGTTACGCCTCTCTCTAGCAGCTTAAACTTTTAGAGTAAAGTGACTGTCAACATGGTATCAGAGCAGGGAGGTACCAGTAGGTCGTGGGTTCAAGTATCCCCGGCAAAGTTCTGAGGGGGGTGTTGTTGGGAGTGTGTTGTTTGGCTGTATGGCCAGCACTTTGCCTGTGTTAGACCCCTGGACCCTTTGATATTCATTGTTACGCCTCCCTCTAACAGCTTAAGCTTTTAGAGTAAAGTGGCTGTCAACACGCAGTTCAAACTAGATTTCATCGAGGTTCTTTGCAGTCTAGACAGAATCCAAAAGATGGACTCATGGACTTATAGTCGATGTTACATGGATTCGGATACGGAATCTTTGTGTGACGTGCTAGAGTCAGAATGTCAGATTCATCAAACCATATAACTCCAGACTTGCCAACTCGTATGTACAACACGTGCGCATGTAATAAAAGAAACTAAAACATAAAGGAAATGTATGAGAAGAAAAGATTATAGTAAGATTTCTACAATAAAAGAAACTAAAACATAAAGGAAATGTATGAGAAGAAAAGATTATAGTAAGATTTCTACAACTATTATATAATTTTTGTAACATATAAGAATATAGACTAAAAAAATAACATAAACATTACAAGTTTATAACAATATATATTATACAAAGTATCCTAAGAGTCTGATTTCGACTCCTGCAACTTGCGAGTCCAGATCCCAAGGGGAGAGTCCAGGTAACACTGTATATTGTACATGCAGTTGCAAACTGGATCCTCCACCCTTCCTTTTTGTGGTTGCTTTTTATCGTTAACAGCACTGACAATAACTGAGTTTAAACTTTTATTTTACATTTTTCATCACTATTTTCTATTTCTAGAATGGTTTTGTCTTATGCATGCATGCTTTTGTGTTGCTCCGGAAGGACAATACTTGCAGACTATGCTATCAGTTCTAGATAATATACAAACCCTCATATATCTTTTTCCCTTCAGGTTTCACATATTTATCATTTGAAAAATTAGCACTCAAAGCTATGAGACGCCGTAGGTAATTTGCTGGCATTGTGGAATATAGATCAGAAAAATTGAAAATAAGTTCGGAGAACTCACAGTTTCAAAATTAATGGGATCCATCTCTTTGAGCTTCTGCACATGACCTTTAGTGTCTGGATCGAAGACACTCCCAATGAAGCTATATACTTCAGCAAAGTCGGGTATGCCTGCAAAATAGAGGTACGATGAAGGTCAGCCAAAAGAAACGGTAAATTTGGGGCGGGGGGTGATAAACAGAAAGCATCACAAAATGGTGCATTAGAGGAGAAATTGTTAATACAACAAATGGGAATCTTTAAAATATTTTAAATCATTTCTAATAATTATGACACAGTTAAAGGGTAAAAAAGGAAAACAACCATCAATTGATTTATACTAAACTCATCCAAGGTTAGATATAATTACAATTTATTTGTTAGAACACCAGCAAGCTACCGTTTCTTGTAATTGTTAACGCTCCAATAAACTTTCATTCATGTACTGTTGACTATGATGATCTGTTTAATAAACTGACGAGAAAAAAACTAATTCATTCATGTACTGTTGACTATGATGATCTGTTTAATAAACTGACGAGAAAAAAACTAAAAAGTCAAAAAATTAAAAATCACTAATCCCGGTGTGACTAACAAGTAGATTCTGTTCGGCACTGCATTTTACAATGTAACAGGACAAGTGGATATAACACTCAGATTATTATGTGAATGATTATTCCATGTCATAAATACATAAGACACTCGACAACATATCTGCTATTCTGCTTAGTACTTCATTACTTCATGTTGATTAGATATGTCTCATTTTAGCTACAGATTTGATGATGCAGTATAGTTCTGGTAATTTGTGACAAAGAAAGAAGAATTTGCACTCAACAAGAAGAGTACCGTGAAGTAGACAATCTTGCTTCCCTTGCTTTGGTATGTCACAACTGAGCAATGTTCTATTTGAGCTTTCAATGGCACCAAAGCTGCCGTTGCCCATCCTTGCTTCCCCAATCGACTCAATATCACCTGAATCAGTGACGTTCATAATAAGCACTGAAAATATCCCTCTAAAAGAAATTATTTATCTAAATTTATTCTATAAATCCATCTAGAACATTAAAGCACAAATTTACAAACACATTAAAGAGCATATGCATGCCTTCAACTCCATGAAGATTGGTGTATTCATCTTGGGAGGGCACGTTTCCACTTGATGCAGTATTTATAAGCACAGATGTGTCATCCCATGAGGAATATCCAGGTGCAAGGCAACTCAATATGGAAGGATAAGCCATGGATGCTTGCATTGGAACTAAAGCTGCCAATTATGCCAAAGATTAGCAAGTCAGTATATGACTTTCATTTAAATCCTGCAACAAAAATTCTTAGGCTTGTAATTAAGACAAACAAACCATTTTTGGATGCCTTCTGTGGGTAAGGATGAGCAGCTTTGCGCTTGGGGCGAGGTGGGGGCACATGAGCTATTGTACCATTCTTTTGAACCTTCAAAAAGTATTTCTGGGCATGACTCCGTATCTGCAAATGGGAAATGTGGGAGACATGACAAAACGAATAAATGTCTATTCATAAAGACACAATACATGAAGCAGAGTTGGAGAAAAAAATTCAAAGAGAAAAACCCAACAATGTTAGGAGTACGAAAATCCATGAAGCTCCTATGTATACAAAGAGACGTTAGAGTCAGAAATTTTGCCTAGAAGAAGAAATAAATGTTCCAAGTTCCTCATCATTCTCAATTAATGGAATATCAACCGAATGAATGGAAAGAAGAAAACAGCAATGAAGCATCAGATACATCCATAAATAGATCAGAAACAATCTCTTCAGATGGCTTGTTTTAGAAGTTAATGGTATGGATCTTTCAAAAATAGTGCTTAGTTTGGCTCATGACAAACCTTCACATTTTGAAAACGTGTTGACCTTGCCAAATTCAGAATAACTTAAGAATTAAAATATACTAAAATATTATAGCACTGAAAAGTACCACCAACATTCTTTCATTATATGGCTCATAAACCTGACATTTTGTAAGGACATTAGAAGTTAGAACTATAGATATCATTTATATTATTTCCTGTGATACAGTATCATTATACTAAATACAAACATATTGATATATAATCATTTTGATGAAAATATATTTCACATGGACCACTAGGCCAGTTAGTCCCGGTGGCCTTTGCCCACAGGTCAAAAGTGGGATATATATCCAGGGACACTTCACAACTGGGGACGTCTGCACCGGCACAGGATTGAACCCATGACTTTCCCAATATGAGGGATCCACATCTCAACATCCTACCAAGAGGAGCTTGAGTTAAAATAGAGTCAGTCATGTATCAGACTCAAGATGGCTATTACACTCTTGAGTAGTCAAACTTGACTCCATGTATCTAATAGAATGTCAAAATACGTTAAAAATGCATCATTGAACAAAAATTTACACGGACATCTTATGTAGCATATGTTTGTAATGAAATCTTGGGAAAACCCCAGTAAAATTCTATGTAATATAAACTTATTTCTATCTGCTATCTATGTTTGAGGTTCCAACACCCCAATATTTACATCTATTGTAGCACATCCACAACTACAAATACATTTTTCCTTATAACATAAAATATTGTTAAGCCGGGAGGAAGTAATTTTTGAAATGGACACCCTATGACAGAAAAAAGTACCTGGATTACTGTCTTTGAACCAACAAAGTCCTCAATTTTCTTCCAGTCACGATCAAACCTGAATTAGACAGAAAAAAAATATGGCAGAATTGAGAGTCAGTATGACTTATATGCATGAAATGTTTTCAAAAAAAAAAAAAAAAGTCCTGTTGGCTCCACATTGTACCAGTAACCAGTGCAAGAAAGAAAAACAGAGCAACTTTAGCAAAAAAAAAAATCATTATAACAAAAGGGCCGATGCACAAGACACTAGCTGAGTTGAAACTAGTCATCTGAGCAAAAACTAGCCATACTCAACTACCAACGACTCTGCTATGTCTAATGAAACACTCCGAAACATACAGTATCGGATTTTGGGAGAGTTGACTCTGTCTGAACTGAAGAATCAAAAACTTAATCCTGACCATAAAAAACTCAACATAGAAATGGATTTCCCCTAGAACATAACCGAAGGCATAGTAGTGGTAGTACAGATCTACATAAATTCTCAAAAACCCTCCGAAACGTATTTCTGAAAGCTAGCAGTTAATTGATTTCATTTGAAATACTAAGCAGCAAAAGATAGCGAAATTCTTGAGAAACTGAAACAAAATAGAAAATGAAAACAAAGAATAAACCCTAATTCCATGAGAAATAAAATCACAACCGTCTGAATAAAAAAAGTTAGAGATGAAGACGAAAATTCTACAATTTTGTCCACTCAGGAATCAAACTCAAAAAACAAAACAAAACCAGAACCCTAAAAAACTCTCGATTCAAGTAGGGAAACAGAGATCTCCCGATAACAAAAATTCAAGCAGAGGATAGCTCACGAGAGATCGAAAGAACTTACAGTTGCAGAGCCTCGAGGAATTTATCATGTTCTTCCTCGGTCCAACTCTCTCTTGACTTGGTAATGGTGTAGGGTTTCCGTACTTTCTTGCCTGAGCCATCTGTAGGTGTAGATGCCGCCATGGATTGAGGGTTCGAAGAGCTCGAATTCATGTTAATGGAGACCCCACATAGACTCGAAAAGCATTGGAAGACGAGAGAGAGAAACTGAGACAAGTTTCTATTGAAAATGGCTTAAACTCTTGAATTTTGTGAGGTGAGGCTTGGACTTGGATCGGAAACAGAACGAGAGAAAGAGAAAGGTGGGTGTGAGCCAGTGAGGACAGGGAGAGTGCCCACCTTTCGCGGGCTGCGTATATATACGATGAGTAAATTTCAGCCATTCAATTCCTCGCCCGCCTGAGACCTTCAGCTACGCTAATTTAATCGGCTATTCCCTCCCTTCCACAAGTTTGTTATGAGTTCTATGTAACTCGTATACAAATAAAACTTATATTGACGCCCCTATCTATCGCAAATCACATATTGATCTGACGGTTTTAATTTCATAAAAAAAACCTCAAGTGAGGCTCACGTCTAAAAGAATTTGATCGGATAATCGCAGTTTATAACGGTTGGATTGAGTCATTTTCAAGGGTTGATTGTTAACTATGGGATTCGAACGTTATTTGGGATACTCGATTCAAAGGTAAAAAATCACCAATCAGTCTGAGTTTTAGTCCATAGTTCCATCTTGGGATGGGTCAAAAATCCATACGGTAAGTGATCTCTTGAGAGTATCCACGTGGCTCATAGTACGTCTGTGATCAAGGCGACCGTCAGGAAAAGGTACTCGCAATGTAACTCCAGAGATACCGAATGGGGGTGGTTAGGACGAGTTTGAAATGATCGTCCCCTTGATGATTTTGGTTGCCACGCGTAAGCAAGAAATTCTTCAGAGTTCTTGAGGTTGAGGAGCACGGGTCCCCACCACGAGATTTGGTGCTACGTGTGAGCCTCGGGCTCGGGCATCCACAGAAACACTTGCAGCTAAGAAACATAACGTGTATATAGGAGATTTAAAAGAGGGGAATTTTTGACGTACTCCCGTGTTGTGTTGAAAATTTGACATACCCCCGCCACACCGCGCGCACACACAATCTGAAAAAGCTGACAAACCTCCTATGACTCTGTCCACTGCCATTTGACCAGTGTTGACTCGAGTTGACTACAAAATTTTTATTAAATAACAAAAAAGCCCGTGAACCTTGGGCTCGGGCATCCACTAGTCCAAGAAAAACCTTCCTTGCAGTTAAGAAACATAATGTGTATATAGGAGATTAAAAAAAAATGGAATTTTTGACATACCACCCCCCTCCCTCGTGTTATTTTGAAAATTTGACACACACACCCCCCCTTAACAATTTGAAAAAGTTGACATACCTCCTGTGACTCAGTCCACTGTCATTTGACTAGTGTTGATTCAAGTAGACTGTCAAATTTTGTATTAAATGACAAAAACGTCTTTGTCTTCGACTTTGGAACAAGGGTTTGGGCCAAAATTCAAACCCCAAATCGAACGGTTGTGGTGGACGACCAGCCAAGAGACTCAAATGGGACGACCAACCCACGGAGTCTCATGGCCAGCCAACACCACTTCAGCAACAATTTAAAACTCAAGGTTAAAAAAAAATAAATACATACATAAAGCATACAATTTTATTTCTAAAAATTTCATTAACAAAAAATAAGAGTAATTTAGATTTTAAACTTTTGAGACATGGATTTGGGAAAGATGGGTTCTCTCAATTTTAAAGAGAAATCGCATTCCCTCATGAGTTTTAACTATTTTTATGTGATTTTTTTTTTTCAATCTTCGCTTAATTCATAAAAATAAAAATAAAATAAAAAAAACAACAACAAAAAATCTCAAGTTCACCAACATGGGTTTTTATTTTTATTTTTTATCTCATTTTTTCATATTTGATTTGGGGTTTGGGTTTTGGCCCAAACCCTTGTTCTAAGGTTGAATACAATGGCACTTTCGTCTTTTAATACAAATTTTGGTAGTCAACTTGGGTCAATGTTAGTCAAATGACAGTGGACCAAGTCATAGGGGGTATGTCAACTTTTTCAAATGAGGCGGGGGGGGGGGGGGGGGGGGGGGGGGGGTTGGGGGGGGGGGGTGTGTCAAATTTTAAAAATAAGATGGGGGCTATGTCAAAAATTTCCTAAAAAAAGGGTTAGGCTCCTGTGATCACCCTAAAATGATGGGCTCTCGTTGCATGACACAATATGAGTCATGTGGCACACTCTTAGAGGACTCTAACCGTATGGATGTTTGGCCAATCCCTAGGTGGACCTACAAACCAAAAAGCAGCCTGATTATTGATTTTTAGGCGTTGGATCTTTGTACCTCAAATACTGCTCAAAGTCTCACAATTGAGATCAACCCATGAAAATAAGTCCAATCCAACGCCTACAAATCATTAATCAAGTCAACCAGCTAATCCGTGCCCTAAAACAAAAAGGCCAGTGGTTTCATAGCCCCAATGGGAATCTTTACTATTACAAAGGGAGCCTTCAAAGCTAAAAGGATTGTTCACATTTTGCCACTTCATTCCATAAGATGCCCTCGACTCTCTTTACCTTAAAGATAACAACAAAGGGTAGATACATCTTTAGTATCTTTATTATTAGAAAGCAATAATATTTTTCACTTTGTTTTTTTAAAAATGCCCTCAACTCTTTCAAAACCCTTCCTACTCTCTTAAAACCTTTCCCACTTTCCCATAGGAGGCACATGCTATATACATGTATAATGTTTGCGGGTTTATCTTTGAAAAAAAAAATTGAAAATTAAATGGCGTTAGCTTAGGACTCTGGGGTGAGTCTCATTATAACGGTAAGAAGGAGATTCACCTAAACAAGAAGAATTATTTTAATTAGTTTTTTTCATTAAGATTTTATCTTTCATTGGGATTTTATTTTTGTTCTACTAGTAGAATTGAGAATTTAAATTGTAATAGGATTTATAGTTTATTTGTAGATGGATTAAAAATTTAAACCTATAAATATAGGTATAGGGCTATAAACCAAGGACAATATGAAGTTGAATGAATTATTTTCTTTGAGAAGCTTAAATCACTCCTTTAATTGTGGTGATGACTTCGTTGTTCTTGAGGTAGTGCAGATTCTACCTATTATTGGTGGTGTAATCTATTCTATCAAAATCATCGCATAGTGTTGATTCCACACAAATATCGACGCTCGTAGCATAGGGTCCCTCCTCTATCAATTGGTATCAAAGTCGAAATCCTAATATACATTCGGGTTAACTAATTTGCCATCATCGCGCCATTGCCATAATCATTGCCTTCCGCATCATCGTTAATTTCTTCAAGCTTGTTCCAAGTTCTTAGTACCATTTGTACAAATAAGAATCCCCTTCCATAAGCCACTAATGTTGGTTTCGGTATTAATGTACCCAAAACTACAACATATTAAGTTCGGGTATGATGGTTCCAGAATTTATTTGTTCAAGTTCCTAAACAAGTGGATTTAAGCAACTCCAACCCATCTCTATATTCAACTCCAAATTTGGAGCCAACCCCCGTATATCTATTCCTAACTCCAAATATGGTCTATTCTCTGGCTCCAAATTTGGAGATATGCTTTTGCTTTTTTTAAATTTTTTAAATTTTCATCTTTACCTTTTTTACTAATCTTTTGAATAAATTTAATTCCTTGTGTATCTCTTTTTAAAATACCTATTGTATCATTCTAACTTCAAAGATGTGTTTCTTTGGGAATAGGAGGGTTGGAGTTCAACACTTTTCGAAGGGTGTCTCCATCTTTAAATATGGAGAAGATTCTTTTTTGCAGCTAAAATTTGGAGACGTTGGTTGAAATTGCTCAATATTTGGTTTTTCCATTGAATATTGGGTACTAGTGTGTTGTACAAAAAATGTGTAAAAAATAAATATATAAAATAAATTTCACACTAAATTGTTGAAAAAGCTTGACATTTTTATCATTACCATATGTGTTGATTTTAGATCCTATTGGTTTTGGTTTGGTTTGAATATTAGTGTACCAAGAACCGAAACCTATTACTTACTCCGGTTCTAGATTCTATCGGTTCTAGGTCTTTTTGGGTTCAATCATGGTTTGAACTTCGAACTTTAGAAAACAACCATTATAACGAAAATAACAGCTGTAATAATGTTTTTTTTTTGTAATAATTTTTTTTTGTAATCAAACGGCTGTTACGATGGTAATGCTAACTCTATTATGTTATTTGAAAAATAATACCCGAATTCCAAGAAATGGGCTTATTGTTATAACGGCTATTATTTTTGAAAAAAAAAACATTTTTTTTACTGTTATCAAGGTTATTTAAAAAAGTAAAGAAAAATGTTCTGACCGTTTTTCTAACACAAAATGTGTCTATGGGATAATGGTAATGTTAAGCGAAAGTAATAACGCAACAACAGACCATTTAAAACATTTGTTCGGTTATGAAATAAGTAGTCCTAGAACTGAGATGAACGGGACAAATTCCTTTGGGATGTCGTCCGTTGATTCTCTGAACAACCCGATTTATACGATTTAAACTCTGTGACAACGGATTGCAAATCACACAATCACAAGCCAATGAGTTCTCGGCATGCACACTTCAAAACAAAAGCACATGTGTACGTTGCAAAAAGCACTTAGGTACGTGCTGAGAACGCATTGGCTTGTGATTGTGTGATTTGCAATCCGTGTGACAGAAATTTTACTCCATTTACACCTTTGTTGCATAAGATGCTGCTTCAACCAAACACCCTCTAGCAGGGGTGTTAATGGGTATCCAATTACCCAACACCACCAAATTAACCAATTCCATACCCTACAATATCGGCGCATCCATGTTATCTCAAACCCGAAACTAGAGTTGCAAACGGGCCGGTCATGAGAGTTTTGGGCCTGAATTTGCATAACGGGCCACATGCTCAAGCCTATTCAAAATTTAACAAAATAAAGGCCAGATCCAGCCCATCTGCAACCCTGACCAAAACATTCGACCATAACCTAGCTTTCCGAATAGAAGGGTGTTTTAGTAATTCAAGCTGCATTTCCACTATATATAAACATCAAAACCCTAGGTTCCTCTCTCTAACCTTCGTCTTCCCTCTCCCACTAAACCCTAACTATCCCCACTCCATACCCACTAGCTCCTTCAATGGCTGTTGCCGCGGCCCGACCACTGGTCACCGTCCAGTCCTTGGAGGGCGACATGGCAACCGACGGAGGCAACTGTCTCCCCCTCCCCGATGTCATGAAGGCTTCGATCCGTCCCGATATCGTTAACTTCGTTCACGCCAACGTCTCCAAAAACCGCCGTCAACCATACGCCGTCAGTAGACGCGCTGGTCATCAGACCTCCGCCGAGTCCTGGGGTACCGGTCGTGCCGTCTCTCGTATCCCTCGTGTTCCCGGTGGTGGGACCCACCGCGCCGGTCAGGGTGCCTTCGGTAACATGTGTCGCGGCGGACGCATGTTCGCTCCGACAAAGATCTGGCGCCGTTGGCACCGCAAGATCAACGTCAATCAGAAGAGGTTCGCCGTGGCTTCTGCCCTTGCAGCATCGGCCGTTCCGTCAATCGTCCTCGCCCGAGGTCACCGTATCGAGAATGTCCCTGAGATCCCTCTCGTTGTTGGTGATTCAGCTGAGGGTGTGGAGAAGACATCCGCTGCGATCAAGATCTTGAAGCACATCGGTGCGTTTCCCGATGCCGAGAAGGCGAAGGACAGCCACTCGATCCGACCGGGCAAGGGTAAGATGAGGAACCGTCGCTACATTTGTCGCAAGGGTCCACTGATCGTGTACGGTACAGAAGGATCAAAGCTCGTCAAGGCGTTCCGTAACATACCCGGAGTTGAGGTCGCCAATGTCGATAGGCTTAACCTTCTTAAGCTTGCCCCCGGTGGCCATCTCGGTCGGTTCATCATCTGGACCAAATCCGCTTTCGAGAAATTGGATTCAGTCTATGGATCGTTCGATAAGCCATCGGAGAAGAAGAAGGGCTATGTTCTGCCGCGGTCGAAGATGGCTAACGCTGACCTATCGAGGATCATCAATTCGGATGAGGTTCAGTCGGTTGTGAGGCCGATCAAGAAGGACGTCAAGAGGGCGCCGATGAAAAAGAACCCATTGAAAAACTTAAACACTCTCCTGAAACTCAACCCGTACGCGAAGACTGCTAGGAGGATGGCTCTTCTTGCTGAGGCTCAGCGTGTTAAGGCCAAGAAGGAGAAGCTCGACAAAAAGAGGAAAGTGATCCCCAAGGTATATCTACTAACTTATATTAGCGATCTTAATTTCAATTATGCGAATTTGTTCTCAAGTTCATATGATACACTTAGAATATCTGTCCATTTATTTTGTTTCTCTCCTGTGGCAAATTTTAATGATAGGATAATAAAAACATTAGATTATATGATATCTTGTGGCTCGCTGTGCTTGGGAGTTTATTTATTTTGTTTTTCACCTGTTATCTTGTGAATAATATGTAATGTAAACTCAAAAGATAATGAATAATACTGTCAGTGTTAGCCGCATAATGCATTTTGCTAGTTTTTACCTCGATCTTCTCTCTATCTAATTTACTTTCTATAACAAATATGGGTTTTATAGCTGTATTAATCTTTGATTATCCTATTGTTAATGAATTACAAAAAACGTAGAAGGATGAATATTTGCTTTGTTTTAGCCCAGATAATCATAGCAAAGAAGGAAATTATATTAAGTAGCTGAAGTGAATAAGACATAGGGACTGGTTGGTAAAGCATTGCTGGCAGCAAACTCAAACAAGTTTAAAACTTGCCACCAGAGAATGCTAAATCTTAACATCCGTAAATTTGATCTGGCTTGATATTTAGTGGAAAATGCAGAAAAAAGCAGTTCCCAAATGTTGGGAACTGCAGTGGTTATCAAACGCAGTTTGTGCCGCAAATTATGAACTTGCCCAACTTTAAAGCCATACCTGAGTTCCCAAACAGCCCCCTATGTCTCAAGATTGTAACCATACTTTTGTTATCCTTCTTCTTTGGTCTAGTACCTGACAATAGTGGTCCTTGATGTGCATTTGGGTACAGAAGGGGGAGGTTCATGAATGTGACCCATTCATTCAAAAGGCCATACTTTGGAAACAGAGGAATTAGGCATGATTTCATATTTTTATTTAGATGTTGATTTCATCGCTCTTTGTTCTGCCACTATTTGTGATCCATCTCACTTTTTGAAGATGGCTGATGGTGGTTCTATTATCTACTATGTTAAGATTTTTTTGGAAGGTTGTTTTCCACCTTTTATTTAATTCATCACTGCAATTCTTGAAATATGTTGCTTTCATATTTTCTTCTTTCAATATAGTAAATGACCATTTCCCAAACCATATGTGCTGGTAAACATATGATCTTGGTTGACCAACCGATATTTTCCTCTTGGAGGGAAATCATGAATCATACTTGTCTTATGATCTTTTATTTTTTATGCCCCTGGTACAATTGCAATGCTGCTGAGTTACTGAGCTCTGTATTTTTGTCATAAGTTTGTCAATATATGGAAATTCTTTATGCGGTTTTGTAACTCTCATATTCATGATGTAGCCTTCTGTTATCACCATTCATTTGTATGTGACGTAATCATCACGTTTCCCAGTGCTGTTAGATTGTATATCTGTCCAATTTTCCACTCTGGTATCGTGGTCAGTTTCTCTTCTGTGCCTAAACTTTTATTGCTCCAGTAGGTGTTCAAAACTCCAAATCTTGATTGCATGTGAATTGAGACCATTAGATTATCTCGTGTCGAACAAATGTGTAAAAAACATGCCGTTTCTTCCCATGTATATTGTGTCCATCTCTTCCTAGACTTGGTTTTGTATATTGGGTGCATATATTGATGGGTTTTCGGTGATACGAACTTCAATTATTAAAAGAAAGCTTGATGATCCCGTGCCTTTGCTTTTGTCATGGAGATGTGTTATTAATGGTGTCTTTTCTTTTCTCCCACTTGGTAGGAGGAGGCTGCTGCGATCAGGGGTGCAGGCAAGGCATGGTACCAGACAATGATCTCAGACAGCGACTACACCGAGTTCGACAATTTCTCAAAGTGGCTAGGCGTTTCCCAGTGATCAGTTTTTTCTTAATTTCTGCTGTAGGAATTCTCTTCGGATCATATTTTGTTTTTGTACTGGATTTGCTCTTGGAGTTGCTTATTTTTTCATCTTCCATTTTTAAGTTAGAATGGTGCTTAGGAGGGAGGGGAATGACTGCAATAAAAGACAATGAGTTTTGGTACATTGGTCTGACCCCTCCCTCTTTTTTCTTCATCTTCTTTGGCTTGGTAGAGAATGTTTTTAGTCACAGAGATGCAATTAAAACATTTAGCATGAGAAAAGTTTGTTTGAATCAATTCTTACACCTCTAGTTCTTCCCAAGTGCTAAAAATGGATTGGCGATGCCCTTTTGACAGGAATGGTGACTTTGATTGCAGATTTACACATTACCCTTGATATTTGGTATTGTGCAAATCATCAACCCCACATATGTCCCTTCTTTTTTGCCAGATTATTATCCACATCAGTTTTGTGATTTGTGATTTATATGCAAATTGGATGCAATGCACTCACTTGCCACAGTTTTGGGATTACAAGTGATTGGTTGGGGGCATGCAAGTAGTTGTCAAGACCAACTCTGCATCCCAGTGCACTCCTGTGCAGCAAACCACCAGGCAGGGCCCCTAGATGTTTTGAAACTTGCTTTTCTTCTAGTATTTTCTACTGATTCATTATGATTTTCCATTTTTAAATATTTTGAGCTTGTACTGCTTGGTGGGATTGATGTTTAGGGTATGGTTGACATGATTTATAAGAAACTTGATCCTTAATTACTGGTCCGCCCAAAAAAAGTAATTGAGCATTTAGTTAGGGGTAGGTTGTTGCTGATCCAACAAAAGTTTAGGTGGTAATCTTAAGATGTCACATTATGTAGTTGTGCATATTCACAAGCATGATATATCAAAGCCTTGAGGTACGCAACATCTGGGTGGTTCAGATCAAAAGATTATCCCTTCTAGGTGCAGAGACAGAAGAAGGCTGAACCCCCTTGGACCTGAATCACAGTGGTTCTACATGAAGAGATGGGGAGGGGTATTTGGTGACTGAGTTTCAAGTTGTCCAGCAGAAGAACGACCGTACAAGTGTTGCTAGTGAAATAAACCTTTTCATGGGATTTAGCTAGTGCTGCATATCATTTGCAATAAGAGGATAAATAACAAGGTGGTAAATGACTTTATACCTGAAGTACCCTTCTATATATATATATATATATTTTTGACAAGTATAGAAGATTTATTAGATGAGACTTTTAGAGGCTGAGGGAGCCTACCAAAAACCAAAACACATTACAAAGAAAAGCAAATGCAACAACAACAACAAAAATTAGAGATAACCCAATCTTCCCAACCGTCTCCTCCTAGCTACTAATCCCTTCTCTTGCTAATCAAATCGAACCATTTGAACACGATGTCCTCAAATGAAATACCTTTACCTTCCTCGCACAACTTAATCTAAAAATAGACCAACACCGACACTTTGACTTCCAACAAAATCTATTCCATCTGAAGACTTTTACTGTCAAACACCCTATTATTCCTCTCCATCCACAATCCTCATATATTATCGCTAATGGTGTCAAATCCCACATCCTCCTCCCAAGTTTGCCAAATCATTTCCCTCTCACCCTATTATTCCTCTCTCTCCACAATCCTCATATTATCGTTAATGGTGTCAAATCCCACATCCTCCTCCTAAGATTGCCAAATCATTTCCCTCTCACTCTATTATTCCTCTCCCTCCACAATCCTTATATTATCGCTAATGGTGTCAAATCCCACATCCTCCTCCCGAGTTTGCCAAATCCTTTCCCTCTCCAAGCAAGGAATAACTCCTTGATTGATTTGGGAAATGCCCAAGATACCCCAAACTCCCTGAGTAACCCTGTCCATATGAGCCATGCAATTTTACGATGTAGAAGCAAGTGATCAACTGATTCCTACTTTATAAACAAAGGGGACAATGATCCATAACTCTTACCCCTCTCTTCCACAAAAAGTCTATAAGTCGTAAATGACCACTAAATCTGTTATAAAATTTTTAAAATAATAAAAATAACTTTTAATCTTTATTAATTGATTTAAATAACAAAATTGTGAGGTCAACTAGTACAATTTTTGTTTCTCACCGCTGCCATTTGGGCCTGTTGACTGCATGGATGTTTATCCCACCCCCCTTGGTAGACATTCATATCAAACATCAGCTTGTTTGATGATTTTTTGCTGTTGGTTTTAGTACTAAAAAAATAGTTGAATCCAATGGCTAGAATCATGCCTTAAAAAGTACTAAATCTAATGGCAATAGATTACCAATCATGATTTTTGGTGTGTATATCCACTACCCACCAAGGGGTGGGCTAAACATCCATGCGGTCAATGGGCCAAGATGGCAATGGTGAGTAACAAAAATGGTGTTGGCTGATGCCAAAGGAAAAAAAGATGTAACAATGTATACATAATGCTTTTTGGTGCTATTTTTGCATACATAACACAGCGTAATTTTTGTTACTCATTGTTGCTTTCTAGGCCCACTGACCGCATGGATGTTTATCCCAACCTTTGGTGGATTTACACACCAAAAATCACCCTGATTTGTAATCTCTAGCCACTAGATTTTAGTATGTCTTAAGGCGTGATTGTAGCCCTTGAATTCAACCATTTTTTTTAGTACTAAAACCAACGGCCAGAATCATCAAATAAGCTGATAATTTTTTGTTATAAATGTCTAGCAAGGGTGGGATAAACATCCATGCGGTTAGTGGGCCCTGATGGAGCTGTGAGTAACAAAAATGCGCTTCGTCGCGCCAAAAAGCGTCGGTATACAAACCTTTTGATTTTGGACAGGCAGAGAATATTACACCTTACCGAGAGGCTCAACATATGGGCGGGAGCCGCGGGACTCATCATCAGGGCTCCCCCCAAATCCATGGTCAACATCTTGCAGCTCGAAACATCGTAACTGCCAAGGTAACTGTCAACAACGAACTTCTTTGTGGTTTTCTTTTGTTCATCCTTCTCTTCACTGATCAATTTTTATTTGAAATTTCCCTTATATTCTCTGTATCTTTTGGAGATTTAGGGTATTACAACTGAAACTCCGACTCCAGCTCAATAACGGCCTTAGTTAGAAGTTAGAACTAGAATAGGATTCAAGGGCCTGTTTGAATGTGCTGTGCTACTAGTTTTTGCTAAAAAAATTCAATAATGAGGATGTTGGGGGCTTGTTTTCAATTTTGGAGTGGCGGATTTTTCATACTCAAACTCCATTAATGGCCGGTTTCGGTGCTTTGGAAAAAAAACGAGCACTTCCTTGCACATCCAACGAAGCCCTAACTCTGCCAAGTCGGGTTGAGTAGCTTCTTGATACCCATACTCTCTGCAAGTATGCTAAAGAGATTAATATAAAAAAAAATAGAATATTCGATAACGAGGCTGGAGTCAATAGTTCGCAAGAAACCATCTTAAATGTTCAGTGGATTCCATCAAACACTAAACATGATTCAAACACCATAATAATTGTTTTTCCATGATTTTTCTTCCACTCGCTATCTGTATAACAATCACAGCGGTTGTCTCCCCCTCTTATAGGCTTCATATATCCAAGGGCCATATTAAACCTTACTTAAAATAAAATTTAGACGGTTGGATTAATTTAACAGGGAAATTGTCTCTCCACTTATACCCCTCTTATCGGCTTCACAAAGGATGGCCGAGATCTTATCCCCCAAATGGACTATGGATCTCAACCACTCACACCTGATTTTGGGAAATGCTTTGTAGCGGAGTGCCTCGTGCCCACCCACTATACATCTATATAACAACCCCCCCCCTCTTATCAGCTTCACAAAGGATGGCCGAGATCTTATCACCGAAAATATGGATGGTGGATCTAAGCCACTCACACCCAATTTTGGCAAACGCTTTGTCGGAGAGTGCCGTGGGCAAGGGCCACGTACTAGTCTTCTATAAATGAAGGGTTGTCGTATATTATTACCATCTCTAAATTGCTGCAGTTGGTTAAAGAAGTGATGAACTTAAAGTCATCCCCTACCTGAGTTCCCAACTGATTTGATCTAAAATTTTATCTGAAAAGACCTTGAAGCCATCCTAGATCCATTGGCATTGGCCTAGTGAAATCATAGTCATTAACATATATGTTTTCAAGTCCTGAAGCATTGGATAATGATATTTTAAGGTATGGTTGGCATCATTTATGAGAAACTTGACCCATTATTACTGATAAAAAAAACTTGAGCCTTAACTAGTACGGGGTTGGTTGTTGCTGATCCAACTGAAGTTTACATGGTACATCCTAAACTGTCACATTATGTAGTTACGCATAATCACAAACATGATATATCAAAGCATTGAGGTGCTAAAAGAAAAGCAGCATTGAGATGCAACATTTGGGTGGTCCAGATCAAAAGATTATCCCTTGTAAGCGCAGAGACAGAAGCCTGAACCATGGGACCAGAATCAATTTCTGCTGGCAGTGCAGTGGTTTTACATGAGGAGATGGGGAGGGATATTTGGTAACTGAGTTTCAAGTTGTCTAGCAGAAGAACAACCTGTACAAGTAGTGCTAGTGAAGTAAACCATTCCTGGGATTTAATTAGTGCTGCATAAACTATGAGTTGCATTGAAAAGGCTCTGCAATCTTGTTCATGCCCGAATTGACACCCCAAACTTGATACTAGGAACCAAAATCCACATTACTAAGAGGTGATTTTTTTTTTTTTTTGGTAAGTTAGGAAGTGAAGCTTTGTTTTTCTGAAGGACTGAATTTTTAGTTTTTGAGCTTCTTATTGCTTTCCTTTCTAGATTGGATCGCAATCAGGAGTGGTACCATTGCCTCTGAAAAGTACCAAAAAGGTCTCAACTTCTATGTTTGTTGTGTCCCAACTCCGACATTCAGTTGAATTACAAGTTTATGTTCTAATAAAGCACCAATTCCTTACTCATTTGCAATAACAGGATAATTAACAGGGGGGCAGCAAGAGGCATGTGTCTTTTGCTTTTTATTTTTTCAACAAAAACAAAAAATACATATTAATGGGTTGTCATAAAAACCCAGCCAAATGATGCCCTTTAAGATAAACAATTCTATCAAATTGAGTATGATTGTATATGTGATAGCATCTACTATACCAGGAATAACTCCTATGCCAAACAGCTTATAAAAAAAGAAAAAAAACTCTTTACGCCAAACCAACAAGTTGTAGTTGTATCCTGACAACAACTACGATAGGATAAGATGTGCCTTCATCAACTAATGGAGGTTTATTCTAGATGAATCCCAACCCCTTGATAATGATCTCTTATCCAATGCAATTCTACGATGACATCTTTCATGTCCATGCGCTCTGTTTGTGATTCCACAGAACATGTGACTCCGAGTCTTACAACTGAAACCAAACACTCCTGCATGCTACCTCTTCTGTCACTCCGGTTCCTTATGTTGATAGTTTCATCACGTTCTTGTAGGAGCATCTTTGGATCCACGATCTCCACCACTGCTCAGGCAAAGCCATTTTAGCGTAGTTATGAAGGCTTAGTCCATCTTGAAACATGTCATCTGTTGGTCTCTTCCCTGTAAACATCTCTAGCAAAAGTATCCCATAGCTGTACACATCTCCTTTCATGGACACCTTGCCAACCATCCCGTACTCTGCAAGTTATGCATCTTCTACTTTAGTATAATATGCAAGAGAAATTTTATTTAGATACTGGGATATTAGATAGAGATTTTAAAGTGAACATCTTGTCAAAAATAAAAATAAAATGTAAGGGGAATTATGCCTATTCTTTAACTCAAATACCTTTTAGATCTTAAGGACTGTATCTTATTTATTTAAGCTCAGAACCATGAATTTATATTCGAGAAAATATGGAGCACATGATGGAAAAGTCTGTAATCAGTTACAGCTAACAACAAGATAGATGACATCATCATTGGTTCTTACGTACAGAGTTTGCTTAATGCCAAGTGAAATTAAATTTAACTAAAAAACATGTTGAGCAAAAATGCCCTCTTATTGTGGTGAATGTGTAATGAATATATAACTATTTACAGGCAGATTATGTAGATAGATATTAGGTGCGTTTAGGTTTGTTGTCCTATCTGTGATGCTTTAAAATTACCTATACCTTCCTAATGTATGTCTGAAGGTTAAAGTATATAGAGCAAAGGAGTTAAATTCTTACCTGGAGCAACATACCCAATAGATCCTTTAAGTGCAACTGAGCTGGCTTGACTGTGCGCAGAATTATAGGAAGTGGTGGAGAGAAATTTTGCTAACCCGAAATCAGCCACGTGGGCTGTCATGTCATCATCGAGAAGTACATTGCTTGGCTTTAGATCACTATCAACAATTGTTGTCTGACAATGATGGTGAAGATAATCCAATGCGGAAGCAACATCAATGGCTATGTTCAGTTTTTGGAGAAGGTTAAGTTTTCTTGACTCATTCTGCTCATCCACTTCTGGATGTAACCACTTCTCTAGACTCCCATTAGGCATGAATTCAAAAACTAGGGCTTTGAAATCATTGCCTTTAAAGTCCACACTCGAGCACGAAGTTATGATCTTGAGAAGGTTTCGATGTTGAATATTTCTCAAGGCATTGCATTCAGACAGGAAACTCTTTGAAGCTCCTCGTTGTTGAAGGTTGAACACCTTCACTGCAACAATTGTTTCAACCTGTTCAAGAATTCCTTTATACACAGATCCATAACCTCCAACACCAATTAAATTTTCTGCAGAAAACCCATCGGTTGCTTTAAGGAGCTCTGTATAAGAAATCCTAAAATGCTGATAATCGAATGGCCATGTGGGAGAAGGCTTCTTTCTAGACATTCTTCTGTATCGCATGACAAAGAAACATGATAGCAGAATCAAACATATGCCCACAACAATTATCGGGGTAATAACTTTGGGTCTAAGAGACTTCTTCTTATTAGAGGCTTGGATTAGGCATGTAGGCAACTTCAATTCTAGTACACCTCCACAAAGCTTACTATTTCCAACAATTGAAATTGAACTTGCATTTCGAAAGATCCCGTCTTTTGGAACACTACCCTCAAGTTCATTGAAAGACAAATTCAAGTTACTTAGGAGAGGGAGCTCCCCTAGATATTTTGGAATATCACCTGACAACTTATTACGAGAAAGATCCAAATCTTTCATACCTCTTAAGGTGTTCAAAGTCTGTGGAATTGTTCCTTGGAAGAAGTTACCCTCCATGTAAAGGTACACTAAGGTCAAACAATTGCCAAGTGTGTCTGGAATAGCGCCCGACAATCTGTTATTAGAGATGTCTAGTTCCATAAGATTATTCAGGTTACCCACTTCTGATGGTAGGGAACCACTCAGAACATTATGAGCTAAGTTAAGGGAAATCGAAATGGAGGATAGGCCAACAACTTGCTTGGGTATTGTACCATTGAGGTTATTTCGAGAAAGATTCAAATATAACATCCTTTTACAGTTTCCGAGACTTGGAGGTATGCTTCCATGTAGTTTGTTTTCTGCTAAATAGAGGTGGTACAATAGAGTTAAATTACCGAGAGAAGGTGGAATTTGTCCTGACAATCTGTTCTTCCCAAATTCAATTGTTGCAACCTCAGAAGTTACCCAATAACAGGAATGTTGCCTGTGAGATGGTTTTCCCCCATATGCAAACCTTCCAAATTGACAAGGTTTTCAATCCCTGCAGGGATACTTCCCCGTATTTGATTTGTTCGCACATCTAGAATTATGATATCGGTGGAGAGATTGGCTATAGAGTTTGGCAATGAGCCTTTGAGAAGATTGCCACCTACTGATAAGTTTTCCAAGTTGCTACAGTTGGTTAAAGAAGTGATGAATTTCAAGTCATCCCCTACTCGAGTTCCTAGGCGATTTAAACTAAAATTTATTTTGAGAAGACCTTGCAACTCTCCTAGTTCCCTCGGAATTGACCCAATGAAATTGTTTATAGGAAAGTCTATAATGTGAAGTCTTGAAGCATTGGATAATGAGACCGGGATGGGTCCCGTAAATTGGTTCCCTCCCAGGTATAGCTCTTGGAGATTAGGAAAAATGAGGCCGATATCCAGAGGAAGGCTTCCCTGTAGTTGGTTATCAGACACTGAAAAAAAACGGATCCTGGAGAGATTGTAAAGGCGAGAAGGAATCACACCTGTGAGATAATTAGAAGAAAGTTGAAAAAAAGCTAAGCTCTGGATTCGGCCGAGATCATCTGGAATGCTTCCCTCCAAACTGTTTCTTCGCAGAGAAAGATGAGTGAGAGATGAGAGGTTCCCAAGCGATGGTGGGATGCGCCCGGTGAAGCCATTCATGGAGAGACCCAAACCAATGAGCCTTGACAGAGAGGCAAGATCAACAAGAATTCTCCCTGTGAGCTTGTTATCAATTAAATTGAGTCTTCTAAGGTTGGAACAATGAGTGAGATTGGTTGGGATTGCGCCATGGAACGAATTGTTATTCAGATATAGGATTCGTAGTCGGAACAGACGACCAATCTCTTGCGGTATTTCACCATGGAAGCTGTTTTCTGTGAGTAGAAGTTGTCTAAGGAAGGTAAGGTTCCCTACGTAGGGAGACAATGAGCCTTTTAGTTTCTGGGAGGTTAGGTCTAAGACCATGACCCTCCCACGATGCCGACGACTGCAAGAGACTCCTTGCCACTCACAAAAGTGGAGTGAGTCATTCAATGAACTCAGTGCTCCGTGTGGATCCTGAGTTATCTGCTTCTTGAATGCGAGTAGAGCATGTCGATCTGATTCGTTTCTAAAGGAAGCTGTGGTGGGGGAAGATTCCGAGCTTAATGCATTCATGCAGCATGATACAAGTATGCTGGCATGAAGAAGACATGACCAAAATACCCTTGATTCCATATGTGATGTGAGAAAATTGAAAATAAAACCAGTATTGGCAGAAACTCAAACATACATAGTTCAATCAAATTCTACATATATAGAGCTTGAGTGACTGTTGTGGAATAATCAACAACGTCTGGAAGACTATTGAGTTGTGGAAGGAATACCCTGTTTGAACTTTGAACCCTCCTAGCAATCCAATGGTCCGAAGGTTTGCATTGTTTTTAGGTGAAAAAGGGTATTTTAGTAACACCCCCCCTGAAATTTGAACATTAGGATTACCTCCCTTGACCTAGTTTAACCATCATTTGACTAACATTAAAACGTGACATGCATCATGCGCCTGTTAATGCACCTTTGAAAGGACCATAATATTGCAATTACAATACTAAGGACATGTGATTCAAGTCCGTTTCAACTCGAGTCAACCACTGTTAAACTAGGTCAAGGGAGGTAATCCTAATGTTTGGAAGTATTACAAATTAATTACTAAAATATCAAAAAAAAAAAAAGGTGTCCGTTTGGTGGGCCGGGAGTCATTTTTATTTATTTTTTGATAGGTAAGCCTCTTTTTAAAGAGATCAGTAACTCGGTGAAGGCAGGTTTTGAACCCAGGTCTATGGTATCATCACCCACAAACTTTATCAACTGAGCAAACTAGCACCTTCATAGCAGCGGTCATTATCTTTTCTTCTTTGGGTCGTTGTTCCTAGGATTGCCGTTGCCCCCTCATAGGGGTTTGACATGGAAACTCGATGCAATTATTGACCTGGGAAAAAAAATATTTCACTGACTTTGACTTGACTTTGGATCAGCAAGTCCAATTTGTAATAGAGGTTCCACCAACCAGGTTTTTACTCGTATCACACCATAAATCTGGGTGAGAAACTTTGACGTCCAGGGATGATTTATGGTTTGTTCATGTCAAAGTGTGGGCTTTTTATTGGTGTGCTAGGATCACTCGATTGGCGTAAATTTTGGGTTATGGCCAATCCAATGGATGGACTAACATTTTGGGGATTTTTTTCTTGACTGTGCCTGGATTCCAGCTCAGTTGAACAGAGAGTGTGCCACATGGACTTTTCTTTGGGTCCTAGTTCGTGGGATTGCCGTTGCCTCTGAAAGGGGTTTGACGTGGAAACTCGATGCAATTGTTGACCTGTGGAAAAAATATTTTACTGACTTTGACTTGACTTTGGATTAGCAGCGAGTGCCATGTAGCGGAAAAATATATGATACAGACTTCCGTATCAAAATTTTGATGCAGAAGTCACTCAATTTGCCACGTAGTTAGGGGTGTCAACGGGTCGGTTCCGGTTCGGTTCCTAAGGTGACCAGAACCGGAACAAACGGTTCCGGTTCTTATCGGTTCGGGTACTTATCGGTTCCGGCTCTCAAAGTGATGGTACCAGAACCGGAACCGATTATGTAATTTTTGTCGGTTCCGGTTCCAGTTTCGGGTATAACGGGTCCAATCTGTAATATGAGAATTTTTACACTATATTTATATATCGGTTCCGGTTCTTATCGGTTCGGTTCCGGTTCTTATCGGTTTCGGTTCCATATTAGAGTACCGGAACCGTAACCATTAGTTTTCGGTTCGGTTCCGGTTCCGGTTCTTTTTAATCAGTTCCCAAAAATGTGGTACCGGAACCGGTGTTTTCGGTTCCGGTTAAATCGGGTAAAATTGACACCTGACGTAGTACTCTTTCCGGCCCACTGCCCCCCTGAATGTTTGGCCCACATCTTGGTGGACCCACACACCAAAAATCAGTGTGAATAGTGATTCCTAGCCAGTGGATTTGAACTCTTTTTCATCATGGCTTGGAACCTACTCATAGGCCCGTTCATAAAGCCCATGATGAAGAAGTGCTCAAATCCTATGGTTAGAAATCACCAATCATGCTGATTTTTGGTATGTGGGCCCATCATAGTGTGGGCCATACATAGAAGGGGCAAGTGGGCCCGAACGAGTCTACTACTTTGCAAGGACTTCTGTTGATGCGGAAGTTTGCATCAAAGAACAGCCCCCATGTAGCTATTGATTTTTTTGGAGTCAGATTTGTAAGAGAGGCTCCATCAATCAGGTTTTTACACGTATCACACCAAAAATATGGGGGAGAAACTTTGATGTCCAGGGATCATGGTTCGAAATCTCAGGATCGGTTACCGGATTGGTCTGATCAAGAATGGGATCGGCACATCTTGCCCGAGACAGAGTGAAGCTTCTTTGTGAAACAGTGATCTCGGGGCGAGATAATCCAGTTTTGGATCGGATCAGTGGGCTCCCTGGGGATACAAAACATCGAGGGACAAGGGATTTGTGAGAAAGGAAGTTAGACGTGCTGTATCGAGACTCACTTGTTATGGAATCAACCGCAACACTGGACCGCACCTCAAAAAACACCTACCTGAACTCCCGATCCAGAACAAGATCGGCCGAGACTTCGAACCATGCCAAGGATGATTTGTGGTTTGGTCATGTCAAAGTGTGGGCTTTAAATTGGTGTGCTAGGATCACTTGATTGGTGTAAATTTTGGGTTATGGCCAATCCAACGTATGGCCTAACATTTTGGGGATTTTTATTTATTTTGAGTGTGCCTGGAGTCCAGCTCAATTGGACAATTGCTGTCCAGCGGCAGCATGAGATAGTGCCACATGGACGTTTTTTAGGGTAATTGGAAGAACCGATCTTTTCCTTTCCCTTTTAAGTCAAGTCTTTTTTTTTTTTTGCAATCTATTTTAGTAAGTTTTGAAAAGTTAAAACGAAAAACTCAAAAAGTCCAATTTTTTTTCCACTGTCGTTCATTTCCCTTCTTCTTCTTCCTTACTTTGCAGACCAAGCCATACTCCTAGTTTGGAAAAAAAAAAATCAAATCTATTCCCACCACTGTTCCTCCCTCATTCTTCCTTACTTTGTAGAATCAACAAATTATCCAGGTTGAAGTGTTCTCATATAAAGCTCGTAAAAAACCATACCAACTACATTCTAGCACATCTGCAAACCATGAACTCATACTCATATCAAGTACCCCCAAACTCAATAGGAATTTCATTCTCTTTGTTGATAAGCGATAGAAATTGCAGTCACCCTGTTTCATTTTTCAAATATGAACTGAATAATCTGCAATCATACGAGTCGTCGAGAGAAAAGGGAAAGGAAGGCGAAGGGATGACATTTCCATTTTTTTTCTTTCCTTATCTTGAGATTTGACGCCATTAAGGGGTGAGAGCATCGAGTCATAGTGTTCATTTCAGTGTTTTAAAACTCTTCGAGTTAACTCGAAATAAACTTAACGGGTTGTTTTTCTGAAAAATCATCTTGATTGAGATTTCTAGCCATTGGATTTACTACTCAAAAAATATGCTTGAATCCAATGGCTAGAATCAAATCCTAAAAAGTATAAAAATCTATGGTTAGAGATAACCAATCAGGTTCATTTTTGGGTTGTATATCCAACAAGGGGTGGGCTAAACATCCATGCGGTTAGTGGGCTGGGGCCTTCTTTCACCTGGGGCCTAAGGCGACTGTCAAAACTTGTGTCACAAGATGTTGTGATGGAAGCCAGTCACAGCACTCAATACGAGCCACATGGCACACGATCAGAGGGCACTGACTGTATGGATGTTTGGCCAGTCCCTCGGTGGACCTACAAACCAAAAATCAGCCTGATTAGTGATTTACAGCCTTTGGAGTTTTGCACCCAAATAACGCTCAATAATGCTACCCATGAAAATAACTTCAATCGAATCGGTTAGAAATTACTAATCAAGTTGATTTTTTTGTACCGGTCCACCGAGGGACTGGCCAAACATCCATACAGTCATCGTCCTCTAATAGTATGCCACGTGGCTCGTATTGAATGCTCTGACCGGCTTCCGTCACAACATCTTGTGACACAAGTTTTAGTCCCTTATTGGCCTTATGGTAGAGACGGCCCTGGCCATGGGCACGGGCCACCCACTACTATTTAACAAGAAACAGAGACCTTAGTTGAAAACGCAAGCTCAAAACCATTGTTTACTCGTACGTGAAGAATACAATCGCGTCTCCCCAAATCCAATGCCAACATCCTTGCAGCTCGTGACATCCTAACTGCCAAGGTAACTGCCAACAACGAACTTTTTTGTCGTTTTCTTTTGTTCATCCTTCACTTCAATGATCAGTTTTTTTTTGGAATCTCTTTCTTCCATTAATTTTTCTGTATCTTTGGGAGATTTAGGTTATTGTAACTAAATCTTGACTCCAACTCAATGAGGGACCTTAGTTCGAGCTTAAACAGGGACTTATGGCCTGTTTGAATGCGCTGTGTTAATGGATTTTTTGGAAAAAAAATCCAATAATGAGGATATTGGGGCCTTGTTTTCAATCTAGGGCTGGTGGGTATTTTAAACTCAAACTCCATTAATGGCCTGTTTCGGTGCTTTGAAAAGATGGAGAAGAGTCTTAGGAGGTTGAGGAGACCTCCACAAGGGCGGATACAAGAGAATTGCACAGGAAAAAAACCAGGAAAGAGAAAAACCAGAGAGCTAATAGTAGTTACCCTTCCCCACAATTAAAACTCACCAAAAACAAAATCTTCAAAAACAAACCCTGACACTCCTCAAAAAGTTTATACCACAGGAATAACAAGAGCTTTATGCTGAGGATGATGGACTCAGAGCTCTCTTCTTTATCCTCAAAGATCCTATGGTCCTCTCCTTCCACAAACCCCCTACAATGGCAAAAGGGAGAATGCTCCAAAGGCACCTAGCACAAGGAGAGAAAGTCATAGAGGGACACCCGCTAAATAAGTCTCGCACCGTCACTGGTATGACCCACAACATCCTGATAAGAGAGAAGAAGGTATGCCACACTCCTCGAGCAACTGCACAATGAATAAGCAAGTGATTCGCCGTTTCCCACTAGACTTGCACATGGAATAGAAGTCGACTAAGGTTCTCATCCTTTTAATCAACTAATCCACTGTTAAAATATTTTCTAAGGCTGTACGCCAAACAAAAAAGGTCACGTTATAGAATCCCAAATCACAATAGCTGGGAACATAGGTATGGAGGAAACCACCAAAGCCAATTAAAGAGATTAGATTGAGAAAACCCCATTCTTTCTTAGAGTCCAAATGCATGAATAATCACTCTCCAAGTCAATAATGATTGAATTGATCTGAAGGAGCAAGTACGACATGCTATCCAACTCCCAATCATTCAAGTATCTCCTAAAATCGAAGTCCCGGGAATAGTTGTCCTCGCCCCCAATCAAGAAATCTCAGATAATACCCTCTTTCTTCTTGGGAAGACCATAAGCAAAGGATGTGCTACCTTAAAAGGATCATCCCCGCACCAGACGTCTCATAAGAAATTAACATGATCGCCCTTCCCCACCTTATACTCGATGCCCATAGAGAAATCTAACCACGTTGTACACCCATAAGAAGCCCTAACTTCTCTACTATCCCACCCAAGCCTTGACACCCATATTTAGATACAATGACTCGTCTCTAGAGGCTAGAGACTTTCACACCGAATGCCAAAGCCATTTCCATAAGAGGGCAACATTCATGCTTCTAAGATTTCACGCCTAAACCACCCAAGCTCTTAGGAGTGCACACCTGCTCCCACTTTACCAAGTGGAATTTGTTCTCATCAGATCTTCAATGCCAAAGGAAATCTCAGATCAACTTTTCCTAAACCTTCACCACCAACGATGAAATAGTAAAAAAGAAAGAAGATAAATAGGAAGGCTTGAAAGAATACTTTTAATGAGAACAACTTTACCTCCCTTAGATAGGTAGTCTACTTTCCAGAAAGCTAACCACTTCCTAAATCATTTTACCATGGTCCCACAACGCCTTGAAAAAAATGAGACCAAGATAATAAGAGGGAAAGTTATCAATGCCACAACTCATGATCCCCAACAAAGACCTTGTTTTTTGCCAGATTAATCTGTAACCTCAAGACAACTTGAAAACAATAGAGGAGACCTCTCAGGAATCGTAATGGAGAACTTGATGCACCCAAGAAGATCAGTGTCATCAACGAACTGGAGAAGAGAAATCCGCAGGCCATCTCCTCCCACCTTGAAACCTACTAGCTCCCCTATGTCAACTGTCTTAGACACCAATCTGCCAAAGGCCTCAACCACCAAAATGAAGAGAAATGGAAAAAGAGGGTCCCCTTGCCTAAGGCCCCCATAACTCCTGAAATAACCAAATGAGGAACCATTCACCAAAACTAAGAAAGAAGCCGACGATATGCATTTCTAGATCCACCCAATTCATTTTAATCCAAAACCCATCCTCCTTGAGAGGTACTTAACAAAGTATCAACTTACATGATCGTAAGCCTTTTCCATATCAAACTTGCAAACAACATCCGAACACATGTAGTTCGTTCTGTGTGCAGTGCAGAACAAGAATGAAATTTTAAAAAAATTCTGAGCGACTCGAGCTACATCTTGCTACCGCTTTAGGAATCACATGGTTGATACTACAACCATTTTCCATATGCTTGAACCTAATTCAGGTTCGAAGTTAAGTTGCATTTGCATTAAAATTAAATAATCGCATGCTACCATGAAGGAAGTTGACGCCTCTAATAGGTTTCCCAACTATTTTTCATAGTATTTTCAAGCGCATCAATTGGGGTGTCAGTTATTGCACCTTTTACAAAAACACTTATCAATGTTCTTTAAGCGGATAAAGATTATAATTGACACGTGTTTACAGTCTAAGAAAGAATAAATATCATAGTCTTATACTCTTATTTCTCTTACACTTACGCTGAAGCTTGTAGTTCTCACTAGTGCATCAGCTGTTGAGAAATACTGGTGCTTGTTAGAATATAACACTTCAATCATTATATCAGCAAACTAATACTGTGTTGGTAAGTGTCTTTGGAGGAGTCTTGTCCCAAGGAGAACCAAAATCGTTGAAAGTAAATCCAATGAGAATGGGAGGTTTGTTAGATTGACGGATTTCATCCCCAAGGCCATAACAAGGTGTTGATATTCCTGGCAAGTAGGTATGGAGAGGGGTGGAGAACTATTGCAGAAATGCTCACCAACCTGAGGAGTAAGGAGTCCCTTAATGCCATAACACCCCAACTTTTTGTAGTAGTGCCTTCTTTGGGCGTGACCAACGAGCTTACTACTACCAATGGTATTAGGGATAATAAAACCTGCTACCCGAGGAGCAGCCCCCTTGGGAGAATAGAGCGGTTGTGCTTTCAGAAATCGTTAGTTTTGTTGATCATGTTCGTCGTATTCCTTTTGAGGCCAAAAGGAAAGAATTCTTCGCGGAGAACAATAAGTAGCTAGTTTTCTCTTGTCCCATTGGTATGTTGAGAGTCGACATGATGAAGCTCCATGTTTACCGATGGTTGCCCGACCTCCTCCCTGTTCCTCTTTACAATCTAAGTGGTCTACCTTGTGTTTGCATTCGTGGACCCCTTTCATCTGTGGACCTCTAGTATTTTTGTGAAGATTGGGAAGTACACAGGGGGTTGATGGAAGTGCATAGATCCACTTCAAAGATGGAGGTTCTTAGCATTGCAAGATTAAAGGTTATACCACTTGGTTTCTGACGTTCCATGATTAATCTGCATCTCCGACAGAGGTAACCCATTTTCAGTCATGCTTGACCTTGCTGATGGAGCATATTTTGAATTTGGTTTCTTTGAGTCGATCTCCACTAAGGTGAGGGAGGGAAAGAAGAGTGATTTCAAGTTTTCGTTTTGCTCGTTTGCCAAGAAGGGGTTCGGTATTGAAGCCACCACTTCATCGAATGGTGAGTCATTGAAGGGAGTTCTCAGAGCTCCTAGGTGGGAGGGTGAGGATGAGCTGGAGGTGGCGTGGCTTCTCAAGGACCTTCGTATAAGGTGATGATGGGATGAGATTCCTACTTGGACTCTATTTAAAAGGGTGTGAGATGTCTAGCATCGGCTCCTCTGTATAGGACGGCATAGTTGATAAGGTTTCTTTGGATGTTGACACTCGACGGAGTTGCATGTTTACGTCACTGTGAAACAAACGACTGTGAGCCATATGTTCTAGTTATCAGGGAGGGTACACCCTTAGTGATATCGGGTAGGGTCGTCACATTGGACAATTTAGCTAGTTGGATGAGGTTTTTGGTTGTCCCAGCTTTGACACCCATCTTTGTCATTATTATTGTCCTGACTATCGAGTTTCTATTATGCCGTCTGTGATGTAGGAAGGGCAAGGTTTGAGTGTGTATGCTCAAGTAGAGGGCGACAATACCAGTGTCTATTTTAGTTGCCCCCGTTGCCTAAGGAAGTTTCGTCCTTGCCTCTTCTCAAGAACGTAATTAGTCGTGAGGTCCATATAAATGGCCTAGGAGTGCTAGGACTAGAGCTGCTTGGTGTATGCTCATCATCATTGGCAATTGAGGGTAGTCAGAACCATGGGTTTAAGGTTGAGGAGTCTCAGTTAGTTAGCCAGGAAGTTTTGAAGTCAAGAACTCCAATGCCGCTAGGTGCATTGACAAATCATAGTACTTCACGTTCTGTGGGTGATTTGGGTGGAGCCATATTTAGCAGACTCTCAAGAGAAATGGGTCAGCTATCATGCCATGTAAGCTTTAGAGATGAATTGATTGAAGGTGGTCGAGGAAGAGGAAGAGAACAAAAATTTTCAATGAATGTTAAGGTGTTGTCTTGGAAGTAAGAGGCTTTGGAAGTGCGGATATGAGGATTATTGCTAAAAGTCTGATGAAGGTGGGGTGTTAATGTAACGATTCTTCAAGAGACTAAGATTGAGAAATGGAAAAATGCATTATTCATGTTATTTGGGGAAATAAGGATAGCAGATGGTGTGACTTACTAGCTTTGGGTTCTCTAATTGGCATAGTTATCGTTGGATAAATTCATTAAGGTTGTTAAGGTTATTGTAGGTGCTTTCTCTATATCCATTCAGTGTGAGTTGGTGGAAGATGGATTCGTGTGGGTTTTGATTGGGGTGTGTGGTCCTAACATCACTGGCCAGCAGGCCCCAATTCTGGGGGGAGCTAGACAATATAGCGGGCTTGTGGGACTTGCCTTGGTGTGTTGGGGTAGACTTCAACGTTATTAGGTCTTCTTTTGAGAAGACAGATGGGAGTCGGTTTACAAGGGTATGAGGAGCCTTAGACAAGGGGATCCTCTTTCCCTTTCTTCTCATCGTGGTGGTTGAGACTTTAGGGAGAATGGTTACAATGGCAGTGGATAGGGGCAATTGAAAGGTTTTAAGGTGGGCGATGATGGCTTGTCACTTTCTCACCTCTAGTTCGCTGATTGTCACCCTTATATTTTTTGATGCATTGAGTACACAATTGAGTTTTTTGTGAGGTCTCCTTTGTTGTTTTGAAGTTGTCTCCGGGTTGCATATTAATCTGGCCAAAAGCAAAGTCTCTGGGGTGGGAAACATGGTCATCCTTCCTGTGTTGGTGGGGATCTTGAGTTGTAACATCAATAGCTTTGCCTCTCCTTATCTAGGGTTGCTCTTGGGCAGTAACTACTGATCTAAGGCATTTTGGGATCCAGTGATGGAAAAGATCTAGGAAGAGACTTACTTCCTGGAAAGCGGGCTACCTGTTTAAGGGAGGTAAAGTCTTTATTATCAAAAGCACTCTATTGAGCTTTCTTGTTTATTTCTCTTCTCTTTACTATTCCGTCTTGTGTGATGAAGATATTGGAAAAGCTTATTGGGGATTTTCTCTGGCATGAGAGACTCGAAGAGTGTAAGTACCACTTGGTGACCTAAGAGCATGTGTGTATTCCTAAAAGCTTAACTGGTTTGGGCGTGTGTAACCTCAGAAGTACGAATGTGGCCGTCCTGCGAAAATGGCTCTGGCATTTTAGTATTGAAGTTTCTAGTCTTTTGTGGCAGGTCATTGTCTCTAAACATGGATGCAGCGGTTTGGGGTGGGATAGTAGAGAAATTAGGTCTACTTATGGTTGTTCAGTGTGGAGGGGCATTAAGGTGGTTTCCTCAGAGTTCTCTAAGGGCATTAAATACAAGGTGGGGAAGGGTGATCGTGTTAGATTTTGGTTGGATTCATGGTGTGGTAACACTCCCCGAAAGGAGCTTACCCAGTGCTCTTCGGTATATTTGAGATGAAGAATGATACTATTAGTGATATCGTGATTGTGGATGGAGCTAACTATTCTTGAGATTGGAGCTAACTATTCTTGAGATCTCAGCTTTAAAAGGCCCCTGAACAAATGGAAGTTGGATATTTGTCTAGTTTGCTCCTTCTAATTAACTCCATCCCGTCAATTTAAAGTGCGACAATTCCCACATTTGGGCCCTTAATTGGAATGGTGCTTTCTTGTCCGATCTTTCTATTTAGCATTAGTTACGCCCTCAGGCTCTAAGTTTCTGGCCTCGGTGATTTGGGGCTCGAAGGTACCTTCCAACGTGGCCTTTTTTGCTTGGTATGCAGTCTTGGAGAAAATTTTGACAATGGATCAGCTCATTAAAAGGAGAACCATGGCCGACTTTTGTTCTATGTATAAAGCCAGTGGGGAAACTGCAATTCATTTGCTTTTGCACTATTCCTTTGCTCACGGAGTGTGGTTCGCTCTCTTCTCTCTTTTTGGGATGATGCAGTGCATTGCCAAGGCCGGTCAAAGACTTATTTAGTGGGTGGACTTCTCTTTTGGAGCATTCTTCCTTTTGTCATCATGTGGAGTCTACGGAACGAAAGAAACCAAAGAGTTTTTGAGGACAAAGAAGAGAGCCTTAAATCCATTATCCTAAACATTAAGCTTTTGATGCTCCTTTGATCGAGGCTTTTTGAGGAGTGTTGGAATTATATTTTGAAGATTTTGTGTTACGTTGGATTCAATTATGTGGAGGGGTGATTAGTTGCTTGTTTGCAATGCTTTTGTATCTCTTCCCTCTCTAGCCTTGTTCTTGGTCCCTTGGAGGTCTCCTCAACCTCCTAGGCCTTTCCCTTGCTTCTTTAATAAATCTGTATTCTTAAAAAAAAGGAGATAGTCACTTGGATCACCCCTTGTTGGAGTTTAATATCGGACTTTATGTTCAAACTACCATGCCTTTTGCATTAAAACTTAACAGCACAACCTTTGTTTATGTAGATCCATGAGAATTTGTTTGAGTCATGTTGTTACAAACGCCAGCACTACCAAAACTCTGTATTCTGCCTTTAGATGATTTGACTAATGTTAAATTTAAGTATTTAATCATATTATTATTCTTGTTTGTGTATATCCCTATGTTGAAAGCATTCTTCTATTCATTTTTCGCATACATTTGCGAGAGTAGTTTTATTTATTACTCTTTCTTGTGACTGTTTATAACCTACAACTTTTTTTGGGAAAGGATCTGTGTGGGAAGAAGTGGATCTACTGACGTTGTGGCTTCATCCTGGAGACCCCATGGCCCAAACTAAGCCTACAAACATGAAGAAGAATGTGGAATCTTAGAAGTAGAAGATTTTTAATTAAACAAGGTTGAATTTGTTCTCTTATTAACATGTAGCAAGCATTATCTTACGTCCTGGCCCACAATTTAATAGTGATGCTAAAGTGAGGCAAAACTAGAAAACATTGAAAACAAATTTGTTGGATTTCTGCAGTAATAAAAGCACTCAGATTCTGTGTTGGGGTACAGTGGTAGACTATCACTCAGAGACCCTTAATGGTGACCACAGAATAGTTTTCTAAGATGGGATTCGTAAGTCAAAATGTGTTGATCTAGAAAACTTTTATAGACAGTCATGGATAATAATCATTTCTAGAAAGCTTTTCTAAGGGCAACCATACAGGGCCTAAGAGAACTCTGAGTCATTTGCAATTATTTTCCCCACATCTTTGATCACCATAGAAGATGAGAGAGAATTTTCCATGGGATGGAGAGGCATTCATTAACAAGGGTTTTATGTAGTTTGAATTTGTATGTTTATGGATGTGTCTCTTAATTTTATTAGCAGACAGCAATGCTAACATTAGGGAGAATCAGGTTATACTTCACAATTGTGAGAATTTTCCTTACTGCAGGTCAGAGGTTTATCAAGGTGGTGAAGTCTTCAATGTCGCCACCTCTTGCATTTCCTTCCCTTCTTACTTTTTCAAGGATTTCAGTACTAAGTGAATGATGGAATAGAAGTAATAGCGCCAGAGGTAAAAACACAATTCATTGTACTGACAAGATTTCTATTAAGAGTAAATCTGAGGTACCTTCTGCTGGAACATAAAGACAGCCAATGGTATAGCTGCACTGGCGGAGCACATGCTGTGTGTGTGGCTGGGTTGGGGGGTGGGGGTGTATGTTCTACCAATCTCCATGCACCACAGGTATGGCTATGCCGATGTAGACTATCATTATGGTGTACCAGACAGGCACCTTAGAAATATGGTTTCTCGTATTTATTCCACGTGTAATAACTACAGCTTTCATGCTTTTCATGAGATGGGGAAATTGATAATAGATGGCAGGCTACAGCGATATTCTTGACTTCAACGAAGAAAAGTTGTAGTAATTAAGTCAGAGGTGTGCTCCATTGATCATTTTGTGGGCAATTTGTATAGGTTTCTTATACTAGGTAAGTTGCCTGTACTGTGATTCATTCTGAATGATTTTCTCTGCTATCTTTCACAGGTAAGGAAGCTTAATGAAGACATACATTCATAATTCGTTCTAAGTTCATCAACGGGTTTGTTTTTCAGTAGTAAGCATGATCAAACCCCGACTTCACAGTTTTTCGCTAATGCATTCTAGCTAAGTCACATTTTTCTATTAACACTGCCTGGTCGTCAAGGATCGTTTCTATAATTCATATTTGTCGTGGTGTTGTATTGTTCAAAGTTCAAACATTTGTATTCATGGCATCAAAATAACACAAAAAAAAATATGACCTACCATGTTATCGAATAAAAATAATTGTAAACAACTGAAGTTTTTACTGACAATAATGAATTTTCTCTTCTTTTTTATGTTGTATTTTGTGCGGCCAAATTGAGAAAAAAAAATCTTTGATAGGGAAGGGACGTCCTCCAAAAGGCCACGTGGCACTCTTTCGGGCACACTGACCCCTTTATTGGTGGACTTACACTAAAAAACTAGCCTGATTAGTGATTCATTGCAGTTGGATTATGAACATTTTTTTATCATGGGCTTTTAACCCATCTGTAGGCATGTTCAGAAAGCCCATGATGAAAATATGTTTAATCCAACAGCTAGAAATCATTGATCGGGCTGGTTTTAGTGTGTAGGTCCACTAGGTCCATCAAGGGGCTGGCCAAACATTTATGGTTTCTGTGGGCCCGAAAGTATATGCCGTGTCATTTTGAGGGAAGGATGTATCAAACTTTTGAAACGGACTCATAAAAAAGAGTCCGGTTTGGGTTTTGGTTACGAACAGCTCACTCGCGAGCATGCATGAGCCACGTGGCACACTCTTAGAGACCACTGACCATGTGGACGTTTGGCCCATCCCTAACTGGACCTACAAACCAAAAATCAACCTGTTTTGCGAGTTCTAACCATTGGATTTCGATCTTTTTTATGGGTTGATTTTCAACCGTGAATTCAAGCATAAGATACAACGGCTAAGAATCACCAATCAGGTTCACTTTTGGTGTGTGGTACACCTAGGGATAGGCCAAACATCCATACGGACAGTGGTCTCGAAGAGTATGCCAGGGACGTTCGTGACGAAAACCAAACTCATATCAAAGACCGGCTCAATGACATTTTCAGTATGAATATTGCCCATGGTTCAAGGGATCGACCATTCCCGAGCTGGATCGATTATATGATCTCAGCGTTGTCTCACCTAAGGCAGACTATTCGCTATAATGGGCTCAAATCGTCATGAGTGAGATAACCCAAGACCGAGTTGGATCGGGATTGATGCATCCGACCCCCAATCCATAGACCTTCCATCGACGGTCCTTCCGGTGTCATGCTACATACTATGCCACTATGTTGACCCTTGACCAAGGCAATGTTTTAAATACCGCACCATGGTAGTACATGGCGTGAGCCAATGATTTCACTGTATTTCTAGCAGACTATACTTTGTGTGTCACTTGTACTTTCCTCAAAAGTACATGTTAATTGACCTCAACATCGTCTGTTGTACTGATTTTAAGATAGCTAGTGGTTCAATTTTCAACTCTGCTTTCTCGATTTAGGGCAGAATTGAGCTTTAGCTTCAAGGGCAAGGACGACTTTTTCCTCACTATCCACACACAGCTTGCCAACAGCCCACAGACATTTTAGCCCCACAGACTAATTTTTTCCAGACTAACCAATCAGGTCATTTTCTTTAGACAAAAGAGTGGGTCCCATATGATGCTAGGCCTCTACCCTTACACGTGACCCACGAGAGCATCTTAGATGTCCTTTATTAAAAATATATATATATATAATTGCCAATAAGTTTTCCTTGTAAGAAACGAAAGAACGAGAGCTTCAATAAATAAAACGGAAATTTTCTAAAAAGAAAACAAACTTTAATTTATTTACAAAAACGAAAATAAGTTTCTCACATTCTCAAAAAAAGTAATTAAACGCCCTTTGAAAGGGCGCTCCCTTGTAAACTGTAAATAAAAGTTGCTTGTAAATAAAATGTAAACTGTGGTGCTTGTTCTTGGCTTAAAAATAAGAAAAAAAAAGAGAACCCTACAGTCTACACCCTTCTTTCTAGAGTAAAATTTTGATCCTAGCTTTTTTTTATCAAGCGTCCGAGCAGTACCCAAAAACGCTAGGTGGCATACTCTTAGACCAATGAATCTTTATGTGGACCAACAAACCAAAAAATCATCAGGATTGGTGGTTTATAACCATTAGATTTTAGTCTTTTTCATGGGTTGATTTTCAACTATGGGATTCAAGCATTATTTTGAGTTACCCAGAAGCTGATTTTTGGTATATAGGTCCACCTAGGGATGGACCAAACATCCATACGGTCATTACTCTCTAAGAATATGCCACATGCACTTTCTAGGTGATGCCCAGACACCAAGATCAAAAAACGTCAGGAAAAAGAAATTCTACTTCTAGTAAGGTTTTTGATAAATAAGAGGAAACAACATGAGAGAAGAGACCAAAAGATGGGCCAGTTTTGAACCTTCTCCTTTTCTTTATTTCTTTCCCTTTTTAGCTTTTTAATTTTTAAATAATTTTATGTCTCCAACACATAGTGGGTAACTTAGGATCATCATGAATTAAATATATATTTCCATTAAAAAAATGAAAGTCATGGCTTATGTGAATCATCCACTACCCCTATGACTTTATTATATTAAAAAAAAAATACAATTTTCAAACCATGACCTATCAGATATTTGTCTTTTCAAACCTAAATTGGGGTTTCAACCCCCTATATTTTAAAATTTTAATCCACCCCCCTTTTATATAAATTAATATAATATAATTTATTTTATTTTTTTCGTGTTAACGATAATGGATCACTGCGTTTTGTTTATTATCGTATCGACATCTTAATCTCCTCGAAGTTTTATTATTAAATTAATATAATTAATTAATTTTACTCAGCATCCATTGTGTTAAAAAAAAAAAAAAATTGGTTAGTGACATTGTATATTGTGGCCAACATGGCCAACATTAACAACTTGATTTATTTTATCTTTTTTTTTTTTTTTTACTTTCTTGTGACTGCAAGTGGAGATTATAGTTTCCTCAAACTTGACAAGATTATGTGTGTTTACATGCATCTAGACACATGATGTCCCTGTCCGGTAGACATGATCCATCGATCAGCGTCGTCCAATTAGTGTGTTGCCTTTCGAACAAACACGAAAATCGAAGTAATTGAGGTCCAGTAATTGGATGCTTAAAATTGGCAACTGAATACTAATATAGAGGTTATTTAGCCTCTACTATGGCATTGATAGGCTCAAACAAGGTTTAAAAGGGGCTGTTATAATGGCGTTACCATTTTTCCGTTATAACGAATTGGGACGCTCAGGGTTAGAAACAAAAAATAACAGATATAACAGGAAAAAAATGGCGCTAAAATTCAAATTTTCAATAACGTGTGTTTTCCCACATATTTTCTTAGACGTTATAACGGAAAAATAACAGGAAATAACGGCTGTTATTTTCTGAGCGTTAAAAACGGTACATAACATAACAAGGGAGGTCCAAATCCATTATAGCGGCTGTTTTATTAACTACGGTCCCAGGCATAGCTACCAAATATGCTAAAACCAGCACCAATTTAGCGTATTAGTGTGGAATTGTGAAGTTTTTTTTCTCTCTAAGGACGTGTTTGATTGCATAGAAATTTTTTCCTAGAAAATGCAGCCGGAAATGCCTTAAATGCCTGATTGATTGCAACTGAGAACATATATTTAAATCATATGAGAAAATAAAGCCGCATTTTCAGGTGGAAATGAATTCCGAGTAGAAAAAATTATCCAAATTTAAAATGGCTATCTAACAATGGAAATTGTGTTTTCCCAAGGAAAATGCAATTTTTCCACTTGGCAATCAAACACGCCCTCAGTTTAAATAATAAAAAGAGGTAAATTAAACAAAGCTGTGAGCCATTTTGGCTGAAATTGAAATGTTACGCCAGTTTTGTTTTGGTCTCGCTATAAGATGAAACTACACATGTCGGTTACTTAGATTGTGCCTAAATATTGGACACGGTTCAACTTCGAAGGTGCAAGTTTTGTTTCGGTTGGTTTTGTTCATAGTTCAAAGTTACGGCAAAACCAAAACATTTAACCCGTTTCATTTCAGTTGGTTTTGTTAGAAATCGAACAATATTTCATCTTATCTATAAATTTGGTATTTGAACTAACATTTCTTCTCGCTTTCACGAAGTTTAAACGGAATTGAACTTCCGATATGTTTCCGTATCATCATTCATGAGATTCGCTTTCACGAAGTTTCGTTTGAATCCGAACTATACTTCCTATGTGTTTCCGTATCGTCGTCCATGAACAATACCATGTACTTTGAACAAAGGTTTAAAAAATGACCATTATAACGAAATATAATGGCCGTTATTTTTCTGTTATAACGAAAATAATGACCGTTATTTTCTAGAAATTTTGTGAAAAAACAGTCGTTATTTTAATTTTTTTTTCCATTATTTTCCACGTTTTAAAATTTGAATTTCAGTGCCATTTTTTCTGTTATTTCTGTTATATTCCATTATTTTCTGTTTTTACCTCTGAGCGTTTTTTCGTTTTAACAGCCAAAACGGTAACGCCCCCAGTCCGTTATACCGTTAACTATGATTTCACCAGCTTTCCTTGCATACAAAATCTCCTTCCAACCCTTTCGCCCTTACTTATCTTCTAAATTTTGCACTGTAAAATCGTAACCATCCAATAGACTCCTCTCCTGTTTGACACTTGGACGGCCCAGATAGATGAGCTCGTGTGAAGGGACTTATTAACAAAAGAGATGGTCAGGTGTCCCTTTCACCGTGAAAGGTAATCAAGAGAATTGTATGTAAGTTGATATTGATTGTACATAGGCCAATCGTTACACGGCAACAAAACTAGCGAAAACAAAGAGATGAGAGCAAATCTTTGATGACGTATCACAGTTTGAGCCACGTGGAAGACTCTTAGAGGCCATTGACCCGAAGGATGTTTGTCCCATCCCTATGTGAACCTACCTACAAAAAAAAAAACTGATTAGTTATCTCTAACATTTGGATCTGAGTACCCCAAACAATGCACGAATCCACGGTTAAAAATAAACCCATGAAATGATTTAAATCCAACGGTTAAAAATTACCAATCAAGCTTCGTATAGGTATGTAGGGATGGACCAAACATCCATACGGTCAGTGGTCTCTAAAAATGTTCCATGTGGCTGATGTTATATGGTCCTGTCATCTAAGATTTATTAGGGTTTTCGACATCATCTTAGGGTCAGCAAATAATTACGTGAAAGAAAACTAAAATAAGGAGAGAGAAAGAGTGAAGAGAGAGCGAGAGAGATACTTTGACCAGAGACGAGTGAGAGGATGCGTGAAGAGAAGACTTTCCACGAATGGAGATGAGGCGTCCACGTCCCCCTAGGCGTAAACCTCGTACGCCCCTGCCGACAATACACAGAAAAGGAAACGCTCACCACGCTCACCACCCTCGTTACTTTGCTTTGCTTATACAAATCAATTAATAATATGAACCCTCTTGTGGGCCCACATTACATCAGATCAGATCACATTAGAATCATTAGATATCTAAACGATTAATCTTTTTCTTTACTATCTTAACCCTACCACCCACCAAAATCTCGAAAATGCCATCAGCTTGTTGCCCTGCCCCCACCCCCACATTTTTTTATTCTAAAATTCCTAATTTACCAACATTTTTATTATATTTCTATATTTGTTTTGTCCTTTCTTTTCTGGTATTTTTTTTGTAACTTGCCCAATTTGGTTAAGGGCATTTTGGTCATTTATTAGGAAAATACAATAACAGCCCAATTGGGCAAAATTGGAATGGGCTGCTTTACATTTGAAAATATGAAAACTGACTGAATTAATTAAAAAAAGGTACTATTAATTAAAAAATAGAAAATAGAAAATAGAAAATAGGGGCAGATATTCGGGAAAGATCCGTTGCTATCCATTTATAGTCATGGTGGGGCTTTTCTAATTTCTCTTTTATTTATTTCTTTTCGTACTGTACAGGACATCAGAAGTTACACAAATTTCAAGGTCGAATTACTAATAAATTTAGGGTTTACAAAGTAAATCTTGCCGTATAGATGTTTTTCCGATCCCTAGGTGGACTAGCGAACCCAAAATCAACCTGATCATTGATTTCTAAGCGTTAGTTGAAGTCATTTTCATGGGTTTATTTTAACCGTATGAATTTGAGCATTATATTTACTATTATTTGGGTAGAAAGATCCAAAGGTTTTAAATCACTAATCAGACTGATTTGTGGTTTGTAGGTCCACTTAGGGATTTTTCAAACATCCATACAGTCATCGTCCTCTAAGAGTGTAGCACGTGGCTCGTATTAAAGGTTGTCAGGTAAGTTTTAATCAGTCCTACGCACACCTTGAGCGGTACGATCGCTGAGACCTAGTTCTCTGTCCCTCGGAAACTTCAAGTGTCCACAAATGCCACTTGGCATACTCTTAGGGGCCCACAGAACCATGGATCTTTGGTGCTCCACTTGAGGATTTATACACCAAAAGCTTACTTGATGATTTTTATCCCTCAGATTGAGTATGTTAACGGGGTGATACCTAGCCGTTGGATTTTGTTTAAATCTAACTACTAGAAATCACCTATCAAGCTGATTTTTTGTGTGTAGGCCCACTAAGAAGTGGGCCGAACATCCATAAGGTCAGGGGTCCGAAAGAGTGCTCCAGGTGGCATTTTGGGAATTGGAGACTTCAAACTATGAAATCTAATCTGAGTAACTTATTTTCATCGGTGTCGCTTACCCTCGACGCACGAATTCTCTCTCTACTCTCAAGTAGGCCCCGCCAGAAACTTTTATTTAATAATACTATATTACTATTTTTAGCTTTCAGGTGGGACATATGGAGGAAAAAAGCAGAGAAGCGACATCCACAACTTTAGGAGTTTAAAATAAGGAAATAATAATAATAATAATAATAAAAGATTCGAGGGTATTGAGGTCTACGTGGGTGGTGGTGATTGATTGAGGTGGGACCCGGTTGGCGTTGACGATGACGTGAAGGGTGACTGGTGTTACCGTCTATAACCGGTTGGTGCGTAATGGTTGAGGTGGGTGGTTGAGATTGCCAAAATAGGAAAAGAGTTTTAGGAATGGATTTTAAGGTAGAAGGGTTGCCGTAATAGGAAAGGTTCTACGTGGGAGGGATGGACATTCCCGTGTTTTTTTTTATCTATCCGCCGATTCTGAATACCTTTTTATTATTTCTTTTGGACGGGAACCAACGGTGGGGATTTGTTTTGGGTTTCCTATTTAGAGCGACTTTTGATTGGTAAGGTGGATTCGTGCCTGTGTGTCACTAGACCTGTCTCCATTAAGGTTTCTTTATTTCATCGCCGAGTTTTCTTTCTATGACTCGTGGGGCAGAGTGAAATTATTACTGTACCCTTCTGTTTCAAAATAATGACTAATCTACATCTAACTGTTTTCTAATCTTCCTTAACAAAATTAGGGGGCTCACGTGAGGGTCGTGGTCCAACTCCGATTTTGGCAGTGTAAATCAAGGTCTAAAAGCGGTCGTTAAACGGTATAACTGACTGGGGGCTTTACCGTTAAAACGGATTGTAACGGACAGTAGCAAAAAATGGAAAAAAAAAAGGGGGGAAAATGGTGCTGAAATTCAAGTCAAAATTTGAAATTTGAATTTCAGCTTCTCAGAAAACGGAATTTAACAAAAATAACTGCCTTTTTCCACAAAAATTTTTAGATTTTAACGGAAAACAGAAAAATGGCCATTATTTTGTAAGTGTCAAAACGGTTTATAACATAACGGGCTTGGAGTAATACCATTTTAACAGCCGTTTAAACGGAGTTATTTTAAACCATGGTATAGATGGATAGGTTAACGTTTTAAGAGTCCATCTAGAGCTACACCCATTTCTTAAATCAGTTTTTTCCCCTTTTTTGACATTCTTAGCCTTGCGAAAGATTGACTTTAATTTGAAAAATCCAGACCATCCAATTAAATGATTATTTTGGGTCTATTTTATATGGTTAGCAATTTCGAAATGGACTAAGTTGTGGTTGGATGGTGTAACATGATCTCTATGTGGGCCCACCATCGGGTGTAAGAACTGGATGTGAGAAATGGGTGTAGCTCTAGAAAGACTCTTCGTAATATTAGTAAGTTAAGACTGTCGACATTCTGAGAGTCATTACCCATTTTTTAGGGTGGCAATGTAACAAGCTGTAGCTTACGCCAAAAAAACGTAAGCTAGCACCATTTTTGTTACTCACCACTGCCATTTGGGCCCACAAACAGCATGAATGTTTAGCCCACCCCTTGGTAGACATTCATGCCAAAAAAAGTCAGCTTGTTTGATAATTTTTAGCCGTTGATTTTAGTACTCAAAAAATAGTTGAATTCAACAGCTAGAATCACGCCTTAAAAGGAACTAAAATCTAATGGCTAGAGATAGAAATCATTGTGATTTTTAGTGTATATATCCACCAAGGGATGCGGTCAGTGAGCACAGATGGCAGCAGTGAGTAACAAAAATGGTGCTACAACTTGTTACATCGTGACCCTTTATTTATATCTTCAACATGGTTGATTAGCTGTTAGCTTAATCAGACTGGTATTTGCTGGCAACAAAAACAAAAATTTGACTCAATTCATCGCTTGATGCGTGTTAGGCCCATCGTCTATTTTGAACCCTTGACATCATGGCTGCAAATGTAGTATGTCAACCAATTGAGCTACGGGCTTGACCCGAGATACATAAACATGTTGACGAAACCCGCACAATCGATTGTCATGATTTTCGTATAAAATTTTTAAGAAAAGAAATCGTAAGGAAAAAAAAAAAAGGTTTCAAATAAAATCAAGCAGATGAAAAGATGTGAAATCCCTTAATTAGGGTTTGAGAAGAGAAACCCTAAATTTAATTTAAAATGAAGAACCACAGACATCTTGAAGACAAAAAATCTTGAGAGAGCCAAAATTGCGCAAATGGAGGACTGGGTTGACTCAGCGATTCATGAATGAATGCTAAAATAAGGTCAATTGAAGGGGGGATTCCCTGAAAATCTATTAAATAAGACAGGTCTGAGTTTAGTAAAAGAAAGTTTCAGAAGAGTCTGAACAATACACTCTTATTTTAAAGTCCACACATTTCTCTTTTCTTACTCAGATTCAATGAACTTGATCACTTTTCCAACTAGTCTGTCTACATACTTTATTTCTCTTTTAACCTATTTCTGAATTTTTTTTTTTTTTTTTTTGAGCAAATGGGAATTGATACAAGTTCGAATTAAGGGTGTAGATGAGCATTTGATCATCAATTACCTGACATGATCCAGATCTGATTATCCTGCCTCTTGAACTACTTGTTTCAAGTGTCTATTTTTGCTCAATGACAGCGCCGAACAAAAATGCTCAACGACGATTCCACATTGTTGGATACTCCTGACAACACTGTTTCAAGTTTCAACACTGAGTTTTCAAAAAATTATGTTGAAGTGTAATTTGGTTTGCCATTTTCTAAAAATTATTTTATTTTAAAAATAATGAATTTTTTCGAAAATATATTTTTAAAATGTGTTTGGATCATCATTAATGCAATATGTAATTATCTTCTCTTGGTGGGCCCCACCACTATATTTGATGAGAGTGATAGATAGGTAAGGGAAGAGGGTTTTATTATGTTCATTGAACTAGCAAGTTAAACAAAAATAATTCTATTTTGTCTTGAAAAATGACTTTCGTGTATCTTTTTTTAATATAAAAGAATTTTTTTGGCTTGAATAATATATTTTAAATACTTTTTTTAAAAAAAAAAAGGGCTTTCCAAACAGGTTCTAAATTTGAAATTTTTAAAAATTGTTGAGCATTTTGCTCAATGACATCATTGAGCAAAAGTGGATTGACCCAGAACCGGAATGGACGAATACGATAGGGTATTAAGGTCTAATTATTTGTAAGTACATTGGTATATAGAGTGGGACCAGGCCTTTGACATTCAAGACACCGGCAGGAAACCTATTAATCGCAGAAATGGACTGCAAGTTCCAGATTATGTCCATTATAGGACACGAAGTAAATAGGAAATGGTTTCTCAATAATTAATTTTACTATTTATAGACAAGAAACTTATTACCGTGGAAATGAACCGCATGTTCCAGATTTGGCCCATTATACGAGGAGTCATACTTAGCAAATTACAAGAAATAGAATTCAGGAACTCGGCTGAATATTTTAATTATTAATTTATTTTATTTTATAACGATGAGTCCATGGCAAAATATTGAGATTTTCTTAGTAAATTTTGGTAAGATTTTCTTGGTAGACGAGTCCATGTCTGAATCCGTGTCCGACACTGTCCAACACGGATACTTCCCTGTAACATAGCTAATGGGACTTGGAATGACACCAGAGCTGATCTGTTGACACCCTAGTTCAAATATTCCCTTTGTTGATTAAGGAGATCATGTTCTTTGAGATGAGGAAGGGGTTCTTAGTAGGTATAAAGATGGCAAAATTCAAAATTGCATGGTCAACAATTTAAAGGATATATTTGCAAGCAATGCCCTATGGTTATGGTTGGAGAATTCTAGGGTTAACAAATATGCTACATAGAAGGAGAATCATAATTGAGGCTGCATAACTAGTTGGGACCATGGTTTAAAACACAGCCGTTACAACGAAAATAATGGCAGTTATAATAGATTCGGAACTCCCCCGTTACGTTACGTACTGTTAAAATGCCTAGAAAATAACGGCTGTTATTTTCATTCTAATAGCCGTTATCTTCCGTTAATTTTTTTTGTTATAACGTTTTTGGAAAATTTTGAGGAAAACGACCAATATTTCCATTTTTTGAAAATCTGAAATTCAAATTTAAATTTCGGTGCCATTTTTTCAGTTATTTTCTATTTTTGCCCCTAGTGTTATTTTCATTATAACGGAAAAAACGGTAACGCCCCCAGTCCATTATACTGTTATAACAGCCCCTTTTAAACCTTGGTTGGGACCTTCTACCGTTATACTTTCTCTTTACTTCAACAAGGGAAAGTATCCGTTACTCACATGAGAAGGGAACTCGTTGTCGCCGTCAGTGTCATTATAAACCTTATTATGTTCCTCCAACTCTGTACCTTCTTTGATATTTTCATCTAGGGTTACATCTTGATGGTTGGGGTCCACATAGAGATCATGCTGGATAATCGAATTGCACCATATTGAGTAGTCAAGGTCATCCTCACAGAAAAAAAAATCAGTCCATTCTGATACTCCTAACCTAATAAAAATTTACTTGAATTTAAAAAATTCAAACCATCCAATTAAATCGTAACTGTAGGTCACCTTTTTATATAGTTAATTAATAATATCAGAATGTGACTTCTTTTTTTTATTTTTGAGACGATGATCATTATTGCAAGGACATATATTATGTGGACCAATACAAGCTCAAGTATTCCCTCACTCAAGTGAGGTTTCGGGAGATTTAACTCCTTCCAATAGCTTGCAATAAGTCATAGATGTTACATTGTGCCATCTAAAATACGTTCCGCAATATTCAGCACTACATGTGTCAATTCTTGTGGGTCCCACCCGCACACGTAGTCCTGAATATTACGACACTTTCTTCAAATGATACAATGCATCTACTAAACAACTATTTTACCCTTTGCAGTTGTTGTCTGATAGACCGTGGATCTCTTGAATTCAATGGTTAATAGCCTCAACCGCACATATTTCTATCCGGGTTATCAGTGGGGTAGCATTTTCCTAATAATAATGTACCAAGAACAGCGAAAGGTAAGGTGGAATGGTGTTTGCTTGAATCATTAAAAACCTAAGTGAGAAGACATTCTTTGTAATTGACTGAAGAATCATTATGTCAGTTTCAATCCTTGAAATGCAACATTTACAAAGAAAAATGTTGTACTTGAAGACAAAGTTTGTCAATAACATTTAAAAGATTATACCATGTTACTCAGAAAAGTCTTGCTAGCTTACCTGGTTTCGCTTGCAAGTAGTAGAAAGTAGGGACTCCCAAGTGAAACTTACAGCCAATCAATCTGACTTCTACTGCAAATTCAAAGTTGCTTCGAGTCCAGAGACTAGACACCACATAGGGTTGTCAATGGATAGTCGAAAATTTGAATCGCATTTGAAAAATTGGATATTATCTGAAAATTTTAATTTGGATATTGGATTTTTAATTTTTTTTTTTAATATTCGAATAGTTTTTGAATATGGATTCAGTTATTGGTATATTGGATCAGATATTTTATTTAATAATTATATTTATTATATATAAATATAATTATTTTATATATCTATTTATTATGATGTTTTGGATCAAATATCCGATTCGAATTTGAATATTGATTTAGAATATCTGTTGAATGTTGAATTGGATTCGGGTATTGAATATTTTTTCTGGATTCGGATATGCTTATATTTGATCCAAATAATTAGCAACACGTCAAGTTGTCAAATATCTTTACCGTTTAAGTGGTACAAAGAAGAAAAATGAAAACTCTACTCACAAACTAAATCAAGTAATTACATCATATCCCTTGTTTAAAATAATGCCGTTAAAATGGAAACACCCCAAGCCCGTTACGTTAATCACATTTTTTTGACATTTAGAAAATAACAGCCATTATTTTATTTTTTACGGCTGTTAATTATGAAAAAAATTGTGAAAAAATGGCCGTAATTTTCCCTTTTTTTATTTTTTAAATATTTGAAATTTCAAATTCAAGAGCCGTTTTTTCTGCTTTTTTCCCAAAATTTCGAGGTTTTTTTTTTTCTTTTTGCCCCTTTCCTTTACAATTCGTTTTATAAATGGCGGTTAAAACGGAAAAAGGTAATGCCACCAGTCCATTATACCGTTTTAACGGTCTCTTTTAAACATTGATTACATCCACAATTAAAAGATGACCAGTTCAACGGAACAATGGCCGTCATAATGGTAACGCCCCCACCCCATTACATTCTCCAGTTCAAAGGCTTAAGACCAAGAAATGTGATATTTTTTTATAACAGTTGTTATAATGGAAATAACGGCCATAATTTAGAAAAAATACCATTCTCAAGATTTTATTGAAATTTTAATAATATTGAAAGTCGCATTGAAAGTAGAGACTAGACAACACATCAAGTTGCCCAATGCATGGTTTACAAAACGGCCGTTGTAACGGATTTGGACCTCCCCCGTTACGTTATGTACCATTTTAACACAGAAAATAACGGCTTTTATTTTTGCATTAGAACGAAAATAACAACCATTATTTTCTGTTATAAAGTTTATTGAAATTTTCAATTTCCCAATTCAAAATTTGAATTTAAGGTTTATTTTTCGGTTAATTCCATTATTTTCTTTTATTTTTCCATCTTTTCCGTTTTGCCCATGTGTGTTACAATCCGTTATAACGGAAAAACGGTGACGCCCCTATCCGTTATACCGATATAACGGTCCCTTTTAAACTTTGGTCAAATATATTTAACGTTTAAGTGGTACCAAGACGAAAAATGAAAACTTTACCTACAAACTAAATCAAGTAATTACATCCACAGTTGAAATATGACCGGTGTAACGAAAATAACGTGCGGTCATAATGGTAACACCCCCACCTTGTTACATTTTCCCGTTCAAAGGCTTAAGACCAAGAAATGGGATATTTTTTATAACAGTTGTTATAATGGAAATAACGGCGCCCATTATTTAGAAAGAAAATACTGTCCTTGAGATTTTATTGAATATTTAATAATATTCTGACTTTTTTAGTCAGACGTGACTGAATAGACCAGTTGTAACTGCGGTTATAACAGTCATAGTGGTAAATTAACAGACTATGATACCGTTATAACAGAACCTTGATTATATCCACCAAATAATCTCCCAAAAACAATGTCGTTATTTCATGTGGTCCACAAAACAGAAAGGAGATAAACGCCATTTCTTAATCGTTTTAGCATTTTCCGTACTTTTTCTAACCACCCAAATAACGTGAGAGATATATCATATCAGGTCAAATTACTTGATGGGATCTCTCCTAGGTGGGACATATTTGAACGGTGGATCCCACACACAAGTATTGCTGTCACGATTTACAGTTAGTGCTGTCTATAGATCGGTCGGACGACCATCCGATGATCGAGGTATAATGAGTTTAGGATTGATAATCGTAATCTAATAAGCTATTCGATCGAGTGGCCTATATTGAATCAATCCTGGCTTCTTATTCCAAATTTACCCATTTCCGAGTAAAATTTCTATCACACGAAATTGTAAATCACACAATCACAAGCCAATGATTTCTCGGCACGTACACAAGTGCTTTTGCAACGTACCCATGTTCTTTTGCTTTTTAGGTGTACGTGCCGAGAACTCATTGGCTGTGTTTGTGTGATTTTTTTTTTTTGCGTGATTTGCAATCCGATTGTGACAGAAGTTTTACTCCCCATTTCCTATATGAGAGAGAGAAAACGGAAGGGACAATTAATGGCAAAAGAAATTTCTACAGGGATCATTTGCGTCAAGGACAAATTTTATAAAATTTGAAGGGTAGTGGCAGTAAATTGAGAAGAGAACCGTAACAAACATAAGGTTAAGACAGCACATGTTATTCGTTTTGGAAACGGCCAAGGACACGTAGGGAATTTTGACTGGCAAAAGGACAAGAACCGTATAATATCGGCTCATAAGCCTTCCCCCGCTCCGTCCACTCTCCTCCTCGTCCGTTTCAACTCGCCTTTCTTATTCTTCTCAAAACACAAAAGTCATGTAGAGACTGAGAGAGAGAGAGGAGGAAGGAATAAATAAACTAACAAAACAGAAAAAATCTTAAAAGCACGCGAGTTATTGAGTGGTCCGGGCAGCCTAGGGCAGACAGGTGCTCGACAGCTGGCATCTTTAGGGCAGCAACGACGTGTACGGCTCTTGCCCGCTCGAATACACAAGACACGACACACCAAATATCACCAATTAATAGATCAAAATAGATAATTCATTAAAATACAAAAAATTGAAAACTAAGATCATCAATAGTTTATATATTAAATAAAAATAAAAATGTGACTTTAGTATTTATAACAAATATATATGAAGTGTAATAGCCTTTTTTTTATTTTGACAAATTAATAGGAGGGTCCACTTCTAAGATGGGATGATCCTAACGGTCCATTAATATTAATATATATTTATGGACCATTAAAGAAAGAAATGGACACAATGGTCCCATAAAAAGGAAAAAAATCGTCCCTGGGTCCGGTCTCCAGATAGCTGTAGATTCTTCCAGTTGTGTGGTGTGAATCTCGAGGACCACTAGGGACGGATGGTAACACTGGCCCAAGGAAAAGGCCATTTATGGCTTGGCTAACATTGTTCAACATGATTGATAGCAAGGATATCTCCGTCAATGTGGGCCCATTGATTGGACGGTATTAACCTACCACTGTATGCCACCTGGCAATAACGGAAATAAAATAAAGTTTGATATTCTATAGTTTTTGTTTTATACAATAAATTAACGTAAAATGATAAAAAGTGGAAATATTTGATATTATGATTAGTATGTATAGGACATAGATGGTAAAGAATTGTGAGTCCAACTTTTCTCAGATAGCATTATGATTTATACGCCACGTGGCAGACTCTTCGAGATCACTGACCTTATGGATGTTTGGCCCACCCTTCGATGGACCTACAAACCAAAAAAACAGCATTATTTGTATTTCTATCCATTGGATTTGAGTATCCAGAAACAAATGCTGGAATCTTACGGCTAAAAATCAAATCAACAATCGTGCTGAAATTTTGTCTGTAGGTGCACTTTGGATGGGCAAACATCCATACGGTCAGTGGTATGGAAGAGTGTGAACCGTGGCATATGCATCCGCTGTTGGGAGAAGGGGTCGTGATGTAACAAGGTATACCTGACGTTTTTTATGTCAGGTAGCGTATTTTGTTACTCATCGCCGCTGCCATCTGGGCCCACTGACCGCATGGATTGTTAGCCCAACCCCCTTGTAGATATTCACACAAAAAATGAGCTTGTTTGATCATTTTTAGCCGTACCTTAAAAGTAATAAAATCTAATGGCTAGAGATTACCAATCAGAGTGATTTTTGGTGTGTATATCCCACCAGAGGGAGGACTAAACATCCATGAGGTCAGTGGGCACAGAGGGCAGCGGTGAGTAACAAAAATGGCGCGGCCTCAGGTATACCTTGTTACATCTTTTTCCTTGAGAGAAGACTTCTATCAACGTGAATCACATAAGAAGACACGTGGAACACGTGCAGGAGTTGATCCTCATTCAACGGGTCCCACCTGTAGTTACAAAATCAACTTGTAAGATCATCTCAACTGATTGCATTCATTTTATAGACATCTGTTAGCGTTACTCTGGAGCTTATTAAGGAAGTGAAGATATTATTGAAATGAATAATATTTTCGTACAAAACTAAAAATAATAAAGGTAATCCCCAAATAATTCAGAGACCAAATGAAATTTGTCCAGACAAAAACATGAACCCAACAATAAACCGGTGGAGTCGGTAATAGAGAGAGAAATTGTTTTTCTTAAGCAATCTTTCTCTCTCTTAAATTAAGAGTGAGAAAAAAGAAATCGGAGTGAAGGGGGGAATGCAATAGCTTCACACGTCCCATCTGGTCCTTTGGGCCTCAGCCACTGTTTCTCTCTCTCTTCTCCGTCCTCTCTCCTCCAAGGAGACACCAACAACGTTATCTCCTCTTATTTCTCTTTGTTTCTGTCTCTTTATTTCTCTCTCTCTCTTTCTCTCTTTCTCTCTCTCCACACTTGTCCCTTCTCCTTCCATGGAACCCGACGGACGGCAGTGATTCCATAACCTGAACTTGACACGATCGCGCACTCTCTTTCCCTCTCATTCAGTGAGAACTGCTTTTAGTTTTCTGATCTCTCGATCTTCGTTTTTTATTTTGATGGAATTTTTAGTCTCTGGTCGTGTCTGAAACTTGAATTTTCGGATCCGATCGTCTGCTTTTTTTTGTTAATTCTGTTTTCTTCTTTTAATTTCTTCAAGGCTTCTGAAAGAAGAGATTCGTATAAATGTGTCGTAGAGAGGTTAAGAAGAATACAGAAGAGGTTTCTGAAAATCGAAACGCAAATGCTTTATAGAAGCATCTCAGCTCTGCCTCTGTCTTGCCAATATCTTTATCTGCTCTGGCTCTTCTTCCTCAAATAGAACAACCTTCTAGAAGTTTTTCTTCTTCTTCTCAAGAAGAAAAACCATCAGTCGGTGAAGAAATTAGAAAGGAAGTAAGTTTGAACGAAGTGATGTTGGATCTCAATGTTTTATCGGCCGATTCGACCTGCAACGAAGACGATATTATGATGGAGAAGCTTCCAGAAGGTTCAGGAGGCCAAATGGACGATTCTGGAACTTCGAATTCCTCCGTCGTCAATGCCGAAGCGTCGAGCAATGGCGGCGACGAGGACTCCTGCTCCACTCACACCAATCGCAGTGGTCGCGATCTCTTCGCCTTCAACTTCGATATCCTTAAAAAGGATGGTGTAACTGGTGTTGCCTTCGACGAAGAGGTTGAAGAGAACGGGAATCCGACTCTGCGGCAGTCGGGTTTCGTTACTCATCAGCTCTTCCCGGTGAGTGGAGGAGGCGGAGAGGCTGGTGACGATGGAGGGTTCCGCTCGGGGTCGTCTTCGGCTTCTTCGTCGCGGCCGCATTGGGTGGATCTCTCGTTCTGCCAGGTAGACGCAGCTCAGCCTGAGGTGAAGGTCTTACAGCCACAACAACCGCAGCAGGTGAAGAAGAGTCGACGGGGACCGAGGTCTAGAAGCTCTCAGTATCGTGGAGTCACATTTTATCGGAGAACAGGGAGATGGGAATCGCATATCTGGTTAGTAATTTGTTTGAAGAAAGTTGTCTTACTTATCAAGTTTAATTGCTTTTATAATTTTTAATGGACTTCTCTGTTTTTTTTTTTTTTTTATTTTCTTTTTTGTATGATTTGATCGAATTTTTGGGTTGATGAGCAGGGATTGTGGGAAACAAGTGTACTTAGGTAAGGAGCTAATCTTTCTATTTTGATAGAATTTCCTTACTACTATTTTTGCACCTTTTTCTGGGTCTTTTTGATGAATTTGGGCGTCGGATTTGTTAGGGGGATTTGACACTGCTCATGCTGCGGCCAGGTAAGAATGAATATTAGTGAAAACCATGTAATATTGACTTGTTTGGGGGTGAACTTTCTTTCATATGAGTTTTATGATTGCAGAGCATATGATCGAGCTGCGATTAAGTTCCGGGGAGTTGATGCGGACATTAATTTTAATCTCAGCGACTATGATGAAGATCTGAAACAGGTAGGGTTGGGTAGATGTTTCTGATCAAGTTATGTTTATGTTGTTTTTAATGGGATTTTCAATTGGATATTGATCCTTGTTCGATCCATCTTCAGATGAGGAACCTGACCAAGGAAGAATTCGTGCACATCCTCCGTCGCCAGAGCACTGGATTCTCAAGGGGGAGCTCGAAATACAGAGGGGTTACGCTCCACAAATGTGGTCGATGGGAAGCTCGTATGGGACAGTTTCTCGGCAAGAAGTAAGAATCCCATAAAATGAAATTACATTTCTAGATGATCTTCTTCTATCTTAGATGTAGATATTTCAAGAGCTTGATTCCATGAACTCTAAAATGGGTTTTTGAAACTGCTCCATGGGACATCTTTTCTCTCCTCGGAGAATTCTAAGATACCTAACTAAAAGAACATAAACTTTTTTTTTTATAAATAACTACAAGAAAAAAAAAATACTTGGGAACACTGTGTCAGTGGAATGCTTGCTTGCAGGTATATATATCTTGGGCTCTTCGACAGTGAAGTAGAAGCTGCAAGGTCCTACTTGATCATGAATTTTGAGTCTCCCTTACACTCAATTTCTTACCCTTGAATTCTCAACATCAATAGGGTTCCATCCAACGAATCTCCATTTTGGTTTTCTGGTGACCAGGGCTTATGACAAGGCGGCTATCAAATGTAATGGAAGGGAAGCAGTCACTAACTTTGAGCTGAGTACATATGAGGGGGAGATACTTTCTGTGGCCGATAATGGAGGTATTATTTGATATAAATGGTCCTGTTTTGTTTCATCTTTGAATGGACATGATTTTCTCTATTACTATCTTCAGCATCCAACAAAATAATTTTATGTGAACCGATTCATGATATGTTTCTTAATGCTCTTATGTAGGCACTGACCACAGTCTTGACCTGAACTTGGGGATTTCTTCTTCTTTTGCCGATGGCCCAAAGGGTAACGACAGTGTAGGGGGTTTCCCTTTCCATTGCAGCCCTGTTGATGTGCCCGATGCTAGGAGAGCAAGGGTAATATTCCAAATAAATAATTGAAGTTATTTCCATGTCTCCATCAATATCATTTCAATTTTGAACCATCATGTTTCCGACCATTCCTCGTTAAATATCTCTAGTTCACTTGAAATCTTGGAGAACTTCTTTAGAAATTAGCTTAATCAGTAGCTCTAGATGAGTAAAAGTTTAGATAGCTGGGCAGAACACCTACAGTATTAAATGTTAACTTGTTTTGGTCCTTCCTTCACATGCTAGTGAATATTGGATCCAAAAGGTCATGAATTGTATTATTTTAAAGGTAAATTCATGGTCGATTAAAAAAAACTATATTCATAGTCTATGTCCTGTCTGTTGTGCTCTTATAGATGGAGAATCCTGCTTCATCAACGGTGGGTGGACTCCCCCATGGCATAGCAATGGCATCTGAGCACCCTCCCATCTGGACCAATGTATATCCCAGTTTCTTTCCCAATTATGAGGTAATTTTTTATTTGATTTAGTTGTCTCATTGTTAATTTTTATTCTGGAATAAATGAAAACACAACTGCCTGCAACTTTCCGTATAAAAGTTTAATAACAATTAACACCTCTAATGTCACCAGTTAGTATTCCCAAAACACAAATATCTCTGAAATCAAATTCAGGGGTTGATACTGTTGTGGGAGTATTACAAGGGCATTCATCTTTTTCTTTGCATTTCATCATCAATGTGCTTCCTTCCTTAGTTCTAGCTGACGTAGGATTCAACTCTGCATTTCATCTTGGTTTTGAAATTACAGTGATCAACCATTTCTTGACTTACCAAAATAGTGTTTGGTTGGGAGTTGAACACCTCACTGATAAACTTCAGCCAGCTAGGCGATTTTCCCTCAAAAGATTCCCAATTTGCAGTAACTAGCATGAACTAGAGTAAAAGGTTGTTTAAAAAAATTCTTCTTTGGTTATTGTGGAGCCTTCCTAAATTTGATGGAAATTTTCTCGTCTCTGTATCTTATTCTTCTTGGCTATTGTGAGACTTATGGAAACCTTTGTGTTCTTATTTTGGTGAAGAACACATAATTGCACTTATACAACAATTATTTGTAATTTGTTGGTTTATTATTGTGGGTGTATCAGGGTTGTGACAATATTGCTGTTGTTCTTACTACAGGAAAGAGCGATAGAGAAGAGGGTCGAAGTAGGTTCGCCAGGACTCTCGAACTGGACATGGCAAGTGCATGGCCACGGCGGCGGCGCTAACCCAATGCCACTATTCTCTACTGCAGCATCATCAGGATTCTCTTCTTCGACTACCACTGCTTCATCAGCTGCCCTTCCTCCACCACACCCGCCAAACACAACCACTACGCAGCATCGCCATTACCCTCCGTCCAACGGCCCGAACACTTCCCAGTACTACTTTTACAGGAGCTGATTCGATGACAACAAGACGCACCTATCTTCTCTGTGTAAAAAGAAGGTGCGTAGGCATCCAGAAAGACCAAGGTGGTCTTTTAATCCATCCATCACTTTCCTTATATATAGAACATAGCTTGATCATACTTGAAGACCTCTTATATGAGTCACATTTTGAACTCTCGTAAGTCATAATTTGCTGCTACACAACACGTAGAGATATTGAGTATTGATATGTGGTTTGGTAACTTTCTTTAAATGTGAGGGGATTATGTTAGAACTGCATGGGTAAATTGGACCTTCTACTTTAATGGGGCTATGTTGCCTATGTGTTCATGTTTTGTTTCTAACATGCGCTTCCTTCTCTTTTTATCTTTTTCTATGCTGAGTGAACCCCGTATTCCTCGGCTTTGCTTTTGGGGTTGTACTATGTATTGTGTGTGATATTACCTGTCATAGCTCAGAGCTGTAAGTAAGAGAGAGAGAGAGAGAAACGAGAGGTTGTATTTAGAGGGAGTGGTCAGTATCCTCTAAACAGCGTGAAAAGCCTGTCCTCACGTAGAGAGAGATTATTCTAGGCTTTTAAAAGCCTCTCTCTCTCTCTCTCTCTCTCTACTTTTTATTCTTTGGGCATTGTGTTCCAGCCGAATATCCACGTTGGTACTCACCACTAGATGTACTAGTCTATCATCTATCGTTATCTAGAGTCCTAAGAAGGGTACGTAGACCCCTTGTAGACAGTCTAGTATCCTCGGATTTCCACTAGTGTAGCATGCGCAGGATATGAGGCCCACCAAATGATAGGGTCCCACTTAATAGATTTTTATGCTAACCATTTACACCTATGAAAATGAAACTTTCTACAATCATTCGAAAGATTTTTGGGTGGGTTCTTGGCATAAAGATTTTTATGCAAGTTTATCGAGTGGGCCAAACATTCATTGGGTCATTGAGCAAAGTACCATTTGGCAATACCTGGCCCCACAAAATGTCAAAGAGGGATAGAATTACCCTAGCCATCCGATCCCACTTTTTTTCTAAAACTGGTCTTAAAAGTTGTGGATAAATGGATGGTCAGTTTTAATTGATACGGTATATGAGAGGTCTCCTTACTCATTGAATGGAAGAAGGGGACGTGGGTAGTAATGTAGTAGTATTACTATTCACTATTCACCGTTCCTTAGAAAACGTCCCTTCAAAATAATTTTAAGGTACTTTCTGGTATGGTTTAAAATATGGCCGTTAACGGATGCTATATGTACGATTTTAACGCCAAAAAAATTTTCCATCATAATTTTGAATTTTAACGCCTTTTTTTTGTTATTTTCCCATTTGTGCCCGAGTTTCAATCCATTATAAACCGAAATAACGGCGACACCTCCAGTACGTTATAACGGCCCCTTTTAAACCATGCTTTTGGTTCTTCCCAAGGCCCGATTTTTTCTTTGGAGTTTTTGTTTTTATGTTTGTGACACCCACTTGATAAGTCTTCTATGTAATTGAAAGTTGAAACCCCTCTGAATCTTCGTTCTTTTGGCCTTACACCCTTGATTGTGTTTTGATCCTCATTGACTATGAAACATTAACACTGTCGCCCGAAAACTAAAAAGGGGATCAACAGAACAAAATAATGTTCAATTTTTAGTCGATGAGTTAATGTTTCTGACAGTCGAAAAAAGTCAAGGGACGACCAAAAGAATGAAAACACAGAGGGGGGGGGGGGGGGGGGGGGGGGGGGTTCACTAATATAGAAGATTTATTGGTGTGACTGAACCGTGAACTTTTAATTTCCCCATCCATGGCAAAAGCTTCAGAATTTTTCAAAAAAAAATCCTCATAAAACTAGCAGGCGGAGATTTATCCCAATGGGTTGTGATTTAAAGTTTGAAGTCTGCCCATAAAATGCTTGAGCCCACTGAAGCATGGATGTTTGGCCCACCTCTTGGTGAACCGAAACCAAAAATCAAGATGATTGGTGATTTCTAGCCAATTTTTTAGGTGATCAAATCTAACTGCTTGAAATCACCAATAAACTTGACTTTTGGTATGTAATCCACCAAACAAGGAGAGGTGAGCCACACATCAATGGTTCAGTGGGCCCAAAAGGTTAGCCACGTGGCATTTTAGAGCGGACAATAAACTTGGGCTCGGACGACGTTGTTGCTGTTGAGGAGAGAGAACGAGAGAGAAAAAGTTTGCATTTTTCAAGAATAATTATCCATTTTGGGTACGATCCTGCGATTACTGTTGATGCGGTCATGCATTGTCAAATCAGTCACCACCACCTACCCTCTACTTAGGTCCTAGGGAAGGGAAGGTAACTGTTTCACTCGTCTCCTTTCCTCCACCAAAAAAAATAATAATTGGTAATTTGGTAAAATAAAACTTGCCTGACCAGCGGTCAGTGACCGTCGTCCACAATATGTGCCACTTTGCACATCATATTAGAGGACATTGACTATATGGATGTTTGGCCAATCCCTGGCTACAAACCAAAAATCAACCTGATCAGTGATTTCTAAGCTTTGGATTGGAGTCGTTTTCTTGGGTTTGATATTATTATTCCGGGTACAAGATGGAAAGGTTTGAAATCAGTAATCAGGCTGATTTTTGGTTTGGAGGTCCACTTATGACTTGGCCAAACATCGATACGGTCAACGTCCTCTAAAAGGGACACGTGGCGCACACCGTGGGCAGGGCTTACCTTACCGGCCCTGGTAAGGCAAGTTTTACTGAAAAAAAAATGTTTCAATCGTTAAATCTGGTGAGCAAGACTTGCTCATAATATAAGCCACGTGGAAATTTATTAGAGGACACTGACCGTATAGATGTTTGACCAATCAGTAAGTGGACCTACAAACCAAAAATTAGCCTGATTAGTGATTTCAAAACCGTTGGATCTTTATACGACGAAACTGGTAAATAATGCTCAAATTCCTACGGCTAAAATCAACCAAAGAAAATGACTTCAAATAACGCTTAGAAATCACTGATCAGGTTGTTTTCGCTTTGTAGGTCCACCTAGGTATTGGCCAAACATCTATACGGTCAGTGTCCTCTAATAAATTTCCACGTGGCTTATATTGTGAGTGGTCAGGCAAGTCTTGCTCAAATCTGGTGATCCTGTAACACGGACATCAGCCCACCATAGTTACCGTCCTTCGCCAGTCTACCTTTTTTTTTCGGTGGTCTCTAGGATTCCCATTAATGGTCTGCACCTTGGGACGACGTAACACTCCTCAATCCCCGCACCCCGGGCCCGCCCTTGCCCATGTTTAACGAGTAAAACTTTGACTCCATGTTTGACAAACACGTAGCCTTCTCCAGCTAGCTGCTCTTCTCGTACGGTTCCTCAGAGCCGGCGGTCTTCTTGGTTTTCCCAGTTTCCGTGTCTTAGTAATATGGAAGGTAAAAGATGTAGCAAGGTATGCCTGAAACTGTTTGGTTACTTACCGCTGTCATCTGGATCCACTGACTGCATGGATGTTTATCCCACCCCTTGGTACATATACACACCAGAAATAACCGTATTTGGTATTCTATAACCATTAGATTGTAGCAGTTTTTAAGGCGTTTTTATAGCCGTTTAATTCAACCATTATTTTGTACTTAAATCAACTGTTAAAAATCATCAAACAAGCTTATTTTTGGTACGACTGTCAATTAAAGGATGGGCTAAACAACCATGTGGTCAGTGGGTCCAGATGGCATCGGTGAGTACCAAAATATGCCGCTTCCGCATTTGAAAAGATCTCAGGTATACCTTGTTACATCACGCATATGAAATTACTATTTCCAGACAACATTTTAATTCCACCACAACATCAACCTATTTGCTCATCCATTTATTACTTCTGATCCTCGGTAAATTCGTGATTGATTCCCATTAATTCAAGAAGGGTCGCGATGTAACAAGGTATACCTGAGATCTTTTCGTTCGCGGAAGCGGCATTTTTGGTAGTCGCCACTGCCATCTGGGCTCACTGCCGCATGGATGTTTAGCCCACCCTTTAACAGACATTCATACAAAAAATCAGCTTGTTTAATGATTTTTAGCCGTTGGTTTTAGTACTCAAAATATGGTTGTATTCAACGGCTTTAAGAACCCCTAAAATGATGCTAAAAAGTGTTAAAATCTAATGGTTATAGATTACCAATCAGGGTGATTTCTGGTATGTTTATCCACCAAGGGGTGAGATAAACATCCAAGCGGTCAGTGGGCCCAGATGGCAGCGGTGACTACCAAAAATGCCGCTTCCGCAAATGAACAGTTTCAGGCATACCTTGTTACAACTTTTTCCATTCAAGAATTAATTACTTTCAGGTGGTATCCGTGTTACATGGACGAACACATCAACACACACACATGAATAATTTCTAATTTTGTAAGAGTTCACGGATCGAACGCAATTATTATTTTTAGTACCGATTTAATTTGGTTCCCAAAAAAAATTTTAAAAATGAATTTGAAGGAAAAAAAAAAAGAATAAAACTTTGATGACCGGCCCTGTCATCGAAGGAGAAGACAGGGCAGCAGATCTCACGTGGATTTTTACGGACTGACCACCTGGCCTCACCACACACGTACCCAGGTGAGTACTCAAGTGCTTTTTTGTCAAAACACTCACTAGTGTACGTGGGCGGTGAGACCGAGGTGGTCAGTCGTACAAATCTACGTGCCATCATCTGCTGCATGTCTTCTCCTTCGATGACAAGGCCCTATCATCCAAGTTTTACTCAAAAATAAAAACCATTAATCCTTTTGGACCGTACCCCATTTGCTCTCATCTCCCTCCCCCATCCCACCTATCTCCCGATGTCCGTAACTACCTATCTCACGACTCCATCTGCAAGTTGCAACTCTAGTCTACACCATGGTTTTAAAAACAGCCATTTAAACGGTAACGCCCCAAGCCCGTTTCCGTTAAAACTGTTTAAACACATTTTATCGGTTTTCAAAAAAATGGAACGGCCGTTAAAATCATTTAAACAGCCGTTTAATTTTGGAAGATTTTGTAAAAAAAATAGCTATTAAAATCGTTTAATTCTGTTAAAATCTGTTTAAATCCGTTAAATTCTATTTTTTTTTTAATTTTCAAAATTTGAATTTCAGCGCCACTTTTTTCGTTAAAATCTGTTAAAATCCTTTTAATTCCATTTTTTTCGTTTTTTTCATTTTTGCCCCTGACCGTTTCAATCTGTTTTAACGGCCGTTTAAAGGTAACGCCCCCAGTCTGTTTAACCGTTAAAACGGCCTCCTTTAAACCTTGGTCTACACCAAGGTTTAAAAACCGGCCATTATAACGGATTCGGACCTACCCCGTTACGTTATGGACCGTTAAAATGCCCAGAAAATAACGACTGTTATTTTTTGGAAAATTTTATGAAAAAAATGGCCTTTATTTCCATTTTTTTCCCGTTATATTCCATTTTTCCATTATTTTCCATAATTTGAATTTCAGCGCCATTTTTTCCATTATTTCTGTTATATTCTATTTTTTCCCTTTTTTTTCGTTTTTGCCCCTTAGCATTTTTTTCATTGTAACGGAAAAAACGGTAACGCCCCCAGTCCATTATACCGTTATAACACTCCCCTTTAAACCTTGGTCTACACTATCCTCAACTACCAAATAGGCTCTCTCTCTCTCGGACCCACGTAACTCGAGCTTCAATTTAAATTTCTAATTAATTTAACCACGGTATGTGGCCCACGCAATTCTAAACCTTCAACTCTTCTAAATTTTATACATCTTTATGTTTTGGTTACGAATTTTTGGATCATGGACGAATTAAACACAAATAAATACAATTACAAACTTTTGTTAGTCTTCAAAATTTTGGCCAAATTATTATTCAAATTTTTTAAGCAACTTAACAACTAGGCTATGATTTCATCAATATTAGATAATTCCCAATTTGCCCTCCAAATAGTAACGCCCCGATAATAAAGCACTAAGATTTTCCAAGTTTCTATATTAGGACCGTATAGATGTCTGGCCAATCCCAAAGTGAACATACGAACCAAAAGTCAATATGATTTGCAATTTCAATCCTTCCGATCTTCCACTCCAAATAATGCTCAAATTAGCACGATTAAAATCAATGAAAATGACTATAATCCGACGATAAGAAATCACTAATTAAGTTGCTTTTTAGTTTGTAGGTCCATCTAGGATTACTTTTTAGATGTTGTGCTTGATTCAATGCATAGAATTGCATTGTATAAAATTATACTTACACGGTTTTAGACTTTCACTTATACAAAAATCATTTTATACAGTCTAGATATATTATAATATATTATATAATTTTTAATATTAGATATATTATATAAATATAATATACCATATTTATATATTATATAATATAATAATAATAATAATATTTATTATTTTATTATATTATGTAATATATAATAAAAATATTTATTTTATATAATGTGATAGTGCGATCGGCGTGTCTTGTAACACGGGTTTTGGCGCATGTTTCGATTCTCTGGGAGACGGTATTACAACAAGCGCCTTGGTGCATATTGAGGGTTCTGCTACGCATTATGAGTTGTGCATCTTAGTGCAACCACACACACGTTTTTTAGTCTAGGTGCGCACATCAGAGCCGAAGCGCACTTAATACAAAAATAAACATGGCCTAATTGATCTTCACAATTTGTACAGTGTGAATGCCTAAGAAGATGACCACCGGGTCCACCACCCGGATCATAGTAACACCATGGTTTAAAATAATGTCATTTTAACGGATTTAACGGCCGTTAAAAGAGTAAAACCCCAAGCCCGTTAAGTTAAGAACCGTTTTTTATGCTTAGAAAATAACGGCCATTTTTTCCGTTTTAACGATCGTTATTTTCTGGGAAAAAATTATGAAAAAAAGGACTGTTATTTCTGTTGTTTGCCATTATTTTTTCTTTTTGTGTTTTTTGGAAACCGCCAATTTTTCTATTTTTTTCCCGATGTTTTTGTTAAATACCAATTTTTTCCATGTCCACTACAATTAGTTTTAACAGCTATCTATATATCTATCCTACAACAGAGAAGTGGGCAACGTCCATCTCTTTCCTCCACATCAAGTTGATGTGGCACTGTCCTCATGCAGAGTGCCATGTCATCGACACCGAATTTTCTATCATCTATTCTTCCTACATTAATACAATTAATGACTATATCAAAATTGAATTGGTTACATTAAGTGTATATTATTCTAAAATCGTTACATACTATTCAAAACGTTTATCTCTTCTCTTAAAACGTCTATTTGGTTTCTTAGAACGTCTTTCATTTTAAAATGTCTCTTCGTTTTCTTAAAATTTCTTAAAACTCTCCTTAAAACGTTTTTACGCTTTCCTAAAACGTCGATCTATGTTTTTTTTACCTAAAACTTCTTAAAATGTCTCTACTTTTCTTATAAAATCTCTCTCCATTGTCCAATGGCTGAAACGTCTCCTAACAAAAGACGTATGAGCAAAAAATTTCTCTAAATTAATGCGGGCTAATTAACTTATTGACTATGTATTTTTTTTTGCCTCATTATATATATTTTCTCTTTTTTAGAATATTTTTTCATAATTTTTTCTGTTTAATAAAACAAAAATTATACATGGATGGAGAAAACATCACTGATCTTTACACAACTCTCCACAAAAATTGTAGACATGTCTCCTCCACTTCTCCTTTAAATTTTTATTTTATTTTTATTTTTTTATCTATATTTTTTTCAAATTAATCGGAGCCTATTTAGATCAATTTGTTTTTCATCCACCTAAAATAAATAAATATCTAATTATATATGTATATAACAGATTAAAAATATCTTGATTAATCGACGCAAATATATTATTCTTAACAGCAATTGTCGAGTTCTTTAGCACCTGCTTGAACTAATAGAGCTTGGTAAGCAACAAACGAAGATAGAATAATGTGATCGGCTGATCCTTTGTAGCATTATCACTTATCAGAATTTTCGGAAGTTCAAGCGAATATATTTTTTGAAGACCCAGAGCCTTAAGAAGTCGCGCATCAAGCCAAAAAAAAAAAGAAATTAAGACAATTTTTGCTCTCGGCCACGAAGAACACTCTTAAGAACAAATGGACGTATGAATGTGGATAAAAAAATATTGTCTTTTTCTTTTAAGATCAATTTGATCTATATGACCATATTAGTTATGAATTATAATGTAAAATTGTAACCTAATAAAGATGCCTTGCTTATTGTATATTATTATAATTTTTTTTTATCTTAAAGATCTTATTTATGAAGTCGCCAATAATACATTTTAGTCTTACGTAATTATATTACCGTATTAAAGGACGTGATAACATAATTATTCTAGATATTTTTTGGAGATTTTTTTACTAAATATATTTAAAGCATAGTGTTAAATTTGTAGGTATTTTTTATATGTAAAGGGTCTAATTAATTTTCTTTTTAATTTTTATATAGTTAAAATGAAAGTTTTATTTTTTATTTTTTTTATGAATTTCTTTGTTTATAAAAGAAATTCCTTTTAATTTCTTACCCCGTGCTTTAGCACGGGCCAATAACACTAGTTTTAACTATAACGCCCCTGTCCGTTATACTGTTAAAACGGGGTTTTTTAAACCTTGGGTAACACTTCCAACTCCACATTTTTCTTTGCAAGGTCATTAGATTAGTATCCGTTATAGAAAAATTTTAGTGTAAATTTTGATATGACCAATTTTATATGTGGCATTCTGTCACTTACTATAAGTGCCACCTGTCCTAGACGGATAACTACAGTTCATGACCACATTAACCCAGACTGGTTGCACTTAACTATAAGAGCCAAAAACATTTGAAGAACTATGTTGTGGCAGATCGTCCTTGTGTTTAAATTATAGGTATTTTAGCAACACCCCCTGAAATTTGAATGAAATTAGTAGTGCCACCTTAAACTTTCAGACTTTAGGATTACCCCCCTTGACCCAGTTTAATCATCATTTGACTAACGTTAAAACGTGACTTGCATCATAGGCTTGTTAATGCGTGAAAGGATCATAATAATGAAAGCACGGGTTTAAAAACGGCTGTTTAAACGGTAACACCCCAAGCCCATTTCCGTTTTAACAGCCATTAAATTCTGAAGAATTTTGTGAAAAGAAGGCCGTTAAATCCGTTAAATACCATTTTTTTTTTAATTTTCAAATTTCAAAATTTGAATTTGAACGCAACTTTTTCAGTTAAATTTCGTCTTTTCGGATTTTTCTAATTTTTTTCCATTTTTGCCCTTGGCTGTTTCAATCCATTTTAACGGTAACGCCCCCCAGTCCATTAAACCATTAAAACGGCCTCTTTTAAACCCTGATTGTAATTCCATTAAACCATTAAAATGGCCTCCTTTAAACCTTGATAGTAAGTACAACACTAACTGCATGTGATTCAAGTCCGTTTTAACATAAGTCAACCACCGTTAAACTACGTCAATGGGGTAATCCTAAAGTTTGAAAGATATAAGGGGTACTACAAATTACTTTCAAATCTCAAGGGGGTGTTGCTAAATTACCCATAAATTATTAGATGATCTTTGAAAATTTTGTGATTGTCTTTGAGATTCGTGTAGTGAGAATTTTAATGAATATCAGTGCTTGCTCTAGACCTTGGGACTGCAATTCTACTATATCATCCTGGACGATGCAACACTCCCTCTACTTATTATTATAAAGCCAAAACCGGGGTTCGGAATGAGCCGGGCTTCGGACATTCGTGGCAAAACTTTGATGATGGAGTCCATCATCAACATTGATGAACGACTGGGGATATAAATGACTAACACCTTGAATTTTGAAACATATGTCTTCCTGTTAGTGGTCTCTAAATGTGTGCCACGTGGTTCATACTGTGGTCCGTCATCAACGTTAACGAGCCCTACTATCACCACGTGGAACACACCTGCCGCCCCTGGTAGTACCATAAAGGCATAAAGCAAGAACCTAGGTTAATCGATGGCAGCTGACCTTAGACGGGTTATTCGCACGCCAACATCCCTAGGTTGTTGGCGAGTAGTGATTTCAAGCCTTTGGATCTGAGTATTCAAAATCCACTATCACAGATAAACCATTGAAAATACTCAAATTCAATGGATAGAAATTACTAATCAGGTTGAATTTTGGTCTGTAAGTTCATCTAAGATGGGACGACAAAACATCCATACGGTCAGTGGTCTCTAGGAGTGTGCCACGTGGATTATACTGTAGTCCGTGGTTCCTCGTGGTAGTACGCCTAATGGGAGGTGACGAAACAACTGACGCGCCCGAAGAATGACTAATCCAAAATTAAATAAGACATGATTAAGTTTCACTTTTTCTTCGATAATCATAAGTGAGTGATATTGTCTTATCTAATCAAATCTTTGCCCATCGACTCGTTCAATCTATCCATTTATTACTCTCTCTGCTCTGATCTTCGAAGTTCCAACTTCAAGCTTCATACTTCATACACTAGGTCCTGACCATTCATTCAGTCATTCACTTGATCCCCCACTTATATGGACATTGATCCTGACCATTCATTCAGTCAGTACATGGGGACCATTTTTCTGATCTTCTCTTCCCCTAAAATTCAGATATACACATAAATGAAACGTGTCTCTAAACCATCTCCTGCTATGGTCAACTATATATTTTGAAGGTCCACCTTACTTGTGGCTGCTAATGTGGCAGACCTAGCAAACCCAAAGGAGTTCTTGGGTTTTGCAACCTCAGCATCTTCCTCCATGGCAAGACAAACCCATGTTTCTCACTTTTCATTGTACAAAAGATTATATATATTCACAATCACAGGCTCCGAAGACCCCCTTTTTCTGACCCCTCTTGGTGTTTGCGCGCTTGGCCGTAGATTTCACAAATCCAACGATGGTTATCAGCACCCCCAAAAGTGAAAAAAATGATGCCAGCTCAACACTAACAACCACCGTTGGATTCTTGAAATAAGCTCGGCCGAGAACACGAACAAGAAGACGGGTCAGAAAAATGGGGTTACCTGAGCCCGACCAGAAATGAAAATATAGTATTGAACCCATTTGTCATTTAAAGGGAAACAAAGAATAGAAAATTAGATAGTGGGCATATCACATATGCTATCAATTACCACGCAGAGAGTCACGGCAAACGAAGTAAGCGCAGCATATATTTGTGGAACGCCAGTGCAGCATAATTTTGAAGGGCATACAGTAACCAACGAAGGTGTATTAAAGGGTCTTCAATCACTATAACCACCATAACCATTGATGGTCGAAATATAAAATTAATATGGTTGAGGAAAAGACTTTCATGGGAGTGTCGTGGGATTGGTAGGCTGTCAACTTCCAAACCTAACTATTTAATAACCATCAATTAAGACATTATATCCTTAAAGCTTCTCCGCTTTGTCACACTTGTGCTTCCACTTTTAAAGCATCCAATACCAACAACATGATGAAACCTGGAATCAGAATCACAAACTATTTATCCAATCTTTTTCTTTTCTAAACAAAAGCAAAGAAAGAGAGAGAGAGAGAGAGAGAGAGAGAGAGAGTCGGTTGCCATTATCACATTTTTCTTACAATGACGTTACCGTTTCTCCATTATGACGGCCGTTGTAACGAATTGTAATGCCCAGGGGCACAAACGGAATATAACGGGGATAAAACATCGCCAACATTCAGATTTTCAATTTCAAATTTTCAATAAAAAAAAAAATAACGGAAATAACATGCGCTATTTTCACAAATTTCTCAGAAAATAATGGTTGTTGTTTTCGTTATAACGGAAAATAAGGGCTGTTATTTTCTGAGCATTAAAACGGTACATAACATAATGGGGGAGGTCCGAATCCATTATAACAGCCATTTTTTAAACTATGCAATTACCCCATCGAGTAGAACTTGCTGACAGGTGCTGCTTAGTAATATGGGCCACGTGGCACAGTCTTAGAGGATGCTGACCATATGGATGTTTGGCCAATCCGTATAAATCCGCCTGATTAATGATTCCAAACCGGTGGACCTTTGTACCCCCAAACAATGGTCAATAATGCTCAAATTTTGACGGTTATAAAAATCAACCCCTTGAAACTTACTCCAATCCAACACTTAGAAATCACTAATCAGGCTATTTTTTTATCTGTATGTCCATCTAAGGCTGGGGCAAACATCCATATGGTCAGAAATCTCTAAGAATGTGCCATGTGGCTCATATTGTTATCGGTAGGCAAATTTCTACTCTAAGTATCCACTCTTTAAATATCGATGTCGTCTTGCAATTGCAGCTTCATTTTGACTGAAATGCGAAACTAATACATTTATAAAAATGAATAAGGGGTTATGGTTAAGGTCCTTGAATTTGCCTTAAAATCTTCAATGTATTTTATGGTAATCTTGGAAAGTAAGAAGACCTGCCAGCTTGCTCAGTTGGTAAAGCTTTTGTAGGTGATGATACCATGGGCCAGGTTTCAAAACCCGCCTTCACCGAGTAGAAATAAATTTGTACGGGGGGCATGTGACCTAAAACATGAAAGCCATGAATGTGTCCTCTCTTTATTTCCACACAAAGAGAGGATCCGAATCCTTAAATTTTGAGATACCGACCTATCAAATAAAGTAAACGGTTGTTGTACGTTTTTGACGGGGAACTACCTGTCTTTAATTCCAAGGCTCAAGGGGTGTTTTCGTCACAATAGTGGATTAATTTCTCTCTATTTTGATGGGGGCATGTGTTCTTAGTTTTTGTGCTTTACAGACCCCCAGAAAAATTTGTCATTCTTGTGGTGTCATTTCATTGCCCCTAAAGACCCCAACAACGACAAGAAATGCTTCCTCCTAAAATAAAATCAAATCAAAAGGACAAAGATATGTTTGGTTTCGTTTTTCTTTCATAAAATTGATATTTTTAGGCCGGTTTGTTCTATTGTCAGGCCATCTTAGCTATGGTTTGAGGACACAGAGACCAAAAATGCCAGTGAAATAATTAAACAAAGTCATCTTTTCACTGGCATTATAATCCACTAGTGGAGAAGCACTGCGATGGATGTGATTAACGAAAATTTCTAAAAGCCCTAGAATAGAGAAGATTTTATGTCCACCTCCAAAAAAGGGCCATACACACGAAAAATCAGCTTGATTGGTGCTTTGTGGCCGTAGGATTCGCACATTATTTATTGGATGATTTCTAGCCCTTGAATACATATGGTCAGGCGCTCACGGATTTAAATCTGAAGGCTTTGATTTACCAATGAATAGATGGGTTCCCAAATATTTTTCCGACAAGCAGAGGTTTTTAATATTCAGAATATAGGAATTGAAAGTGCATTTTTTTTACGATGGTGAAGGTTCTTACTGGAATGGATCCTAGATTTATCGGTTTATTTCTTGGCTTAAAGCATCCAAGGCGTCCCTCGGATTCTTAGATTCAACAAGGTTAACCGACAAAATATGAAACAATCATCGGCAAAAAAAGGATAAGTAATCGTTGGGCCAGCTCTAGCAAGCTTGATCCCATGGATTCTCTTTTGATCCACTTCATAGGAGACGAGTTTTGAGAGAACCTCGATGCAGATGATGAACATATACGGGGTTAGAGGATCTCCTTGTCTAAGGGCCTTGGATGGTTTAAAGGTGATCAGAGGGGCCTCATTGAAGAGGATTGGAAAAGGTAGATGAGGAGATGCAAGGGTGGATCCATTCAATCACAAAAACCCAAGAGCATCTCCAACCGTGCTCTATTTCTCCAAAATGGAGAGCTGTCAAATGGAATCCACCCTCCCACCCTCCAACCGTACTATAAATTCCATTGTAGAGATCCCATTTTGAGTCTCTAAATTTAGAGACCCGGATGGATCTCTAAAAGGGGTCTCTATCGCTATTCATACGTGTTATATAATTCCTATTTTAACCTTTTTTATATATTATACTAATTTTTAATATTAGTTGTATCCTTATTACTTTTCAAAGGAATAGTGTTTTAGAGTTAAAAATAAAGATGTTGATTGGAGTTGACCTTATAAGAGCATCTCCAACCGTGTTTTATTTCTCCAAAATGGAGAGTTATAAGGTGGAATCCACCCTCCAACCGTACTCTTAAAGGGGTCTCCATTTTATAGACCCCATTTTGAGTCTCCAAATTTGGAGACCGCGGATGGATCTCTAAAAAACGTCTCTATCACTATTCATGCTATATAATTCTTATTTTAAACTTCTTTTTTTGTATACGCCGACATGAGCTATATACAAGTTACTTGAAAATATTTTATTCAGAGACCTGGACCCATATGGAATCTTGAAGGAAAAAAGATTTTTTTTTGTATATCTTCTTAATTAATACAGCGCCCTTTGACCTATTTAAGTGTTGAGAGGGAAATGTATTTTGTTCTTTTGCAATAATTTTCATTAGTTATGTGTATAATATTTCTCTTCATGATTAAGGCAAAATTGAATGGAAGAACAAGATTCATGTAGCCGACCCCACGTGGTTGGATACGGATTTCGATGATGGTGATGATGATTCTATCTTCATGGTTTTTTTTTTTTTTGTTTAAGGTTATCCATTTGTAAAAATAGTAATTGTAGGAAATAATACTAGTCTACTTATTAGGGTTTGACAAGGAATATTATAGGAATGTCTTTTTTTCTCTATTAATATAAATTTAAGTACAATACTGTTTAATAGGATAAAAATGCATCTAAACCAATTTTTACAATGAAATTATTGAATAAAAATTAATTGGATATTAGTAAGGATTGAGCATTCAAAAGTTAATTACAAAACAAAAAAGGAAGGATTGAGCAGGATTTGTTCTGAAGGGGTTTTAGTTCTTAGATAAAGTTAGATGAGAGGAAAGAACGATAATTTATTATGTGGGTCTCAACAAAAGCTAATCATAAAGCAAATAACCATGGTGTTGATTTGTCGTTATGAAGTAAAAATAACAAATAGACCGGTCAATCATGAATAAAATAAGGGTCTGGATATTGGTACCCGCGTTTTAGCTCAAAAAACCCACTTGCTCATCAAACCCACCTAAAAAAAAACCTAACTCTTTACACTCAAACCACTCTTGACTCCCCACCAAAATAAAAATAGAAAACAAAGTTGCAGGCACAGAAGAGGAGAAGAAGAAGAGGAGGCGGTGGTGGTAATCTTCCTCTTCTTCTTCTTAGGGTTTTTTTAAGATTTTTTTAGGTGGGTGGTATGAGTGAAAAGCAAGGAACATTTTGGGCCAAATTTTTTTTTTTGTTGCTTAAGTGGGTTTTCTGAGCGAAAACACGGGTACCAATATCATAAATTGATGTTATCACCAATAATTCTAACTAAAAAATGTTAGATCCAAGATTCAACCCTAATCGAACCCAGATTTTACGAGTTTGGATCAGTAAGATAAGGTCCAAATTTAATGGGATCAAATATGGACCCAAGTAGTCGAGTATGGTCGTGTTTGGACCTGCTTAAGTAGTTTCAGATCTAGGTTTGGAGTTGGACTCGATTGATTTTTTTACTAAAAGAAAGTGTTTTGTAGTGGATGTGACTCGCATATCCATATAAAGGCTGGATGCAGATCTTTATATGTGGATCTTGGCTTGGATTCAGGTCAAATGTTATGGATCTGAGTCAAAACAGGTCCAGGTTAAAATGCTCTACCTAGATCCAACCCACTTCATGCCTTATCTATATAACAAGTGACAATGGTTGTCTCCCCACTTATACTCCCTCTTATAGGTTTTATTAAAGACAGGCTGAGATATTGTACCCCAATTTTGATTGTGGATCTCAGCTACTCACACCCAATTTTGACAAATTCTTTGTCGGGGAGTGCCGTTGGCATGGGCCGCCCACTAGTCTACTAAAATACAAAGTCCACTTTTAAATTTCAAAATTTATATTTATCGTCATGAGGCTTCTGGGCAATCTTTACCTCTTTTCTTACTCTCTGTGAATTAATGAATTAAGTGTGTTAGGGTTTGCTACATGGGGTGGGCCCAATTTCAAAGATTTTTTCAAAGTTGGGTCCTTATGACATCTCCTGGTTTACTTTTTTAATGGGTCTTTTTATATTTTGAATGGTTAGGGTTCGTCAGGTTTAGGGTTAGAGGGGTGGTGCTTGGTGGGGTTCCATTTATTTCTCTTGTTTTGTTCCTTTATGAGGGCAGGCTGGGCAGTATGTGGGACAACCTTTGGTGTGGGATTTGACGTTTGGGGTTCCACCTTTGTTTGTAACTTGTCTTGTTTGTTTTAGCCTTTCACAACCAACGATTGCAGTGGTGAGAGGGTGGCAGTGACTTCTAAGGAGACACCGAAAGGGAGGACAGTTGAGGAGGATAAAGTACCATTATTGAGCCCACTCAAGATTTTCTCCCCTTCGGTGGTGGTGATGATATTATGGTGCACGTCCTCATTTAGTATGCTGTTTCACCCCTCCCTATTCGTAATTGGCTCAGATCAAGACCGTCCGATTATATTAGGAATGAACAATTTGGCGTCAATGTCAATTAATTTATTTTCGGGGTTCATGCTTAATCTCAGCAATATAGGGATAATTAGGAGTTTAAAGAGAGCATGTTGGCCAAACAGCCCGGCCCATCTATAGGTTGGACCTGGGCTTGCCATTTGGAACACAGTCAGAAATTTGACGGACTCAGTAACAGGTCAAAAAAAGTGGTCACTGTCTCTCCCTGAGATCACTGTTTTACAAAGGAGTCTCACTTTGTCTCAGGGGAGATGGGCCGATCTTGTTCTGGATCGGAGCCCACCAATCAAGCCTCCGATCCCAAGACTTTCATCCTTTGGCTTAAGTGGGGTGGACCCAGCCCGCAGCTAGGTACACCACTCCTAAGGGCCAAGCTAGGGATTGGAATCTTGGTTTGCAGCTAGCCCAGCTAAATCCTGGCCTGCCAGTGGCCCGGCCTGTTTACACCCCTAGGGATAACCATAGCATGGACCCGTGGTTATCATTACAAGTAGCTTATCAATTGATCAATCTTGACCATTCAATCGTAGGGCTGACTCTTTGATGAGACAAATCCCCAAAAAACAGACCAGCGGGATGGTTCCAGCCACTTGATGGATGAACTGACTTTTTGAAGACGGGCAGTCCCAAGAGTCCCACAACTAACAGCAACAATGTGAATAGTTCCACTGTTTCCACGTGTCATAATCGTGACCAAGGATCACGAAACAGTTACTGTGATACTGGCAAAAAGACTGGAACAGTTACTGTTTCTGTTTTTTTTTTTTTTTTGATAGGGTGCCGCTACTTTTAAGATTAAAAGCCTCCAAATAAGAAGGATCACGAGATCCCAATAGATCTCTCTAAAGTGGACGATTCACTGTACGTCTTAGCTTTGTTTTATACTATTCTATTTGCTCAGGGTGATATAGATGTTGGGAATTAAGAAAGGAACAGGTTCCCATGACCAACAAAAAGTGAACCAAAATACTTAAACGTTTTTTGTCGGCCGAGGATCCCGAGAATCCAAGGGTGGTTAATAGTGTTGAGCTGGCATCACTTTTGCAAAAGCAAAACCACCGTTGGATTTTCGGGATCCACGGCCAAGAAAAAATGTGAACTTTTTTTATAAACTTTTGTTGGTCATCAGAACCCGACCCATTAAGAAATTCCTTCCAAAGTTTTTTTATTTTTTAAGCCAAGGAAAAACTAGTGTGCAAATGGTTACATAGTTAAGACTTAAGAGTATGCAAGTACAGCTAGAAAGCGACACGCAAACCCCTGGTTTTCTTTCTTGGTTGGACCAACCCAACCGGCCATTTCCGACAAGTCTTTCTTCATTTTCTCTTTCGGGAGCAGAGCAGTCAAAGAATGAAGCAAACCAAATGATTGTTCTAGAATGGCTATTCCTCACAATCGCTCCTTGTGATGCTGCGGAACCATGGCTAGTGCCAAGCCCGGCCCATTAATAGATATAAGAAAATTGGGCCTAAGGTAATTTTTGTATAAACTCAAATCCCGCTTTAGCTAATTTATCAAACAGGCCTTAAATTATACAAAGGCCCAGCCCATAATCCTATAAATGAAGCAAGCATAAATTGGTGCCATCTTGGACCTCAGCGGCATTGCTGACCGTCGACGGTCAGCGAATTAAATTACACGAGGATCTATAGTGGTCTTGTTGCCATCTTGGACCCCAGGACTACGATAGTACGGTATGTCCTAGGGACGACGCTAAACATTGTCCCTTCTGATTCAGTCTGTCTTCAATAACAATAAGTGAGTGTTATTGTCTTATCTAATCATCCTTGCCCCTTTTGCCTATCGACTTGTTCAATCCATCCATTCGTTTTTCTATCGGCTCTGCCGAGTAGACCTTTGCTGATTGACATCCGTCAGCAAAGCTGCTGACCGACCACAATATGAGCCATGTGGCTTGTTCTTAGAAACTTATGACCGTATGGATGCTTGGCCCAACCCTAGATGGACATACAGACCAAATATTAGCTTGTTTAGTGATTTCTAAGCATTGGATTGAATTCATTTCCATTGGTTGATTTTAACCGTGAGAATTTGAGCATTATTGACCATTATTTGGGGTAAAAGATCAAAAGGTTTGAAATCACTAATAAGCCTGATTTTTGGTTTGTATTTCCACCTAGGGATTGGCCAAACATCCAAACGGTCAGCGTCCTCTAAGAGTGTGGCACGTGGAGCATATTGTGGTCGGTCACTTCAATTTCAACCGAAGGTCTCGGGTGTGGATTCCGAGAATCCGACGGTGATTTTGCTTCGGCAAAAGTGAATGCCAGCTCAGCATTGTCAACCACCGTTGGATTATCGGGATCCACAGATCCGAACCCAATTGCAACTAGATTATAAAAAATAAAAATAAAAACTATGGAAAAAGGGTACTTGAATTGCATTAAATTTTTTTAAAGTGAAGGTATTTTATGGTAATTCTCGAAACTAAAGGTACGTTATTGTCAAATAGAAAGTTCAAGGTATGTTATGGTCAAATCCGAGACACAAAAAGCGTAGAATTGAAACTGTATGGGGCATGTGACCTAAAAGTGGGAACTCACGAATGCGTCCTCTCTTTATTTCCACTGAAAAGGAGGATAAGAATCCTTAAATTTTGAGATATCGACCTATCAAACAAAGTAAATGGAAGGGTGGCCCGTTTTAAATGAGCCCAATTTTTTTTGTCACGGACGTTTTAAATGGTTGGTGGACGTTTTGATGGGAAACTTGTCTTTTAGTCCAACCTTCGAGGGTTGTTTTCGTCACAATCGTGGGACAATTTCTCTCTTTTTAGGCGAGACGTCCTTTAGATAGAGGGCCGGAGAGGTATGTGTTCTTAATTTTTGTGCTATACAGAACCAAAACAGAGATGTCATTCTTGTTGTGTCACTTCAATGCCAGGAAAGATCCCGGCAACGACAAAGAAATGCTACCTTCGGTTCTCTTTTGGAAAGTGACATTTTCTGGCCCGTTTTTAAATTGTCAAACTAATATATGTGCATTAGATGGCCTGTAATTATGAATACCGGGCCCGAAAATGTCAGTTCTTCTCTCTTTCTTCTTCTTCCTATTGCTTCTTCGAACGCTGCACGTGCACCTTACACATGGCACACTCTTAGAGATCTCTGACCGTATCAATGTTTGACTTGTTCTTAGGTGGAGGGTGGACCTACATGCAAAAACTCAGCCTGATTAGTGAATTTTAAGGATTTGATTGGAGTCGTTTTCATGGGTTGATTTTTGAACGTAGATTTCGAACATTATTTAAAGTACTCAGATCCAGAGGTTTGAAATCACTACTAAAGCTGATATATGGTATATAGGTCCACCGAGAATTGGGGTACACGTCCATGTGATCAGTGGTCTCTAAGAGCGCACCCACATGGCTTATACCATGGTCCCTCATCAGCCTGAAAGAGTTACCCCCAACTCAGGTTTTGACTTTAAAATAGTCATTTAATTAGGCCAGATTTTCGCTTTTGAAGTAGAGAGACATTTAATTGAAGCCCCGATGTCAACACCGATTTTAGCTTTATAATAGTATAGATATAGATATCCAAACTTTAAATGGTCTCTTTTAAAGTTATTGTTATGACCGCTATAATGTGTCATATCAATCATGGCTGAGTAAGAAGTCAGATTATTAATATTTTGGAGTCGTGCGGTACCCCACGGATAACCTTACCCGGGACAAAAATATATGTGGTTGAGGCCATATTGACGATTCAAGAGATCCATTTGGCAACAACTATTTTCTAAGATTTTATTTTCTCTTCGTTAACAATTTAAAAAAATCCAAATAACAGCCGTTATTCATGTTGTAATGCTAAGCCCGTCTTTTCACATTTGACTGTTATTTTTTAAATAATGTAATGGGTTGGGTTTTACCGTTACAATGGTTGTTATTTTTATTATGAAAACTATTTTTTAAACCATGGGGGCATTTTTGTTCATTGTGGGCGCCCAGCTGAAAGGCGTGGACGCCTGTAGAGGGACCCTTTCGAGAATCCAACTATGGTTGTGGTTTGCCAACTCAGCACTTCTTCCAAAGCACAACCACCGTTGGATTCACGAAATCCACGCCTAAGAACATTAGTGAACTTCTTAGTTCAATTTTGTTGGTCCACTTTTGTTGGCATTCTTTATGGTGTCCAACCGACATTAGCTATATACAGGTTACTTGAAAAATTAAATGTATAGAAGTCTCTTTGTTCTTTCGCAATAATTTTCATTATTATGTCTATTATATTTCTCTTTATGATTAAGACAGGATTGAATGGAAGAACAGGATTCACGTAGCCGACCCCACGTGGTTAGGATACGGCTTTCGACGACGGTGATAATGATTTCTCTTCATGGTTAGGTTTTTTACTTGTTTAAGGTTATCCATTTGTAAAAATAGTCTAGGGTTTGACAAGGAATATTATAGGAAGGTCTTTTTTTATCCGTCAAAATAATATAAATAATATACTTTTTAATAGGATAAAAAGTGCATATGAGATTCTGAACCCTTTTTAATTTGAAATTAATGAATAAAAATTACTTGGGTTTTAATAAGAATTGAGCAGGATTTCTTCTAAAGGGGTTTTAGTTTTGGGTCGGGATTGGGGGACAACTATTTTTGACAACCATTTTGGCAGACCCACATAGAAGATGAATCAATGGCTGATTTTTGGTGAGGATGATTTCCTCACAATATAGATTACCCCAACAAATGTGGTTTTCAAGTTACACAGTAAAAATCAACGGTCTAAAATTCTTCAACTTCTAAACCAATCTACGAATATCGGACTGGTTTGAATTTTTGTGAGAATGATCTCCTCACCAAAAATCACCCATTGATTCATCTTCTATATGGCTACGCCAAATGGTTGTCAAAAAAGGTTGTCCCCCGATCCTGACCCTTTTGTTTTTAGATGAAGTAAGAATAAGAGGAAGGAATGATAACTTATCATGTGGGTCCCAACAAAAGATAATCATAAAGCCAATCATCATGGTTTTGATTTGTCGTTACGAAGTAAACATAACAAATAGGCCGATCAATCATCAATAAAAAATCATAAATTAATGCATTTTTTGTAATCAATGCCTGTAATTTTGGCCCCCAACCCGGCCCAAGCCCGACAGGTCAAAACCCAGCCCGATATAGTCCTTGGGCCGGGGCCGGCCTACCCTCTTAAAGCCCGGCCTGGCCTGAAACAGCGAGGAATATTTAAAATGAGTCCGTCTAGAGCTACACCCATTTCTTACATCCAGTTCTTACACTTGGGGGTGGGGCCAACATGGAGATCACGTTGGACAATCCAACCATACATTGAGCTGTTCTTGCCATGATGATCATCATCACAAAAAATCAGGTTATTTCGACATTGCCAAACAAATAAGAAATTGACTCAAAATAATGGTTTAATTGGATGGTCTGGATTTTTCAAATTAAAGTTTATTTTTCATGAGATTACGAATGTTGAATTTTCCTGATTTTTTGTGAGGAGGGTAACCAAAGCATGAAAAACGCATTGTGCAGTTGGATTGTCCAACGTGATCTCCATGTGGGTCCCACCCCTGGGTGTAAGAAATGGGTGTAGCTCTAGGTGGACTCATTTTAAATATTTACTATTTTTTAACTATTTCTTTCATTTTTTTTAACATTGTGACTGGGCCCAACCCGGCCCGACTACCTACAGGCCTTGGACCGGGACTAAGCCCTGGAATTTGGCCTTGACAGGCTGACCCACACACACACAAGCTTTTATCTCTTCTCTTTTACTCCATTGTGATCTAATTAATGGATAAGTGCAAGTTGGCGAGCATTAGGGTTAGGGTTTGCCACACGTGGTGGGCCCATTTTCAAAGTTGATCTTTATGACATCTCCTGGTTCACATCTTTAATGGGTCCCTTTTATTTTGGATGGTTGGGGGTCAGGGAATTTAGTGTTAGGGTTAGAAGGCTAGGGGTAGGTGGGGTTCCTTCATTTATTTGTCTATTTTGTTCATTTATGGGGGCAGGCTGGTCAGTGGGTGGGAGACACCGATTGGTGTGGGGAGTGGACGTTGGTGTTCCACCTTTGTTTGTAACTTGTCTCGGTTTTTTCGTGGTGTCACCTTTCATAATCATAAAAATGATATGGTGAGAGGGTGGCAGTGACTCAAAGGAGACACCATAGAGAGGACAGTTGAGAATAAGATCAGGACCGTCCAATTAATATTAAGGTTGAACAAACTGGGGTTGATGTCGATTAAGTTAATTTGGGTTCATGCTCTACCTCAACGCTAGGGATAATCGTAGAATGGACCCGTGGTTATCACCTAGGTTTAAAAGGGGCCGTTATAACGGTATGATGGATTGGGGGTGTTACCTTTTTTTCTATTATAACGGCCGTTATAATGAAAATAACGTTCATGGGCAGAATTGAAAAATAACAGGAAAAAATAGTGCCAGAATTCAAATTTTGAATTTCGGATTTTCAAAAACGAAAAATAACTGCCGTTTTTTTCCTCAAATTTTTACAGAAAATAATACAGGAGTTATTTTCGTTATAATGGAAAAAGAACGAGCACTATTTTTCGGGCGTTTTAACGGTGCATAACATAATGGGGAGGTCCAAATCCATTATAACGGCCATTATTTTCGCTATGACGGCCGTTATTTAAACTATGGTTATCACTACAATTAGCTTATCAATTGATCAATCAGGACCATTCAATCTTAGGGCTGCCTCTCTGATGGGATCCCCAAAAATCAGACCAGCACGATGATAAGCATCACCTTCTTCCCAAAACACCCTTCTAAAAACAATTTTTTTTTTTTTTTTGGTAGGCAAGTGGTTAGTTGTTAGTGGTCAGTTGGTGAAGGCGGATTTCTTATCTAGGTAGTGGTATCAAACACTTACAAATCTCACCAACTTAGCAAACTAACACCTTAAAAGAAATTGGCGATTTTATGTTTTTTTAATATGTAAGATGAAGTTAGGCAAGACCTATTTATAACCTGATTTATTTAAAACCTTCGGCATAATCTTCTATAATATCTAAAGAGGCCTTGGGATATCTGAAGGATTCAAAATAACATCTACATTGCTATTATATAAGGAAGCTAAGAATATGGTTCACAGATGGATTCATTAGCATTGATCCTCAAACTGTACGTCTTGAGCCGGTCTTTTCCATTCGTATCATTGTATTACTTTGAAAGTTGCTTTAAAATGAATTCTCCAATTTTGCATGAAGTTCCTATATTGGCCCATTGTCTTCAGTGAGCATGTTTAAGGAGCAAACTTTAATGCAAGTAACTTCTTCAAATCATGTTCCTCTATTTGATCATGTCTAAAACCATCTATTTAATTAAGGCAAGTTTTTAAAATAAAACTCTCTCGACCTCATTCCACATCCATTTTTGGCCTTCTTGTCGCCCTTTCCAAACCCTATGACTTGCACATCTCTCGCCGCTATTGTCATTGGTTTTCATTGTACATGACCAAATCATCTCAATCAACTCTCTCATTTTGTTAATTATTTGGGCAATTCCTATATTTTCACTGATACATTCATTTATAATTTTGTCTCCATTTTTTCGTACACCTTTTCATGACCTCTACTTTCCTTCCTTACGTACCCATTCAAGTCCCCTCTTACAAATATCATCTCCATCAGGGTTTCTTGGATCAATCCATCCATGTCTTCCCATTATTGTCTCTTAATACTTTCGTTTAATCTAACTTGAGATGCATAAGTACTAATTATGTTAATAATTTCTTCGCCTATTATTATTTTTATTGACAACAACTCATCGCATTGTCTCTTTATTCCTACAATTTAATTTTTCGTAACTTTATCTATAATTATTCCTACCCAAAGAATATGATCTTGAAATATAAAAAAAAAAATCTTTTTGAATGGTCATCCATGTGATGAAAGAATGACAAGGTATAAGATTCTTAAACCAAACCTAATGCTTCCACTTGACCCCCCTCGTACCTTTTTCTCTAATGGATTCCGAAACTGATTTCAATGAGATCTCCCATTTGCTGTCAACACCCATGTCCCTTCATTCGAATATAGACGTAGGGGGGAAGCAGATTCCATTGACCAACATTGATAAGTTCAGCAACACAATCATTTTTGTTCCTTCCAAGATCAACAAACAAACGATTCCCTATCATTTTGACATAACACCACATGGTAGCCAAGGATCATCCAAGTTTTAGTGTTCTGACTTTATTTTTTTGAGATACTTAGAGTAACCCCATTGAAGAAATGAAGATACGATTAATTTCTCTCTATTGAAAACCGACATTACCTTCTAAAGTCAGTTTTTGAACCAACTCAAAGTTGAAGGCAGATTTTGAACCCAGGTCTACAGTATTGAAAACACACAAACTTTACCTTCTAAAGACACGTACGTCAAGGCCTAAACCTAACCCATGTTAAACCCTTGGTTAGTTAGTTAGGGGTGGTTAACAAAGGATGTGTAAAATATTTTGGGAGGGGACCAGCAAATTTTTTTCTCGGTGCTGGCCTACTGATTGAAGAGTTCACACGTTGGAGTTGTGATGTCAAAGGATGGTCTAGTTGAAAGCCTCTACCAATCTCTTGTGGACCACGGAAAGAAAGAAAATGTGATAATGGTTGACCAGAGTTGGGCATGGGAATGTGTGACGCCCACAAACTCATTAATCTGGGCTTTTGACTTGGTGAGCTGCTTCTTGCAAAAATAAAGTCGTACACCGTCCAACAGAGCTAAAACTTGGATAGCTTTAAAAAAGATTAGGCTCCGTAGCAAAGGGTACAACCAAGCTTATCGTCTATGGGAGATGTGATCCAAGAGGTGGCCCACCTAAGAACTTCGAACAGCCAAATTCATCTCAGCCTTGCTTTCATATCATCATGATTGCCTCCCAAGAATGATCAAATCTTTTCCATTAGGGCGCACATTCCTCTTCGCAAATGGATTCTTTTTCTTCTGTAAAGGCATACGGTGTCAACCAGCACTGATGCTGAAACCAAACTCGTGCCTGTGACCAAATTGAATTTAAGCCTCTTACATTGTTCCCACTTCGGTCATTTCTTTTACTATCGTCCCTGTGCATCCGATCTGATTTAAACTTGTAATAGAATTATATAGCCCACCACCACACTAAAGAACCAGTTGCTCCACACCTCCAACTTATTCCTGTATTCATTGAAGCGTGGGTGTGCTAGAGAAAGCAATGCTTGTACCATATCATTCCCACTGCACATTATTCTAATCCAGGTAAGAAATTGGACCAACCTTCCCTATACGAGATTACCAAGAAATCCTGTAGCTTTGTGCTTGGAAGAAAAAGGCAGGAGATCATTGATACAAGTTAGTAGGAGGACGAAGTTCAACTGCATTGTCACAACAGGTAGCGGAGCCTTCACAATGGATTCCTGGCCATACCTTGCATGCCCACAACTGCATTAGCAGTATGCATTGGTCCTGTGGTGCAGCTAGAACAAAGCTTCCAGTCTTTCCGAAACAGGCTGCGGTGTGGCAGCACACGGATCTTCTTATCATAACCGCCTGTGCACTCGAGAAGAAAACAAATTTAAATCCAGGCAGGCAGTACGAAGAAAAAAAAATTAAATGCAGGCAGTCCTCAAAGTTGTGTAACAAAATGCATTCCCTTTGTACTCAAATCTTCCGACTCATCCAGTTTGACAATATCAAAAAGGCATTTATGAACATGATTTTCCAACTCAATCTTAATTCAAACAAATTGTTGCAAAACTATGAACAGACAGCATCCAGATTCAGTTCTTTGGTTGTAAGACTGCGTCAGCCCCGGCTTCTCTTTTTTTCGATCTGCCGCCAAAATAACCCCCCCTCTGGGGCAGCTAAATCAAAAAGTGTACATCATACCACAACCTTCAGGTCACAGTTTCCACTCCAGTCTACCTGCCAAAAAAAATAACAAAAACTGCTATAATAAAAGAATAGTAACATGTACTTCTATAGTCAGGTACAAATAAAACATGTGGTTACATTTCCAGTAAACAATATAAGTCAATGTTATCCCACCAGACAGAATGGACAAGAAGGTTCCTTGCCTGCTGGTATCCAGAAACCCAAGCGATCAGCGTTTCAATGCCTCAATGTAGTAGACCTTAATCCTTCTTCAAGATTCCCATAACAAAGAACTAACCGCCCAATGAAACCAGGTAGATTCATGCCATACTCCAGAGCAGAGGCTGCTGTGTAAGGCACACGGTCACAACTATTGCTCTGTCTACGTACTTGCCAAGCAGGCAAAAAGCAGTTCCATTTCTGACAGAAATCACATCCCAAATGCCCTGTTGTAAAGATTGCCCGAACTGGGTATTTGAAGCTTCAGATCATCGTAACCAGGAAGGAATATACTTGTTATATCCAAGTCTCTCATTTCTAAGGAGCTCTGCCATACCAAAGTCATTTCCAGTTGACCCCTCATTCCAACCATCCCAATGGCCATTTGACATGCGTGCATGTCTAGACTGTTGGAGTGACAGTTGTGCAAAGGGGGTTAGATTACTAGCTTGGGATTGGTCCAGAAGCCTAGAAGGTATTCTATAAGCATCACTCAGAAGAGAAAATCTATCCCCAATATGATCAGGAAATCTCAGGTTCTGATGTGACTGTTGCATCAACAGCTGAAGCCTGGGATCATTTTCAGAGGCGCTAAGCTGTGGAGTAAAAGTTGATCTCATATCAAAGCCTGCGTTATTTATCCCGTTTGGTGGTCTCCCTTTCCCGACTGCCAATATTGCAGGATCAATAAATTCAACATCCCCTATGCTGCCAAGGTTTCCAGCTGCCTGTACCGGATACTGGTTACTCAGCATGGAGGAACTTTCAAACAAATGATTCCCTGCCAAAAAGGAGCGAGAGGAGGATTAAATCAATTAAACAGGAACTCCTCAACTGGGCAAAATAAATAAAGTTGTAATTAGACAAACCAGAAATAGTGTCAAAAGCCTGGTCCATTCTTTCTTGAGAAGAAAACCCTGGAGGTGGTGCTCTGCTAGGAAATGTAAATCCAGGAGGGGCTGAAATTTGAGCTCTTGATCCTGTTTAAAGCATTAAAGAATAAACTCAGAGAATGTGAGTTATACAAAACCACCAAATGTAAAACAAAATGACATACTATGAATAAAGTTACTTGCTATATCAGAAATAGAATAGATATCATAGATATTGGAACATAAAGAAAACAAGATTTTATTGATTTTAATTAAAAACACCCTCATAAATCATAATAACAAAACTGTAAAGTTATAATTAGAAACAAGCAATAAAGTTATCAACTAATGTTTGACACTGACACCAACTGAAAATACTGTCACATCCATATTATCAACTTTGAAATAAAATTTTAGAAAAATTAAATATCCAGCTTAACTTCAGTAGCTAAATTATCTACAGTTCTACAAAACAATAAAAATAAAAAAAAAAGCCACGACTGTCATCTCCTATCTTACGACAGGGTACTTTTAGTGCTCTAATTCCATGTTAATAAACAACCTGCCACTTTTAATGTTCTTTTTATCGTTGGCAACACATGAGACACAGACACATCCCAACACAAATCCTGACACTTACAGCACTTACCCTTCATTTTAGTAATTTAAAAAAATAAAAAATAATTATCATCATCATCCATCCTTATCCCATTTGTTTTGGGGTCGCGGCAACATCAATCCTATTTCCCCACTTGACTATATTTAGAGCCATGTGTTCTAAAAAAAAGGCTGGTATGTTCCATCTTCCAAACACTATTAAGTTGTAAAACAATTATTGGTTTTGATAGTCGACCCTCTTATAAATCTACTAATATTTATTAAATTATTGGATAGCTCTATTCGAAATATTCTCTTTTACTTTCATAGTCTTTCCTTGTTTCTATTTAAAAAGGAAACTTTAGGTACAACCGTAGAACTAAAATAAATACATTTGCTGCGTTACCCACTGCTTCATCCGCCATCTCTGCAGCCACCAAAAACCTACCTTCTCACAGATATTGAGTGGGTTGACCCGGAAGAGATCCGGACGAACCTTCCCACAAGCAGAATAGAAATTGACCAGTGTGCCATCTCTATGGGAGACTGCGACAAATAAGGGCATCCCGGGCATGGGAGGGAAAGGCAGCGGACAACCAACTGACTGCAGAAAATATAGGGTATTTTGTAAGTCTAAAAGAGAATCAAGATATCCCTTTCCTTTCGAAATTTCCATATCCAAAGTCTATGCAAAGGGTGGCTCAGGCAATTGTCTCAAATATACATCTGTACAGACATAACTGCGTTTTAAGATTCTCAAAGGTGTCATGCCAGGCACATCACTTATATGTCGACAACGACTACCATGTCGGGGTCCTACATAGTTAATCTCTAATGCGTTGATAACCTGATGGAAAGTTATACAGGACCTGATGACCTCTTAATACAAACAGTCTATTTGATCAGGCACTTTATGTAACAGATGTTCAATGTCAGCAAGCTACATGAGTTGCTTCAATTTCAACAACTGCTTGGCATTTAGCAATTGCACTGAATGAGTCAAACCACCTATTGGGATCTGATTTCTTATAAAGAGAACATATTCAATCTATAAGTTTAGTAACATTCCTTTGGTATAGGGAATGAGAATATTGGATGGTATTGTGCAGTGAAATAGGCAATTATCTCAGCTGCCAAATTAATTTCAAGAGCACGGTTCTTAAGCTTGGTACACAGAAGCCCAAAGACAGAGTGGAACAAGGACTCCTTCATATCCCATCACGGTTTTTATCGAGTCTATTAAGTACCAACCACACTTTCACTCTTGTTGCAATGGCTCCCAGCTGGGTTCTGAATGTGCCTCAATAAGGGCATCGTTGAGAAGTTTCTTTATCAGTAGGGACATTTACGTGGGAGCATGCTTGTAATGTGGATAAGAAGAAGTGCTGATCAAGCACACTTGCATATAACAGTTCAACACAAACTACCTTACTGTGTGCAGGCAAAGGCCAAGATTGCACAAGAAACTGGTATATGCAGTGAATATTGAGAATAAGAGTGTAGATGGTTTGCAAGTTGTGCATATCGTTAGGGGTTTGAGCCCTTCAAGTTCTTGGGTACTAGTCTTACTGGGGAAAAAATGGAAACATATAAAACACTGCAAAAATAGGTTCTGGAGAGTTAACCACCTAGTTCAAGCTCTCTATTTACCATTCTTGAATTATAAGATACTAATAGTTGCTACAGAATAGACCAAGGAGGATTCCATAAAAGTTCTGAGAGAGCAAATCTAATCAGAACAGTGATGTAGGTTATAGATTTGGAGGATGGAAAATGCCCAAAAACCATGGAAGGAAATCTTGAAGTTAAATATACCAGAGTTCTTGCTTAGGTCTTTCAGCAAAAAGGGAGTAAGTCAATGGTCCATTGGAGCTTTGTGGATCTATTAGTAGGTAAAATAAGGTATAGAGAAGCATACTTGTAGAAGAAAGCACTTAACCTTTTTCCAAAAGAAACCATTTCTAGGATAAGTGATGTAGGTGAAAGGAAATTCTTGCAGATACAATAACTAGAAAGCATATACTCACAAAAGACTGGAATTCAAATGCCTAATCGATGCATCCTATGTCGCCGGGAGGAGGACACGACAAATCATATGCTTATCCATTGTCGAGCGTCCATGGAGATATGGAGCGTTTTCTTCAGCATTTCGAGGTTTCTTGGGTCTTTCCGTTCTCAGTACTCAATACGTTCAAAGGATGGTTCTCCAATGCATTCTCTTCTAATGGTAGACTGTTATGGATGATGGTTCCCTTCGCAATCTGGTGGGAGTTATGGAAAGAGAGAAATCTTCGTATTTTTGACGGGAAGGAGGCCAACAGTGACGAGATTATCTTGAAAATCAAAGCCACTCTATTATTGGGGCTTGGCAAATCCCGTTCTTAAGCCGTTCAGATTCGAAGACTACATTTTTCGGTAGGATCGCTTAACTTCGTAGAGGCATCCTTTTTGGGTTTGGGTTTTGTTTTGGGGCTCTGTGATTTCTGTTGCTTTCGGTGCTCCGGTTGCCCTTTCCTTTTCCTTTCTTTTGTCTTGGCTATATAGTTTTGGGCCCTCTCAGCAGTCAGCCCTCTTTTAATATATCTCTTTTACCGATCAAAAAAAAAAGTGAGACTTAGCTATTGAATGCCCAAAACCATTAGTGTTCTTGCGGATGACTACTTGACACGATTTGTTACACCAACTCTATAGATGTGATCTCCCTCATCCAAAGCCATTTCAGGGGGTGTAGTGAAAGATATTCCAAATTTCAATTAAGTTGCCGTTCTCTCAAGAAGGTATGTGCTTCAGCAAGAGATTATTGTTCTTTTGTCAACAACCAAATATAATGAGATAATGAGTTGGAGATCGCTTCAAACCACTTTCTTCCTTAGATTCCCTTATGACTTCAACTAACTACACCCAAATAACCTTGGCATCAAAGCAAATTACTATTGCTGCCCAGTTGACTCGTAACAAATGATAGGACTCCCGTAGATATCCAAGTTATGGTATCCAAGAGGATTACATACATCGCCGAGCAACTGCTAAAAGCTAACTTCCCATCAACAGCTCCGAGTCATCACAAGATCAAGGGTCAAGAAAAACTCTGAAAGATTACATCTATATAAAAATTTGATACCACTTGCAAGCTACTACCTACAAAATGTTCATTGTAGTCTACTTGTGATTATATATCATAGCCACCAGTCAGTTATAAATGAAAAGACATCAATCTCTCACATCAACATTCCTTTTTTGGTGGGTAAGCTCGGAACAGAACACAAGGTTCCTTCCAATATCTACCCGCCAACATAAAAAAAAATAATAATAATAACAGTTTGGGATACTCCACTACTTAATGTTGCAACCCATAGCACTCTCATGCCACAACCCATAGCACTATAGATTCTTCGTATTGATGAATTTGAGTACACCACCATGCATTGTAGGATTATGAACCTACACTCTTGCTTCTAAAATTTATATCAAGGGAATGAAACTTCTATCCAGACAGATGGCAGAGTTAAGGAGGGACACAAGGAGAAAACACCCTCAAGTGAAGGTCATGGGCATGACGGACAGAAAGGTGATCATCAAAACTCTTGTCAAGAGATTGAATCCGGATATTCTAAACATTCAGGAGACCAAATTAGAGCTGGTGACCGAGGTGATCGTCAAAGGCGTCTGGAGTGGAACAGATTTTGGTTGGGAAGCTTCCCTAGCCATAGGTGCGCCGGGCGGGCTGTTAATTATCTAGAACACTCAAATAGTGGAGGTGACAGATGCAAAGGTTGAGTTCTCTATATCCATTCTTTTTAAGAACATGGGAGACAATTGTAGGTGGTCTTTGACAAGGGTTTACGGGCTGAATGACAAGAGGATAAGAAATATTTGGGAATAACTGGATAACACCAGGAATCTTTGGGGTGTTCAATGGTGTGTGGGAGGTGACTTTAGTGTCATCCATTTCGTTCATGGAAGAAAGATCACAACAAAATCACTATTAGCACGAGGGACTTCGCCGAAAGCACACTTTAATTGCATTCCGGCTGAGGCAGGAGAAAATTTAGAAAAACCTTTCGAAGAAAATGAGATTCTTGTAGCTCTCAGGAGTTGGATGGAGATCGTGTGCCAGGCGAGTCTTCGAATGGTTGCTAATGAATGTATTGATTTACGATTCGCATGTTCATAGTGTCAATCCTAGTGTCATTTACAAGATTGACACGGAGAAGGTGCATGGCCATGTTAACTGGCATTTTTTCGATTACGTGCCAATGAGGATGGGATTTAGAATAAAACGGAGAGGTCAGTTCTCAAAATGTGTATCTTCTACCTCTACGGTGCTAGTCAGTGGATCTCCAACCGGTTCCTTTCACAATTCCAGTGGCTGATCCCTTCTTTTTTATTCATCTTCACTGTTGAAGCCCATAGTAGACTTATCCAAAGAGCATAAGGTGGTTTTATCGAGGGCTTCTCCACAAGGATAATAGGTCTAGAGATTTTCCACTTGCAATTTGCAGATGACTCCATGGTGTTCTAAAAATCCAGACATGAACTACTTCACTATCTTCTTAAGATGTGTTTTGCGATGTTTCGAGGCAGTCTCAAGACTTCTCATAAATATGGCTAAAAATGTGGTTATAGTCGTGGGTGAGGTAGCTGATATTGATAACTTGGCTGAAGCTCTAATGCATAAAATTGGGCATGCTTATGCATCCTATCTTGGCCGCCCAATTGGTGCTAGCTACAAGTAGGAGATCTGGAACCCTGTTATCAAAAAATTTGAAAGGGGATTGGTAGGTTGGATTAAAAGGCTATCTTTCCAAAGGAGCCATCGTTGAACGGAGCGGTATCTACCGCCCCAAACCTATAGGAGGCCTTGGCTTTAATCCCATCACGTTAATGAACAATGCTCTTCTTGCTAAGTGGTCATGGAGGTTTGCGGAGGATCTGTCAAGTCTATGGAGAAAAGTCATGGAAAGTAAATATGGTAGCCATAAACGGGATTGGGACATCAAGAGGGTTACTATCCCCTATGGTGCTTTTGTTTGGAGAGGTATCACTAATCTTTACAAGGAGTATCTCAAAGAAGTCAAGTTCAAATTGAGCATGGGAGACAATTGATATGGACTGACTTATGGTGCGGTGATTCGAAGTTCTACTTGAACTTTGCCAACTTATATGCCATAGCAACCAACAAAGAAGCTCTATTCTGTGATTTACCTCAAGAAGAGTGCTAATCGTGTCACTTGGAATCATAGTTCAAAGTCTCGGGATCGGTCGTCGGATCGGCCACCGCTGATCCAGATCCAGATCGGTTGGATCAGCCCGATCCAGCGTGATCCCGAGACGAGAATAAAAAAATGCAAAAAAACCAAAAAAAAAATGAGAAAACCCCAAATCTCTCTCTGAAACCCCTATTTGTAATGGGAATCACCTAGCCATCACCTTTTGCAATGGGAATGGAAAAAACCACCTCAGACGAGTTCCCCTTTATCCCTTCTTTGCTTGGGCGGTGAGGCGGCAAATGGCACACGACGGAGATCCGGCAGATCTTCTTCCTTACTTCTTTCTGGTATCATTGGAATGGAGGATCTTGTTTTAGATCTTGTCGCCTTTGTTAAGAGGAGTTGCGAGCAATGGCAGAGTGCGGTAATGGAGTTTTGAGGGTGGGGCTTTCTCCTTTTTATTTTTTGTTCATGTCATCTCTTCATTTCTATTTTCAAGAATGGCCGAGAAAGGCTACTAAATCAGTGAACATGGGGAACAAACTAACAAGGTTTGAGAGGGGCCGAAGAAAAGGGGGAGAAAATGAATAGAAAATGGAAAAATCGCAAGTTTTATATCCCACACTGGTTTTGACTTGCCGATCCAACACGCTTAGATCGGTTGGATCGGGCGATCTGACCGATTCACGTGATCCGGTACACGCCTTGGATCAGTGTCTCGTGGGCCTCCGAGACCGATCCGGATCGCCCGATCCAGACCAGGATCGGCCGATACTTCAAACTATGCTTGGATCCCACCCTTTGGAGGAATATGAACGATTAAGAAGTGCACAGATTGATACGACTACTTGCTCGCCTAGAATAAGTCCCAATCATAGGCAATAGGAGGGACAAGCACATATGGCTATGGGACTCAAAAGGTACATTTTCAGTTTGTTCTTTTGCCTCAACATTAATGTCCCATATGGCTGATGAATCCTCCTTCCCGTCAAAGCTTGTGTGGGGCAGTCCGGTGCCATCCAAGATAGTTTTCTTCCTTGGACAGTCATGCTAGAGTATGGCAAGTATGTGCTTTTTATGGAAGAATAACATCAAAGTAGTTGATCATCTGTTTGATTTATTGTAAAATCTCCTGCCGCATTTGGTTTTTTCCTCAAACTTACAACATCCAATGGATTATGCCTAGTAACCTTAATGACCTCATCAAGAATTAGAACTATATTCACTTTCTCTGGGTGTGGTCGGATCTTATGGTGACTCCTTCCCTTTCGCTATTTGTTGGAGCCTTGAAAAGGAAATAAATAACAATTTGCATAGCCTGTATCTAGTTTGTATAGCATATATCTACATCTTCCCCTCTTCAGGGCTTGCCCCCTTTAATACATACCCTTTACTTATCAAAAAAAAATCATATCACCTTGTGATCATAAAGATGAATATCCCATACAAACCACAAGAAGAAAATTGTTGATGTGAACATAAAGTGCTTATTCACAAGCATCCTCGAAGAAGAAGAAGAAGAAGGAAATTATACTTGCCTACAGGTTGAACGCCATTTTGAAGGAAATTATATAATAAAGTGAACATTTGAATAAGTTTGATTCTACCCTTCACCAGTATTTATCACACCATTTAAACAAACTGATGCTTCATGTCCTCAAGGTTTAAAAAGGCTTTCTGAGGCTTAAGCCTCACTTGTACATGTTAAAACCCGAAACGATAACCCTTGATGTGACTATATTTTGGGTTTTTGCCTTATTTTTCATAACTACATGTAAAATTTAATCATTTTTCCTTCTTTAATGGTTTATTTTTGTTTTTTTAATAATATGATTGAAGAAGATGAGAGAGGTTTCTAAGAAGTATGAGTAGTGATAGTTGTAGAAAAGATCTGGCATGGAAGTTTAGGGTTTGTTTTTGTTATTTTTTAAGATTTGATATCAGCATTTTGGCATTCCCTAACGTCGCTCGTTAGGTAAAAGTTATAGCCTCAATTACTTTTATGCTTGTTTAAGTTATTTTTTTCACATGATATGTTGTTTCTCATTTTTATAGAATTAACTATTTTTTTTTTAAAATTTTTAAGCACTTTTAAAAAAAAATATTTGAGGCTTACACCTCGGTACCGCCTCAAGGCTACGCCTCGCCTTTTTGAGACAAAACGCCTCTGTTACCGAACTAGCCTTTTTAAACTTTGCAAGTCCCTATGGTTGAAAATCTTGTTTCGTCTCGTTCCGGTAAATTACCGAAACAATACATGAGAATTTATCCTCTATAGCAGAAACATAAAGCATAGTGATGAAACGAAAACTAGAGACACCACTATAGCAAAAACACGTTGCAAAGGCACGCAATAAAAATAAAACAACAAAAGGAGCACAACTAGCCATAGTCAAGTTAATTTGATACTCACCAGAAAGCTTATTAGATGAGATAATGGAGTGACTGATGGGAAAAGCATCAGATTCCACATAAATACTGGATGAAAAACCATTCCGAAGCTTATCCAAGTGTGCATCCCTGTTTACCACAGAATCTTGAGGGATAGGATATTTCTCTGTCATTCGCTCAATGTTTCTGAAGGAAGATTCTGAATCAGATACTTGACTCACAAAATCCTCCTGCCTTGCAAATGAGAACCTGGATTGATTGCTGTTTTGTACTTTCCATGAACTTGATTTTTTAATAGAACCAGGTTGTTTATCAGTTTCACTGAACAATTTAGCTAAATGGTGGGGTGAAGCCAATGAGTCATCCCATGCATCAAAGTCCAGCGACAAGATATTCGAGATTATACTGCTCTCACCCATATCTACAGCATCATTTTTGTCAACATCAGCTTTATCCTCATTAAATCTTCCCAAGTATTTACCTTTCTCTACATTTGAGAACAAGTTGGAACGTTCACAAATCTTCTCCCTTTCAGCAGAGCCACTGACTTTGTTCTCGTTATATCCATTTGATAATAATGGATCACTAGATGTAAATGGAAGCAAAGTGTCATCAACTTTTGTATGCACAGTTCTAGGATCTGCATTACCTGTATTACTTGTACTGCAAGTGTCACCCTGTTGCCAAGAATGCCCACTAAAATGATTTGAAATCTTGAGTGAATTAGATGAATGAGGCAAATATGATGGATAAGTAGAGACTTCTGAAACATTCGATCGTTGCTCATTAAGTACCAGTAAATCCTCTTCCACGTCACTGCATGCATCTGGTAAAACTTGTGATTGTGACTCTGATTTCCAATCAAAAGGTTCTCTTGACACACTTGCACCTTCAAACACTGTCGCAGCTCTCTCTGATGGCTGTGGTTCTCTAGCATGTTCAGGATAATACTGTTGCATGCCTTGGTTTCCAGGTGATCTAGATGAAAGGAGATTGGAAACTGAACCGTAATGTTTGATAGAATCAGCATGTTCAACCCCAAGATGGCTAGGAATGCCTATTGACGACATCCCAGAACATAAACTGTGAATCGCTCCATTTGCAACAACATTCCCATCTTTATCTGAAGCAGAACTACAAGCCTGTCTATCAAGTTCTACAGTGTTTGTGATGTTCAGTGTAGGTGAGATGCCCCTATCACTATCCTTGGATGCTGACAGGCAAGATAAGTGGTTGCTTGAACTTACAATAGCAGGAACTAAATCTCGGACAACCTCAGCAGGTGCATCTAATACAGTTGTTCGACAATCTCTAACAATATACTGCTTGGAAGATTCAAATGATCCCAATCCACCATTAGAATGTAGCGCCTGACTTTCTTCAGTTACCATAGATTTCTTTCCTACATCAGTATGCAATGTGGAAGCCTGAGTTGTGCTTGCAGTCACTGAGGGCAACAAACCATTGTATGCATCAGGTTTTTGTTTGGCAGGTCCACCATTTGAACAAGCTGAACTTGCAGTTGGTGGCCGACCATTTGAGACACGCAATCCCCTGGCAATTAAAATTAATTTTTTTAGCAGTAGTACCTCATAGACAAAATGAACGAAGCTACAGATTAGGAAATGCCATACCATGAAGCTGCAGCTGGAAGGGCAATAGATCTTCCAGAGCTACCATTTGGAGGAGAATCTTTGATCTGAGTTATAGGATTCTGATGACAAATAATAACCAAGTTATGATCATAATTAAAGCCCATGCAATGCATTCAAGTTTGCAAATATTCCAAAATTTCACACAATCTAACTCTAAAATATTGCAAAATCATCCTTTTTGTTTACATCTATTCAACTGTCACCCAGAGCCCAAATGGAAAAATTCATTTTTTGCAACAAAATAAAAATGCTCAATGGCTTACATTTGAGGCACTTTTGGCGATAGGTTTGCCTGAAGAAGCAATGCCACTACTGCAGAAGTCATCAGCAGGAGGAGGCAACACATTCCCTGATCGTCGTTGCAAATTATTCGTAGCACCGGTAATTTGCTGGACTCTACTCCTATAAAAGAACTGTGTTATTAAAACCATACGATGGAGCTATCATAAGGCAAGTGCAAGTAACACACACAGCAGGAGCAAAAATGCAAAAGTGGACCACATTTAAAACCTGGAGGGTATAAATTGCTAAGAGAGCTGATAAGATAGTAAAAAGGAATTCTAAATGCCATCAGAGAACTCCATTTAAAAATGATATGAAATAAAAATACTGCAAAATGGTTAGTTTAACTGCCAACTACTAGAAGAACAAAATATTCCCTACTAGAAACCCCATACTAGCTTTTAAGATCATAGTCCGACCCTTTCTAAGTGCAACAAATAAAAAGCAACTCAGAATCTCACATCAAGTTAAACCGAAATATTATTCAAAAAATCTCAAAATTTATACAGTCAAATCAAATTATAAGCTGCACGGCTGCACCTCTTACATGGCTCAAGTCTCAAGTCTCAACTAAAATGAAACACCTTGTCAAGTAGTTTTGTTACCCAGATGGTTAAAAGTGCAAGGCCACCAAGCAGGGCACATGCAAGCAACAGGGTAATAGGGTCCATAGGGCCTAGGCAACGTTTACATGCCCACAAAGAAAACATTTATTTTTTATATCGAAGGTTATGCCCACACCTTTTTGGGTGGGACTATCCCTATGGTCGTACGCACCGAGCCCACAACAACTACGTAAAAGCTAGGAGGCCAGGCCAGGCAGTTTCGAACACATGGTCAAAGGGAGCAAACCCCTATCGCAGCTTTACTGCTGCGCCAACACCCCTGGGGGTGACCCTCCTTATCTAACATGTCTCATGTAAATCTGGCCCGGACCTAGGAGATTTTCTAGGCCAAAAAATTAACATGGTTGGATGATTCCAACGATCTAATTTGTAAAAACATTCTCAAGCTTTCACTAGATTTTTTTCCACCATCCATAGAAGTAAAATTAGAGGAAGAAAGAAGATGAAAGAATCCCAGGGAAGATGCTAACATAATATTCCTAGGATTCTTTCCTCTTTTTCTCCCTATCTTGTGAAAATGACTAAGCTACCCCTGAAGGTTGTGACTAGAAGGCAATAATGGGATGACAAGGAAAATTTATAACCTACACAAAAATACGGCTTCATAGAACCCCCAAGAGATTGCAAAGGAGTCGTAAAATGGATAGAAGATCTGTTTCCAGCTTTAACAAACATTTTTTCGAGCATTCAAAAGCACGGTTTCTATTCATCTTAGAAAATGAAATTAGCACAAGGATGGGAAGATGTTGCCTTGAATATGTGTGGCACACATCCAAGAGGATTTGGATCCACCATCCAATTGTTCCATGCCAAACAGTAAGCCAAAAACTAACACAACAGATGACTCTAACTATCCAATCTAAAGACTTCTATTTTTGGATCATTTATATTTATTTCTAGTAATTCAAAATAGAAACCATGAATGAGATGGTTAGGGCCATCCTCTAGGTCTGATTTTTGCATAGCCACCAAAGAGATCTCAACCTTCAAGAATGGCACGATGTGTACGATAAATCTAGGAGACAAGTTCTTTCCACCCTTCACATTCATGTGAGAATTCCTACTTCGGGCAATATGTCTCTCAAGCATTTCCAAGCAAAAGGAGGTGCATGCAGTTAATCAGAGAACCTCCATGTTCATTGATTCTTTGGTATCTCAAACGTGACTGCTCTTGCGAGTCAGTCATTAGATCCACGGCTTTGCTGAGCAGCAAGCTTAGACGAAAAGCAGCAAACAGAGCTTTCAGAAGCAAACCAGAGTGGGTGTTCTTTATCAATGCTGGTTACCAGCTTGGACTGGAGATGATGGATTATCCAAAACTAGACAAATATGATTCTCTTTGTTCAGTGCAAAATGGGTTGGCAGGGGAACTAAGAAAAATAAGTGGTCTCACAAGTCCCCAGCAGCAATATTCATCTTATGTAGACTCTCTGTTTACCAGTTATTTGTTTCTTCTTCGACTAATCAGCATTCTAAAGTTTCAGGCTATTGTTTCTAGAAAGTGATAAAGGTTAAAAGAACAAAATGTCATCCTGGGTGTCAATAGATAAGAAGCTATAAGAACAGGCGAGACAAAAAAAAATGGAAGAGAATGAAAGCATGTGCATGCATGATACTAATTGATATACCTTGTATAGGCTGAAATTATCTCATCTTTAGTAAAACTATCTTCTTGAGTACCAATGTCATGCAAATATAAACAATCTGGATTGCTGCAAGGCTGGTCGACAAAGACACAATTTTCAGTAAATTTAAAGCAAGCTTCCTCACAAATTTTGACAAAAGACAGTTTCTTAGAACCAATACACCAGTATCCTAAGAAATTAGTTACTCATACCGTATTTCTCAACCATGCGTGACAATATTTTGTGGTTCCAAAGCATGCTCTGCAAATGAAAACGCCAAACAAAGTAATTATAATGGTAACTAAGGTATCACTTGCTTATGTGAAAATAAACCATGTGCTTACCTCAAGGGTCTCCCTTCCAAGGCAAATCCATGCACTGATTGAATACATCGAACTGCCTCCTCCTCTTTTGAGTAAGTAATATATCTGTGCCAGAAAAAAGTGGAAAAAATGGGCCCACGGTTTTTAGCACAAGTAGAAAACTTTAGACCACCAACCCAAAACATTTAATTGGACAGAGATGCAATGTATTCTAACAAGATTTTCAAGAGATAACATGGATAAATTTTTAAGTTAAAATGGAATAACTGCAGCTGAACTTCACACTTATAAGTAAACAAAAGATAATGATCGGGAGAATTAATTCTACGGCATGAATACTCTATCCCTAAAAGCATGATTTGTAAGCTGAAGCAATCGATGATTCCTCGAGAAACATTTTACAATGAAAAAAGCAATAACAGGGAGCAATACACTAAAAACAAGGTAAGACTTAAGAAGTTGTGACAACTATTAAACTTACACACTACATGTATTGTTCGAAGAATGTTGAATAGCACCCCCAGCAGTCCGAGAAATAGACACTTTTAAAACCTTTCCATACTGACCAAAATATTCCTTGCGCTGAAGAAGCTGCTCGAAACCACAAAATCTCACTCAGATACAACAGATAAAAAAATGGACCACAATAATGATGTATGCGCCAGGACCCTCTGAGTCACTCAATTAGATATTGGTTGTGGAAAGGAGGAAAAATAGTAAGTTGAATCACTCAATACGCACATCTTCATCTGCTAAATTGGAAGGTATCCCGATTATGTACACCAGGTTCCGCTGAATCACTCGAACACTGCTAAGATGCTTTCTTCCTTCAGATAATTTTGGTTTCGCCTTCTGAGACTTTATTTTTCTCTCTGAATTGATTTCAGCAACCAACCTGTTGTGAGGAGATTGAATCATGAGCCTTCCCATTTCCCAGCAATATATCATGAAAATAATAAGATATGCGTGTGAAGCACACACAACCTTTCGCAATTTGCTGCCATCCCAACAATTTTTTCCTTGTCATAAGGTGTGCGGCATGCTGGACACCGCCCTTCCGTATCATCTTTCTCAGCCATGTCCATTATGTGATGCCAACACCAAACACATATCTGTGGAGAACGAGAGTAATAACTCGTGAGTACGAATCAAAGATTAGAACTTCCCATCATTCAAACAGTAAAGAATGAATAAGGAAAGCAGCTAGGTAAACTTCTTGGATTTGTTTCCTTTTTCTTTATCAAAGACCGTGCATTTCTATAAGATAAATAACACGGTGAGCCAAGGAAACTGCTCTGAGGCCTCCAGGAATCCACACTGCACATGCAAGGTGTCGGTAACTTGGTTACCAACGGTGGACGCACCCAGATGTGCAGTATGTATAACAGCTATTTCTATTGTGCAAAAATACAAACATTAATGAGAATAACATTTGCAATGTCCAAGATCATAATCTACAGTGAACAAAGACTTGTATTTCTAACCTCATAACCACATTTGCACGGCTTCAATTGCTGATCCGTCACGTCCATCTCTTCAGTGCAGAGAGGACATGTCTTCTCACCCCCGTCGCTCATCATTGTCCTAACAAAACCCAAAAAAGAGTGACTTTTCCTGCGTTTAAGATACTCTCCAGTCTCTGGCAAAATTTTGATAAATCGACCAAGAGGATAAAATACACATTTTCACACATTGAGGATGAACCAAACGCGAGATATGCGGTTTTCTTAACATGCACTCCTGTGGTCAGCAACACTAATCTGAGAGAATCCCCAAACCTCACTTTGGGCAATAAACATTTCAAGAAAAAAAAAAAGAACACGCACCGATAATCTAAACAGTCATACTTCATGAAACGGGTGGTTCTGGGCCCTAAAAAACGACCTTAATCTTCACAATTCGCAAATCGAACTCTGAATGCCCTAATTCATTTGGACAAATCAACATCTCCCAACGAGAGGGTTAAACCTACAAAACACAAGCACCAGTATCTGACCAAACATCCGACACTTTGCGACACAAAAGAAGTTCAGCGATCAGTATAAGGACTCCATCGGAGCAGATCGGCCCAAATCGAGATCCGGTAATCGGAACCCAAATTTCAAGACCTACTCTAGAGAAATCTGACGCATGCCGTGTGTAAATCAACGACCAAAAACATGCAAATCAACTTTAGGGAAAAATATGCCAAAGAGATGGAGAAATCAATAAACAAAAACCTAATCAGATTGAAGAACAGCAAAGAAATCTGGGGATCTCCGATTCAAATAGAAAAATTAGGGCTAGAGCTTCGGAATTCGAGCTGGAGTACTTACAGTGGCGGATCAAAAAACAAAGGAATTTCTGAGGGAGAGACGCAGAAGAGGGGAAACCGAAAGCCCTGCAAGCGATGGAAAACGGAAAACCACAGGTCCAAGACGCCCTTTCTGGATTGCTTTGGTGCTGCTGTTTTTTGCGTCCGTCATTTTAATAATACCTCATTTCTCCTAATACCCTCGGACATCCTTAGAGCTACGAAATTACCCCTCCGTTTTTTCAGTTTTAGCAGGGAGGAGGATTTTATATGCCGAGGGGCAATGACAATATTACCCTCCATTCCTACCCAAATAAGTTCTACGTGCATGCAATGTTTAAAAGGGTCATTATATTGTCTTTACAGTGGGCGACGTGCGTGCTATTGTAACACTCATTGTGTTAAAAAATGAAAAATATTGGTAAATAAGGATAATAAACGAAGGTTATAAAATTATAATGGCCAGTTTAGGAATGCTTTTCTGCAGTGCTTCTACAGAAGCCCTAGAAATAGCTATTAAAAAAAATTCAAAAAATAGTTTTGACAAACCATACTAGAAAAGTGTCGTTTTGTGTGTAAAAGCTAGTATTGTTGTTTGGTAAAACTAGTTGTGAGCTTTTGAACTCTGTTAAAATGACAAGAAAACTGATACAGTGGCAGCGATTCCTCACATTTTGGAGGACAAAAATAGAGAGTTTTAAATTTTTTGTAATATGGAAGAGTGGGGACAAAAGAGTCGAGACTTTAAACCTGTTTTGACGGGGATATGCTTCCCGCAAAATTGCGGAAGCCCTTTTTTAAGAAACATCCACCGATGTGTTTTTCAAAAAAAATGCTTCTAGCTTCTTTTCGATACTAAAAGCTAAAGCGCATTTGTAAACCAAATAGAGATTTATGCTAACAAAGTACTTCTCAGTGCCAAAAGTTAGAGAAGTGCTTCTCAAACACTACCAATATAATTGTGTAATTTAACCAGCAAAATTACTATTTTGCAACTTTATTATTAACCGTGTAAATTAATTTATGATGGTATTTTAAGTCTTAACTTGATCAAAATAAAATTATACGTAAATAAAAAATATTTAATAAATGAATATCATTGGAAAGATCTTAGTGATAGTTTTCTAGCATGATCATTTTTTTTATTTTATTTTTTTGCAAACTAGGTTATGGATGGCAAGTTATGAGTTTTGAAAATTTTTAAATGAAAAAGAAAAATATTGCCTAAAAAGATACCAATGCAGTTTTGCTAAAGAAAAAATTTAGGAAGCACCCCATCTTTATCTCCTCTTGAGTAAATAAAGTTTAGATTAAAAGACTAATGTAGCCTTCAAATAAGTTAGGTAGCTAGCTCAATATTTCATGGTCACGTATGTTACTTCATAAAAAAGTAAAGGTCGTTCTAAAATGTTATGAAATGATTATAGAGATATTTATTCATTCAAAAAAAAAAATGTATAAAGGTTTAGTGGTCTTTGTATTGAAAGAATATATGGGCATTTTAAGTATTTATTAAGCATGTGCGTTTTTACATGTGTTGGGCACATAAGCTATAAGAAATAAGTTGGATTTCAACAACTTCTACTTAACTCATCAAATAAAGCAAAAAACTCAAACAAAAAAAAGTTTTCATAAGTTATAAGCTGGCTTTTAACTTATTTTAATCTTACCTAAACGCAACCTAAATATAACCCTATAATTATGTTATTTAATTAACAGTACACGCATGGGTTCCAACCTCAAGAAAATATACACCAAAATTGAAGTACCTCAACACACTATACACTTATAAAGAAATTTATTAATCACGCGCCACCTACTAGTACATTAATATCGTACTAATTTTGAAAAAATATTTCATAGTGTCATGTCACGAAGATTTCTTACCATGGAAAGTTAATCCAATATATGGTCTCATTACCTTACCCAACCATCAAAGAATGCAACAACTTGGACAAGCAATAGATCATAAACCATACGACCAACTTACTTTTAGTCAATGATATTACAAACAACGTTGGTTAAACACTTTATTTTGTTTGTTCGAGTGTTGGGGTCATCTTTTAGGTGTAGTTCTATGCTATGGGTGAGGACAAATGACTCACTCTCTCTCTCTCTCTCTAAGATATATATATCTTAGTAGAGTTGGGTACTTTCGAAATATTGGAGGACGAGGTCACTTTGGTGAATTGGAGCTTCATCCAGGGTCCATTCAAACCCAACCTTATCCTTTTAAGCAGTCTTGAGATTGAATACAACCTCAACAAAACAAGCTTTAAACCAAATATTTTGGTCTCAAATAGATATAGCTATAGCTTAAGTTACAACTGACCCACAACCAAGGCTTAGTCTTGAGCCAATTATTGTGTGTCTAATTGGCCCAGCCTAATAGAGCAAGCCAGGTCAATTATGTTCAACCCAGTAAACCTAAATACAATTATGTCACTTAACATCCCCCCCCACCCCACACACACACACAAAAAAAAAAGAAGATAAGGATTGGATAAGTGGTGTTGTTGAGCACACTGGCAAAATGCTATGTACATAAGCCATTTTGGCCTCAGGTGACTTCCACGAATGAGGTATTCATGTTCTCGTGAGACCTAACAATTGTTTATACTTTACCACAGTTTATATGAGAAACCATAAGATTACACGTTTAACAAGTCATTTCGCCTCATTGGTTGCGAAAGAGGCAAATACGACATCACGCATGAGACTTATTATTGATTTACAAACTATCCATTGAGTTGAAAAAACATAGATTCCCTAGAACGTGTTCTTGGTCGAAAGATCATCAGGTAAATCATATAGCATTGTTCAAGATTCATTTATAGTTTATCGAGGGAGGATAAACCTATCGGCACGAACACTAACAGGATAAAAGGTGCTTTAACATCACCTACTGAGTTGCCTCAACTAATACCACAACGTAGGAGATGGAAGCTGGTGAGGTCAAAGGCACCATCTCACTAGAGGCAAATGAACCCATGTGGTTAAATGTTATTTAAGCAAGAGGAATCTAACAAGAGAAGGTGGTGAGCAAATTGAACCACTCATCAAACAAAACCGAGAGATGATGGTTAATGACAAATAGTCCTTGTTGTCATCATCACTCATGTCTTTCCAAGATATTTTTTGGGTCAACAACATGAATCCTATTTTGCCATTTAACTTTGTTTATAACTATGTCTCCTATCAATAAAAAAAAAAATTGTTGATTGGTGGAAACCATGCACAATCTACCATAGAATAAAATATTGAGTTGGCCCCAAAGATGAACAAGATTAACATGGTTGCCAACAACTTCACCATGATTTTAGTGGGACCGATGGGATATTGTGGTTGAAATCTTTAGTTTGTTGAATGTCTCTGTGGCGCTTCTGCATTGTTGAATGTCGGTGGCACTTCCGCAACATTAACAATTGATGAAGTGAGATGATTATTTTGCTCGAGTGTAAACGTACCTGCTCTTAAGCCAAAAACTATTTGAATTAGCACATCAAGTCGAGTAGTCCCAATTTTCCTTTGAAGTCTAAAGTCTTTATAGCTAACTCAATGACAACCATATAAATTTATTTCCTGCAACTCTAATTTAAATTGGAGTACTTGATAACAACTTGTCATAGATGAGTTTTGTTCCACCATATTAGAACGTTGAAGACGTTATAGTCAATATCTCAGTGGGTGGGGGTACTCTTAAGATTTTGAAGGAAGACGATATTTGGATTTTTTGGAGTATGAGAATCAACTGAGAAGATTCAATGTTTGAGATTGGTAAGGGGTTTGGGGCTTCTAATATAAGACCCAGATGTCAAAATACTTTTTCTAATTAGAGAAGAAAAAAATAAGATACTTGCATGAGGCTCATCTCCTTTGAGTTTAGGGTTTTGTCTCTTCTCCATGACCAAAATCGTAGCACTACACTTGCCTTTTACTGAGCAATCGATCAACTCTCATGCTCATATCCTATGGCGAATCTTAGGTGGAATAAACGAAAAGGAAAATGAGGTAAGCATGTGAAGTTATCATCACATGTTTTAACGGGGTGATATTGCCAAACATTGTAAACGAACAAGAACATTTCAGAAGCTTTAGTTCAATAAAATAAAAAGAAAATGATACAGTGCATTTGTTGTCGTATTCACCCAAAGGAAGCTTGGCAATATCACTCACTATTTTGATTTTACATGTCAGCGCGAGTGCATAAAATGTGCACTCCATACAAACCCTACACGTGTCTATAAATATTAATATAAGAAATCTTTCTTAACACACTTACTACTCAACATCTTGGACTACCGAGGCACCTTTTGATCTACGCAAACTTGACTTAAGAAATTCAACTGAGATCTTTTATGAACAATCACCCACTACTCTATTCTTGGCCTAAATTGGGCTGACCTCGATTCAACCCAAGCTGACCAATTGGTCTAGAAGATCGAGACTCTACCTAATAAAAATAACCTACTTATCACCATCCTCTTTCACTTGTGTATTTTAAATTACATACAATTGGTACCTACCTGCCATCTAGTCGACATGCAAACAACTAAAGGAACTTTATACTAAATATGTGTGCATCCACCTCAATCCTCGGATCAGGTAATAGGTTTCGCTTACCATCTCAACCAAGGTTTAAAGGGGACCGTTATAACGGACTGAGGGCGTTACCGTTTTTTCCGTTATAACGAAAAAAAACGCTCAGGGGCAAAAATGAAAAAAATGGGAAAATAGCGGAAATAATGGAAAATAACGAAAAAAATGGTGCTGAATTTTAAAATTTGAATTTCAAAAATGGAAAATAACGGAAAAAACAGAATATAACATAAAATAACGGAAAAAAATAAAAATAACAGCTGTTTTTTTTCACAAAAATTTTCAGAAAATAACGGTCGTAATTTTCGTTATAACGGCAAATAACGGCCGTAATTTTCTGGGCGTTTTAACGGTCCATAACGTAACGGGGTAGGTCCAAATCCGTTATAACGGCCGTTTTTTAAACCTTGATCTCAACCACATAAATAGGCCCCATAACTCAAGGTAAGGGATTTAGACTTTTTGGATTAAGATTGGTTTATTTAGAATAAATATGTAATAGTTTAAAAATTATGAGATATTGACTTGATCGTTAGATAATTTTATGTAAGTATTTCTCAACAGTGTACATATTTTGAGATAAGATCAAAATCGAATGATTGGAGAGTGCAGTTAGAATCAAGCAAACAAAACTCGACCTCACATTCTTTTAACAAAGGTTAAAAAAATGACTAGAATCGGCAAGTATGAAAACCAACATTACATGGACACATACATAACTGAGTTTTGCATCTAACCTTCATTAGACTATGTTGCATGTACGTGATACTCATTCAGGCTTTGCTTGTGCTAGTAAGTGTGAACTTACCATTCAATTGGTGCGCTTCCTAAAATTAGGTCATGTTTGGATCATCATTCAATTTGTGCACCCGCACCCCCCAATCACGAGCATTTTAGGTCAACACCAATTGGAGAATTAGTTCCACTAAAGACATAATCCCCCCTATTCGCATTGTGAACATAAAGGGGATGAATATCCACTACTTCACTGGTTAGGATCGCCAAACCAACCACACACACACAAAGAGGAAAAAGAAAGAAAAGAAAAATGCATTTGTTCCTCTTCATTTACAATTGTTGGGAGCAGATGTATGTTTTTCCGCTTTTCACTTTGAGTTACTCTTTTTTATTTGACAATCCATCTAAGCTAAATTTTTAACTCCGCGATGTCTTTGTTTATACCACATTGCAAGCCTTAAGCCACGACACGGGAGTAGGGCTACATCAGATCAACAATCGATGTCAAAACTCTTCACATAAATCCAAATTTGATGACGATTCAAAGTAAAATATTTATCTGCATTTTTGTACGAGTTTTCCTTGTCATACGGTTCATGTTGCTTATGTCATAATGTTTATTCGGAGCCTCAATTTATCATGAGACAACTGTTGATTCGATCTCCTATTCGGTAAACAAACGTTATGAACCTCAAAAGCAAATCGGAAAGTATTCATCCCCAATAGTCTGTAACTTCGTCAACTTAAATGCCAGCCTGTAACTACCCACCACCAATAACGTATTCTTCCATCATTTTCAATCTCATACCCCAATATGAGTTTCGGACGTAAAGTCGAACCCACCTATCAGTTAGAACTGTTTATAGTCATCGAGTAAAACTTCGGTCACAACCCATAATACGAGCCATGGTGGCACACTATTAGAGGGCGCTGAGCATATGGATGTTTGGCCAATCACTAGGTGGATCTACAAACCAAAAATAAAACTGATAGTGATTTCTAAGAGTTGGATTGAAGTTATTTTCATGGGTTGATTTTAACCGCATGAATTTGAGCATTATTGAACGTTATTTGGGTGCAATGATCCAAAGGTTGTAAATCACTAATCAGGCTGATTTTTGGTTTGTAGGTCCACCGAGGGACTGGCCAAACATCCATACGGTCAGCGCTGCGACGGAAGTTTTACTCAAGAGTCATCAGTTCGAGATAAGAGAAAGACAAAAGGAAGGAAAGGCCTCATATCTGCTCAGTGTCTGTTGGTCCCTATCCAAACCCCGAAGGTGAGGCCCAAATGATCCGAGTCACTCCACCCACCTCCCACGTACTGTGGAGTGAGAGATGTCGGTAAAAGGGCAGAACCGTCCTTAGCTGAAAAAGTAGAGTTAACGGTGTTCGTAATGTCATTTAAATAAGAAAGCTATATAATAGGTCGTACAAGGGTGGGAGAACGGGAAGAAGCTCACAATAGTCGACTCGCGAAGGTCAGCGAAGCCGTGACCGCCCACAATAGTAGACACTTGATTAGTGATTTTTAAGCGTTGGATTGGATTCATTTTCTTGAGTTGATTTTAACCGGGGGAATTCGAGCATTATTGATCATTATTTGGGTACAAGGATCCAAAGGTTTGAAATTACTGATCAGGCTGAATTTTTGTTTGTTGGTCCACCTAGAGATTGGCCAAACATCCATACGGTCAGCGTCCTCTAAGAGTGTGCCACGTGGCATAATTGTCGGCGGGCGAAATTTTACTCCACAAGAGATTTGTCTGGGTGGGACTCACTGAAACGTTAATCACCTCCTCAATGCGTGCCACGCGTAGGAAAAAAAGCAATAATACATCCACATAGTCCCGTCCGGACAATAGAATTCCTTGCGATTAGTACACCCGTCCTCCCTTTAAAACCCTGTTCCTCCCCTCATTTTTCCCTCTTCAGGTCTCGACGAATGTAGTAGCAGCGGCAACTGATTCACTACGACGGCAGCAACAAAGGAACCATAAGATGTTCAGATGAAAATGTGGACAAGCCGTTCGATCAACAAATACTTGAAGACCGTGCTTTTATTCTCTTCTCCATCTTCTTCTTCATCATCGTCGGCGGCGGTGCTCAGAAGCACCCAATCCCCTCTCACAAGCTCCCGTGTTCTTCTCTTCAACTCCATTCGATGTCTATCATGTGCGAAAACCCCAACTTCCCATCGAAGTTTGTTCTCTTCGTTCTTCAACCCAAGAAACCCTAATTTCAGTTTCAATTCCAACACCGGCGTTGGCGTGGTTGTTCGAGGGTTTTCTTCGCTCTTTTCAGCACACACATTGGACTTTAATGACCCGGTTTCGTGCTCGGAGGTTGACAATGGAGTTTACAACATAAACGAAGAGGAGACGCGGGCGTCGATTCCTGTTAGGGCTTATATCTTTTCCACTAGGTTTCATTCTCTTTCTATCTTTATTGATATTTTAAAGTCAAGTTTTTTGACTTATTTCTGAATTTCTGGTGATTTTGGGTGGTTGCAGTATTGATTTGAGAAGCTTGGTGGATCAGAATAAAGCCAATTTCATCCCGCCTACTTCTCGAATGACCAACTACATTGTTCTGAGGTTTTGGGATACTACGTCGGATCCTAATGTAAGTTTGTCGTTCTTATCGTTCGCTCTTAAAATAGTTTTATGTAATGTACCATTTGAACAAATGATTGAAGAGTAATAATTAGTTTATAATACACCTATTAGAATCCTACGGACAATCTACCTCTCATTGTTTTTTCTTTACAAATCCAGAAGGAATTATTTGTTCATTTTTTTCTTTAGGACGGCGAAGGAGTAAAAAAACCCGTGTCAAAATAAAAGTGTGTTGTTCTAGAACAATACATCATTAGGGTCTATCTGTTGATTCTGTTCACAGGCCGTGGTATATAATCAAGGTTTATAATTTCGGTTTCGCATGCCATTTTGACGAGGGCCGAAACTGAAATTTCGGAAATTTTGAAATTGAGATTTGTAATGAAAATTTCGAATTTTTCGTCGAAATTTAAACCATGATAATAGCTCAATGGGGGCTTTCCAATAGTGTGACGAACTATAAGCATGGCAATGTGTATCAGAGTATCAGCAGATTGTAGTATTAAGGAACTATATTACGGATTTATCGAAATTTGGAAATAGCAACTTTTCTTGCAAAAGCGGCTGTACATAGTGAATGGAATCCAAGGATTATAGTCTTGTTTTAGATGTGAGGCTTCCCTGATCCTTGATGGGCAACGTAGTGGGAAAAACAAGAGAAATTCCTTGATCCATGTTTGTGTTGTGCAACTGTTACCCTCTTAACACTGTGCGTAGTGTCGCACTGTCGCGCATTGGCATGTATGCTTTACAAGAATCATATCTAGAGGCCAAATTAATATACTGTCTGTTGCCTTCTAATACCAAGTATGAATGTACTGATTCTGCATAAGACTTGGTCAAATGTTGGAATTGTTTGAAACAGCAACAAAATCTAATTTTTTTAATATTTGCTGAAATTGAAAACCTTGCAATGGACGATATACTGTGAACTTGGTGATTTCACACGTAGGCAAGAGTTACTGCATTTGCCAATATGCCAAACTGAATGTTATCTGAAAGTTCCCTGTTAATTTCTTTATTTCAGGGTCTGGAGGCCAGCTTAAGTGGGAGTAACTGCTGTTACATGGTAGTTTTTCAGTATGGATCCATCGTTTTGTTTAATATTCGTGATCACGAGGTTGATGGGTATCTGAAGATTGTAGAAAGACATGCTTCAGGATTGCTCCCAGAAATGAGAAAGGATGGTGAGCTCCCTCTCTTTTTCCAGAATGGTTGTTGTCAAATATGAAGTTTCTTAGCCTTGGCCTTTTGATAATTCTTCATTTTGGTTTAAATCTCACAAAGTTTTGGATTAAATATTGAATGTTTTATGGAAATGCAAGAAATTTGAACATTAAAGGCTGAAAGGACACTGAAATACAATATAAAAAGAATGTAAACTTGAAAATTTTCTTGCATATATCAACATTGAGAAGAGTATGTTTGCATCCTCGGCCAAATGGGAACAGACCGACTGATGAATAATGAGTGAGTCAACCAACAATGAAGCTATTCAATAACCATCTACTTTCTCAGCATGTGTCTTGTCGTCCTACAGGTATAACTTAGAAGTCAAGAGCAGAGGGGAAGATGGATTGGGATATAATTATTTATGTGTTGACTGAATGGTGTCAATTTTGGTTTGTGGTCAATCCTCAGGCTGACCCAGCATTTGCGCAGTCCGGATGAATGGCCATTTGTACCACATGCGAGAAAATTCTTCCCTCACGTAAATAATAACTTCCTGGCAGAAACCTGGCAATACATAAATGACAGATAGTTGAAAGAAGCAGAATCACATGCCATTTTCCATCCACTGCATCATGTCATGGCCAAAAATGTATGTCATTATGCCTTTATAACAATTAAGTTTGGGAAAATAAAGTATCCACTCTCTATAAATAACGTGTTTGAAGGAACCTTAACCTCTATTAATTGACACAAGCAAAGGTGTCATACCTGTTGATAGATAGACATAAAGTGTTGTCTCTGCCGAATCGTCCTGCTCGACAACATCAAAGGCCATTTGAATAATCTTTCTTAACCCTTTTTATAATAGGAGACAACATCTCACTAATACTTCTGTCTTATCTATGTCGGAAGGCAATGTACAGAACTTACACTGTGATCAGTATACATTTTGACAAGACATGAGATTTCTAGAGGGGGAGTGAGAATCTTTTTTACCCCTATCTGTTTTGAAACTTACAAACAAGTTCCTGCGGAAGGAAGGGTGAAAAGACCATTAAAGTTTTTACATCAAAGGATGCAGCCTATCTGTCCTGGTCTTAACCCCCAAAGGATTTCCAATACCGGTATTAGTATTTTCCATGTGCAAGCATTTGTTGAAGTTGTGGGCAGAATCTCTTGTTGTTTGTTTGTTTTCTCCTTATCATTTGTATGTTAAGAACCCAACACCAGAAGGGCATGAGTGTAGTGTACGGTTGCATAGTGACACATTATTTTTCTTTATTTCCTCCATCACGCTTTCACTTACATAAGCTTAACAGTGGACCTGATACCCACATACTTATCATCATTTTATAGTTGTATGTAGGTGTGCCTTTCTTAAATGTTAAACAAACTAGAGAAGAATTTACTTGCTTAGTTTTTGAAAAATCTAGAAATTACTGATAATTTTGGTTTGGAGTATTATGCGGAGATTGTATCTTATGCTCTCAATGTTGTTATTGCCTGTGATTTTACTTGAATGTCTGTCTCGACTTCAACTATCAGCAATAATTGCACTTTTCTATTACACCACTTATTCCAGCAATTGTGCTTTATTTCAAACTTGATTTGTGTAATGAAACTGTAGAGTACGAGGTGAGAGAGAAGCCAACTTTGCACACATGGATGGAAGGTGGATTAGATTATATAATGCTGCAGCATTTGAACATTGATGGGATTCGTACCATTGGTAGTGTTCTTGGTCAAAGTATTGCTCTTGATTACTATGTTCGCCAGGTATACTTCAATTCCGTTTGTGAGTTTTTAGATGGCAAAGCATATCTTTTTGTCCTTGAGCTTTAACAGCTCTCTTAGAACTTTGTTTTCTCTTTTAGGTTGATGGAATGGTTGCAGAATTCACGGACATAAATCGTGGGATGGAGAAAACTGGTACCTTTACCATGGAAAGGAAAAAACTTTTTCAACTAGTGGGAAAGGCGAATTCTAATCTAGCTGATGTGATTCTTAAGCTTGGACTTTTTGAGAGGTATCCGCATTATTGCCAGGTTTAATGAAAAACTTCATTTAATATTTTCGGTCAAAAAGTTGAAACTGCAGTAGTAGAAGAGAGACATAAATTGTTCTTTGCAAAATAAAATTGACAGTTTTGTAGTTCATGATGTAAGTCTATGTACGCTTTGTAGTTGAGTGAAGTTAATTTTTTATTTTTTTTTGATAAGGTAAAGCTTTATTGAGAAAGAAAGAAAGGAGAAGGAACAACTGGAGGTCGAGGAGACCTCCAAAAGAAACAAAACCAAGAAAGCTAGAAACTATCCGTGCTCATAATGGAATCCCATCTAAAAACCATATCCTCGAAAGTCAAGCCATTGCACTCAAACAATTTGGACCAGAAGAAGAGATAGGCCTTGATAGAAATGACTATGTCGAGGGTAGACTTCTCTTTGCCTTCGAAGATCCTTCTGTTCCTCTCGTTCCATATACCCCACCAGATTGCGAACGTCAAGAGACTCCAGAGTCTGCGCCCACAGGGATGGAAACATCTAGCGGACCAGCTCTCAATAGTCAGGCTAACTGAAGCATGAAGGATCCAGTACATACCGAAAATCCCAAAAAAGAGGCCCCACACTTCCCTGGCTAACCTGCAATGGAGGAGGAGATGGTTGACAGATTCGCTTGCCTCTTTGCACATAACACAGTAGTTCACTAAAACCCATTTTCTTTTGATCAGGTTATCCACTGTCAAAATCTTCTCAAAGGCGGCGCACCAAACAAAGAAAGCAATTTTCGTCGGCACTTTTGATCCCCAAATCTTGGTAGCCGGGAATTCATGTCTCCAAGCCGCTTGAATGGAACCAGTCAGCCTGCTCCCTAGGGTCTCCAACATCCTGTAGAAAGAGCTCACAATGAAAACGCCTTTAGGGTTCCCGTTCCACCATAAGGCGTCACATTTCACCCCTTCCAATTTCTCAAGGAGGGCTGCCAAAGTTGAAATTTCCCAGTCGTTAAGATTGCGCCTGAACCCCAGATTCCCCGCTACACCGACATTATCCTCCCCCATAATGGATTGCACCAAGTCCTCTTTCCGGTCCGATATGTTGTACAACTGAGGGAATTCCTCCTGTAGGGGTTTGTCACCACACCACACGTCACTCCAGAATCTGATCCTGTCTCCTTTTCCCACTTTTAGACTACTACCACTCATAAAGGAAGTTGAGATCTTCTGGATGCCTTTCCAGACCCCACAACCATAAGGGACACGAACTTCTCCACTACTCCATCCCCTTGAGTCGACCCCGTGCCTCGCCACCACCACCTTATACCACAGGCTGTCCTGCTCCAAGGTGAACCGCCACAACCATTTGCCCAGCAATGCAAGATTCATCAATCTGAGATTCTTGACGCCTAGGCCTCCTACCCTTTTGGGAGAGCATACTAGTCTCCAATCCACCAACGGGTATCCAGTGCCTTCTTCTTTGCCAATGCAAAGAAACTGGCGCATCATCTTCTCTACCCTTTTGGCCACTCCCGAAGGAATAGTGAATAAGGATAGGTAGTAGGTTGGAAAATTAGATAGAGAGCTCTTGATTAGTACTAACCTCCCTCCTTTCGAAAGATACTTGGCCTTCCAACTGGCTAATCTCTTCTCGCATCTCTCTAGAACAGGATCCCATAAAGCTTTAGATTTGTAAGCTGCTCCTAGCGGAAGACCTAGGTAAGTAGCCGGCAGCTTCTCAACAGGAACCCCAATCGAGGAAGCTAGGTCCGCTAAGTCCTCAATATCCCCTACAGGATAAACTTTGCTTTTAGCGAAGTTGACCTTGAGGCCCGAGACTGCCTCAAAGCACACCAGAATCCCTTTCAGAACCTGGTACTGCTCCTTTTTAGCCTCCAAAAAGAACAGAGTGTCATCAGCAAATTGTAGATGAGAAATCATGGGCCCAGTTGCCTCTGGTTGAGTGAAGTTAATTACTTGTAAAAAAAATTATCAGCTTTTATTTCTTGTTTCAAGAGTCTACTTCTATATTCAACCTATCACATTACTGTTATTGTTGGTTATTTTTTAATGTTAATACCACAATATGATATTCTCAGTTCAGCTATTCAAAACTTTTATTTGATTTGACAATCTGATCAGCTTCCTATAGCCTATAACTATTGTAACTTCTTTGGATTTACAGATCAGACATTGCTTGGAAAGATGCCAAGTATGCTCAGATATGGGAGTATCTTCGGGATGAATTTGAATTGACTCAGAGATTTGCAAGCCTTGATTTTAAGTTGAAGTTTGTGGAGGTAAAGTGGCTTCAGTGCATGTCTCTCTTTTTATTTTTTGACATTTTTTTGACTGTTAGTATTTGGTAACACAGTTTAGTGCACTGCTTTTTCGACTTGCTCCTTCTAGTTATATGTTTTGATCTTTTTGTTTTTGACAAGTTTATATGGTTTTTTAATCTTTTCTGCAGCACAATATCCGTTTTCTACAAGAAATTCTTCAAAACAGGAAATCCGATTTTCTGGAATGGCTTATCATTATATTGATAGGAGCTGAGATTCTCATCTCTGTTTATGATATTGCCCATAAGTCAGCAATAACTTCGTTGTAATATGCAAAGATACTGGAAGTTAGTCAAATTTAAAGTGGGAGGTGGTGTACTTAACATCAATCAATTTTTGCTGCTCTTTGCAGCTCATCATACAGGTCTTTTAGTTGCAACTGGTCAGTGTTCAATAGTTACTCCTATAGAATATGACTATAATAGTCTTTCAGAAGCTTGTCATTGTTTATCATTTTATAGAACCTCCTTTGAATTTGTAAATATTTGAACTTTGGATTAGTAGAAACTATATCCACCTTAAAAATAAAGTGAAGAATGGTCTCCTTTCCTACTTGCCAACAGATATTTTGTTTATCATATTGTTGCAAATATCCACAGGGACTTAGAGAATGGTCGCCACGTGACATGCGTATGCCTGCTTTACATGTTTTATTTCCGGTGATAAATCTGGCATATAATTTTGTTGAGGCCTTGTCCAATTGGGTTAACCTCGAATTTGATGGTAGCAATGAATGGTCATAAGTTAACCTCGAATGTAATTTAAAATTTGAGATTTTGGTAGATGTAGACATTTTGGTAGCCTAGAATGTGTTTAGAGTTCATGGAAGGGGACTATTTAGGGTTGGTGTTTGACTGTTGGGAAGATCAGTCCATGATCTTCCAAATTAGGATGAATGTCCTCTTTATTGGATTTCCATTTCAATTTTTGATTGAAATAGGCTAAAATTGTTAACATATGTATGTGTTATGCTTTATTTCCGTTTCACCCTTTTATTTCTTTTATTGGTCTTTATATGTCATCATAGGTAACCAAGGGTATTCTTGAAAATTTACCTTTGTTAGTGAAATAAAACATTACTGTAGAATCGTGGAACTATTTACGATTTCCCATTTTTCCCACTCCATTGTCTTCTCATCTCATTCTTCTTCTTCTTCTCTCTTCTTTCTTTACTTGTACAATTAATCTCCATGTAGATTGCTATATGGTATTAGAGCATGCTATCGTCACTGTTCATCGGGCATTGTTCAACGGGTATTGTCCGTCGGTATTGGACAAATGAAGGATCTTTTTTTGAGCCCTAGAAAACTTCTCTTGCTTCTGCAGGGTGTAGAAACCCTTGGGAAGGGCTTCTCTTGGGGAAGTGTTCTCTTGCTGTCACATGTTTTAAGGCTATTACAATCCATATAGAAGATTCTGCATGCCTCTAATCAGAAAAGAATAACAGTGTTGCAAGCCTAGGGTTGTTTGTCTAAGATCCCTTGAGCTGCTGTAAAGGTACCTAACGCGTTATTAGGTTAGTTCGCAGTATTACAAGTTAATTTATGTTGATGTTTTGTGTTGTTTCTTTGCTTGAGTGCGATATAAAGTGTGTGTGGACTTGTGGTGTAGTGTTCTTTTGTGAAAAACAACTATGTGGTTGATCCAGGAGATGGTATGATGTCATCTGACAATAATAATGTTGTTGAGATGAGTAGTAGTAACCCAGTTGGGGATTTGGATGGGCAAGGTCAATGTTCAACCCTAACATGTCCATTACAACGTACGATGAAGTTAAATGACTAATTTCTTAGAGTGGTTCCAGTCAACAAAAATGTTGTTGTGGTAAAGGTAGGGTATGATACATAAATAGGAGGATCTTTGTTATTGTCGAGAATAGGCCTGGCTATGAGAAGTGGGAAGCGAAAAACTAGGCTGTAATGCTATAACTTCGGCCACATACTTTGCTTCTCTAAGGAGTATGTGAGAGGAGTTCAATCACTATCAGTCCTACTAACCAAAGTGCCAAGAGGATGCTGTTGCATACACAAAGGAAGTGGTAAGAGCTCGTATTTTTGAGTTTTTGGCAGGTTTGAACTCTTTATTCAAGTTCATACGAGTTCATATTTTCAATAAAACTCAATCGGGTCTATGCACTTGTTTAGGGTTAAGATAATCGGAGTACAACCATGAAGCATCAGAATAACAACAGACCTAATGTTGAGCAATCAATCCCTTTGTTCATCCACAGAGTCAAAAAGCCAATAAGACTCTTCAATGATTTGTTGATTAATGAAAAACACACTAATTAATATATTATATTATATTGTAACAGATGGGGGAACCAGAAAAAGGGCTAGCGAGTTCCTCTCGGACATTACATCACAATTCTCTTTTAGAGGTGGTGTATCCGTTGATGATTACGAGTGACTCTTAAATTCTAGTATAGTTATGGACTATCTTAGAATTGCGTGACTAAGAAAGTCCGCGAAGTCCTAGTAGTATTTTCTAAGGAACCTTGTATGTAAGGGTAGTGTATAGATCTAGATTTAGTATGAGGTTCAAATGCACACCTGATAAGCATTAGACGTGGGGTATGATTGAACTCTACACAAATTGTTCTTTGGATCCTTAGAAAATCTGCACTTGTCAAACGTTTGGCCAACCTGATAATTAGGACAAATGATCAACCTAAGCGGTAGAAATGGGGTATTGTGTTGACCCCATGCTGAGTATGGGTGTCACGATGTGGGCTGTCTAGCCGTAAAATCAGAAAACAACGGTGAGACTCCGCATTGGTTAAGTATTGGAGTATAGTTTTGGTTGCCATGAGTGGGGTTGAGTACCACTCGTGATCCTTAACACATCTAGACTTCTACACTACCATTGGATGTGCCTATTAATTGTGGTGATTTTGAATGTGATTATGATTATATTTATTTTTAAGACATTCTCATCATGTTATTATTCTTGTTTTATTTACATTCTCTCGTGTATCATCATAATTTTTTTTTTATATATCTAGCATACATCTGGGTCTATTGACCATTACTATTTAAGCATTAAATACTCGACTAAAGCAACCTTTGAATCTAAGTACCCTAAATACTGTTAAAAATCTACGGTTAAAAATAAACCATGACAAAGACTCTAATTCAACGGATAAAAATCACTAATCAGACTGATTTTTGTTACTTAGGTCCATCAAGGGATGGGCCAAACATCTAGATGGTGACTATGGTCAGTAGCCTCTAATAGTTTGTCACGTGGTCCACATTGTGGATCCGTCGTCATCAACTTTGATGATGGACACTATCATCAATTTTTTATAGAGACAAAGTTCAGGTGCCACGTCGGGGTTAAATAAAATTTTTTTTCGAAGTTGAGATGAAATGTTAAAATGTAGAACGACCGAAGCACCTTTGTAATGTAAAATATTTCAAAAAAAAATAAAAGAAGCAATGTTTATAAATTTAAGGAATTTGAGGGTTATATTAAGAATAATGATTTTTTTTTAAAAAGAAGAGCATTGAATGAGTTGCATGTGACGAATGCCTTTTGACATTAAGGGCCCGTTTGGCAAAGCAGTGGAAGCAAAAAGTAACTTATAAATTAAGTTGCTAATTTAAAAGTTGTCATCTAGAAGCAAAAGTTTGTTTGGTGAAACACCGACTTATAAGTCAAAAAGTGAAAAAGTTAGTTTGGCATGAATTAAGTCAAAAAGTCATTTTCTTATAATTTTATATATATATATTATATTCTAATAAACTATTAATAAATATTATAAACCAATATCACATATGTTATTTTTTTCAAATTATTTTAATTATAAATAGTCAGTAATAAGCGACGCACCAAGTGAGTCATTCTATGGGTAATTATTTTTTCAAAAAAGAGATGGTCTATCCGCACTTCATAATGTGAAGTTTTTTTTTTTTTTTCGACTTTTGCTTCCACCAGAAGCAAAAAATATTTGCTTCTACAAAAAATAAGTTTTTGACTTTTGAGAAGCAATTCCAAAATGGATACCCGAACAAACTTTTCTACTTTTTTGCTTTTGGAAGTAAGAAAGCAACTTATTTCAGTGTTGTCAAACGGGCCCTAAGGCCCTGCTTGGTCTGCTGCACTAGAATGCAAATGCACTCACTAGCCACAATTTTGGAATGCACATGGTTGGTTGGGGGCGTGCAAATGAGCTAGCATGCAAGTGGTTGCCAAGCCCTTGCAAACTCCTTAACAAAATAGATGCAAGCAAGTGCAGCTAACCAAGCAGGGCCTAAAAGACCAAAGCACCCCTCTTCATCTATTATGGTTAAAAAAAGGAAAAGACAAAGTAGAGACATTTTGGGCATTTGGGGGCATTTTGGCCAGACGCAAGAACGGCCTTCCCTCTTTAATAAGTAGAATAGATGTCAAAATTCATGGGTTTTTCTCTCTAACGGCTAGAAATCACAGATCAGGATGATTTTGTTAGGTACGGGGCCAAAAATCCATGCGAGTGAGGGGTATCTAAGAATATGCCACGTGGCTTATATAGGATGTTGGTGAGGCAGATGTTCATCAGCAAAACTGGACCTAATTACTTTGACTACAGTGGGTCCCATTGAGAAGGAAAATTTTAAAAGTTGTGATAGCAAATGCTGATATCATAGGAGTAAAACTTTGATGACATCGCACTATCATCGAGGCCACAATATGAGCCACGTGGCATACTCTAAGATGACTGACCGGTCGGATGTTTGGCCAATTCTTAGGTGGACTTACAAGACAAAAATCAGCCTGATTAGTGATTTCTAGGCCTTGGATTGGAATTATTTTCATGGGTTTATTTAAACCGTGGGAATTTGAGCATTATTGAGGTACAAAGATCCAAAGGTTTGAAATCACTAATCAAGCTGATTTTTTTTTTTGCAAAGATGTAAAGTCACCTGGTTACATCTTTTTCCAAACAAATACTCAGTCACGTGGATCCCACCACAACATGTGGTCTTGAAAATCGAGTTCACTTGCGAAGTAGCAATGTGATAGCGAAGCGCTTGGCTTCTTGCCGGGCGATTTTTCCTCTTGCGCAGTGCGCACCTTGACGAAGGCCACCCTGGCCTGCCGAGTAAAACTTCTGTCATAGCGTTGTGACAGATGCTTCTGTCACAACGCACAATACGAGCCACATGGCACACTCTTAATGGACGTTGACCGTATGGATGTTTGGCCAGTCCCTCGGTGGACCTGTAACCACAAATCATCCTGATTAGTGATTTCTAATCGATTCGATTGAATTATTTTCATGGGTTTATTTTAACGGTAGGAATTTTAGCATTATTGAGCTTTATGTGGGTGCATAGCTTCAAAGGTTGTAAATTACTAATCAGGCTGATTTTTGGTTTGCAGGTCCACCGAGGGACTGGCTAAACATCTACACGGTCAACGTCCACTAAAAGTGCTCCACGTGTTTCGTATCGTGCGTTGTGACAGAAGTTTTACTCTGCCCTGCCCGATTGACGTGAGTCTCTGCGATTAATCAATACGCCTCGAATCGACCATCAGTTTTCCACGTGGCATATTTCGTTGTTGATATTCCTCAACAAATAAAAGGAATCATTTCCAAATTGACGCGTTCACACCTGCTGTGAAAAAGTCCTGGAAATCGTCCACTTTTATAAGGGTTAAAAGACAGATATGTCCCTTCCTTTTTACCGGGCCGGCCGCAGCCAGAGAAAGATATCTAAATGATCCAGTGTTGTTCAAAATGAGGGGCTTCGAGCATCTTCAGCACATCCTCATCCCTTGTACCATATTTGGTAGCAATCAGCCCAACAAAATGACAGCAAAATGAGGGGCTTCGAGCATCTTCAGCACATCCTCATCCCTTTTACCATATTTGGTAGCAATCAGCCCAATAAAATGACAGGCTCCGGTTACAAAACACAATATGAGCTACGTGGCACATTCTTAGAGGACTCGGACCGTATGGATGTTTGGCCAATCCCTAAGTGGATCTACAAACCAAAAATAAGCCTGATTAGTGATTTCTAGACATTGGATCTTTGTACCTCAAATACTACTCAAATTCCCACAGTTGAGACCAACCCATGAAAATAAGTCCAATCCAATGCCTATAAATCACTAATCGGGCTGATTTTTGGTTTGTAGGTCCACTCAGGGATTGGCCAAACATCCATACCGTCAGAGTCCTCTAAGAGTATGCCACGTGGCTCATATTGTGTCTTGTAACCGTAGCTTGTCATTTTAGGGGCAGTAACTGGAGCCTGAGCTTCAACAAAAAGGTGTTCTTTCTTTTTCAAAATATTCAAAGAAATTTAATAAAAGATTTGCACATACGTGCATTTGTCTAAGGCTAAAATGGTAAGATTTTAAATGGCGAGAAGATATGACCATAGTTAGCAAATCTCTGTTTAAAATCTAATTGTTTGAAAAAAAAATCTCTTCTTTTGAAAAAACGTTTTAAATCACCGTGTTTTCAAAATATTGTCAAGAAAAAAACACGAAATATTCAATAATCCAAAATAGCCCTGACCGTATAGATGTTTGACCAATCCTTAGGTAGACTTATAAACCCAAAATCAATCGGATCAGTGATTTCTAAGCATTAGTTAAATTCATGGGTTGATTTTAACCGAAGGAATTTGAGCATTATTTACCTTAGGTACAAATATTTACCTTATAGTTTGAAATCACTGATCAGGCAGATTTTTGGGGTTGTAGGTCCACTTAGAAATTGGCCAAACATCCATATTGTCAGGGTCTTCTAAGAGTGTACCACGTGGCTCGTATTATGGGTGGTCAGGGCTCCCCTACCGTCGGTGGTCAGGCAAGTTTTACATGACATAGGCTGCTTGAAAGCTGGTGCATGTTTCCCAGAAAAACCTGATACAGAACTGTCCCTAAAATCACCAAGTGGCACACTGGACGTACACAATTGGTGATTTCTACCAGTTGGATTTGAATACAATTTCATCATGGGCTTGGAACCAACCCATAGGCCTGTTCATGAAACCAAGATGAAAAAAATGCTCAAATCTAACGTGTAGGTCATTGGATGAGTGGGTCCGAAAGAGAGTGCCACTTAACAATTTTAGGGACTGTATCAGAATTCTGTTTCATAGAACGTCATCCATGTTACTGCAGGGAATCATTTTCTTTTCCAAGGTAAAGTCCAGATTTTAAACAGAAATTAAAAGGCTATTTTCGTCATTTAAAACAATTCCGTCTTTTTTTGGAAAATCGCGGTTTAACTTTCCACCAGGATCAATTTCCCACCTACCAAGGAGGCTCAAGATCTGAACCGTTAAAGATAAAAGAAATTATGACCACAGCGTAGATCCAACGGCTTGAAACGAGGTACTAGAACCTTCTCTCCCAAAACCCTTTATATCCGTGGTGTGGTTGGCTCGAGAGCTCGTGTTCTGCCCGTGTCATTCACACTCGCCGCTTAGGGTTTTACACTTCAGATCGTCGTCCGTCCAGCTTTTCAGGTCTGCAACTCTTTGCTTTTTTATTTTTTTGATTAAAAACTCTTTGCTTTTAGGAGATCTTCTCCATCTCTGTCCTTGAATTGAGATCTTCTCCATCTCTGTCCTTCCATCATTGTGATGGAAGTTTTACTCGAGTTTTAATTCCGATCAACGCGTCTTTCGATCCGTGTCTGTAGGGATCTGTGCTTCGATCGTGCGTTCTTTGCTATCGATTTCTCGTCTTTGATTTGACTGGTCTAATCGAAGTGTTGTTGCTTTGATTTCTCTCAGGAAATCACCATGGGAAAGTGCTACCCAACCGTGACCGAGGAATACCAGAAGGCAGTCGAGAAATGCAAGAAGAAGCTCAGAGGATTAATTGCTGAGAAGAACTGTGCGCCATTGATGCTCCGATTAGCGTAAGAGTTTGCTCCGTGATCTTCTTGGCTTTATTGTTAATCATTTCAAAATCGAAAAAGAAGGACAAAGAGGTCAAACTGTCAAAGATCGGATCATGGGCTGACTCTGTTATATTGATGCAGATGGCACTCGGCCGGAACTTACGATGTGGCGACGAAGACCGGAGGTCCATTCGGGACGATGAAACACCAGGCGGAGCTCGCTCACGGAGCCAACAATGGTCTCGATATAGCAGTTAGGCTCTTGGAACCCATCAAGGAACAGTTCCCCATCCTGTCTTACGCAGACTTTTATCAGGTATTTTCAGCAATTTAAGCAGCTTAATTGGTTTCTTTTCCTTCATTAGTTTTGAATCTTTTGATCTGTAGATTTATTGTGCGCTTTTCAATTGCAGTTGGCCGGAGTTGTTGCTGTTGAAATCACCGGAGGGCCTGAGGTTCCTTTTCACCCTGGGAGGCCGGTTAGTGAAGTGGATCTCTCCCTCTCGAAAGGGCGCCCTTATTTCGATAAATGGGCACCCTTCTTTGTGAAATAACAATTTTTTTTGCATATTAAACGCGATATTGGCCATTGTTTTTCTCAATGCAACAAAGGAAAACTTTGTCTTCTCACTAGGAGGGGCGCTCCATTAGTCAAAAGTTGGGGCTCTCCAACACTGCCCCAAAAAATATCTATAAACTGTATTATTTATCTTCGTGATCTTAATATCTGGTTTTCTTAGTCATGAAGTGGGAATGGAATTGGTGGATGATATTGACTTTGCATGTTAATTCTTTATCTTCAACAGGAAGACTTGATTTCCTATCAAGGGAAAAAAAACAGAGACTAAGATAATTTCAGCAAAATTAAAAGAAAGAATTCTTGTGCCAGGTTGAGCTGGGAATCTGGGATGTAGATAATAGAGGTCCTTGTTGGGATTGGATCTAGCTCCACAGGTTCTGGGATAGGCTTGGTCTGATTCTGTCTGGCCCAAGCCCATACCCATACCCATACCATGTGCATCCCAAGGTCAACCTTAGCCCTTCCCATTAGCATACCTACTTTTAGTTTTGTCCTTCATGTGGTGCCCATGAGGAATTTGCGTCCATCATTTGTTGGGTTCCAACGAAGATCATCTGGGATGTTATTTGACTTGATCAGACCATCTTAACCACCAAGTTTATGTTTTATGTTCCAGGATATGTTTTATGTAAATCAACAGTTAGGTTCTTTTTCCAGTCACTTTTCCTTTTTATTTGAAAAATTGCTATTGATTTGTATCGTTTCTTTCTGATTTGAACTCATGTCTTTGTGTTCCAAATGATTTATCTGTCATGGATTTCTTTATGGTTTAGAGGTATAAATCATCTATAGCTCTTTTATTTCATGTTCTCTTACAAATGTACAGGCTCCTTCCATTAACAATTGAATATAGTCAGTCATCCTCAAACCAAAAACAATTGAAAAAGTTATTCAGGAAATGAAGTGAAATTTTTTACTGCTACTGCCACTGGGCTTTTCTCCTATTCTCTACAGTACATAAATCGGAAACGTGTATTTTATGTATGTTTTTTTTTTTTGAAATTCGACTTACTATTTTCGCATGAATTTTGGCTGCTCACCAGTCCATTAACAGGAAAATAGAAATTAATAATTGGAACTATTGTATATTTTTTAAATTAAGCAAAAATTGTTATGCTTCTGTTGTTAAATTATTGACTATTTTGTCCCTTATTAATATTTAAATGACGAAAAGCTTCTGATTATCTCAGGACAAGCCTGTACCACCCCCAGAAGGCCGCTTGCCTAATGCAACCAAGGGTTAGTATGTTGTTTTAATATTTTCTTAAGTTATCAAACATTTTTTGTTATTGTAGAAAATTCAGACTTTGATCCAACCCAGCTGACCAAACTGCAACTATTAGTTTGGGTATCCAAGTTTTGATTTTTATTGCATCAGAGAAAGGAAAATGCTGGATGTAGGCTTCTTTAATGATCCATCTAATTGGATACAATTTGGGCTATGTGCATCTGTCTAATCTTAAGAATCGATAGAAGAAGAAATGGTTATAAGGAACATAATATGTATTGGATGAATTTATCATCTCTTCCGTGCAACCATTTCAGGTTCGGACCACCTGAGGCAAGTCTTTACCACGCAGATGGGTCTCGATGACAAGGATATTGTTACTCTCTCTGGTGGTCACACCCTGGTATGTTCAGAATTTTGGGTTTTTTCTTTTTCTTGTTTCTATTTATTAACATGTCGAGGTTGAACCGTGATTGGGTTCTTCAACTAAATTTGCTCCTGGATCTGTAATAATTGATATATTACTGATTATTATTGGGGTTAATTCCCCAGGGAAGGTGCCACAAGGAACGCTCTGGATTTGAGGGACCCTGGACCACTAACCCCCTCATCTTCGATAACTCATACTTCAAGTGAGCCCATATCCGTCTTTTGAAATTTATTTATGTACTTGAGTGGAGCTTTACTTTTCTTGTATTAATTGTTAGTTTATGTGTTTTGTTCGTTTCAATTTATGTGTTTGTTTTTTTAATTTAGCAATTGTGTGTAAAATACATGCAAGAACATGAGAGGGTAGAGTGGCTGATTGATTCTGTTATTGTAATTTTGTTGCATCAGGGAGCTCCTTAGTGGAGAGAAGGAAGGGCTTATCCAGCTCCCAACTGATAAGGTCCTTCTTGAGGATCCCGTCTTCCGCCCCCTTGTTTGCAAATATGCTGTGGTTTGTATTTTCTCTCCATTTTTTATTTTCTTATTTGATATGGTAGCTTTAAAACCAATATCTCTTGAGTAATATTTTGATGAGTAATCTTCTTGTTCAGGATGAGGATGCTTTCTTCGCAGACTATTCGGAATCCCATATGAAGCTCTCTGAATTGGGGTCAGTGAGAATTACTCTTTCTTCTTACTGCTCAGATGTCCTTTAATTTTTGGCATTGCCTGTTATAACGAAAATTTAAATGGTCCCTTAACGTTACTGTTATGACTGTTATAACAGGTCACATTGGTCACATCCGAGTAAAAAAAAAAGTGGGACTTAAATAAAGAAAGTTTATAATAGTAATATTTGATTTTTATAAAAATCCCCATTATATTGCTAAGCCCATATTCTTTTGGATTTGGTGTTTTATTTGTAATAATGTAGCGGGGTCGGGGTGTTATGTGGATCACTATTGCATAACATATATCATTCTTCAAATTATGAATTTCTGCCATTAAACTTATTTGATCAGTCTTTTTTTCTTCTTATTTATTTTGATGTTAGATATTGCCAAATAAAGATTGTATGCAGGTGCAAAAAATAAAATATGAACTCGTTCACTTGCTGTTGTAATTATGATTATTGTGTTATGTATTATAAGTTGCTAATAAGATATTCTGTTCATAATTCCAGATTTGCCGAGGCATGAGGAGACAATTAGGGCTGGATGGGGGAGGGGTGTCATCCTTTGGCTTTCTGTTTTTGATTCTAGAAAAACCTAATGGGGCAGTTGTTGGTGATGGAGGTTGGGCTTGTAGTTTGTTGATTTTTGGATTTGGAGATGAATATTGTAGTTAGTTGTCGTCGCAATGCATCATCATCTTGTTATCATCATTCTAGTAAATAAGACAAGAAACATATGGTTCAATATGTTTTTGGTTTACTTAGTCTTGTTGGCAGCATAGTTTGGGCTCGCCACTCGCTCTCTCATCCTTATTTGCTTGCTTGAGTTTTTTTATTTAGCAAAGAGCCTCTCAAAATTGAGATTGAGGTGGAGCGTTACCTTAAAATAACCCATCAAGAATAATTTCTTCGTGAAGAGGCTGTTGTCCAGTCTGCTCTATAAATTGCTACTTCAGGGAGTACGACTTATACACTAGGCCTTTGCAAAGCGAAGAGGGCCAGTGGCTTGAGTAAGAAATACGAAGAAGAGACAGGACACCCACAACCCACCTATACAAAAAACTCTTAACTCCTCTCGGTCAAAGACGGCCAATTAAAAACCATTGATCAATTTGGTGGGTTAGGGTCTATCCTATAGTACCCTACCCGAACCATAAATCAATTTGGTCGGATCTGGGTTCATCGTATATTACCCTACCCGAACCAACCCATTGATACCCTAGGAGGCTAGGACACAAGGTGTTGGTGAAACCAACTCCGTTTTGTATTCTGGTGACGAGCCTGCAACGTTCGCAGACTAGTTTCTTCCGGATTTGGCGGTCAAACTAGAAAAAATGTGCTTTTTCAGTGGGAAGCGCCTATAAAGAAAGGCGGTATTGATATTTTATTTTACACATGGGACCAATCCTTGACCCGCACAGCCGGACCAAGGAGTAGTTCTCTTATAAAATGTTTCTGGCGTTTTTTCCTCCTGATCACTTCTTTTGCTTTTATTTCTGGCAAAGTATGAAACGGAAGGGTTTCGCTTTTAAGAAGTAGCAAAAAGTGATAAAGGGGCTATCGCATGATTCACATTTTCCCCTAATTTTCCAAGGTCTAGCACGCCTACTCGCCTAGGAACAAACCATGGGCGGAAAACTTATAACTCGGTTCGGCTATTGCGTTAAAATTTTCGCTCAGGTGAGTCAACTCAGATAGTAATGCAAGTTATGAATTATTCAAAACTAGGAGAGAGACACGTGTCCAATTTGAAAGGACAATAATTAGGATTTTATTTTGGGTGGGGGATATTATTATAAATATTAATATGATATTTTCAGAAGACTAAAATACCCATATAATTAGGGGTGTCAATTTGTACTCGTATAACCGGAACCAAACCGATAATAATGGTTCCGGTTCTTGGTAGTTTGATATTGGAACCAATATATATACTACTACTTTAAAACTGGGGCACACCCTTCACACGACGCTCATCAACGTTGATCATGTAGGAAAGTTTATAATCAACGTTGATGATGGACGATGGACGACAGTGTTAGCGTGGCACATTCTTAGAGACTACCTATGAATGTTTGGTTCATCCCTAGGCATGTAGACCTCGTACCAAAAGTCGGCCTGATTAGTATTTACCCCAATAATGCTTGAAATCCTCGTTAAAAAATAAACCATGGAAAAGACTTCCAATTGATAGAAATTACTAATCAGGTTTACTTTTGGTATGCAAGTCCAAGTAGGGATGGGCCAAATATTTATATGGTCATTGGTCTCTAAAAGTGTGCCACGTGGCTCATACTGTGGTTCATCATCAACATTGAAAAGGCGTTGCAATACACATGCCGTCCCCTAGTAAATATAATGTTAAATATATAAGTATAGTGTTAAAATTATAATATTATTAAGATTATTTGGTAATATATATTACATTAAACAGATGCGATTTTGAAAGTTTTGCAACTTGGTCCTTTTAATATTTGAAATTTCTATTTTTTAAAACTTTTTTAGTTTTGACTTTGAGGCAAGTTAATGGATAGTTGTAAAATTTTTGATTGATTGTGATAGGTTAACATTATTTTTTAATATTAAAATACTATTTTTTTTATTATAGTGCAACAATTAAATTATATAATGATATTTTTTTTTAAAAATGATAAAAAATCTTTCGTCACGTTCGGTGCTCATTCGTTATAAGTAGTGGAGATATCAAGTAAATTAAATAAGTATTAGTATCATTCTATAGATGTCTTCCCAAGGTCTAGATTAGACCAGATTATTGATGGTCCGCGAAATTTCTACTACCCAAATCCCAAAGACCACAAATTTATAAAAAATCCAACGATTCAGGCCATTGACCATTGGATTCAAGAGATCGACGGTCCACAAGGCAACAACTGCAAATGATAAAATTCTTGTTGCCTTCGTGGATCTCTTGAATCCAATTGTCAATGGCCTCAACCGCAAATAATTTTGTCCGGATTTTCCAATTTCAAAAGTAAAAAAACCAAGGTTGCTCACACCATGCTGTGACCGAAGCCGATCACAGCCCACAATATAAGCCACGTGGCACACTCTAGAGGGTGCTGACTGTATGGATGTTTGGCCAATCACTAGGTGGATCTACAACCAAAAATAAACCTGATTAGTGATTTCTAAGTATTGGGTTGAAGTAATTTTCATGGTTAATTTTAACAGTAGGAATTTGGGCATTATTGAGTGTTATTTGGGTGCAAAGATCTAAAGGTTATAAATCACTAATCAGGCTGATTTTTGGTTTGCAGATCCACCGAAGACACTGGTCAAACATCCATACGGTCAACGCCCTCTAAGAGTATTCCACATGAAGAGGAACTGATTAAATACGCTATAGAGCAAAAATGAACTCATTTACAAAAATTAAAAAAAAATGGAAAATTACATGAACAAAAATAAACTTTAATGTATTTACACAAACAAATTTTTTTTTTAAATTTCTAAAAGAAGTAACTTTCTCAAAGTCAAATCTGATACTCACAAACGCCTTTTGAAAGAGCATCTGTCAGGAGAAAACATTCTTTCAAATATCGTTTTCACCTGACAGACGCCATTGATCTGTCACTTCACTTTCTCTCCCTCAAAACCTTCATCTCCCGCCATTTCTCCTCTCTCTCAAGTTGCTCCTCTCCATAAAGATCACCCCTACAAAAAATCAGCCTATTCTAAAATTTCTAACCCCGTCAAATGTGGTTTTCAAGTTACACGGTAAAAATTGACAGTTCATAATTCTTCAACTTCTAAACCAGTCTATGAATATCATAATGGTTTGAATTTTTGTGAGATTCCTCATTCTCACCATACATTCTTTCAAAGGGCTTTTCCCAGGGAAAAACGTCCTTTGAGAAAATACCTATCGGATAAAAACGCTCTTTAAAAAAGCGTATGTCAGGTGGTAGAGACTGTTTTTAAAAGCATGTGCCACTGGCAAACACCCTTTGAAAGAGCGTCTATCAGGAGAACGTTTTCTCCTGTTTTTTTTGCTAAGTGTGAAAATTTATAAAGGAAGAAGAGTAGTACAAGAGAAGAAGGAAACAACTAAGTCTCCCCCAAAGTGATAGTTACAAAGCAAAGGAACCGGAAAAACTCAGTTCGTAAATCTGTAGTAGATCCTCGTAGGGTCTTCAATAGAATTTAGAAAATTAGGGCAACCATCCCACCATTGCCTTGGCACATCTATCTGCTCCGAAATTAACTTCCCTCCAAGAAGAACTGAAACAGATCCATTCAAATCTTGTCTTGACGGAATTCTACTTTGTTTTAACTCTCTAAGGCACCTCATCTTTGATAAAGGCTATTATTGCAACTTGAGACCAAATTTTAGTCCAATCCTTCTCCACAGCGAGAACCGCTCCTTCCACAGTCGCATAGCATTCAGCCTCATAATTAGTGATCACCCCAAGGCCGATCAACAACACTCCTTTAATGGCCCCATAATGATCACGGAATACCACCCCCGAGCCACCTATTCTTGGATTACCTTTTGAGGCCCCATCATAATTCATCTTGAGGACCCCTTGCTGTGGAGGTATCCATGAACACGGCCTAATAGAGGGTGTATGATCGGCCACGGAACCTGATGGCCATTCAACTCAGTCTCTTTTACTGCCAACAGAATATTCCTCCAAACCGATTCGATTGATGCCTTAGCGTTGTCAAAAATAATACCATTCCTCGTCTTCCAAATCCACACCACGCAAGGTATGGCTGCTGATCTCCAAAGATCTTTAATAAGGGGACCACTAGTTGAGAACGTTTTCTCCTTGTTTATGTAATTTTTTGAAAAAATAAAATAAAACAGTCGGTGGTCTTGGAACTACAGTAAAACTACTCTTTTTTTATTTAGGAGGTCAAATGATGACGTACTCTTAAGGCTTGTTTTGACTGACGAACGCGGAGAGGCACAAAGACACGGATACAGGTGAAGGTTGAATACAGAATATGGTTGAAAGTCTCAGACGCGCGATCATCGATCCAACTCTGGATTAGCACGCACCGGGCCAGTGGCTGAGGCCGAGACTTTCAGACTAATTTTAAAGAAAGCAACCTGTGTTTTAAGGAAAATGCTACCCCCACAGATGACCGGACGAAATCTTGTGTGGTTGAGGCCATTGACCGTGGACTTCAAGATAACGACGGTGTAGCAGGTAACAACTGCAAAGTGTAAAACATTTGTTGCCTAGTTGACCATGGATCTCTTGAATCCAACGGTCAATGGTCTGAACAGCACAAACTTTTGTCCGGATAATCGTCGGTAGCACGACTCAATTTTTATTTCTTTCCCGGTTGGTCACACTGATAACATTATTTGAATATATATTTTATATTTATTGCACCATAAATGTAGGGTCGTGATGTAACAAGGTGGGACATTTTTGTTACTTACCGCTGCCATCTGGACCCACTGACCGCATAGATGTTTAGCTACCCCTTGGTGGACATTCATACCAAAAATCAGTTTGTTTGATGATTTATAGGTGTTGGTTTTAGTACTCAAAAAATGGTTAGATTCAACTGCTAGAATCACTCCTTAAAAATTACTAAAATCTAATGGCTAGAAAAACCGATCAGGGTGATTTTTTGTGTGTATATCGTTAAACATCATGCGGCCAGTGGGCCCATAGGTCAGCGGTGAATAACAAAACTTGTGCTAGCCGACGTCAAGTTCGTTACATCTTTTTCCTAAATGCAAATCGTCATACACTCATCCAATCTAAAGGCGCAGAAGGCCAGTGAAACGACAAATACGCTTATGGTGCAATAACTTTTACTCAGATAAGAGTAGAACTTTGCTGACGGACGTCCGTCATCAACAGACCACAATATGAGCCACGTGGCACAATTGTAGAGATCACTTACCGTATAGATGTTTAACACATCCCTAGGTGGACCTACATACCAAAATCAGCCTGATTGGTGATTTCAAACCTTTGGATCTTTGTACCTGAAATAGTGTTCGAATTCCGCGGTTAAAAATATGTCCGGTGGGTATTACGGCTCATAGGTTTATAGCTGGAATTAGATACTCCAAAGGGCTTAAACATGCCAGAGATGTATTGTTTCCTCACGGGGCCTAACATGGGCTCGGTGGTGGAGCCAGGAAGGGGCCGGAGGGAGCAAGTGCCCCGTCAAATTTCAAAAACCTTTAATTTTTTATTTCTAAATATACCCTTAAATCTTTAAATGGAAAATTTCTTAAAAGAAAAAAAATTTAAATCTATACAAAAACATAAAAACTTTCTGACATTATGAAAGAAAGTAACTAAACGACCTTTGAAATGGTGTTTCTCCGTGACACAAATTAATGCGCATTAGTACCTGACAGACACCCTTTAAAAGGGCATTTGCCCAGAGACGAGTAAAACTTCTGTCCACATATTGAGCCACGTGGCATTCTCTTAGTGGACGCTGACCGTATGGATGTTTGGCGTGTCCCTCGGTGAACCTGCAAACCAAAAATCAGCCTGATTAGTAATTTACAACCTTTGGATCTTTGCACTCAAATAATTCTCAAATTCCTACGGTTAAAATCAACCAATGAAAATAACTTCAATCCAACGCTTGCAAACCACTGATCATGTTTATTTTTGGTGTGTAGGTCCACCTAGTGATTGGCCAAACATCTATACGGTTAGACTAAGAGCTGCCACATGGCTCAATATTTTGACTGAGATTGTACTCATCCATGGGAAAAGGTATAGAGGCCCTTTAAAAGAGAGTTTGTCAGCCTTTCAACTTTAATGTCAGCGTTTAATGTTTTCAAAGAGACGCCTTTTCAAAGGATGTTTAGTTACTCTTTTTTGGTCAGAAAGTTATTTTTGTTTTTTGTAAATAGATTTAAAATTTTTTTCTTTCAAGAAATTTTCCCATCTTTAAATAATAAGATTTTTGTAGGTAACACTTATGATGGATGTGAAAAAACTTTAGAATATTAAATTCTGCCGACGGAAATAAAATTAAACAATAAATTCTTTTGGGTTATTATAAGGTCACCTGTGGTTTGACTCAAACGAGTGCTATGGGGCCAGATGGGTGACCCTCTGGGGCTGAAGATGATCTCCTTGTCACTGGGATCATCCTAAAACAATCAGACGATTCTGAAGTTTCTGACCCCACTGTAATTATCTATATTGACTTCAATTCACGTTACTCTTTTGTCTTCTTCTTTCCTTATCTTCCATCTTCTTCTTTACTTTTCCAAAGAGTTAGCTCATTGCACACGTTGCAGGTAAAACCCTCCCAGTCTCCACGGCACAGCTCTCTTTGTCTACGTAAATTAGGTACATATGGTGTATGTATATGCATGTGAACATCACAAGAAGGATTTGAGGTCTAAGTCCCTGACCATACCTAAATCGTTAACTGATTTAATGTTCTGGACTCTGGATTGGATTTAATGTTCTCGATGGTGCCACGTGCATTCTCCCAAATCCACGTCACCTATTGTCAGGTAGCTACCAGACCAAGGGTGGTGAGGCAAGTTTTACTCTCTTCAATCCAACCACCGTAAATCACCAATAAACCCAATTTTTTTGTCATGGGTTGGCCTGAAAGATTATGCCACGTGGCATTTTGGGGGGGGGTTGGACGTCACCTATCTCTCCAGTACGGGAGAGCGTTTTTCTGCGCGGAATTAGTGTGTGACGTGAATTCCGGGGAAATCCATTTGAAGCGGTGGATTTTTAAAGCAGCAAAGCAGTGGCCAATCAAATGGCGCCACAATCCGCTGTTCAAAAGCATTACTGGATTTTGGTCAAAAGCATCAGCGGATTGTGGCGCCATTTGATTGGCCACTGCTTCAAAAATTTCTCATTTTGTGGGACGGACGCGAGTCACGGGACTCTTATTTCATCTCGGAAAATGCAATCACACGAATAACCGGGAAAAATTATGTTCGGTTTGAGGCCTTTGACTATTGGATTCAAGACATCCACAGTCCACACTTCACGTGGCAACAACTGCGTGGATCTCTTGAATCCAACGGCCAATGACCTCAACCGCACATATTTTTGTCCGGTTAACCGTGTGGTAGCACGAGTTTTTTATTTCACAAAACACCAACTGTCCTTTAAAACAGAAAATTGTGAAAAAAATACAAAATTAAATCAATTTATAGAAAACAGTACTTGTTTTCAAAAATTGCAAAAAGAAATATACATAACCGTTCGAATTGGCGTCAACTTTTTCAAAATGTAATACCCATAAAGTCCTTTTAGTAGCTGATTGAATCAGAGCCAAATCAATTCTAACTCTGATTCAATTGGCTATTCGACCGTTGCGCACACAGCCGACCCTTGGTCACAAACTTTTATATGCATGTGTCAATTTGGGCTAATCACACATTTCTTTCACAATCTCTCTATTGAGTCCAAATGAGTTTGGCTCCATTTGCAATGGCGCCAAATCAGATTTGACTCCGTTTGAAACGGAGCCAAAATGGTTTTGGCGCCGTTTACAATGAAGCCAAATTTGTTTTCACTCTATTTCAAACAGAGTCAAAATGGTGAGGGTAAAATCAGGTTTTATTGAAAAAAGTTGTTTTGGCACCGAAGCAAATGGCGTCAACTTATTGACACCGATAGAAACGGCTATGTGTATTTGTTTTTGCAATTTTTTAAAATAAGTATTGTTTTCTATAAATAGATTTAATTTTTTCTTTTTTTCACAATTTTCTATTAAAATAACAAAGTCGTTCCATGTAAAACTTTGATGACATTGGACTGCCACCGAGGCCGATGACAGCCCATGATATAAGACACATGTCATACGCTTAGAAGGCTCTAACCGCATGGATGTTTGGCTTATCCCTCGATGGACCTAGAAACCAAAACTGAGCCTGATTAGTGATTTCAAACCTTTGGATCTTTGCAAATAATGTTCAAATGCCTATGGTTAAAATCAACCCATGAAAATAACTCCACTTCAACGCTTATAAATCACTAATCAGGCTGCTTTTTGGTTTGTAGGTTCCAGCTAGGGATAGGCCAAACATCCATACGCTCATCGTCCTCTAAGAATGTGACACGTGGCTCATAATGTGGGCTGTCACTGGCCTCGATGAAAGTCTGCTGTCATTAAAGTTTTACTCGTTCCCTTGATCCCCACACTCCCACCAAATCCATAAACGGTTGACTAAGGTGGTCGTTGAACCGATAGGTCAATAAAGACCGTCAGATCAGAGGCGGCGGGAGTTTCAGCCGTCCCAAACACTTTCTTGGATTTTCGTCTTGCCTTCCTCGCAGTTACTCGGAACGCTGAAAACTGCCTTTATTACATATATAAATAACTACCACCATTTCTTATCTTCCTCAAGTTTTAAAATCTCTGCAGAGGAGAAAACTAAAAAAATGCAAGGAGCTACTGCTGCAACTGATTCAGCGATGGCCGACGTTCATCAGAACACCAACGCTGCTCACTTATCCGATTTCCAGGCCTTTCCGACACACGATGGCCGATTCGTCGAATACAACATCTTTGGTAATCTGTTCGAGATCACATCTAAGTATCGGCCTCCAATAATGCCCATCGGACGAGGCGCCTATGGAATCGTTTGGTAAGCAGTACTGTTTTTGGGTTTACAAATGATTTATGTTCATGTTTTGATGAATTTGAAAGATCTTATTATTCTTAGATCGAAAAATTTGCTGTTTGGTTGCGGTTTAGGAGAATTTTAATCAGTAGATGTCTCAATAGTGTTCTTTTTTTTTTTTAGTAATAATGGAGTTAATTTGTGTTGGTTTTAGTTCGATATTGAATTCGGAGACGAACGAGATGGTTGCAATTAAGAAGATAGCTAATGCGTTCGATAATCACATGGATGCGAAACGAACGCTTCGAGAGATTAAACTTCTTCGGCATTTAGATCATGAGAATGTAAGTGGACATACTGGAATGGATTTTTGGGTCTTCTATATTTTCAACTTGAGCTTATTTAGCTACATTAGTTTGTTGGTTGGGCGAAATCAGAATATGCTTTGGGGGTATGAGATGGTTCTTAATTTTTGTAGGTAGCTCTATTCACATAGTAATTACCTTCTCTGTCTCCTTATGTGTGATTGATCTTGGTCCTAAGGGATGTTTGGTAACAAGTTTTAAGTTTCACGACACCGATTTCTACAGGAGCCATATTTAACTGTGTTTGGGTTGGCCATGATTTTGGGGGTGGGGATAACGCCTTGGTTACATGTTTGCCTTCCATAGTCTTTTTGAGCCTTTGTTTTTTCAAATGAAATCCCAGTGGTAGTTTACTCCCAAAAAATTAGGAATTCCCTTTCATTGGTTACACCAGGTTATACTTTTGGTGGGCAGCTTAAGATTCATTTCCAGACACTTTTTTTTCCTAATACATTTAGAACTTACATTTTAAATATTGATAGGGGTCTAAAATAGTGAAGAGAATTTTTTTTTATCCATCGACAAGGTTTAATTTGTATATCTGTTTCATTTTATTTTCCTCAGCTATCCCCATCATAAGCTTTCATCATTGCGTAGATGTTTTTTGTTGATGAACCAGCTTCGAAGTTTTAATTTGCAACAAGCTCTTGTTTGGTTCTATTTGTCCTTTTTTAGTATATATTGTTTCTTGATTGTCCAGAAAACTTTCGATGAGGTAGTTTGCAACAATCGACTCTGTTTGAGATTGCCACAATATTTCTGATACGGTGTGATAGGCTTGTGGCTAGCAAATCAAAGCATTAACTCGAATCCTTTCTTCCTATGTAATTTTTCTTGATTGTTCAGACAATTTTGGATGAGTTAGTTTGCAAAAATCAACTCCGTTTGAGATTGTTACAACATTTCTAATATGATGCAACAGGCTTGTCTCTAGCAAACAAAGCATTAGCTCGAATCCTTTCTTTGTATATATTGTTTCTTGATTGTTTGGATAATTTTCGATGAGTTTGTTTGGAACAATCAACTCTGTTTGAGATTGTTAAAATATTTCTGATAGGATGCGAAAGGCTGGTGGCTAGCAAAACAAAGCATTAGCTCGAACAATTTGTATATGTCAATCTTGAATACTGATCTTCATCACATACTGGAGAGTAGAGTGCTAATCTTGGTCAAATTCTGTGTGTGTAAAACAGGTCGTAGGTTTAAGAGATGTCATCCCACCACCTATACGAAGAGCATTTTCTGATGTCTATATTGCCACAGAACTCATGGACACCGATCTTCACCAAATAATTCGCTCTAATCAAGGTTTATCAGAGGAGCACTGTCAGGTAATATTTTCCTCACAAAGTCCTCATCAATATGATATGGTAATGAACTATCTCAGGAATGAGCTTGAGTTGCTTAACAACTGATGTTTGCCTCCTTGTTGGTCTACTGTGCAGTACTTTCTGTATCAGATCCTTCGTGGGCTGAAATACATACATTCTGCAAATGTTATTCATAGAGATTTGAAACCCAGCAACCTCTTGCTGAATGCAAATTGTGATTTGAAGATCTGTGATTTCGGTCTTGCTCGCCCAACTTCAGAGAATGATTTTATGACTGAATATGTTGTCACCAGATGGTACAGGGCACCTGAATTGTTGCTAAACTCTACGGATTACACAGCTGCAATTGATGTGTGGTCTGTGGGCTGCATCTTTATGGAACTGATGAATAGGAAACCATTATTTGCGGGTAGAGATCATGTGCATCAGATGCGTTTACTAACAGAGGTAAGAACAGATAGATCTTGCTATTCGGGTTTTTGATGAATATCTTGTAGATTCATAAAATTTTTGTTTTATGTTGCGAATGGTGTTTCATTTTGAAACAATGCTTATGCATGGTTTTCAACCTTATAGCTTCTTGGCACACCCAGTGAGGCTGAGCTTGGATTTGTTCAGAATGAAGATGCAAAAAGGTATATCCGGCAACTACCAAAACATCCTCGCAAGCCTTTTGCGAATGAATTTCAACATGTTCATCCGGATGCCATTGATCTTGTGGAGAGAATGTTGACATTTGATCCCACCAAAAGAATTACAGGTATTTCCTTTTTCGATGTGGTCATTCATGACATTCTTTTGGACAAAATGAAAGCAATGATCTTTTAGTTCTTGATAAGATAATGAAGGTGTAGCGAAAGCTTCCTAATTCCTAGAAAACACGAGTTTAACTTTGAAATTCAAGACCGTACTTAAGTTTATCAATATTCCTTAGTTCACTTTCAAAACAAAGGCAGTTTGTGTTATTTTGCATGTTGTCCTATTTATTTTCCTTTAACGAATTGAAGTTACATTTATTGTATGTCTTCTCTATTCTCGTCTACATCTTTAGTATGGGAATTTATTTCTTGCCAAATTTTGAACAAGTAGTATTTGATTCTTTCATGGATTTTGTGATTTGGGATCATATGCCATTGGTTAGTTTGCTTAGGAACAGTGTGAATGTGGTCAGTGAAGATCAGAAGAAGAGGATGAATAATGCTTTGTCATTTGGAGTTGAAAGGCATAATAACAAGTTGACAACTACATGTATTTTGGTTTTACATGAAAGGAAAAGCTTTATGGGAATTGGTAAAGGGTGAATTTGTTGAAGCAATGAAGATAGATGCCTTGCCATTGTTGCCAAAATGAAAAGTAAACTAAAGGAGTTTCTGCAGCACATCAAGGATGTGAATGCTCTGAAGGAGTTACAAGACATTTTTTTGTTGTTGTGGTGTCGAGCTGTCTCATAGCTACATTGTTTGGAGAATAAGATCTATACGTATGACACTATCACAACATTTTATGAATTTTTAGAATATATGCAATGAGAATCACACTTGGATGGTGAATCTAAATTGGACGATTGCATATTTTGAGATTTATTTCAGGTAGGGGTCTTTTCCCCCAGCTTGCCTACTCTCCCCCAAAAAATTACTTGTGACAGCCTGGTTATCAAATCAAATGCAGCAAGTTCAAAGATGGTTTTCAAAACCAATGATTCTGTAAATGGAGAAAATTTGAGTAAATCTAGAGCCTCAATCAAACAACTTAGAGGAGACACAAATTAAAGTGACTTGAAGAGACATTTTCTGCTCGTGATAAAAGGAAAAGTAAATTCAACCTAGAGGGAAAGAAGACTCAGCCAGGCCCCTTGTAGAATGAAAAGGTGATTTCAAGAGTTTCACAATAGGGAAACTGACACAAAATATGCTTTACACAAGGAAAACAAAAACACTTAGTTCATAATTGTGAAGTTGAATGAGATATTACTAACATTAAATCCCTTAAGCAAGGGAAAGATAGTTGGTGAAAATGAATGTGGTGTTATGCTTAACCTCTAACATTAATAGGAAAGATAGAATCAACTACAACAAGAACTTGTTGACTCTGATAATTCCACCACGACGGTGTGAGAAGCAAGTTGTTGAGACTACAGAAACATGACAAGAATGATTTGGTCATGAGAACTGAAAACTTCACTTATACTGTGGACCATGTAGGCCATCATTTATTTCTCTTTTTAATAGTGATTTTAAGATGATATTTAACACATACCATGTTTCGATATGGTGAAGAGTATAATATTAATCACATAATTACAATGCTAAGCTACAGTTGCTTTTGAGGCCCTTTGGTATCAAGTGCTGTCTGATTGAGATTTAAGTTCAGTCATGCAATTGAGATTACTAGAAAAATTCTAGAGAAGTTTATACACTAAAAGATATTACTGCTTAGTCTTGAGAATCATACTATTGATAGACAGTTTTCTTGTACTTATAGTTCCGGTCTTGCGGTATTGGGTAGTGGATTTCAAAGAAAAAATTTAATGGGCAGGAATTGCAGCAAAAATGGATGCTCACGATCCCAAAAGTTACCACATAGGCACATACAAACTAGGGTTAATTGAATTTAATAACTTCCACTGCAATTCCTGATCATAAAAAAATTCTTCTTGGATTACATGTTTACTGCATTTCATGTCATCTACTGAACTACATGTTCAGTTTGGGATGGTTTTGTCTATCTGGGTAGCAAGAATCAACACCATCTGAACACTGTCATAAATGGAACTAGGATTGTATCATACAGAGTAACACAGATACACTCACTAACACACACACACACTGACCACTAACAACTTGCCCGCTTGCCTACCAAAAAAAAAAGAACATTAAATTGATATATTGAGCTTCTGTTTCATTTCTTCATTCTTATATATTTTTCTTCTTGTATCTGAATGTAATATTTGTTTGTGGTTGCAGTTGAAGAAGCTCTGGCTCATCCTTATTTAGCAAAACTACACGACATAGCCGATGAACCAGTGTGCCTGGAGCCCTTCTCCTTTGAATTTGAGCAACAGGCCTTAATGGAAGAGCAGATGAAGGAGATGATATATAAGGAAGCCGTAGCACTCAATCCTGAATATGCATATTGGTAAATATATAGCATGAGTGTACATAGACAGAAATGACTTGTCTGTAATCACAATGAACATGTCGCGCACACAGAGACCCACTACTCAACAGTTCCCTCCCAGTAGACTCCTAGGTTAAAGGTCGATGCGATCAGAGTATTGCAACTTTGTGGAGCAACCTCTAGCCAACAATGGAGATAAAAGTCTATGAGTGGATGGTGCGATCATCCCATTTGGTTGATTTTTGACCTGTGAGATGCTTTAGGCGGGAACTGTTGAGTGGTGGTTTGTGTGCCACAGGTTTTCAGTATTGTGATTAGACTGTCATGCCAATCTATAACTCACAGCCTATAAATTTAACCCTAGAGACTTTGCGTCGTGTTATATCACCTTGAGAGAATTCCTTAATTTACCTTAATCCAATTTGTATTGCCTTGAAAAGTTTTGAATATTAGATTTTTTTTTCGTGTGTGTGGTGATGTATAACAAACAAGTACAATGTGGATTATATGAATTCAAAAGATTTGTTTTGAATGAACACTTGTGACTGAATACATGCTGTCAGACTGATTGACCACCTCATTGATCTGAAGTGCTGCCCCCACCATCTTTTGGGTGGTCAATACTTCACTGTCTAAAGGAATGTAATCTATCGGATTCTTAGGAATTTCGGATCATCTGGCCGATGCTATTGTTGGGTCATACCCAATCCAGGAGGTTGTCCTCGATGATAGAAGACAGGTGATGTACCGAGTTTCCATACTAAGGTGCCTTATTAAATCTCAATTCTAGCATCTGGTATTAAACCTTCCTTGGCATTTGATCAATCTAAACGCCAATTTTGTTCCAAAAAAGAGATTGACGTGTCCACCTGATTATTCAAGGAATGAACAACTAGCTACATTCTTTGAATTTCTTCAGACAAATAGGAACAAAAGGGCATTGATAGATAGAATGATACGAAGGCTGTTATCCAAAATATCCATAAACGAGATTACTCTCTTTCCACAAGCCCCACATGACTGCAAATGGAAGCATGCTCCACAGGCATCAACAACATATGGAGAAAGCATATATATTCCAAGTGTTAAGCATATTGCTAACCATCCTCTGCATCGCCCAATGAATCCCAAAAGGCGAAAAGAAGGAGCTCCAAACCTCTCTAGCGACAAGGCAATGACGAAGAAGGCGATCTGCCAATTCACTACTTGCCTTACACCTATAGCAGAAATCAAGTATGATTCTCCTTCTCTAAATTAAAGAATCGCAGGTCGATGTCCTATGTAAAGCCGCACACCACACGAAGAAGGCCACCTTTGACAAGACTTTAGAACCCCACACATTATGAGCCGTAAATTGAAACCTTGAAGGAGCATCGAAAGCCACATAAAGTGATCGAATGATAAATAAACCACTCCAATTAAGATGGCATAATCATGAGTCCTCCACCGAAGTGTCAACGGGACACACAGTCACACGCTCGGTCAACTTAGCAACTGTATCCACCCCCCAGTCCTTAATGCTACGCCTGAAACCGAAGTCCCAAGAAAACTCTGCCCCCATACCAACCATAAAATCCTAAACCATGTTATCCTTCTTCTCTGAAATACTAAAAAGAAGTGGAAGTTTCTCCTTTAAGAGGAAGTGCAAACTAGTTCCTCTGTCACCAAGAGTGGAGGTTTGTGATTAAAGAAGGCGGGGAGGAGTTGGTAGTTAATCTAGAGGAGTATTACCTTTTGTAGGAGGGGAGTCCTTCGAATTAGGACTGTCAATGGATTTTATTCAAGTTGAATATAAGCATATCCGAATCTGAAATAAAAAAAAAATCCCAATAATCCAAGTTCGATTCAAAATCCAACGGATATTCTGAATCAAATTACGAATTTGAATCCGATTAACTTTCCAGATATCTAGTAATATCCGATAAGTAAATTGGATATATATAATTAAAAAATTATCAGAAGTTGAGGAGCTAATATCGTCATGGCTCAGGCTCCAAGGACCCCCTACTTGTGACCCCTCTAGGTGTTTGCACGCTCGGCCGTGGATTTCAAGAATCCAACGGTGGTTATCAGCGCACCCAAAAGTGAAAAAAGTGATGCCAGCTCGGCGCTGACAACCACCGTTGAAATCCACAGCTGAGTGCAGAGACACCAAGAGGGGTCAGAAAAAACGGGTTTTGTTTAGACTCAGACAAAGGTCCAAAGTCCAAACATTGAAGAGTGCACAGACACCAAGAGGGGTCAGAAAAATCGGGTTTTGTTTAGACTCATACAAAGGTCCAAACATTGAACGGTTAGCGTTGTCCTCTGGGTAGGGGTTAGCGTTGTCCTCTGGGTAGGAGTCGTAGCCGTAGGACTATATTTTGGCATGAATATGGCCATTTTTTTTAAGGAACAGGATCTGATGACCAACAAAAGCGAATAAAAAAATGTTCACGTTTTTCTCGGACGTGGATCCCGAGAATTCAACGGTGGTTTTGCTTTTACAAAAGTGATGCCAGCTCAGCACTATTAACCACCGTTGGATTCTCGGGATCCAGGGCCTGAGAAAAAATGTGAACTTTTTTTGGTCATCGGAACCCGACCCATATTTTAATCTTCCAAAACACAAATGGTAAGAGCCCCTTAGGAACTTAGACACGAAGAAAAGTTTTAAAAAGTGCCTCCACAAAAACTAAGGAATCATCTGTATAACAAGAAATCAATTCTCTTTATGTAAAGTTTGTGGTAAAGCTGCTCATGCACTGTGATAAACTAAAAAAGTCATTCCTTAAACAATGGCCGGCCTTGTTGAACTTGAGAGGTTTATTTCGTTTTTGATTAGATAACGAAAAACCCATAAAATATTGATACAGATAAGACCTACCCCTCCACTATGAAAGGGAGGAGTACATTCGTGACTAAAATAATGTCCCTTGCATTGGATGGTATGACACCTTGGCATGACACTAAGGCCTTGCTTGGTTCCCTGCACTAGGATGCATTTTGCACTCCGCCGTGAGTTGCATTGCAGTCACTTACCACAGATTTTGGACTGCACATGCTTACATCTGTTTTCTTAAAGAGTTTGCAAGGGCTTGGCAACCATACCCAATTATTTTTCAGAAACAGACCCAAAAAGACCCGAAACTGATAGGACTCGAAACCGAACACTAGTATCCTGACAAAACTAGAACCAACGTGTCTATTAGTGTTTAAGATTTGGAACTGGAATCATCGTAACTGAATATAATAGGGTTCCGCAGGACCGCAACCCTATGTATGTCATATATATATATGCAGACTAGATGGCTAGAGATTACCAATCATTGTGATTTTGGTGTGTTTATCCACCAAGGAGAGTAAAACTCTGATGACAGCGTGCTCAGTGAAGCCACTGACTACCAACCCTAGTGCTTTTTGTCACATACCCAAAGCAAAAAAGAAATCTTAAAAATACTCACTTGGATACGTGATAGTCTGTGGCTTCGCTGACAACCCGCTGTCATTTATTTTTTACTCATCAAGGGGTGGATAAACATCATGTGGTCAGTGGACCCAAGGGCATACATAGGTGAGGAGTAAAAATTGTCACAAGATGTTGTGGCTGAAGCCCGTCACAACCCACAATACGAGCCACGTGCCACACTATTAGAGGGCGCTAACCGTATGGATGTTTGGCTAGTCCCTCGGTGGACCTGCGAACCAAAAATTAGCCTGATTAGTGATTTCTAAGCGTTGGATTGAAGTTATTTTCATGGATTGATTTTAACTGTATGAATTTGAGCATTATCTGGGTGCAAAGATCCAAAGGTTGTAAATCACTAATCATGCTGGTTTTTGGTTTGCAGGTCCACCGAGGGACTAGCCAAACATCCATACTGTCAGCGGCGGTCACAACATCTTGTGACACAAGTTTTACTCCAGAGGTGAATAACAAAAATGGCTCTACTTGACGGGCTGACATCAAGTCTACCTTGTTACATCTTTTCTCTTTTTTAACGGGGACTCAACTCTCTCTACCTACATCCATATATAGACAAGATTTTTGAATAAAATTGGTTGCATCAATCGATTCATTTGGATTTTTCATCGACAAAAATGGCATTGATGGAGTGAAATTTGTTTACGATAGTTTTGTGCGTGTTCAGTGACTGTCCATATCAAGCAAATGGTCAGGACTATGATGATTGGTGGTGGGAATACAGAGCTTGGAACGATTTGGATCAATGACTTGGTGTCATAAGTGGTGGGTATTGCGTATTGGCCTTGGAAAAAGGATGTGGTCTGTGACTTTTATGGCCGTTATATGGGGAATTTGGATGGAACGGACAACATGATTTTTGAAGGTAAGAGTCTTCCCACGGGTGTTTGGAATCTTGGATCGCCATATTTCAAAAAATATTTGTTAAAACTTAAAACAATTACTTTTTAGAAAATATATTTTACTTTTTTGAATATTTTTCTTAAAAAATTCGTTTGGATCGTCCTTGATGCAAAGTGTCTTTATCTTCTTTTAGTGGCCTCCACCACTATAATGTCTTTTTTTGGAAGAGGACTTCTACCAAAAACTGTTTATTTATTATGTTCATTGAGCTAGCAAAATTTAAAAAACTCTTTTTGGAATAAATACTTTTAAAAATAATGATCACCCAAAAAACCTATTATTTTGGAAAAAGTCTTTTAGTGAAAAAAAAGACTTTTTCAAGTCTAAAAATGGCAATCCAAACACCACTTTATAGCTTTGATGTTTTTGTAGGTCAAAATGTATGTGCAAAGGGAAAATGATATTTTCCGAGGACGTGGTTTATAAGTGGCCTGAGTAAGTTAGTAGGGGCGAGATTAAGGGTGGGGGCTGTTTGTCTTTGTTGTTGCTTTGTGTTTTCTTGTTAGTTTGTGTCGTCGTCCTTCTCTGTCCGGTCTTATTTTTCTTGATCACTTGGTAGGCTTCCGTAGCCTCTAAGGATCCCTTTTAATAAAGACGTTTATTTGGCTTCAGGGGACCCATCAGGAAATAATTGGTCCTCCGGATAACCTCGACAGGAATACTGGTTTAGATTGAAGGAAAATGATGCTGTCGTTATTAGGGATACATCCTCCCTAGTGATCAGAGCGTTGGTTGGCCTTCGAGATTTGTGAGGTGTGAATCCGGAGGACCGTCTCGAGTCTGGAGTCTGGACCTTGGAGGCTTGGTATCCAATAATTGGCCAAATGGGAAGTTGATATGGCCAGGCGCATTGTTATATAGGTAGACACATCAAATGCACTACAGGGGCATTGTAGTCATGTCGAGTGTTGTAATACACCTGGCCATATCAACTTCTCAATGAATTTTACTTGTAGGTGGACACAAGTTTTTGTTGCATGGGATCATTCCTCTTGAAATTGGTAAAGTTAGGTCTAAAGTGTCTTTAAACTTTTCTATACAGGAATAAATTACATGTAAAGAAAACTAGGCAAACGATGTAGCAAGGTAGACCTGACCTGACGCCTTGGCTTCAGGTAGAGCATTTTTTGTTACTCGCGGCTACCCTTTGGGCCCATTGATCCCATGTATGTTTAGTCCACCACTTGATGGATATACACACCAAAAATAACCCTAATTAGTAATCTCTAGCCATTAGATTTTAGTAGTTTGAGGGCGTGATTCTGGCCATTGGATTCAACCATTATTTTTGGTACTAAAATGAAGGGCAAAAAATCATCAAACAAGCTGATTTTTTTGTATGAATGTATGCCACAGGATAGGCTAAACATCCATGTGGTCAGTGGGCCCAGATGGCAGAGATGAGTATACAAAATACTATACCTGACGCCAAAGGTCGGGTCAGGTAGATTTGTTACATCACTACCTAGAAAATTGTTCTTGTACTTTAATTTAGATATTCTAAACTAATTTCAGTTTGTCTTGAGGGAATGTCTGGGATGTTCATGCATCACGACCATGACTGCATTGACTGGGCCCCTTCTAAAGACCAAGAAAACAACAGATGATAGGATAGAGAAGAGACCTAAGGCCTCGTATGCCTTTTACTTTTTATTTGTTTAGGGATTTGTGGGGGTCTCCACTCTCCACTTGCTTCTCATATTAAAAGGAACGACGCAACCTCAACCAAAAAAAAAAGTCTTAAAACATCACCACCCTGTCCACACCACTCCCCATGCCATTTCTTCTTCCCTCTCTTATTTCGTGGCTCGTGTAAGCTTAACAACGTGAAACATCTCGTGTTAAAGTATGTCAGCGTGTGCGTAGCTGGCCATGTTCGTTGGGGTCGGGTTGGCCCGGTCAAGTCCGTCTGCACCTCTACAAGGAGCAAACACACATGGCCCTCCACTTCCCATTATGAAAGCTCTCCCCCTTTCCTTTTACGTTTCCATTTCCTTTTCACTACTTACTAAGAGGCTTGAGAGCTCAGCCAATCAATCTCCACAAGAGTAACACTTGAACCGTCGATCAACCCTTCGTGGAAGTAGACCCCACATGAGATTTTCATGATGGGGCATATAAAGTGTTTTGGTAGACCGTCGTTGTGGTCTACCTGCCTTACAGGAGCGTTGTTTTCAGCCTCATGACTCGGGACTCAGGAGAACGTTCTCTATAGGTCCAATAGTGAGTAAAACTTTGATGACAGGGCGCAATATGAGCCATGTGGTACACTCTTAGAGGTTTGAGTCCTAGGGAGGACGTCTTCCCGAGGCTAACAGCGTCATTTTCCTCAAATTCTTGAGATAACCTCACCAGCGTTCAGAGTAAACCTTCGCTCACACATGTGTGTCAGCAAAGACGATCACACACCACAATATGAGACACGTGACACACTCTTAGATTACGATGACCGTATGGATGTTTGGCCAGTCCCTAGTTGGACCTGCAAACCAAAAAATCAGCCCGATTAGTTATGTCAGACCGTTGGATCTAGTACCCCAAATAATGGTCAATAATGTTCTAAATTCTACGGTTAAAATCAACCCATGTAAATGGCTCCAATCCAACGCTTACAAATCACTAATCAAGCAAAATTTTGGTTTACAAGTCCATCGAGGGACTAGCCAAACATCCATACAGTCATCGTCCTATAAGAGTGTGCCCCGTGGCTCATATTATGATGTGTGACCGGCTTCGCTCACACACAAGTGTGAGCGAATGTTTTCTCATAAATAACATCATCTAAAGCATGGTTTTAAAAACGGCCGTTTAAACGGTAACGCCCCAAGCCCGGTTCCGTTTAAACCGTTTAAACCCGTTTTATCGGTTTTGAAAAACTGTTTAATTCCATTAACAGTTAAAACTGTTTAATTCCATTAAAATCCGTTTAATTTCCGTTAAAACTGTTTAATTCCATTAAAATCCGTTTAATTTCTGTTAAAATCCGTTAAATTCTGTTTTTTTTTTTTTAATTTTTAAATTTGAATTTTGAATTTTGAATTTCAGCGCCACTTTTTTTGTTTTTTTTTTTTCCGTTAAAATCCGTTTAATTCCATTTTTTCTCATTCTTCCATTTTTGCCCCTGATCGTTTCAATCCGTTAACGGCCGTTTAAACGGTTTAAACAGTAACGCCCCCAGTCCGTTTAATCGTTAAAACGGCCTCCTTTAAACCTTGATCTAAAGTATGTGTTGTCTTATAAGTCGTGATCATGATTACAGAAAAAAAAAAAAGTCTTATAAGTCGTGATCCCATATATTTGGGTCGACTCCAGGGACCCCCATTTTTGACCCCCACTTTGGCGGACCCACATAAAAGATGAATCGATAGATGATTTTTGGTGAGGATGGTCTCTATGGTGAGGAGATCATCCTCACAAAAATTCAGATCATTCTGATATTCATAGACTGGTTTAGAAGTTGAAGAATTATGAACGGTCGATTTTTACTCTGTAATTTGAAAACCACATTTGACGGGATTACAAATTCCAGAATGGGCTGATGTTTTGTAGGGGTGATCTATATGGTGAGGAGATCATCCTCACAAAAAATCAGCCATTGATTCATTTTCTATGTGGGTCCGCCAAAGTGGGGGTAAAAAATGGGGGTCATAAATGGGGGTCCCTGGAGTCCGACCCAATGTTAATAATACAGTAGTCACAGAAAGAGGAATAAATCTTCGACGATGGACCACAGTTTGAGCCAAGTGGCACATTCTTATAGATGAGTGACCGTGTGGATGTATCGCTCATCCTAAGTTGGACCCACATACCAAAAATCAGCTGATTGGTAATTTCTAACCTTTAGATATGAGTGCCGAAATAACGATCCATTCGAATTTTCAAAATTAACCTATGAAAAGGACTACAATCCAACGGCTAGAAATCACTAATCAGGCCGTCTGTAGATCCATCTAGGGATGGGTCAAACATCCATACGGTCATTGATCTTAAGAGTGGACTACGTTACTCAATCTGTGATCCGTCATCTACGTTGATGACTATTTTTCCGTCATTAAATATTTTCTCATGTGACATGAGAAGGAAGGGAAGTTGCAAAAGGACGAGAGCTGGTGGAGGAATCTCTTTCATCTCCCTTCGTCCCTCTCCATTTGAAGTCGTAAGAGTCCAAGTAACAGAAATGTGGGTCCCACCTGTCCTCTCAAAAGGAAAGGTGGTGGGAGAGTCCCCACACCCCACAAGGAACAACAAAGCACAAACAAACAACAAAGCACTTCTCAGTTCTCACTGTGAAGAGACTGAGAATCAGTCCACTTCTCAGTTCTGCTCTTTCTCTCTTTCTCATTTTTCTTTGTAACAAGAAAAAGCAAAGAAAATGAAGACGAGGCTTCTCTTCTTGCTTTTTCTCTCTTTTCTTCTCTTCATCAACTCCACCAAAGCTCAGAAGTCCGGTAAGCAATCTTTTCTTCTCTGTCTCTCCATTCTCTCATTTCTTTTGCTATATCTCAACTGCCTTTCATTTTAATTATTTTAAAACTTTTACTCTGTTTGATTGAATGCCCGTGTCTTGTTATAATCTTTTTATGTTGTCTTTTCTTCGTCTAGGGTTCTTTTTGGTTTATTGTTACGCAATTTACGTTGTTGATCTCGTCTAAGTAGCACATGTAATTGAACAATTATTAATTCCACAAGGTTTGAAGTAATTGAGAATGCGAAGTAGAACAATTTGTTAATTACGTTCCAATTTCTGTGAGATGTTTCTTTCATTTTGGAATCTTAGAATTCCGACTGTTAAACAACCATTTACCCCAAAAGATCAACCTGTTGGGGAAAGGTGAAACAACTATGTATACCAACTGGTCGTCGGGCCAACACAACACGTGCGCGGGAACACACTATCCGCTAACACGCTCTCTCAGTGGGAATACACTCTGCTGGAGACTTGAACCCTCGACCTCCCAGGCTTAAGGCCTCGATACCATGTTAAACAACCATTTACCCCAAAAGATCGACCTATTGGGGAATGGCGAAACAACTATGTATACCAACGGGTCGTCGGGCCAACACAACACGTGCGCGAGAACACACCATCCGCTAACACCGATCAAGTTACAATTTTATTTCTTGGGTTGAGACCTAAAACAAGAGACTCCTCAAGCCTTGGTCAAGTCCAGTTGACTTGGTTGCACTGCACAAAACAAATTTCTAGAGTTTTTTTTTTAATTATAAGTAGTGAGTATATTCAAGAAAAGGGGAAAACCCCACAAAAAACAACCAAGAGGGATCTCCAGAGGAGGCCCTCAGGACAAAGTGAGCTGTACATGACATAGTAGAAGAACCTCCTAACATCTCCTCCCACCTAAACACAAAGGCATCAAAGAAACATCCTCTAAATTCAGATGAAGAGGATAAAAAAAATAGAAAAGCTTTGATACTTAACACCACCCTAGGCATATTTGCTTCTTTTCCTTAAAAGATAAGAGAGTTTCTCCTTCCAAACAGCCCACATGATAGAGAAGGGGAGGATTCGCCAAATGATTCACCCTCTCCCACTAAATGTCTCCAACGCAAATCCTTTAACCAAGTTGATCACATGACCCGGCACATCCTTCGACCAAGTTGATCACATGACCCGGTACCACATAATCAATTCCAAAAGAGTGAAGAAGATCTGCCATATAGCAAATGTGAATGGACAATGAATCAACAAGTGTTCAACTGACTCGGCACTAGACTTGCACAAAGAGCACCTATTCGACAATATCCTCCTCCTACTAATTAGATGATCCACGATCAGAATCTTATCCAAAATGGCAGCCCATACGAAGAATAGCACTTTCCTCTTTACAAAGTATTTATAGTTATTAAACTTTTAGGTTATTCTCATTAAGGACCTCCCATAATTTTTATCTGCAAATAACTATAATATACCCTACACAATAATGATTCCATGTATCTCAAAAACACTAAACTCTCATACTCTTTTATGATATTGACGTCAACGATCAATCGATCTCATTCGGATCCAAGGTGTGTGACCTATAGGATCCATCACCTCTTCAAAAGAGAGAACCGCATCAGATTTCCATCAAACGGACATGGATCATCCTGTCTCTGACTCTCTGTCAGCCTGCCCTAGACCCAGCATGGCCACAATGGACTGGATAGACTTCGATCCCACACGAGCAAGTGCTCAAAGCCACATCCAACTCTGTACACACTTATCCACATATCGAGTAAACAAATGTTATTAGATTGTAAAGTCAAATGGCAAAAAGACTCACCATTAAATATCCAATGATGCCGCGGCGGATAAGTAACACCAGTGTGTACAACACACAATGTGATGCAAAGGGATCTTCCCCAAGCACATACTTCATTTGGCATTAACCTAGCCGCTTTCCCAACAGTACACATAGCCAGGCCAAGTCACTCAAGACCTTGACAATGTGCTCCAAAGTAGCATCACTATGCCTTATCCTCTTGACACAGTGAAGGGTAGCTGAGGGCATAAAGGTCACCTATAGGACCGGCTCTTCACATGACAACGAGAGTAAGGGCCAATCTCACTATCAGTAGGTATAGGTTAAGTTGGCATGTCTGGAATGAGACACGTCGTGGCAGAGTTTTCAGTACTCTAAAACACCACGCACCAATCAACCCACAATCAACTATCTCTGGCATCTCAGATGCCCTATCTTTGTCAGTTCATCAAGGCCTCATGACTAGTCGGGTTGTCAACTAATCATGTCGGTCTTTATAAAAAGATCTCATCTCGATCATCTGGATGACCAAGGCGAGATTACACCTCGTTGTGTGCGTCTCATCCCACACAACTCAGTAGGAGGAAAACGATCTACACCGTGTTGAGTAGCGGGCTAGGCTTCTGACATATAGTAAGGCAATCACATGAAAACAATGGTGATTTTATACAATGTACACAATCGCATGTCAAGATAAAACAACTCACATGATGAGTGCATAGTAAACTATAAAACGATGTAGAGTAATATAATCAAAAGCATCCAAAATAAATAAAACAAATTTACGCTGATAAATCACGAGACATTTGAAAGGCCGAAACACAAATAAAAGCAACATCTCCCACTTGGCCTAAAAATAAGGATCACGTATAACGTAGACCCATCCCTCTAACATGAGCCACAAAACTATCACAAGGTATGGCCTTAATAATAGGGTTAGCCAACATCTCGTCGGTGGAAATGTAAGAGACCTCAGTCTCATTAGCCGTAACCATGTTTCTAACAAAATGATATTTTATTTCCACATGTTTCATCGTATTGTGAACCTTTGGGTTCTTTGCTACAGCCTTATTTGAGGTGTTATCACTAAAGATCCTGATGGGATCTTTTGCATGAGTGATGACACCTAAGTCCCAAAGAAAAGGCCTCAACCAAACAGCCTCATGAGTCGCTAAGCTACAAGCAACATACTCACCCTCTGTGGTGGAAAGAGTGGTAGAATATTGCTTTTTGCTAGACAAAAAAATAGCATCACCTCCGAACAAGAAGCATTACCTAATGTTGACCTCTGCTCATCAAGACCCCCAGCATAATCCAAATCATAGTATCTAGTGGCTGTCAAGTCTCTCTCTTGGTAGCATAAGACATAATCTCTAGTTTCTCTGAGATATCGAAGAATTTGCTTAATGGCTTGCCAACGACTTTGACCCGGCTTACTCTGATACCGACTAACGAGTCCTATTGTAAAACATATATTGGGACGAGTGCACAACATGGCATACAAAAGGCTACCTACAACACTGGCACACTTTGGACATTTTCCCTTTCTCTTCCCTATTGCGTGGATACAAATGTTTACTCAACTTCATGCTCTTGTCCACATAAGTGTCAATGGGCTTCCAATTTTTCATGCCAAAATGTTCCAAAATCTTATCGATATAAGCAAGTTGTAATAACCGCAAAAGTCTTTTGGAGCGTTCTCCCTCAATTTTCACAATTAACACGTTTCGCCTCACATATGTCCTTCATTTCATAAGTATTAAATAACCAGTCATGAGGGATCCTCCCTCGTGTGCTTTTGCGGGGTTCAGTGTTCTCCTGTTGAGTTCTCCCATTGCCTTCTACAACCATAGGATGGCTCCCACCATCAATGGCAGGGGTATCTGCACTCCCACTTTCTAGAGTAGAATTAGATAACTCTTCAAGCTCCAACCCACTCGAGCCTATTTCTACTCGGATATTTTGGCTTAAGGAAATCAACATCGCAAGACTCGATCTCAATTATAACTCCGCTACGTTCATAGAAAAGAACATAATCTTTTAAGTGAGCAGAATAGCGAATGAAAATACACTCAATGACCTGTGGTTCGATTTTAACCCTTTCTAAAAGAGGTAGTTGAAGATAACCTAAAGATTCCCAAGGTCACATATGATACAGGTCCGGAATTCGACCCAGCCAAAGTTCATAGGGGTCTTCGGAACAGATATTTAGGGAACCCTATTAAGGATTTACATCGCAGTGAGCAATGCATCACTCCAGAAACTCAATGTTGAGTTAGCATTGGATAATATTGATCTCACCATGTCGAGTGGGGTTCGATTGCGTTTCTCAGAAACACCATTCTGTGGTGGCAAATTTGTAATCATATATTGACGGATAATCCCATGACTTACAAAACCTTTGCAAATGTTAGACGTGTAACCCCCTCCCCTATCAGTCCTAAGGGTTTTGATTTTTCTACCCAACTGATTCTAAAATCGTTTTCACTCCTAAAATTGTTCCCTCTGTAAAACTCTCTCTATTCTTTTTAGGAACTCTTAATCTCTCTCTCTCATGTGCCTTCCATAGTTGCTTATAGTATCCCTAGCTCAATGGAGGGAACCATTATATTATATTCAGTACCTAAACCTTTTCTTCTCAATACGTTTTTCACTAGGCACTCAGGGTGTGTTTGTGTTTGTTTGGTGGGTAGGTGTAGGGGTGGGGGTGTCCAGGCATTTGAAAACACTGGTACATACTATACAGCATACCAGTTTGATATAAGTATCCCACACAAAAGTTCATTAGACATGCTCCATAGATTAACCACGTAAGCATGTAAGAGAGGATCCCCTTCTTATTTTATTACATACTACACAACACACCAGTTTGATTTAAGTATCCCACCCTCAAAGTTCATTAGACATCCTCCATAGATTAACCGCATAAGCATGTAACCTTCTTATTTTATTTCATGCTTAATGAAATGGAAAACATTAAATAGTTAATTTTATAGTAGTTTGATGATGGATCACAACACAAAGAAGGTATCCTGTAAGTCTAAAGATTATGTTGTTGCTCCAACCTTCATTAGCAATTACATTTGGATGCAGTTGTGTTTTATTTGAATCTCATACTTATGTTAAGCAGCTTTACAATTTCAGTAAAATATGGATTAATATCAAATTGTCTATAATGGGGCAGCTGTATGATAGGCAATACTTTGTTTTTTTTTTCATTCTTATTACCAGAATATTGTTCTATATATCCTTTCATGATTTATCACTTGATAGTTGATTCATATAAGAAGCTTTCAACTAGAGGTTTTCTGATAGAATATGGAATTGAGAGATGTAGAACTTCAATTTTCCATCTGCACCAATATCGCTGACACATATGATCATGTGAAGCAGGTTTTGTAAGCTTGGACTGTGGAGGTAAGGAGAACTTCACAGATGATCTGGGACTTGAGTGGACTGCCGACAATCAATTTATATACGGTGAAACAGCTAATATTTCGGTTGCAAATGAGACTCGAAAGCAATATATGACACTGCGATACTTCCCTGCAAATAACAGGAAATATTGTTACATGCTTGATGTCAAAACTAGAACTCGAAACCTTGTAAGAACAACCTTCTTATATGGGAACTTTGACAACAATAATGTCTATCCAAAGTTTGACATCTCGCTTGGGGCTACTCATTGGTCGACAATTGTCATTTCAGATGCTAGTACCATAGAGGTCCGAGAGTTGATCTTTTTGGCTACCTCACCTACAATTAGTGTGTGTTTATCCAATGCTACAACTGGGCAGCCATTTATCTCAACCCTCGAGCTTCGTCAATTTAATGGCTCAGTTTATTATACAGAACATGAAACTCAGTTCTTTCTGAGCGTGTCTGCAAGAATAAACTTTGGTGCAGAGAGTGAAGATCCTGTCAGGTATGCTTCAAATTATATGGTTAAAGGTGTTTTATGGTGTGGTCCTTCATGTTGGACCTACTTATGGATGGTTGTTTGCTTAATGGGCCATTTAACTGTAATAGCAGAAAACAAATTTAGTATTTTATGGGTTTGGTTTAGTTCTTGATAATGACATTCACTTTAATAATTCTAAAAATAAGTTATCTTAGCTGCCAAAAGGCAGCCATTTTTATTTTTACCCAAATTCTTCTTATTCCTTAGCATGACATTGTCCTTAACAGAACCCTTTATTGTTACTTCAGATACCCAGATGATCCGTTTGATAGAATATGGGAGTCTGATTCTTTGAAGAAGGCAAATTACCTTGTTGATGTTGCTGCGGGAACTGAGAAGGTGTCAACCCAAATGGCTATTGATGTTAACAGAGATGAAATACCACCTGAAAAAGTGATGCAGACAGCTGTGGTTGGTGGAAAGGGATCATTAACTTACCGGTTGAACTTGGATGGTTTTCCAGGTTTTGGATGGGCATTCTCATACTTTGCTGAAATTGAAGATTTAAGTCCAAATGAGACCAGGAAATTCAGGTTTATCCTCCCAGGCATGCCTGACGTCAGCAAAGCTGCTGTTAATATTGAAGAAAATGCTCAAGGAAAATATCGGTTGTATGAACCAGGATTCACCAACATATCACTCCCTTTTGTATTAAATTTTGGATTTGGAAAAACATCTGACTCATCCAAGGGACCTCTCTTGAATGCTATAGAGATAAATAAGTACCTGGAGATAAGCGATGGTTCTCTAGATGGTAGGCATACATTTGTCTCCTTGATTATACCCTCTTGAATAGCATTCCTTGGCCAACAGTACTAATCTAGACGTTTCTGATATAAGGTTGTCATGAGTTTCAGGAATGGTTATTGCTAGTCTAGTTTCACACTACCTGTTAGCAGATTGGGCACGAGAAGGTGGTGACCCATGTTTGCCCGTTCCATGGTCATGGCTGCAATGTAACTCGGATCCACTACCAAGGATAGTCTCAATGTACCTGAAGATTTTTCTCCACTGTTCTTTTCAATAGACTTAACTCTAGAAAACTTGTGCCTTCATGGGTTTATATCTCACAAATATAGCATAATCTCTTTTTCGGTTGAGCTGTAATTCTGTAACCTAGCAAAACAAATGCCACTGATTTGAGTTTAACTGTTCTGGTGGCTGGTACTTTGGCAGTATTTTGTCTGGGAAGAATTTGACAGGGAATATTCCTTCAGAGTTGACAAACTTGCCGGGCTTAGTTGAGCTGTAAGAATCAAAATGTGTGCTTATTTTACTGCACACTGGCAAACATTTTTCGGTGTTTAGTGTTGGTTTCCCTTGTGTCACTAATAACCGAATATGTTATGATTGCAGATGGCTTGATGGTAACTCTCTCACTGGTCCGATACCTGATTTTAGTGGATGCACAAACTTGAAAATCATGTAAAACCTATGCTTAGCCTACTGGTTATTGTATCTTTCAAAATTTTATCCTAATCAAAAGGTTTGATATCTTTTTTACTGTAGTCACCTTGAAAACAATCGTTTGACTGGTGAGCTGCCTTCGTCTTTGATGGACCTACAAAATTTGAGGGAACTGTAAGTTTTCAGAACTTGAATATCAGCTAATATGAATGCCTAGTTGTTCCAGGGACTCTGTAGTCTCTATAATAGTGAATATCGTACATTGGGACAGGAATATATTTGTTACTATCTGACATAAGGCTGTTGTTGTAATTGACGAGCCTTTATTATGAAACCAAATCATTATTGTTCATATCACTGTAAAGCCTTGATGTCTATCCCTCTATCCACCTCACGTTTTCTGTAATGCATATAGTATTCTATTTCTCTTAAGTGTCAGATTTACGTACTTCTTGACTCTGGTGGTTGCAGGTACTTGCAGAACAATATGCTATCTGGAACAGTTCCGTCTGGTCTTATCAACAAAAATCTGGTTTTGAAGTGGGTTTTATCTTCCTACCTGTACAACTATGCACACAGTGCAGTTAATATTCTAAAAATTCCAGTTAATGTGTTATAGAGATTAGTGGCAATCTTAAGAACCAGCATACAGTATGATTTTTACATGCTCTATTACACTAATAAATGCATGATAGACTGGTTATGCTGTTAAAATATGTTACTATTGTACATACACGGGAATTATGTGGATTTTGCTCAGGGTTTTACTTCATTTGCCTTTAGTTATGCCTGAAGGGAACTGTGAATCAACTTCTTTAGAAATTTCCATTGTATTTAGATGAAACGTAATTGTTCTATTTACTTTTGATTAGGAAGGTATTAGGCCGTTGAAATCCATTCTGTATCCCTCTTACATGTTACTGAATCGGTAGGTATGTCAGACTAGACAAAGACGGGGGTGAAAAATCACATTATTTTGGGAGGTGCTAGGTTGGATGCAGGTTTAGGTCTAAACCAGTACAACCTTAATTTCCTGTTTGGCTGTGGACGAGCTTGCTCATTGGATCCCACTCAATTTGCTTTTCCAGCCTTTTATAGTCATTTGTGGAGAGCTTCACAGTATGTATGCCTTTTTAATTGGCATTTGGTAGTCAGTGTATCCTTGGTGGAGTCTATCCTTTGTTACTGGATCAGAGGAAGTCAGAACTGCATGAGAAGTGGATCAGCAACAAAACATCATGATCTCCATGAAGATTTCCCTTCTAATATCTAGTCAGAAGCCTTCAAGGCATTGATATACTTATGCAATTCAGGTTTTGTGACTATTTCTTTTGCATTTTGCTTTAAGGGGTGAAGTAGTGATGGTCTTCCTTGTGTGTGTGTGTGTGGTTTGGGGGGGTGTGGAAATATGATGGTCAGAGAAGTGGAGGAGGCAAGATAAAAAAGATGTGCGATCAAGATCAATGTTGGCCTTTTCTTTTTTGTCCTTTTAGAGAGGTAATGAATATCCTTGATATACTGATGGAAAAGACAATTGTATCCCTGTGCAAAGATAAATATGGCATTGTAAAAGGCACCTGTGTCTAGCACTGAATGCATCAAGTGGGATTTACCATTACGTGCAATGTTCTGTCTTCAGTTCAATTTTTTTGTCTCGTTGACTATTTATTAACTTGAATTATTGATAGTAGCTTGCTGAAAGTGATAGTCATATCCATATTACGGTTCATCAGATATCTGTGTTCTGAAGTTTCTTCTTTTGCTTTTCTTATTTTGAACCCGTAACACGAAATATATGCTAATGTTCTAGTTTTGTACTTCACAGCTACTCTGGAAACATCAATCTTCACAAAGGAGGGGGTAGAGGGAACCACATGAGCATCATTATTGGCTCATCAGTTGGGGCTGCTGTTCTGCTTATAGCTACTATTGCATCTTGCTTATTTCTACAGAGGGGAAAAAAGGGGTACTCTGAGGAAGGTTTGAGTGTGGAACTTTCGTGAAGTTTTTTGTCACTTCCTTAGGAATAATCTCAATAAATCCAGAGTCTGGATGTTTTGTGTCTCAATTTGTTTCAGATGAGCTTAGAAGTGCCTTGCCTCCTCAGAGGGTAGTTTCTTCCTTGCGTGAATCTGCCGCAGAAACTGCATACTGTTTTGCATTATCTGACGTTGAAGATGCCACCAGGAATTTTGAAAAGAAAATTGGTTCTGGGGGCTTTGGGGTCGTTTACTATGGTAAGATGAAAGATGGAAAGGAAATTGCAGTCAAAGTTTTAACAAGTAATTCCTACCAGGGAAAGAGAGAATTTTCAAATGAGGTAACTTCTATGTTATTGAATATTTGCATGCCTATATACTTGTATCTCATGCTTAACCATTTATGTATTAAGTGTTTTTTATATTCCTTGTATGTCTTTCATACTTCTGTTTTATATGGTTGATTCATTTCTTATATTTCTTGTTACGATAAGCATGGAATTGAAGGTATCAGTACATGAGATAGGTGTGATAACATCACCAAAAATTGGAGGGCGAACAAATGCCATGAAAGCAAACTCAGTTCATGAGAATGCAGCCCTAACTCTTGATGCGACAAGAAACCCATTATAAGTAGTGGTAATAAAACTCATCAAGAAAGACATGGTTGGAGGGTGGATGGGGAACAGGGTGCATTCCTCCCTATGAAACGGCCCCACTACTGTAAAGCCCATACACGAACATCCCAACGAAAAACAAAATCCTTAAAATGGAAGCCCTTAAAGTCGGGCAAAAAGGAAGACCTAAAATATAGGGAGGCTTTGACCTTCATCACCATTCCTTTTATGTCAATCTCCTTCCCCTCGAAAATATGCCTATTCCTTTCCTTCCAAATCTCCCAGAATAATTCAAAGGGGAGAAACTCCAACGACCAAGACTAGGAAAGGCATGGAGCTCCACTCAGCGAAAAACTTAATACACTCTTGGGTAACGTCTAAGAAATCTCAAACAGTTGGAAGAATACTATCCAAACTTCCTTGGCAAATTGGCAGTGAAGAAACAAGTGATCCGCCGCCTCCCCATCTGATCTGCACAAAAAACACATTCGTGAAATCCCCTAGTAATCAAGTTATCAACCATGATGATCTTTTCGAGCATTATTGTCCTCACAAAAGGCCACCTTGGAAGGGACTGAAGACCCCTCAACAAGTTTTTTGGGGAAATGGGAGGAACCCAAATACGTCGGGGAAATTGCAAACAACGGTGTCTGATATCTGAGTCTGACTGGTGCTCTTCTCACTCGAAATGTGTGCCAATAAACCGGAACTATCCTCGATTCGCTTCTTGCCGAAGAAGTGAAATGTGGAACTGCTAAGTATGCTGAATGTGATTTGCTTGCGAAAGTTGTCAATGGCGGCATGATAGGCACGTTCAGTCACTCCTTCCTGTGCGGAAGTCAGTTAGCTCTAGCCAATCCATACCAAGAATTACATCATAATCAGCCAGTAATCACAAAGTCGGGATTTGGCAATCGGCAAGGGGTAAAGTCTGGAAAATTCGGTAAAAATCGACAAAATTATAAAAAATATATGATGGCATATTTCAAGTTAGAAATGTTATTTTTAACAAAGCATGTTTATATGATGAAAAACACGTCTATAATTCCATAATAATAAGTCATAACTCATAAGCATGATTTATCATTCATAATCAAAATTAAAGAATCGGCAAAATCGAAATCAAAAGGGGAAAAAATGGGTCTTAGCCGATTAATCGGCATGCCACTCTAACGACACACGATCGATACACTCGAGTGTTATCTACAGACTCTCCCATAGGGTTAGAAACACCTAGAATGCAATCTAAAGGTTGACTAAAATCCAAAGCGTGTACAAAATCGAAAGAGATAAAGGAATGAGTAGAGAAGAGTAGAGCTTGGATCAAATAAGATCTTAGTCCATGAACTGAATATAAGGAGAGTACCTTCGACCACAGAATTGGTCGCCTGAGTATCTGGTACTACCATAACAAAAACTCGCCCCTAAGCTGGGGATGGATGTGGCTGAGCTAGCTGTTGAGGGGCTCTCTGAGGTGCTTGCTGCTAAGGTGGACGAGGTTGTTGATTCCAAAGTTTAAAATTTCGTTTAGGAGTAATGTCTCGGTCAAGCGAAAAATCGAGACAAACTCCGAAACGAAACGAAACATTGAAAAAATGGGAATCTGTGTGTGCACATTAGAAAAGTATCCACGTTTTGGGTTAAAGAAACCTAGAAGTTGCTGATTTTTCAATGGGAATCTATGTGTGCACATAAGAAAAGTGCAACACCTAAAAAGGGGAGAAGGGAAATCGGCTAGGGCTTCAGTGTGTTTTTTTTTTGTTGGAGATCAGCCAAGTGGTGGGGGGGTGGCAAACCAAAAGAAAATGATAGTTTAGGTCCTTTGGTAAGTAAAAAAAAAATATTCTTAAAGACTTTTCAAAGTTGAGGGGGCCAACTGCCCCCTGGGCCATTCCTGGATCTACCACTGGGGCTAAGGCCCATCACTTAATAGTTAAATATTTTTCCTTAATAGTTAAGATATCTATTAATTAATCACTAACTATTGTTTATGTGGCATACAAGTCATTTACTAATTAATTAAATGTGTCTAGTAGATTAAGTAAATATTTCCTAATTAAATTTGTATGTTGTAGGGTGTATAACACACACTAGCAAGTATATGCATGCATTATGTACAATACACATACACATATACACATTGAATCGATTAAAGAATAGGTTAAAATGGGTGTAATCATAAAATTAATTCCACCAATCATTATTAAATAATGAACAGCACGTATGGGACTCAAAACAGTCCAAAAATTTGTGGGCCTCACCAAGCACATGTGGGCCGCACATGAAATGACCCTAAAAACCCTGAAAAAATTCCAGTAATTATCTAATGGTTAGATGTTCATTCATGTCAAGACAGTGAGGGAACCTCACAGGTTGGGCCTGGATCAGTCTAATCTGGGGGACGTTCTGGTCTGCAGCAAGAACAGGTCCGCTAAGGCAGGGACCCGCTAGCAGTGATAGAGGTCTTTCTGGTTGGGTGGGTGTTTCGCTGTGTCTATGTCTTTTGCCAAAATTCTTTCTTGGAATGTCAGGGGTTTGGGGGATCTCTCCAAGCGAGCTGTTGTCAAACGGGCGATTAAAGAGTGTGGAGCCAAGACTATCCTTCAAGAAACAAAATTGGAGTCTATAAATTCGGGTCTTATAGCCAGCCTATGGGATAATAAGAATTGCAGGTGGTGTGCTCTCCCAGCCATTGGGACCTCGGGGGGGATCCTTATCATGTGGGATTTGACTGTAGTGGATGTGACGGAAGATTTGATTGGGGCTTTCTCGGTTTCATTAGCCTGTCGTTCTATCGTAGATGGTTTTTGCTGGGTTCTTACCAGTGTGTATGGGCCAACAGATAGTGGCTTGAGAACCCAATTCTGGAAGGAGTTAGGCGATGTGGCAGGATATTGGGATTTACCTTGGTGTATTGGGGGAGATTTCAATGCCATCAGACATTCGTTTGAGAAGAGAGGAGGGTGCACCATCAACCGGAGAATGGAGGAGTTTAGCGAGTTTGTTGGTAACTTCGCTCTCTTGGATCTCCCTATGAATGGGGGTTTGTTCACGTGGTCTAATTCCCAATCAAGTCCAACCCTATGTAGACTAGATCGGTTCCTTGTCTCTGGATCTTGGGAAGAGCATTTCCCTCTTGTGCTGTTGCGTGTGCTCCCGAGACCTATCTCCGACCACTCTCCGATCCTGCTTGATCTCGGTGATGTGTCCCCTCGCCCTAAGCCATTTAGGTTTCTTAATATGTGGCTGTTGATTCCTGGTTCTGCAGAACAGGTCAAGGATTGGTGGTCCTCTTTCCATTTCCAGGACAGAGCAGGGGTGGTGCTACGTAAGAAACTTCAAGCCCTCAAGAAGCTATTGGTGAAGTGGAACCATGAGGTGGTGGGACGTATTGATGTCCAATTGCAAGACATCCTCAAGGACATCGAGACCCTAGACGAAAAGGAAGAAGAGGATGACCTTTCTGCAGAGGAAAGATGCAAAAGAGCGGAGCTCAAGGCTCGCTTCCAATCTTTAGCCAAGATGGATGGGCTGTGTTGGCGACAGAAATCGAGGGTGAGGTGGCTAAAAGAGGGGGATGGTAACACCAAAATTTTCCACCGAGTGGCTAATGCGAATCGAAGGGTCAACCACATTGCCAAGATGGAGATTGAAGGTAGATGTTTAGAAGACGAGGATTCCATATCGAAAGGGGTAGTGGAGTTCTACTCCCATCTTTATTTGGAAACCTCAGACTGTAGACCTGAACTGGATGGCCTGGAGTTTGATAGGATCAACCCCACTCAAAGCATGAGTTTGGAAAGGCCTATTGAGGAGGTAGAGGTTCGGCAAGCCATCAAAGACCTGGCAGGTGACAAAGCTCCGGGCCCTGATGGCTTTACTCTAGCTTTCTTTAGCCATTGTTGGGATACGATAGGAGGAGATTTTATGGCTGCCATGGAGGAATTTCACAAGGAAGGTATTCTAGACCGCTGGTCTAACTGTACGTTCCTAGTTCTTGTTCCTGAGGTATCTGGGGCGGTGGGTATCTCTGATTTCAGACCAATCAGCCTGGTAGGTAGCTTCTGTTGTAATCTTGGATCGTAACCAGGATAAGAGATTAGGGTTAGAGATGGAAGAGAGGAGAGGAGAAGAGAATAGGGGGAAGAGGAGAAATCGTGTAGAGCTTAGAATAACCTACACGATTTCACCCAATATATATAGTAAGTGAAGTTCTACAATATTACAAGGGCCTCCTGTAGAATATAAGATATTACAAGTAGGTCCCTGACAACACTCCCCCTCAAGTTGGTGTGAAGATTTCTATCATGCCCAGCTTGGATAACAGGTGCTCTAAGATCCCTTTAGTAACACCTTTAGTTAACACATCTGCAACTTGATCAGTAGTATGGACATATGGTGTGCAAATAAGTCCCTGACCAAGCTTTTCTTTGATGAAGTGACGGTCTACCTCAATGTGCTTTGTCCTGTCGTGTTGAACTGGATTATGAGCAATGTTGATGGCTGCTTTATTGTCACAATACAGTTGCATAGACCCTTTGACAGGATATCCGAGTTCACTAAGCATAGTCTTCAACCATAGAAGCTCACATACACCATGAGCCATAGAACGGTACTCTGCTTCGGCACTGGAGCGGGCGACAACTGGTTGCTTCTTGCTGCGCCAAGACACCAGATTACTCCCCACATACGTGCAGTACCCTGATGTGGAACGTCTGTCAGTGACTGAACCTGCCCAGTCAGCGTCTGTATAAGCTTCAACTCGCAGGTGTCCATTCTTACTAAACAGGATACCCTTCCTTGGAGCCCCCTTAAGATAGCGTAACACTCGGTGTGCTGCTTCAAGATGTGGAGAGCGAGGGGCATGCATGAACTAACTGATGACACTGATTGCATATGCAATATCTGGTCGTGTCAGCGAAAGATAGATGAGACGCCCAACAAGTCTCTGGAACTGGCCTGTATCAGCAATGGGATCCCCATCAACAAGATTCAGCCGATGTTGCTGCTCTATAGGCGTATCGGCTGGTTTAGCTCCCAAGTTTCCTGACTCTCGAAGGAGATCAAGTACATACTTTCTTTGTGAGATGAACACACCCTGCTTTGACTTAGCAACCTCAATGCCCAGAAAGTATCTCAAGGTTCCCAGATCCTTGATTTCGAACTCTGTGCCGAGGTATTTTTTCAATTTGCAAACCTCATTTGGGTCATCTCCTGTGACCACGATATCATCCACATACACAATAAGAGCAGTAAGACGACCTTGACTTCTCTTAATGAAAAGAGTGTGGTCCGCCTGACTTTGCGAGTAGCCAATCTTCTTGACTGCGAAACTGAACCTCTCGAACCAAGCCCTTGGTGACTGTTTAAGCCCATACAAGGCTTTCTTCAGTCTGCACACAAATTCCTTACTCCCAGTCGGACTGAACCCCGGAGGACCTGTCATGTAGACCTCTTCCTCTAGATCACCATGGAGGAAGGCATTCTTGACATCCAATTGGTGGAGGGGCCAAGAAAAATTTGCCGCGAGAGATAACAGAACTCGAACTGAGTTCATCTTGGCCACAGGAGCAAACGTCTCTTGGTAGTCAATCCCATAAGTCTGTGTGTACCCTTTTGCAACGAGACGGGCCTTGTACCTGTCGATGCTTCCATCTGCTTTGTATTTCACTGTATATATCCACTTGCACCCCACGGGTTTCTTTCCTCTAGGCAATGGAACCAAATCCCAAGTACCATTCTTTTCTAGAGCTGCCATCTCCTCTAGCATGACTGCTTTCCACTGAGGCTGGCTGAGAGCATCTGAGACACCGGATGGCAGAGCGACACTGGATAGGGAAGTAGCGAATGCCCTGTAGGATGGTGAGAGCTGCTGATAGGAAACAAAGTGAGAGATAGGGTGCTTGGTAACACAGTTCCGAACACCCTTCCGATGAGCAATAGGTACATCAATGTCTATGGGAAGGATAGTAGAAGGAGCAACAGACATATCATCATGAGGATCACTAAGGACACGATTACCTGGATCGAGTTGGATTTCCTGGCAGTGAGCTTGGATGGTGGACTGTTTCTCTTTTTGACGTCGTCTGGCATATGTCTTCAGCTGCGGATCCTGTGGCACAGTGTCAGTAGGAGATAAGGACAAGGGTACAGGAGACTCATCAGGCAAATCAAGGGGTACTGGTTGAGGAATCTCCCCCTGTGGAGGTATTGGACTCTCGTCAATACTCCCAAGCTCCCCCTGAAGAGAAGTCCGATCAACTGAGAAGAAGGGAAGACTCTCTAAAAAGGTAACATCTAGAGAAACAAACCGACGATAGGTAGAGGGATGGAAACACTGATATCCCTTCTGAGTAGACGAATAGCCAAGGAACACACATCGAACGGCTTTCGGATCTAACTTGTCCTTCCTGTGATGGGCATGAACATAGCAAACACAACCAAAGACCTTAGGTGGAATGGAGAACACAGGACAGGAAGGAAACAGGAGTGAAAGGGGAGACTTCGACCCCAAGACACGAGAGGGCATCCGATTTATCAAGTAGGATGCCGTCAACACAGCGTCAGCCCAATAACCCTTGGGTACCCGAGTACCAAGAAGAAGTGCCCTAGCAACCTCCAGGACATGGCGATGCTTTCGCTCAGCGGTCCCATTCTGTTGAGGTGTATCGGCACATGAAGTCTGATGAAGAATTCCATGCTCTTCAAAGTAGGAGGCAAGGCCACTGTACATGTATTCCCCCCCATTGTCAGTGCATAGGACTTTTAGGGTGGTGCCCAATTGATTGCACACCATTTTATGGAAGGTCTGAAAGATAGTATGTACCTCATTTTTTGATTTCAGAAGGTAAATCCAAGTGTAACGACTATAGTCATCCACAAAAATCACAAAGTAGCGAAAACCAAAGATAGAAGTGGTGGGATTGGGTCCTCAATTATCAGAGTGCACAAGCTGTAAAGGAAACGTACTTTTTCTATTACTGGTAGGAAAAGACACCCAACATTGTTTTGCAAGTACACAAGTTTCACAGTTGAACTCAAAAAATGGAATAGACGCAAACTGAGGTAACATACTCTTCATGACTGAAAGCGGTAAATGACCTAGCCTGTTATGCCATCGCATTAACATGTCTTTATTAACGCTAGAACTACTGACATTGGCACTAGACTGATGTGCAACAGAATATGAAGTCGGCTGACTATCGAGCAGGTATAATCCACCATCCTCATGACCACTGCCAATCATCCGCCTCGTCTCCAAGTCCTGAAAAACACAGTGAGTAGGAAAAAATGTAACACTGCAGTTTAGGCTCTTAGGCTAACAGAAAGCAGGTTAGTAGTGAATTTAGGAACATGAAGTACAGAGGATAAAGACAAAGTAGGTGTAGCAGAGATAGTGCCCTTCCCTGAGATAGAGGAGAAGGTGCCATCGGCTACGCGGACCTTGTCCTTACCTGAGCAGATATTATAGGTGGAGAAAAGGGATGGCATACCAGTCATATGATCGGAGGCACCAGAGTCAATGATCTAGGAAGGACCAATGGGTGCCGTAGACACATGGTGGGCTGAATGGGATGTACCTGTCTGAGCAAATGATGATGTAGGTGGGGAAGGGCCATCAAGCTGAGTAAGTAATTGTCGAAGCCTGTCAATGTCCATGCTAGAGAAGGTGTTGGATTGCCCAGAGGAAGGGGTCACATCAGAGGAATCTTGGCTGGTGGCATGAGCGGCTGAGGTTCCATGTTTGCTACCAAAGGGCTTCTTTGAGGAGCCTTGCTTCCCCCCAGAGAACTGTGCAGGACGACCATGAAGACTCCAGCAGGTCTCCCGAGTGTGGCGACGCTTGCCACAGTGATCACATCTGAGTCGATCACGATCATCAAGATCCCCATCTTTCTTGGATGTGGGTTTGCTCAATTTCTGAGTGGCCAAAGTAGACTTCTCAGATAAAGGAACATCAGCATCTGTCTTAGAGCTCATGGCTCTCCTCCTGCTGTCCTCACTCTGGATGTAGGAGTAGACCTGTGCAATGGTCGACGGCGGTGGATCTCTGCCCAAGATGTTGGCTCGAACCTACTCATAGCTCTGGTTCAAGCCACCAAGAAACTCGAATATGCGTCCGCGCACAATCATCTTTCGGAACTCCGTAGCATCCTTGGTACATCCAGGGGTGTAGGTCTGGTAGTGATCTACCTCTTCCCACTTGCTGCGTAACGCAGCGTAGTATGATCCCAAAGGAAGATCGCTTTGCTTCAGATGTGCTATCTCCTGCTGAAGTTCATACATCCTAGCAAAATTTCCATCTTGGGAGTAGGTCTGAGATGCCGTGTCCCATATATCCTTGGCAGTCGGGAGAAAGAGGAAGCCTGTGCTGATCGATGGATGCATGGAATGAAGCAGCCATGACATGACCATCGAGTTTTCCGCTTCCCACTTCTCAAACGTGGCATCGGAGGAATCAGGTGCAGTGATGCGTCCAGTGATATAGCCGACTTTGCCTCGTCCGGTGATGTACATCTTGGCAGATTGAGACCATGCGAGGTAGTTGGTCCCGTCGAGTTTCACCGTAGTGATCTGTAGGCCCTGGCTGTGATCACCATGACTTCCCAGACCGAGTGGGGCAACAATGATCTCTGACTTGGCAGAAGATGACTCCTCAGATGTACTCATGGTAGTAGATAAGACTTTTCTGATAAGAAATCACCCGAACTGCTGCTGTGGAGGTGCAAATCACCTTTTATTTTTAAAGCCTCCTGTTCGCGTTGCTCGTAGGATTCAGACCTTTTTGGAACAACTCCTTTAAAGATTTTCTATTGGAGAAAAAACCACTCGCGGGAAACTTGTGAATGGTTCCGATGACCTAAAAAGGTTCCTGGATAGGTGTGGTAGCACTAGGGAGAGGTTCCGGGCTCCTCTGAGACCTGCGGTTATGTCCAGATGGTCTTCTCTGACCTTTCGGAAGAGGCGGTTAGGCTTGGTGGCTCTTTTCTAGCCTTCTGGAGTGAGCGGCTATGCCTGATAGCTCTTCTCCAGGCTTCTGGAGTGGGCGGCTAGGCCTGGGAGAACTTCTCCAACCTTTTGGAGTGGGCGGCTAGGGTTTCAGACTCTTCTAAAGCCTGCGGCTATCCATGGGAAATGATCTCCTTCTTTGGAAAGCCCTTCGCATCGAATTTCGCAATTCCTAGGGTTCTTCAGACCTCTAGGATTGAGCCATGGTTACATAACCATGCTCTGATACCATGTTGTAATCTTGGATCGTAATCAGGATAAGAGATTAGGGTTAGAGGTGGAAGAGATGAGAGGAGAAAAAAATAGGGGGAAGAGGAGAAATCGTGTAGAGCTTAGAATAGCCTACACGATTTCACCCAATTTATATATTAAGTGAAGTTTTACAATATTACAAGGGCCCCCTGTAGAATATAAGATATTACAAGTAGGTCCTTGACAACAGCTTCTACAGGGTGTTGAGCAAAGTCATTGCCACCAGAATCAGAGCGGTTCTTCATGAGATCATTTCTCCCACGCAAGGAGCCTTTGTGTATGGCAGACAGATCTTGGATGGGGTGTTGATTGCCAACGAATGCATCGAAGCTAAAAGGAGGATGGGAGAATCAGGTATCGTATGCAAATTGGACCTAGCTAAAGCCTATGACCATGTGTGCTGGCAGTTCCTGGACTATCTCCTCCAGAGGATGGGCTTTGGGCAGGTTTGGAGAAGTTGGGTCCGAATCTGCATATCTTCAACTTCTTTCTCGGTCTTGGTGAATGGTACGCCTGCTGGCTTCTTCACTAGCTCGAGGGGACTCAGGCAAGGGGACCCGCTTTCCCCCTTCCTCTTCATTGTGGTGATGGAGGCTCTTGGCAGGTTGATCTCTAAAGCTGTAACGTTGGGGGAATTGAGTGGTTTCTGCTTAGGGGAGTCGGGGCCAACGATCTCTCACTTGCAGTTTGCCGATGACACGTTGATCTTCTTAGGGGCTGTCAAGGATCACTGTATCGTTTTGAGGGGCCTTCTCATGTGCTTTGAAGCGGTTTCGGGTCTCAAGGTCAATTTCGGCAAAAGCAAAGCCTTTCCAGTGGGGGCCATTGAAGATTTTGAAGGCTTGTCTTCGGCCTTGGGGGTCACGCAGGCGAAGCTTCCGGCCACTTACTTGGGGCTCCCCCTCGGTGCTCCTTATCGTTCCAAAGCTACGTGGGACCCAATCATTGAAAGGGTGGAGAAGAAACTCGCTATTTGGAAAGCTAAGTACCCTATCGAAAGGAGGCAGACTTGTTTTGTTGAAGAGTACCCTTTCCAACCTCCCCACCTATTTCCTCTCCTTATTTTCCATGCCAATAGCAGTAGTAGCCAAGGTGGAGAAGCTGATGCGCCGGTTTCTGTGGTTTGGCAAGACCGAGGCTGCTGGTTTTCACTTGGTCAACTGGAAGCTTGTCTGCTCCCCAAAGAAAATGGGTGGATTAGGTGTAAAGAACCTGCACCTTATGATCTGGGCTCTTCTTGGTAAATGGATTTGGCGCTTCACTACGGAGGTGGAAAGCCTATGGAGGAAGGCTATTGTGGCTAGACAAGGCTGTGACCCCTTGGGCTGGTTCTGCAGTATTGTGCGTGCCCCGTACGGTTGTGGTGTGTGGAAAGGTATCGTAAAAACCTTACCTTCAGTCCGTGCGGGTATTCGATTCAAGGTGGGGAAGGGAGACAGAGTGCTATTCTGGCACAATGTTTGGTGTGGAGACAAGCCCCTCAAGGAGGAATTCCCATAGATCTTTGCCATCTCCCAAAAGAAAGGTGAAACTGTGCAGCATGTTGGCTTGCAGAACGAGGACGGTATATCTTGGGATCTGGGCTTGAGACGCAACCTGAATGACCGGGAGATTCCTTCTATGGCCTCTCTTCTCCAGAGGTTAGATGGCGTGATCTTAGATCAGGATAAGGATGATACCCTGTGGTGGTTTGACAAGTCGGATGGCCTTTTCTCTGTTCGCTCTTTTTACTCGTTGCTAGATTAGTCTTGGACAAGGGCCCATGATCTCACCAATTCCCCGATCCCTAGAGACTTCCTGACCTCTAAGATCTGGGGCACGAAGGTGCTGTCGAAAGTGGCTTTCTTTGTTTGGATGGCATCCCTAGAGAAGATCCTCACGGTTGATAATCTAATCAGAAGGAAGATGATTATGGTAAACTACTATGTTATGTGCAAAGAAGCAAGCGAGTCAGTCAACCACCTTTTGCTCCACTGCAGGATAGCTCGGGAAGTATGGGGACTTTTCTTCAAAGCTTTCAACATGTGCTGGGTTGTCCCTGCGTCGGTCCTCTAGACTATAGAAAGTTGGTCCTCCCTTTGCTTCCCCCCCTGTGGCCGCAGGATCTGGAGTCTTCTCCCCTTTGCCATCTGGTGGGGCCTCTGGAAGGAGAAAAACAGTAGAATTTTTTATGACAAGGAGGCGTCGTTCTTTGACCTTGTGCTATCCATCAAGGCTCTTCTGTTTTTGTGGTCTAAGTTATTTGAGGAATGTAAAGGGCTAGCTTTTGAAGATCTAGTCTTTAAATGGGAGTCCATGGTGCATAGGGGTAGTTAGGTTTTTCTTTCCCAGGAGGTCTTCTCGACCTCCTCTCCTTGTTTGTTTTCTCTCCTTTTTTCAATAAATTTTACCTTATCAAAAAAAAAAAAATAAAAAATATGGCTTAAAAAGCATCCTAATAGACCTATATAGCTAAAAAGACAAAAATACCCTTTAAGGGGTTTTCAGGGTTTGCATATCACATTAGACTTTTAAATTCTAGTAACAACTAATCAAGCAACTACTCCTCAAATTAGAAACTCCAAAAATATAAATCCGTCTGAAAAACAACTAATGAAAATAAATAGTTTCCTAGACTTACTAAAATTACTAAAACTCCTTCAAATATCTTCTAGAACCTCTTGTACTTGGCCAAATGTAGTAAAACATGATATACTAAAAATAGTAAAATTATAATTTACTTAAATAGAAAAATGAGATTTTACTATAAATAGTATAAACGTGATTTACTATAAATAATAAATATCCTGAAGCCTTTGTCATAATTATGCATGTGATTTGGTTCTCTTTGGGTGCGCCATAATATGTTCATGGCTACATCAGAAGGTTACTGCGGTCTGTGTTATGTGTTGACGGATGGGCACCAACGATGAAGAGTCACTGCCCCATACCCCATCTTAAATGGTCCTTTACTGCATTTCATGGGGATGTTATACTCATTGTTGCAGAAGAAAATATATCGACCCAACCCAAATTGTTTGATGGTGAGAGCTCCTTTACATGAAGATGATTCCTTAGAACCGTGACCACCTCACTTGGAGAGATCTCAGGGTCAGAGACACCGCAAACTAATGCCCGGCTCCATGCTCCGAAGCACCCTGTAGTATTTATATAGCAGGTTTTGATAGGTGGGACTCCAACTAATTCCACAAAGGCACTCACACCACCATGGTTCTCGCCAGGTTCACCACTGAAGCTACCTGATGGCGACTTGTAGGTGCTGTTAAAGTGTTTTTGGGTTTCTTCTCTGAAGAAAACCTGCGCAGCACTATAAGAAAGCTATCCTCTATCATTCATCTTCTTTTCTACCACCCAGGTTCTACCCCTATCATGCATCTTCCTCATGAAACTGCGTCCATACTTCCCTTTGCACAGGTCGCACAAAAACCTGAGTAAACCATTGGTGGAGGTACAAGTACGAGGTATAGGTATAGGTATTGGACCTGCTCAGTATCTTAGGGTTCAGAGAGAGAACTATATAACCATCGTCTTCATATTTTTTTTATTCTATATTTATATGCTAAACATATTTCACTTGTTCGAAAATCATTTCTTCTACATAATTTTTTTGGGTACAGACCTGTTTGACTTGGATGCAAAAATTGACTGGATGGTGGCCAGCAACACTATCCCTCATGCTGACACAAGCAGAGTCAACTTACAGCAAAAACAAAACCAAACTGACCAGGAAAACGATAACAACTTGGCACAAATACACCAGAGCATTCATTAATCTTCTTTACCAAAGCAAAGGACCTGGTTAAATTATGCAGAAACTAACCAAAATTTAGTCCAATTGATTTAAGAAAGTCAGAAGTCCAAACCATACACATGTGTCCTAATTGTTAAAGTCAACTATCCAAAATCATCTGTACAGAACTGATAGTTCAGGAGGTTAATCGACTTGGTTTCAGATTCTGCTCTAAGTGTGCAACTTATGCACCATGTTAGCTATAAAAAGTAGCTGCTTGAGTGTAAATGGCACTGCTTTGTGTGGCACTCTAATGAAAGGTACCATTTTGTGATTCAGTGTAAAAGTGAGCCCGTAGAAACTTTTTAGTTCCCTGTGATCAATTACCATGCCTGCAGGTAATTGTTAAAGTCAACTATCCAAAATCATCTGTACAGAACTGATAGTTCAGGAGGTTAATCGACTTGGTTTCAGATGCTGCTCTAAGTGTGCAACTTATGCACCATGTTAGCTATAAAAGTAGCTGCTTGAGTGTAAGTGGCACTGCTTTGTGTGGCACTCTAATGAAAGGTACCTTTTTGTGATTCAGTCTAAAAGTGAGCCCGTAGAAACTTTTTAGTTCCCTGTGATCAATTACCATGCCTGCAGGAATAGTTCGACTACCATAAATGTTAAACCAGGACTTTTTCATCATTCTGAATAATGATTCTACATTAGGAGGCAGTCTATATTCTTTCTCTGGCATTCAAAACTGGTACTTATCAACTGACCAATGGTTCTCATTTGATCCAGGTTACCTTGCTTTCCAGAATACATCATAAAAATCTGGTACAATTTCTTGGATACTGCCAAGAAGAAGGGAAAAGTGTCCTTGTTTATGAGTTCATGCATAATGGAACCCTCAAGGAACATCTTTATGGTGAGTTATCTGTCACTAGAATTATTACTTAACTTTAGATCTTAAGTCACATGCTTGTAAACTTTTATAGGACCTTTAACACGGGAGGGAAGTATCAGTTGGATCAAGCGTCTTGAGATTGCCGAAGATGCTGCGAAAGGTTAATGAAACTCAAGGATAATTTATTCCCCACCTTTATCTGAGAAGATTTGCTATAAATTTGATTGTTGTGATTATCAAACTTGTTTCAGGGATTGAGTACCTTCATACAGGCTGTGTTCCAACCATCATCCATAGGGATCTGAAAAGCAGCAATATCCTTCTTGACAAACACATGAGAGCAAAGGTCTCAGATTTTGGTCTCTCAAAGTTTGCAATAGATGGAGCCACCCACGTGTCGAGCATAGTTCGGGGGACTGTTGGGTATCTTGACCCTGAGTAAGGCCTTTTCCTTTCACCAGTAGCTCTTCTTTTGCTTGACGTATAACTGCTAAATTGATGGGGTTTTATGTTATGTTGGCCTGCAGTACATACAGTTGCAAGCATGCACATGCCCTCACTAGCACTTATAAGAGGATAGGTTAAAACCCTACGCAAGATTATACCAGACCATTGTCATCAACTCGTAAAATCTACTATCCCCATGTGTGTGTGGCCCTAGTATTATCACAATTACCATAGGACTTGCAATCTCGGCTGTGGCTTGGTTTACAATGACGTCGTACACGTTTGAGCATGATGTCATGGCCCCCATTCCAATGGCTTGGATTGTGGTCATTTGTGGTATGGGGGTTATGGTACCATTGCCTGGATAAGGAAACTTGCCGTGTTAGTCAATATCACAAATGTGCATCGGTTGTTGTGTGTTTAAACCAGACATGTTTTTATTGTTAAATTCCAATGACACTTGTGCAAGGCTAAACCTGGCGGGGCCCACTGACCTTTATGTTTCCAATCAACCCATAAAATATATTGTTTCCATTCTTGGGTTACTTTTCCAAGGGATGGGGCCCACTGAAATCTTTTTGTCATCACGTCGAGTTCAATCTATCAGGCACTGGGTCTCGGGCCATGTGATGTTTGTGTTTTATGCATATATTTATGTGTGTGTGGATGCAAGGTTTAAAATCTGAGTCTCATTTCGTGGCTTGGTAAGTTGATGAAATGAGACATCTTGACCGAGAGGAACCAGATGGATGAGACATTGGGAAAAAGATGATACCTCTTGATATGCGAAGATACAAATATATAATATATTAAACGAAATTTAAATTTTAAATAAGCTAAAAATATGTTGTCTAATTTTTTATGTGTTATAAACGACACATATACTATAAAAACAAGGTTAAATTACTTATGTCACCCCCCAAAATCCGGATTCCATGGCCCAACCCGAGATCTGTAGACCTGAGCTAGTATCCATGGGTGATCCGACCTGTGATCCATGGATCGACCCAGAAACTCAATATAGGGTGTGAGGGTTGAAAGAAATATGGGCTGACCCACATATGAAAACTATGAGTCAAACCCAAGGTCAAAGGAGGTCAATTAAATGTTGAAACCATTAAAAACTCAAAATTTACAAATTTTGACATGCAAGAAATCGGCGATGTTGAAACTTTGGAGGATCATATATCGATCTCTACAGATCGAAATGGAGTGATCTCAGAGGTCATTGGACCTACAATGAGATGAATTAAAAGATAAAAATGCCTCTGAAGTGGAGGCTTAGCTCTTTCACGAAGTAACATCTATTTTCCCTGATGACACTATGTTGAAAACATAATAGACTCGATTAAAAATCACAGAAAACCATGTTTTTCCTATTTTAAAAATTAGAACTTGCAAACATGGCTAAAAGGGTTTTTGAAGAACATTAATTTTTGATTAATTTTTAAAATATAAAACAATAGGGTTTCAGTGCAAAAATCGAAAAATACAGTTTAAAATTTTGACTTTCGTGTAGAAATAGAACACAGTTTTGTCAGTCTGCAGGATAAAATCCAAAACAAAAAATTTAGAAAGAATCTAAAGACAAGGTCTTCAAATTCAGATAGAAGACTTAAAAACATTCGACTTTCATGTTTTACGGAAAGTTCTAAGTGCAAATATGGCCTCAAGGTAGGACATGTCTCTGCAAGCTCAAAAATCTTGTAGGGAACAATTCGAAGATGACCCAACGGTGGGGGTCGGAGTCCCAGAAATACATGAAACTCCATTGAAAAAATTGTCCTATGGGTTGGGAAACCATGGGCTTTGGAATCGTATCGTTTTGATTTCCGAGCCCAAAGTTATGACAAACACTATCGGTCACGCTGAAAATCCGAACTGAAAGTAATAAGAAAACATGCCACATGCACTCATATAAATCAAATACTTCAATTTATTCAAGGTAAGCCATTAAACCATGTTCAAAGATTTGTTAATACTAAAATATATAATCCTAATTTCATGATCTAAGAATTAAAAGATATGAAACCATTAAAAATCCATACATGGTTCTAATTGAAAATAAATGCAATAAACGTAAATAAACTTTGCTTCATCAATCTAAGCCATCAGCTCTACCACCTATGCTCTTATGGGGATGTGCTGCTAACCTCAATAAAAATTCGGTATGTAGTAGAATATATATAAAGCAATAACTCAAATAAAGAACATATCCGTCAATAAAATATGATAGATCTAATCATCATCACTGAGCAGGAGTATGCCTGCAAATAAACACCAACCGATCGAAATTCAAACTTGTCAAATAAGTTGTCAAAAACTCCACCACAAGGATCCAGGATGTTTCTGATTTTTCACCATGAGAGCCTACACGTCTCGTTGCTTTTTCAGTTGTATCTCAAAAGAAATAGAGACAGGGTACCTAGGGGGACGAGTCTCACATAGCATCGAACCCTTTATTCGGTATCACATAGCATCGGATCTTGATCATGGGTGCCCATGCATCTCCATCTAACAACAATAATAACCAATAATCCAAAAATATACATGAATGACCACACGCATAATAAATCAATTGGAGATGCAAAAATCTCTAACATTAGCATGCTTTTGCAAAATATTAAAAACATGGATTTTTTTACAAATTATACAACACACTGTATCTTCTAAAATCATGGAGGAAAATGAAAATATGTACATAAATATAATAATTTAAAGAACACCATAGAAGCATAAGTGGGGAAAAGAGATCTTACCTTATAAAACTTCAAATAATTGGATCTTGATGTGAGCAAACCTTCTCTTCTTCTTCAATTTCCTCTTCAATCTCTTTATTCTCCGCTTCTCTATCTAGTTCTGATAATCGGATTCTAAAAAGGTTAAAGTTCTGTTAATAGTCATTGAAACTTTTTATTACATCAGGAAGTAAGGATTGTCTTATGGGTTTATTTCTGGACTTTGTCCCATCGAAGATTGTCAACGATTGGCAAGTAGACACCTCTTGGATGGCCACACTCCTAAAACCATAGGAATCAGACAATTGTAATCATTCAATCTGAAGTTCATACGACGGATAACAGTCAGAAAATTCATTATTGGGAAGTGAGTATCGTCCAAGCTTATTTTTTGGACCATGCCCTATCCAAGATGTAGCCCTGATCGAACATTCTGCTTAACTGAGTTGATGGCTGTGGGCTGCAGTGTCTATATACATTATACATATATATATTCTCACAGATACCTTTGCCTACATGACTAAGAATTCTGTTTCTCATGTCTTCATTTTCTCTCATTCCAATTGTAGCTGATGTTTTCTCTTGACAGGTATTATATCTCTCAGCAATTAACAGACAAGAGTGATGTATATAGTTTTGGTGTCATTCTTCTCGAGCTGATTTCAGGTCAGGAGGCGATATCAAATGAAAACTTTGGCGTTAACTGCCGTAACATAGTCCAATGGGTCAGTCCAGTTATTCATCACTTCTTATGGGAACATTTTTCTTTTAACTGTTTCTTTCATTGAGGTGGCATCATACTAAGTTTTATATAATAACATACTTCCAACACTTTGAAAATACTGTAAGGATGCCCTGGCATGCTGGGTTTTCTTGGTTCACCTCTCCCATTTTTGTCACTTCTTGTGTGTTCCGAACTGTTAATCCATGGGACTAATTATATCACAGGCAAAGTTACACATTGAGAGTGGGGACATTCAGGGAATTATCGACCCCTCACTGCAGAATGAATTCGAGATCCAGTCAGTGTGGAAGATTGCTGAGAAAGCGATGATGTGTGTCCAACCCCATGGTAGTATGAGGCCTTCGATATCAGAAGTGCTCAAGGAGATCCAAGATGCAATCTTGATTGAGAGGGGAGCAGAGGCGGCAAGGGAAGGTAACTCCGATGATATGTCGAGGAATTCTGTACACTCTTCTATCAACTTGGGCACCCTGGACTTGGGTGTAATTGAGCCATACGTTTCGTTCAGTGAGTCCATTGCACTGCCAACGGCCCGATAATTCTGCTCATCCTGGTACAAGTGTAACTTCTGAATATTTTTTCCTAAGGTGGGATTACACAGTAATGTCCTGGAGTCATCTAAGAAATCCGATGCTACTATTATGCTTGAGATATATATCAAAAAATAAAGTGGAACCGCAACTACATATACATGTAAGTATAATTAACTTACTGTAAGTTCTGATTCTGAAATGGTTTGATGTAAGGGAATTATATTGTTGTGATTCAAGTGCAATGTTGCTTGAGTGTGCTCCTATAGTTTTGGATCAGAGTGAGTGTTGACCTCTTCATCTAAGTGTTGCCATTGTAGCAGAGCTAATCGACATCCCACCCCATTCCCATTGTAAGTACTCACAATATGGAACTGGAGTTGGATGTTTGCACGTCAGTGTGTGACCTGTTTACTAGGGCAATAAGCATTCTTTCTATGTAAATGATCATAACAACAGATGTCTAGCCAAGTTTAGCAATATTTCCTTCCGATTTGATACAAGTGTAGGGTCCTACACCTCAAACAGGTGGGATGGACCTACTATTTGATGGCCTTCACTGAGATCTTCTAAATAAAAGATCCACCCCACATGCCTGTGTAATCCCATATAGGGTAAGGTTATTTTGACACGCCTGTGGGGCTCACATGGAGATGATTCAAGGGTTGATCTTGACAAGAATGATCTCTCTTCACCTAGAGATCAGCTCATTCTGAAACTTCTAACTCTAACAAATGTGGACTTGAAACTATGGGAGAAATGGATGGTTCAAACTTTTCAAAGGGCCAGAAATGTCAGAACGGCTCAGCCCTAGCTTGATACTAGCTTAGATATTGGGTATCAAGCTCATTAGGATTGCGGCAAGTGAACGAATCTTTTTTTCAGATTCTTTTTTAATACCCACAGTGCCATTTTCTCAAAGCCTTCTATTTTAAAAACATACGAAAGTATCCTAATGAACATTTCAAAATACCCACAATGCCCTTGACTTAATTTTAAGACAGTTCAAACCTTACTGAACAATCTAATTCAGACCTGACATTAATCTATCAGACCTTGAACACTTTTAAGCTTTTAGATCTGATAGCTTAATTTACCAAATGCTACCTAAATTCATCTATCATAAGGGCAAGCCATCCCACGGGGGTTTTATCACTTATTACTGTCAGATGTTTGTACATAGGAGCACTTATTATTATGTAGTTTTCCCTTTTACAGGGTAAGACTTCACTCCCACAATATGAGCCACATGGCACATTTTTAGTGGACGCTAACCTAACCGTATGGTTGTTTGGCCAATCCCTAGATAGGCCGACAAACCAAAAGTCAGCCTGATTATTGATTTAAACCTTTGAATCCTTGTACCCAGATTTCTATAAACATGTGGTTAAGGAGTTAGTTTCTTGTAATCTCAGATTTCTTTCTGAAACTTGGCCACTTATGGCGCAATTTTGTATTAATCTTTGATGGTTTTTGTAAACTGAAGGAATTAGTGTCAATTTTACAAGGGCTTAGCTAAATGCAGTGCCATGATCTGATGCAGGTGAGGCGCGCAAGCTTCATTGTCTATAACCTTTAACCCTTGTTCCGGCAGTCTGAAATCCATGTATACAAGAACGATCGACGATCTGAGCATCGATCACATACACAAGTAGCAGTGTGGCACAAATGAAGGGCATCAGGATCCACCATTCAGGCAGGTCCCACTCCCACCTAACAGGTTTTCTATGTCAGAAGCTAAGCATAATAAGATGAGCTCGAACATTTGACTCCCTAGTCTTTTCTCTGGACCACCAATGAAATTCCTCCACTATCCAAAATGGAATCAAATGTACGGTTGATATGCTGATCATGTTGATTTTTGGCCTAAGGAGATCTTTTAGGTGGTACACATTATTCTCTGATCGTGCACCACATGTTTATAGATGAACGGTGGTTCTCAGACTTCAGAATAGGGTTCTTATCTAATAACCCGCCAAAACTTTAAAAGGGGAAAATTGAACGAGGGGAGAGGGAGGTAGTGGGACCACTGGTTTGGAAATTAGCATTGGGCTGAAGCAGAGCCGTGCACACTTTGCACTCGTAACCGGCTGGACTTGGACTACACGTACAAGAAGTTTAAGGAGCTCTAACTTGTCACTGCGGTCCACCGGGAACGGTGGGGGTGTCACTTCTTTACGCTAGTGGCTGCGCAGTGAGTAAAACTTGGCTGACCAGTGACGGTCACTGACCGCCCACGTTATGAGCCATGTGGCACATTTTTAGAGGATACTGACCGTATGGATGTTTGGCCAATCCCTAGGTTGACATCCAAACCAAAAATCAACTTGATTAGTGATTTCTAAGCGTTGGACTGGAGTCATTTTCTTGGGTTGATTTTAACAGTGGGAATTTGGGCATTATTGACCATTGTATGGGGTACAAGATGGAAAGGTTTGGAATCACTAATCAGGCTGATTTTTGGTTTCTAGGTCCACCTATAGATTGGTCAAACACCCATACAATCAGCATCCTCTAAAAATGTGTCACGTGGCTCACATTGTGGGTGGTCACGGTTTCACTGACCGTACGATTAGCCAAGTTTTACTCCTGCGCGATGGTCTAGACCATAGTAATTCTGCTTACTATATGCATATTATACCTGATTGGTAAGTTTTTTTGAAATAACGGTTTAAAGGAGGTATACATTGCATTGTACCGATTATTCTCTGTTTTTTCTCTAAAATCGATTAAGACATGTATTTCTATTTTTTCAATAAAAATTTTCAATAATACTTTAAATTCGGCACGAGCAGGAAAAAGTCTATTGACACATAGAGATCAATGACCTGACTCTTTTTTTATTGGGATGATCTCCAATCTCGGTTGAAAATAGTCTGATTGGTGTTTTTAGTCATTGGATCTTTGTACCCACCCCAAAATAATGATCCAATCCCATGGTTGATATTCAACCCATGAAAATGACTGATAAAAAGCACTAATCATGCTAGTGTTTGGTTTGTATATCCACTTAGGGATGTGCCTAACATCCATACTATCAATGGTCTCTATTAGTGTCCCATGTGAGAATTTTTTTGAAATAGGCAATTTTTTATCCAGTGTTTGGGCCACACCTAAAAATAGACCATATATATACACACGATTTTTGGTGCCAGACTCTTTATACTAAATCATTTTATACGCGACATATTTGACCATTTTTTTTTTCACCGTATTTCAAAATTTTCAAAACAGACTCGTACTGTTCCCGTCCCGAATTTTTTCGGTATGCCAAATTGCTAACTAGGGTCTAGACCATCGTATCATACCATCTCGTTAATTGAAGAATGCACGGTAGTTACGGTACTACTTGATCACTCACTTCCTTAGGACGGGCAGTACAATTAAAAAAAGGGTTAGGATTCTGATTTAGTTGTGGTGGGCCAGTTAGTGAGCTGCTCCCGATCGAATTGGTCCATGGATAGGCGACAACATTATCCTAAGCTGGGACAATCTAACTTCCAAGGCCCAAGCAGGTCCCTTACCTACTCTATGGTTCTTGGTAGCACCAATCAGATGCGAGTCGTCACACATCGTTGACTGTAGTATCGTACAATCTTGATGGGACGCTGGTGTACGATGGGACCCACCAACATTATGTGAGCCTGTCATCACCGTTCAGTCTTTGCCGAGGACGGATCCTGCTTGGTCAGTGGGAACGATTTTTCACGGGAAGGCGACGTGACGCCTTAAAATTTCAAATTACTCAACTCTATGTAACTCTAATACAAGTAATTAAACTTTGGAAGTCTTTGATCTGTCGGTTGATTGGTTGCGGGCCACATAGTCCCGTTTTTTTACTGGCCAAGATCAATCTTCAAGGGCACAAGTTGGATGGGTGGGTAGGTTAACACACGATTTTGTTTGTAGGAGTGTTGCAGACGAGTTCATCCCGAAAGGAGAGGAGCGCATGCCTTTCCTTCGCTTGGATAGAACAGAAACAGCGAAGGAGGCTATAAAAGGGTGGAATAACGGACGGTGCGGATAAGTAACGTTACCGCACAAGCTCTCATCTTGGTCGTCTCCTCTTTCCTCTCTTCTCCAGCGTCCGATCTCCCTCTTTCGAGAAAAAAAAAAAACCTCCATCAATCCTCTCTTCGACGCGCGCCAAATACAAACCACCGAACCTTCTTTCATTTCTCTCAGGTAAGTTTTTAATCCCTCTCGCGGTCTCTATTTCCCTCTCTATTTCTCTACTGGTATGACCATGGCGGAGCTAGGGTTTCCGTACATTCAAAAGCTAGGGTTTCTGGTTCCATCGATCTTCTTCTGCAACGCTCGCTTTGTTAACCTAGGTTTCCGGCGACCATGGCGGACGCTCCGGCAAGTCCCGGCGGTAGCCACGAGAGCGGCGACCAGAGTCCTCGCTCGAACGTTCGTGAGCAGGATAGATACCTCCCGATCGCGAATATCAGCCGGATCATGAAGAAAGCGCTTCCGGCCAACGGCAAGATCGCTAAGGACGCGAAAGAAACTGTGCAGGAATGCGTCTCGGAGTTCATAAGTTTCATAACTAGCGAGTATGAGATCGGATTTTTTTGTGTATGATTGGTTATTAGGGTTTTTTTAAAACTAATTTTGGGATCTATGGTATAGGGCGAGCGATAAATGCCAGAGAGAGAAGAGGAAGACAATAAACGGTGATGATCTGTTGTGGGCTATGGCGACGTTAGGGTTTGAAGAATATATTGATCCGCTCAAGGTGTACCTGAATAGGTACAGAGAGGTAATACTCTTTCTTTCTCGTTCAATGTTTGATCTGTGATTCTGACTTGTTTGTTTTAGCTCATCTTCGTTCAATCTTGAAGTAATCAAGAGGTCAACACTAACAACTTGATGTTTTTTGCTTGGTGGATTTGGCGGGATGAATGTGGTGTTGCAGATGGAGGTAATGAAGTTTCTTTGGATATTTAGTAAAGTTTTCCTATTAGATTTTTCCTTTTTAACTCTTATGATATATTTTGTTGCCTGCTTAATAATCTCTTCTTTAAGATTGCTTACTGATCTCTTGGGAAAATTCTGAACCTTGACAGGGTGACACCAAGGGATCCGTAAAGGGTGGAGATGGATCTGCTAAAAAAGATGCAGGTTCAAATCCCCAGGTGTGATATATCCTAAATTAGCTTCTTTATTAACTTTATAACCCTGCATCCTCCTCCTTTCATGGAATGAATTTTGCACAGGCAAGCTTATCTTAACGTTTTCTCTCTGTATTTGTGGAAAATAAATTTGGCAGATTGCTCATCAGGGGTCTTTCACACAAGGCACAAACTATATGAGTTCTCAAGTAATGGTTTCATTCTCTCTCCCTCCCCGTCCCTCTTTTTTTAATAGACTTAGATGAATCTATAAGACCTGCTCGTAGTGATCTATCACTTTCAAATTGATGATTATACTGTTTGATAATTAAATTTGGTATTGAATCAAGTTATCAAGTTCATTTAGGATCTTGGTTTACTATTTTTCATTAATGCCAACTTTTAATCACAATGTCTATATTTGAATGTTGAGAGATAGTCTCTCTGTTTTGCACTTACATGTACTTGTGAAGTTGCTGATCTGTGGTGATATAGGTACACTGATTTACTTTGGACTGTAGACAGGAGAGGATATGTGTCCAAACACTAATGTTCAATTCTTGGTCACATCAAATATCATGTCAGAGCTGCTGAACATTTTATTCCATTTATTATCTGAATCACTTTAATCTTTCTTGTGTTCAAAACATGGTTCAGAGTGCTTGGTTTTGTTGGTGTCAGACGAAACGAAATTGAAATGCTTGAAACCCTTGAAGACGACTTCAAAAAATTCTGAAAAATTGAAAAATTGTAAATGCAATAAATTTTGTGAAAATCTACGTCCCACATTTGACTTACAAGTTACAACAAATAATAGATACTTGCACTGTCATATGAAAATAGAATATGTAGAGTGAGGATTTGGATTTACAACCAACGATAGTTATAAGAAGAATGACTTACAATACTATCTAGCTGAACCGAAGTCTGTTTTGTAAACCTACATTCCAAGTTTTTGCTTTACACACTATTATCATATAATGTTTCATTGGTTTCACAAAGTTTTGCATTTTTTCATTTGGTTTCGTCCAAAATGGATGAAACCAATGAAACTTTTAAGTTTTGGCTGAAACCCTGTGATTCTCGAAACCTCTAAAGTATCTTGTTTCATCTTAAACTTTAAACCATGGTTCAAAATGGGATTTTTAATGTATGTTGTGGTTAATCAGTGGTAGTTGTTTTCCCCATTTTATCTTTTTATGTATCAGAATTAGTGTCTGACAATGGAAAGGCCTTTTTTGGCTATTAGTTTTTTTCTTTAATATCTTTCCATGCCTCATCCCTGTGATTGAGTTCTGGTTTTACTTATTTGTTTTATTACATGGTTATGTAATAGGGATTACAGTGATTTTATTTGAGTGAGAAAGATTGCTCACATACAGATACTCTTGTTTAAATAGCTCGTTCCCATAGGAATTGCTGTGAAAACTGGATCCAACACTTGTGGCCTTGTGAAAATTGGATTGCAAGTTGGAACATTTTCACTGTTAAATTTCTGTCCATATTTGATAGATTGGAAGTTTTAGAAATTACTGGTTTTTTAGTGAGGATGGATCTCCATGGTGAGATCATCCTCACCAAAACCGGTGCTTAACTCATCTGCATGTGGTCCCCATAATCGTGTGTCATTTTATAAGTCAAAAAGAATTCGTAATTTTATCCCATCCCATAGGAATATCTCGAAAGTCAAAACCAGTCTACCTAATGTAAATAATAGTGAATTGGTTTGGGTTTTTGTGGTTGTAAGCCAAAACCTATGCATATATTAACATTTCACATGAACTTTACTTTGAGTTTAATTAGTGTATTTTCCTATTCAAAAGTGTACTAAGATGCTAAAATTTATAGCAACTTGCCATGCCAATCATATATTTCGAAAAAGAAAATGATAGTAACCATTGGATGTTCTTCGAAATTCATGTGCTAGGAATTTTGATGACCATCATTGGTCTAACATCCTAGTACTTGAAGACAATAATGCTTCTAAGAGACATGATAACGCTTCTCAAAGAGAGCTTCCAATAAGTAGTTTTCTATTCAAGAAAGTTGTCATATTCATACATGTTTAAAATTATCTCTTTCTCTGTAAAAGTAGTTTGTAATAAATAGTTTTTAATCTGAAAACCTGCAAAAAAGAAAGTACATTTCAAAAATGACTTGACATATACAAGTTATTATTTTTGTTCTTTCTCCCCCCTATGTCTCTCTCTCAAATCCTAGTCTCCACTCCATCGAATAGTCTCCCCAGTCCCCCTTAAACTATCTTCAACCAACAGCAAGACCAGTCACACTCTCTCTCTCTCTAGGTTTGTTTTCTCAGTAAAACCACCACCCTTTCCTTCCTCAGTGGGTCTTATCGGCTGTAGAACCCCCTATTTAGGAGTAGAGTTGTGAGTTGTTAACGTGGTTTCCTTCGATTGAACTAGAAGCGTGTTTTAGACTTTGGAAGCGTTATTCTGTACCCTAGTTAAGTTCGGATAGAGAATAGTTCTAGATCGGAAAAGTTCAAGTAGAATTTGATTTTGAGCTTAAAAAATGTGAACAATAATTCAACCAAAAATTTGAGGAACAACAAACCACGTTGTAGGTCCAACGGAGAGAGAGAGAGAGAGAGAGAGTTACAGGTGGCCAGTGACTCGGTGGTCCAACGGAGAAAGAGAGAGTACTAACCTGCTTGACAGTCGGTGACAATGTAGACTAGAGTTGCAACTTACAGGTGGAGTTGTGTGGTGGGGGTCGCAGATTGCACGAGGGAGGTGGGATGGGGGAGAGACGAGAGCAAAAGAGAGCATTCGTGTTTTTTTTTTTTGCTTTTAATATTTTTCAATTGTTTTGCAACTCGATAAATCGGTCGAGCTAATCACTAAAAAGTCGTATCCGCGTCTTATTCGTGAACCCCTATAAAATCGCGAATTATTCATATTTTTTTATGTGTTCGCCTGTATAGGACAAGTACCACCTAAAAGTGATTAGTTCGCGAATTTATCACGAATTTAACAATTTGGTTCCTTACATGTCTGAGGTCGAATTTATCACGGTTTGAGAGCAAGATCGTTTCTCCACGTGGATTTTCCAAATTACTTAGGTTTAAACCATTGGACGGTCTTAGATATTTGTGTGAATTTTGCTCAATGCAAAACCACTCTAAGCACGTCCTCTTCCTTCCCTTCAAAGATGTGGGTATTTTTCTCCTTCCAAATGGCCTGCATAATGGCGAATGAGAGAATCTGCCAAAGAATTCTTCTCCCCTTGAAAACTTCCAGCGAACTTCCTTGGATAATACCCATCGCATGTTTAGGAACCATGAAAGAAATGCCAAAAATGAAAAGTACCTTTCACACTTCGAGAGTGAAAGAACAATACATAAGCAAGTGATCCACAAATTCGACCCTGGTCTTGCACAAGCAGCATCTGTTCAGAATCATCATTCCCCTTTCGTTTAGATGATCATTGTCAAAATCTTGTCTAACATTGTTGCCCACAAAAAAATCTCATTTTGGAAGGAATGAGGATCCCCCAAACTATGGAAGCTGTAAAACACCTCTAACCGCTCGAACTGAACTTGGAGAAAAATGATCTAACAATGAAGGTTCCTTTGGGTCCCATCTCCACACTCTTATCGGAGACTGATTCCATAGGGCCCTCCCCAACCCAGGCCAGAAAAGAACTGTCCATCTCCCATTCATTGATGTTTCTTCTAAACCCAAAGTTCCACGATATATGAGCTTCCCTTCTATCAATACAATCCTGAACCTTTGCTCCTTTTAAGTTGGAAATGCGATATAGCGTCGGAAATGCATCTTGAAGAGAATCCTTCCCACACCAAGGGTCTTCTTAGAAGCGAATCCTATCACCCAACCCAACTTTAAATTAGATTCCCTTACCAAAACTCATTCGAAACTTCGATATTCCCTTCCACAAGCTAATTCCATATGAAGATAACATTGGATTGCTATCCCACACTCTGAAAGACCCCAAACTTACTACCAATCACTGGTCTCCACAAACTATCATCTTCCTCCCCAAATCTCCACAACCATTTTCCCAACAACCCCCCATTCATGTCTCTATGGTGTCGGGCCCCAATCTTGGACTTGCACACTCTCTCCCACTTCACTAGATGAAACTTATGGATATCCTGTTTTCCTTGCCACAACCTCTCTCATAAGCTTTTACAGTCCGTGAGCCACACTGATAGGAATGGAGAAGAGAACAAAGATAGATAGTAGACGAGTAAGCCAAAAAGGTTATTTTTTATAAAGGTTAACTTTTCACCTTTCGATAATTTATTCTTCTAAATTGCGAGTCTTCTCCCAAATCTTTCCACTATTGGATCCAAAATCAATTTATCCCTGTACTTGCCATCCAAAGGGAGCCCAAGGTAGGGGGTGGGTAGCTGACCTACCTTGCAACCCAAGCACACAACTGAACCCCTCAAATTGGGCGCTTCACACCTCTTAACACCTCACTCGTAGAAAGATTAATCCGAACCCTTGAGACTACTTCAAAACATCTCGGAATACATCTAAGATGTCTGAGTTGGCTATAGGATGCCTTAGAAAAGAAGATCATGTCATTCGCAAATTGAAGATGGGATATCATAGGACCATTATTGGTAGACGTAAAGCCTTCGATAAAACCACCTTCCACTGCTCTCTCAGTCGTCCTCCCTAATGCTACAACCACTACCACAAATAAGAAAGAAGAGCATGAGACCCATTCACCAGAATCGAGAATGTTGTAGAGGAGATACATTCCTTGATCCATTTCAGGCAAAAACCATCTTAACAATCAAGTACAGAAGTCCCAACACACATGGTAATAAGCTTTTTCCATATCTATCTTGTACACGATGACAACTGACCCTTCCTTGATTCTGGAATCAATACACTCATTAGCTATCAGAACCTCATCAAGAATTTGCTTTCCCTTCACAAATGCACTTTGAGATGGGCAGATGCTCCCAACACCTTCATCTTGGAAGCTAGCACCTTGGAGATGATTTTATAAGTGCTACCAACTAGGCTAATGGGCTGAAAATCTCTCAAAGATCTGTCCCTTTCTTTTTCGGAATCAAAGTTATGAAAGTGCTATTAGAACATTTGTCGAAACAAGCCTTCTCAAACTCCTTCACTACTAGCATAAAATTCCCCCTTACAATGTTCCAGTAGTTCTTAAAAAACGCTAACGAGAACCTGTCTGGCCTAGGGGCTTTATCCCTTGTACCACCCAGAATTTTTGCCTCTTCTGTGTCTTTCCAACCAAGCCGTCTGCTCCTGGGTAATACTATCAATTGAATGCCATCCATCGTGGGACGTATACAACTTGGTTCAGAATACAATTAGGAGTACTACCACACAATAGCATCCATAATGCCATCTTCCTCTTCCACCATAGAACTATCAAGCAAAAGTCTGGACATGGTATTGCATCTTCTGGCATTGGCTACTTGGTGAAAGAACTTGGTATCCCCCTAAAGCCACTTCACACTAGATTTATGACGCCACATGATTTCTTCCATCCAAGCCTATTTACCGAACTCTTTCTTAGCTTCCACCCTCTTTTTACAATCCTCTTATGAAATCTGTCCTTCCTCTATACGATTCTAGAGCAACTCTCCTCTAGGAGAACACCCATCCTCTTATCCACACGCAAGAACACTTCCTCATTCCACAAATTTTAACCGACCCTTCACAGCTTTCAACTTTTGTCTAAAGACAAAGCCTGCTTTCCCATAGATCTGGAGGGATTCCCACCATGTTGACACAAGCTCGTTGAAATTAGGCATTTTCAACCATATGTTTTCAAATATAAAAGAAGAGGGGTGTCTCTTCGAACTTCCGCACCTGAGTAACACCAGACTATCTTAAAATTTTAATATATATATATATATATTTTAGAATTTGAAGTATTTTGTGGGTTTATAGGTGTGCCAGCTCCTGGGAAAGATTGGACTAATTAAAATAGGTTATCATTTTCTGGTGTAAAGGAGTTTTAGACTAGTAAGATGATTAAGTTAGGTCATAGTTGTTTTTACTATATGCCTGCCCAATTAGATACCCTTTAAATGTGCTTGACATCCCAAGACCAAAGAAGTTGAAAATTAACAACTTTTAAGAAGAATTATAGACTTGATGCTATTGGCAAAATTTTATAATCCCAATAAAGCCCCAGATCTAAAATCTATATTGAAGTTGAAACAGAAATGCGGAGAGAGAATGAAGGTACCAATTACAAGTCCCTAGCTATGGTGGGTGTTTACTTTGAAGTATATATGACTTAAAACTATATGTTTTAAAAAGATGCTTACCAAGCCATAGGAATTATGAGTATGGGAGGCATGGGGAAAATGGGGAAGCAAATACATTTTGATGTCAACTTTAAGCAAACATACTACCAAGAAACATCGGGTGTTGGGATTTGGTGATAGGAATAGCAGGCACATAGTTGTTGTCTACATCTTAGTTTGTAGAGTTCAAATTTATTTTTAGATTCATGTTGGTTCCGTTCACAAGAGGACATTCCTAGCTATTATATCAGTGAGACCTCATATGAGGGCTATGTAACAAGGACACTGCATTTTAGGGTTTTTCGCCATGTCGGACACCTCGACACCCGGACACACGTGTCGACAATTCCCGACACACAGCTGGACACTTATGGCCATGTCAGTGTCCTTGTTACATAGTATGAGGCAGATGCTAACTGCAGGCAGAGGCTATGAAGAGAATGATGATTTATTAAGTTAGCATATTAGTAAATAAACAACTTTTTTACTCTATGCCGTATTATTCAATATTCTATCCTCCAATTAGACTTCATATTATCAAAATTCGGTTCATGATCTTGAAGAACTTCAGATTGCTTGTGTATAGTTTTCTTATTTATTATCTTTAATATGTGAACTAGCGAGGGGAATGTTATATCATGGGTGAATGTTTAATAATGCTTAGGATATGATAGACCTTAATGGTTGTGAAGTTATGATAAATCATGTATGATGGTTAATAATGCTCGCGTTTAATTATATTAGAATTGACTAAATATTCCCTGATCGATCAGATTGTAATTTAAAATTTATTTCATTTTTTCGCAAACTATTTACAAGGATATTCTTTCTCTTTTTCTGTTTATCCATATTATTTCTTATCTTTTATGCATCAATCGTATTTCTCATCAGTTCTATTATTTGTTCTTGCTTTATGGGGTTTCTTATTACTGAAAAACCTACACTACCCTTCCTACCATGCTTAGTCTCTCAATTGGTCAATGCCCCTAGCTACAAGTGTTTTTTTTTTGTTTTTTCTGTTTCTAGCATGACCAAAACACGATCCCTTGTATGATTTTGTTGTAACCTACATAACAAGGACACACCATTTTCCAAGAATTTTTTGTACCAGACACCATGTCGAAACACATGTTGACGCACTTTCCAAGCGAATCTTAATTTATTCAAATATTTTGCTTGCAGCTATTATTTATGTTTTGTTTTAATGATATTCTAATTTACATCGACATATTTATATTCTATACTTAACATGAACAAAATTATTTTAGAAAAATGTATCTCCCAACATATGAAATAAACTGCATGGACATGTCGATGCATTCGTGGGGGAAAGTTGAAACATTTTACTAATTTGGAAAGTTGAAACATTTTACTAATTTTTGGCAAATATTAAATTATTTTGATCTATGACTTGGGAAAGTTGAAACCCTTTTCTTGTAATATGTCACTGAATTTACTATTCAGAATCGAAAAATTAGATTAGATGAGAAGTGTTTAAAACTCTTCTATCCCTTTGCTTGCTTCATTTTCTTGCTTTTAAGGAGGTTCTTAGGTGGAAATGACCATTCCATTGAGGGTTTTTGAGTAATTTTTTTTTTGTAGGGGTTGTAATCAAGATCAAAGCAACGCTCTCCGGGTTGTGTATTTTGAAGTTGTTCTTTGGTAAAACCATTTTACTCTGTAATTTCATGTATCTTTTATATATTTACTACACTATTATTATAAATGTGTAAATGCATCAAACTTCTCTAAGTTAGCAAATTTTTATATAAGTTACCCATGTTGACTTTAACTTCCTAGAATTTGTTCTGAACGAAACTTAAGGTCAATTGAAGATTGTAGGTATAACCTTGGTAAAAAATCAGTTGATGTTTTCATGTCTTCGTAAATATCTCTCATCCCTATCCCCTATTGAATCTTTAGATAGTAGAGTATCTTATTTTATCTGTTTTGTGGGAAGCTTTTGTAGGAAATTGTTGAGGTGCTTGCATCTTAAATATTTTGATTATACTTTAATTAGTTGCCTTAAATAAATATTTGTTAGTAGCCATCAAATTCATGGTGACTTATGATGGCCAACATAGTTATTAGCGGTTCCTAGCCACCAAACAAGCCCTACTAGAATGGTTGTCAAAATAGGTCTAGGCTTCGTACCTTAAATTGCTAAGTGGATGTGGTGGTGCATTTCCATGTTATGCTTCCTGTTAATGAATATATGGTTGGTTTTCCATTTTCTAATTAATTTAGTCTTTGAAAGCATTGGTACCATTCTAAGAATTAACCTTGAATAGAAATATTCTTTTATCATTTGGGATTTGTTACCTAGGTATAGGTGCAGTTATCAGATATGGATTTAGCAGAAGACTTGGCTATGTATGGCTAGACCCGCTTGACCCCTATGTAACAAGGAAACTCCATTTTGACGAAGTAGTTGTGGAGGGCACTCTGTTGTACTCCTGTCTAACACATGCCGACTAATTTTTTTGGAACAAATCTCCATTTGTACAAATATTTTGTTTTCAGGATTATTTATATCTTGCTATATGATTTTAATGTATATCACACCTTGTCTAAATATATATATGTATATGTATATGTGTGTGTGTATATATATTTTATATTTAACATGAACTAAAGTATTTTAAGAAAGTACATCTCTCAATATATGAAATAAATTGTACGGATGATTCGATGTCTTGGGTTTATGGGGATTTGTGTTCGACACTTCGTATTAAAGTCGACATCAACATGTGTCCATGTATTTGTTACATAGTTTGACAAACAAATCTTAGGGTGGAAAGATTGTTATATAACTAATGTAAGATTTTATAAGTCAATGATGTTAGAGCAATGTTTCACAATATAGATGTGGATATTGATGTAGATGAACCAAAAGCCATTTGAAAAATATAAGTTACTTGTAAAAATATAATAAATTCAAGAATTAAGGGATCTTTTAAGTTTAAATACAGATATCCAAAGCATATATATTTAGTTTCAATGTAACTCTTTTTTAAAATTTATTATTTATGTGACTCTTAGCAGACCTTCGAGCTGCTGAAGGCACTGTAAGCGAGTTTTCTACTTGGGAAATGCCCTTAGAAATAAAATTGTCTCTTCTCTATTAAAATCGATGAAATAAAATTGTCCGCATGTGTAGTAATAAAAGCACATGACACTATTGTGGATTGTAGAAGTATCATAAAACCCTCTGCCACACGTGGACTACTCTAACGATTCTGCCTCTCAACCTAAATTCTTCCTTAGGCGTTCCATCGTCACCTATATATCAAATTAATAAGAAACAAATTGATTATACACGCAAGAGACTGTCTAGTGCAAAATAAGATAAAATATTCTAAGAGGTTATAGGTACTATGACCGATTTTATACCCAATCAAAGTGACATGAACTGAAGGACTGCCTTAAAACGTGTGCACGATGGATACATCTGAAGTTCTCCTTTTGCACAGAAAAGGAAAACACTTTTTGATTACATTGTTTCAAAACACACTAGTAATGAATTGGGCTGTATGTTGATGTAAATAAGCATTGTTCAGGTGGTCATCAGAATTAATGGCCAGATTAAGTATAGCTAATATGGCAGATAAGCAACAATGTGGCGATGGAAATTGTCAGTTAATGAAATGGAGGCTTATGTGGTCATAGTTTATTTTGTTCGAATCAATCTCCCTTCATTTTATGTATTCTCAGAAGCTTAGCAGGGGGTTGATTGGTTTTGATACTAAAGTTATTGGCTCTTGAAATGTTGCAGGCACAGGCGCAGGCACAGCATCTTATGGTTCCCATGCAAGGCACCGAATAGGTGTCTGTCCACTCATTCAGCCAATTCTGTCATTCGGAGTTGCATTGCAATTAGATCTTGTTTAGCACCCATAATATATTTTATATATATATATATATATATATTAATCTGATCCGAGGCACTGTATCTTTTCAGATGGTGGTGTTGGTTTCATCATCAGGACGGCGACTTATTGTTAAGTCTGTATATTTGGGTGTTCTTTCAAGTAGACTAACCCTTTGAAAAATTTCGGAAACCTTTGGAGGATTTATTATAATTTTTATGTTCATTTTGTGATGTGTACAGGAGTCAAGACCTGCTTTTCTGTTTCGTTTATATGAAGCTAACTATGACTGTTTTTCTCCCCCTTTTTTTGCCTTTTTCCTTCTATTTATTGTGGGCCGTTTCCAATAGAAGGCAACAAGGGAAAGTAAAAGTTATAAAAAGGTATTCTAAGCTGGCCTGGGGGTGTTCGGATGCAGGATTAGGTATGGCCTGTAAGCCTAATCTGGTACAAGATCTGCCTTTTTGTTCCTTGTGTGCCTTTTGTTCCCAGTCTAAGTTCGAGTTTTGCTCTTGTATGGGTGGATTGCCCTAACTAGGCCAGGGGTAAGCGTGCAATCAGAGTACCAGAAGGCCTTAACATGTTGTTTGGCTTCACGAGGAGTTGGGGGTTTGTGCCTGTTTTGCAGTTCTCTTAGGAACGGTGGATTACCCTTGAGGTTGTTGAAGATTGAACCTTCGAAGTGATATCAACCATAGCGATAGTCTCTTTTTTTGTGTCGATTAAATTGCACGTTGACTGAATTTTACCTCTTGATCTTAAAAGATTGTTTGGTGACGAGTTTTAAGTTATTTGCTGTGTAAGCAAGGGATGCAACTTGTGTGGATTCAGGCCTTCATATCGGTCAACCCAAGCCCATCTTGACCTGAGCTCAGTCCTTGCCCAACCCTTGATGCTCATCTCTAAGCGGATGCCTAACTCGGGCAGGCTGACCTCACCTGCTGGGGACCCACTCCTTCAAGAAAATTCTCTATCAATTCACCAACCTTAATAGCCGCCCAAATACACAACTCGATCCCAGCTTTGTGGAAGTGGTACTGCCCTGCCAAAACAAAAAAGAACTATGTGCTGGCTCACCATTATGAATAGACTACCTACCCAACCCCACCTTCATCTTTGGAGAATCGCAGTGGATCCTCACTGTCCCTAGTTCCCAGATAGCTTCAAACCGTGGATGATAATATCCTTTTTTTTTTTTTTTTTTGTAATCTTGGCCGTTCAAGTTGTACATCGTATAAACTAAGTATTTCAGCCTATTGATATTGGCTAGGCCTAGTCTATCAAATTATTTTTTAACAAGCACTAGACTATAATCTCAATCATTCAACTGGTGTGCCATTTTTTCTCTCGTTTCATCCAACATTTAACCTTCGATTGAGGATTGCTTATCAAATAAAAATTGAAGGGTTGGGTTCTACCTAAAAATAAGTTTGAAGGGTGATTGGGTCATCCTGATGGTCCGATCGATAAAATTGAGGCTGGAACTAGGAGAAATCTATATAAATTTATAAAACAGGTCCATTGACAGATCTAAATGACAGGGACACAATATAAGACACGTGGCATACTGTTACAGGACTCTGACCGTACGGATGTTTGTCCTATCTCATAGTGGACCTACAAACCAAAAATCAGACTGATTAGTGATTTATAAGTGTTACATCTTTGTACCTCCAATACTGCTCAAATTCCCACAGTTGAGATCAGCCCATGAAAATAAGTCCAATCCAAAGCCTATAAATCACTAATCAGGCTTATTTTTGGTTTGTAGATCCACCATGGGATAGGACAAACATCCGTACGGTCAGCGTCCTGTAATAGTACGCCACGTGGCTTATATTGTGTCCCTGTCATTTTAGATCTGTCAATGGAGCCCGACCCTTATAAAACAGACTCCACTGAAGATAATTTTAAGAATCCAGCGAGTTCTGTCATCACTTCAGGTTTTTATTTTTTATTTTTTCTAGTATTCCCTGATAAGTATTTTACATTAGTCAAACCCCCCGAGTTTTTCATTCTTTTGGTCTTGGCCCTTGATTGTCTCTTGACTGTTTTTGGTTCTATTGGTCCTTGCCAACATCTTGTTTAACACATGGAATCCAACCAATCTGGTGCTGGAAAAAAGTCAGCCTTAATATCTTGCGATTCCATTTGATCTCCTCCAATCCATCGATAAAACAACCTTCAAAACCATTAAAATCGTGCAAAAAAAAAAAAAAAACATACCTTATTCCGTGGGGGGTTGTGGCCAATGATGCCATGGTCAACTTAAGTCAAAGACACAGATCGTCACACTGGTAATTACTGACTGTATCCCTTCTATGCCTTGTTTCATTCCGTCCAATAGATGGGGCCTCGCTTGGATTACATTATAATGGTATATAACGATGTTATAAACGTTACAAGGTATTTAACATTATAATGGTCAATATGTTGCTATCCGGTATTTAAACGTAATTTACGTTAAGTTGAAAAATAAACTGAAAAAATAATAAATAACATAACTTTGACCCATTACGGTCAATTTTAAACCTTGGTACATACTCTGATGGATGGAATAGAGTTCGATTTCTCTCTTTAAGAAGCCCGAGGAAAGAAAACAGATTTCTTTTTTATTTATTCATTTTCCTACAAAAGCCACAATGATGGCAATTACAATTCCTAGAATGAGTTTGAGTACTGCAGAATTCTAATCAGTAGTCACAACTGTCAGCGAGAATGGGTGAATGGAGCCATCCTGTCGTTGTTACCTTACTCGGGGTTGGCCGGCGGAAGGTTAGTGTATTTTGTACAGTCAAACGGTCCTATTTCTTGGTTGTTCTTCCGTTTCACCTGTAAAATGACAAACTGTTGATGTAAGTAATAATGTATAAGAATAAAAATGAACCTAGATTATATTTACCATCCAATCAATTGTGTTCTTTTGGGCAGCTAAAAAGTAATAAGAATGGTAAAAAAAAGAACTCCATTCATCAGATGGTAAAGATCATCCTGTGAGGCTAATCCGTTACAGGATCTGATGGTCTGGAATGATGATAATATAAACTCGTACAGTAGAGAGAATCAGAGAACTTTGGTATTGTAAGAGGTGCCCAGAGTCCTAATATCATGAAATACACTCTCATCATGTCATAATGTTATGATTTGGTAGCAGAGTCCTGGGTTTTGCCGCAGGAGCTTATTGCTGTGGTCCTCAGTGCGTTATATCATACAACGGCTTTCGTACTCTTTCTGACCCACTTTGTTTGAGGGGTTTATGAAGGTCAGGAAGAAGTAACATATTCCCATCATCCATATTACATTTGTGTTGTAGAGGACTTCTCGAAATTGGTCATAGGGACATCTTTTGGGGCAATCGACCAAGCCATACAAGTGGAGCTTTGACTCTAGTCATTGTTATAGTCACAGATGGAAATGGAGCAGATTGGTCACAAATGAGGGTATGTGTAAAAATGCCCACATAATTCCCAACATACACATCTAGAAAACAACAGTGATGTCATGGTGTGGGCACCATGAAGTGATCTCATGGTGCCCACTTGTCTTTCTCTAACTGGCCAAAAGTGTAGCTGGGCTCTGCGCAAGCCAATAAGCTTTAATAAACAATTCAAATAATAATAATAATAAGTGGCTTACCCAAAGTCCAAGTTACGCTATTGACCAATGAGAGAGATACAAGCAGGCATCGTGAGGTCAATACTCTGAAGACAATTGATTACAACTATGAACTAACACATTTCTCCCGAACGGAAGACGGAATTATTTTTGCTAATTAGGGATAAAGAACTGTAGAGTCAAGATTGAAGTCTAGGAACTAGTCATTCTAGAGAGTTCTCCAGTGATATATCAAGATTATAGACGTCAAATCATAGCACGTCCAACTCAGGCCTAAGGCTTAACTCATCCATGCAATTATGCCTTAGGATGCACTTCTGAAGCCTGGGAAAGGTTCATTGAGCAACAGTCTAGAGATATATCTTATCCTAGAGAAAATGTTTTGGCCAAGGCTTAACCGCAAGAGGTATATGACAATCAGTGTCTACATGGAAGCTCTTCATGACCCATGAAATACATACTGCTATGCACCTTAAACACTGAGATATTGCATGGTACAGAGAAATAGGGTCATACCGGAGACCACGGACTGGGCTCTGGAAGAGACTTTTCAGGTGGCGAATTTTGTACTGCACCAGTCTTCATCATTAGAATGTCCTGCTGAAAACTTATAATAAGATGGCATGATATGAAACTTAACTGGAAACATGATAATGACAATCAAAACCAGTTAAACTATTTGTTTGAGCAGTGTTCCATAGATTCCAAGTTTTGCACCTTATGAAATGTCGGTCTGAATTTCATACGCATTTAATTGCATATAAAACAATGTTCAACAGGGTACAGCGGTACAGGGTAAGATACGACACTTGACTGGTGCAGACTAGGATAGTGGCTATGCAAATATTTGGACATTAACAGATGGCTACTACTACCCGCTGATACACATCTGCTTAGAGGATGGTGGAATAAATTTGTTCAAAGCAGACTCATCTGAGTAACCAGATAGGGTTGTACCCGTTGAAAGATCCATATCCAACGCAAACAAGACAAGCAAATTATGTAACCGTGCACCATAGTTAAATGGAATTACATTACTTTCCAATATTTGAATTGCCAGTATCACTCATAGATCGTAAATTTGAAATAAACTTAACTCAAACTTCAAGAATTTGATGAGCTCTGTATATAGAAAGAATCTAAATTACCTCTCCAGCAGCCTCAATAGCAGCTAGCCATTCATCTGAGAATGGAACGGCATTCAGCTGAGACTTCAATGCAAGAACATCTTCCTTTGAATCATCCAGAGATTTTCTCTTGCTGCCATAAAAAACAGTTAGCTGAAGCATCAGACAGACTGAAGCTTCTCTCTGAGTTCTTATGCATCTAATGATTTATCTAATAATATTTTGTGGATAACCATAATTAATATAAATAAGAAAGTATCTCATAAAATTTGAAATAGTCAAGACTGCTGAAACTTAAAATACTTACGCAGGCATTGTTGCAGCCTTAACTTTTGTGTGAAGCACGCCATTCTCCAATTCACACTGGAGTTCACCATCTGGAATCTTACTCTTTTGAGACATATTGGTTTCAGTTTCCTTGGGTGAGATGTTATTCTTTAATCCATCTTCTCCTGTACCCTGGGGGATACTTCCATTTGAGGTTGTCGAAACTGATAGGTCCAATTTTTCAGCTGAAGAACAAATCGACTCTAAACCGCAAGTGATTACAGCACCTGTAGTTTGATCTTTGCTCAACCTCAATGACGATTCAGATCCCAAAGAAGTACCTAGGTCGCTATGATCGATCGTGTGTTTGAATAGTGTATCATAGATACATTCATTAGTTTCATGCGACGGGTTGATGTTTAAAGACTTGAGTGCTGCATCTTCCACATGTGGATGCTTGATCGTGTTATCTACTCCAGCACCACCTTCTTTCAGTTGCATTGCAGGTTTTCGTTGAGAAAGAACGTGGGAACTTTTGGACTCACTACCACTAGATTCTCTGCTTTCTGAACTGACATCAATGACACTTTCAAGATCATTATCTTTCTTTGATTCTTCAGAAGATCTGCTTTGCACGAACAATGTGTTACCATTATCTTTCTGTGATTCCTCAGAAGATCTGCATTGTATGCGCAACGTGTTAGCATTCATCTGTACTGTGCGGTCATTATTATGTGAAATATGCTCAACTTGATCGGGGCAAGGATTTCTTAGCTGTAATTGTTCATCAACAACATCACCAATTCTTGTGTAACTAAGTGTGTTGCTATTATTGATGGCATAGTCAAACTGTGTATCAGAAATAAAATCTGGATTTTCGACTGATGAGTTGTTCTCTAAAGACCCGAACAGTGAATCATCTTTTTGTGGGTTTTTTATCATGTCATCTACTCCAGCAAGACCTTCTTTCACTTGCATCGAAGAGCTTACTAGGGATAGAACATCAGAACTTTCCATCTCACTTCCACTAGATTCTCTGCTTTCTGGACTGACAGTAATATTCCCAAGAACATTATCTTTATGGGATTCTTCAGAAGCTCTGCTTCGATCATTATCAGAAATAAAATCTGCATTTTCGACTGATGAGTTGTTCTCTAAAGACCCAAACTGTGAATCTTCTGTTTGTGGGTTTTTTATCATGTTATCTACTCCAGCAGCACCTTCTTTCACTTGCATCGAAGAGCTTACTAAAGATAGAGCATCAGAACTTTCCATGTCACTTCCACTATATTCTCTGCTTTCTAGACTGACAGTAATATTCCCAAGATCATTATCTTTATGGGATTCTTCAGAAGCTCTGCTTTGAACATTATCAGAAATAAAATCTGCATTTTTGTCTGATAAGTTGTTCTCTAAAGACCCAAACTGTGAATCTTCTGTTTGTGGGGTTTTTATCATGTCATCTACTCCAGCAGCACCTTCTTTCACTTGCAACGAAGAGCTTACTAGAGATAGAACATCAGAACTTTCCATCTCACTTCCACTAGATTCTCTGCTTTCGGGACTGACAGTAATATTCCCAAGATCATTATCTTTATGGGATTCTTCAGAAGCTCTGCTTTGATCATTATCAGAAATAAAATCTGCATTTTCGACTGATGAGTTGTTCTCTAAAGACCCAAACTGTGAATCTTCTGTTTGTGGGTTTTTTATCATGTCATCTACTCCAGCGGCACCTTCTTTCACTTGCATCGGAGAGCTTACTAGAGATAGAACATCAGAACTTTCCATCTCATTTCCACTAGATTCTCTGCTTTCTGGACTGACAGTAATATTCCCAAGATCATTATCTTTACGGGATTCTTCAGAAGCTCTGCTTTGATCATTATCAGAAATAAAATCTGCATTTTCAACTGATGAGTTGTTCTCTAAAGACCCAAACTGTGAATCTTCTGTCACGTCATCTACTCCAGCAGCACCTTCTTTCACTTGCATCGGAGAGCTTACTAGAGATAGAACATCAGAGCTTTCCATCTCACTTCCACTAGATTCTCTGCTTTCTGGACTGACAGTAATATTCCCAAGATCTTTATCTTTATGGGATTCTTCGGAAGCTCTGCTTTGTTCCACCAATATGCTATCATTCATCTGCAGTCTGAGGTTCTCCTTATGCTGAATTTGCTCAACTTCATCAGGGCCAGGCTTTCTTAGTTCTGTTTGTTCCCCAGATTGTCTGTTGACATCATAACCAACTCTTAAGCAATCGCTATGAACCACTGAAGCACCAGGGTCGCTGTTGTCAGAGGCATCTCCAAACTGTGTATCACAGATAAGATCATGATATTCAATATATGGTTTGCTATTTAAAGACTCCAATTGTACTTCTTCCACATGCCGGTGCTCAATCATGTTATCTGCTCCAGCAACACCTTTCACTTGCATTTCAGAGTTCAACGGAGGTGGAACCTGTGAGCCTTCCAATTCACTTCCATTAGATTCTTTGTTTTTTAGACAGGCTGCTATAACATTCTCATGATGGTTATCTTTTGGGGATTGTTCAGAAGATCTGATGTGCACGAGCAGTGTGCTATCATTCATCTGGAGTATCTGGTTCTTGTGAGGTGGAACATGTGAGCTTTCCAATTCACTTCCATTAGATTCTTTGTTTTTCGGACCGGCTTCTATAACATTCTCAAGAAAGTTATTTTTCTGGGAATTTTCAGAAGATCTGATTCGTACGGGCAATGCGTTATCATTCATCGGGATCATCTGATTCTCCTTGTGAGAAATTTGCTCAACTTCATCATGGGCAGGATTTCTTACCTCTGCTTGTTTCCCACCCTGTTCATTAGCATCTTCATGAACGCATTGCAACTGTTGATTACTTTTTGTTTGGTTATAAGAACTCTTAGGATCAGATTCAGCTTTCACTTCCACCACCTGCAAATTCTTAAGTTCAAAGCTTGATTTCAGGGTTGAACGTGAATCAGTAGTTGCAAAGGATGGAATTGGGGCCTTCATAGTCGAGCTTAAGGCAATAGCTCCAGTTGTTGTAGCATCATTGACCCCTTTAGGCAGTCTCCCAGAGGCAGCTGGTGCATGTAGAGGCTTCAGCTCGCCGATATGGTTTGAATTACTGAGTTGTGTAGGATTAGGAATACTAGACTCGCGAAGATTGGATGATTGAGTATTTCTCGCAGGCTGGATACCGTGTGAAGCTGAAGCTTTGGGCTGCAAAATTTAATGTATCATAAATGATGGTAACAAGAAAATGCATGAAAATTACATCATGGACAAAGTGATCCACAGAAACTCCATGTGAAACTATATTGTATCTAAAAATTAGATAGTTGGCATAATTTTAATTGGGTTATTATACCTGACCAAAGTACCCCAGCGATGGCGAAGGCATCCGCAAACCTGATGGTTTTGGTGGTTGTGTCTGTGCACATGGAATATTTCCACCAAAAAAATGGGCATTTTTTGGTTGAAAAACTGCAACTTTGTTAGAGCCAGCCTTACTTGTTCGAGCATGTATATCAGCAGGACGTACGGGGTCTGGAGTCACCTTCAAACCAGTAGTAGTACCTTTGCTCGCCTGAGGAGGCTGCAGAGTGGTTGATAAATGTGTTTCTGAAGGCGAGTCTGCCTATTCATTAGGAGAAAATCAATATCACTTAGGGAGAACTTTCCAAATGATAAAGAAGAAACAGAACGTTTCTACAGATAATTAGTCAGTTTATTTCCCATCACAACTCTATGTGTGCTGCTTGGGATAAAACCATATAGTAGAAAGCTTTTCAATTCTCACCATATTTTTTCCTGAACGATATACAGAAGTTCTAGCAGATGAAGATGTGCAAACAGGGGCTGTTCTGGTATTATTTGAGGACCCTTTAAGTCCAACATTTTTCTCAACATTAACTGCTAAACAAAAGTAATAAAACAAATATCAGTTTCATTTAATGTAGGTAAATTTGATGAAGAAACATGTAAAGCTTTCAAATTGAACCCCTAAATGATAACCAATAAGTTCAAAAAGAAAACCTGGTGGAGCATTCTGATTACAGTTAGAGCGCTTTGCACCAAGAACAGCAATCTTGGAATTCGTCGGAAGTGAAGAATATTCTGGCTTTGAAACCGAAAATCTAGGGAGTTTTGAGTCTTTTGTTGTTGCGTTTGTGTTGGTAATCCTCTTTTGAGTAAAATAAGGTTAAGATTATACTCTCTTTCAAATTCCATTTGATAGTCAAAGACTAGTCATAATCTAAAAGAACTGTTGCAAACCATCAAATTTCTAATCACAGTACGAAAAGAGAAGGATATGAAGATAAACCCAAAGGTCGTGGACAAACTCCTGCTTGAGACACACTTCTGCTAACACCTTTGGCTAAGTGTACCTTCCGTGAGACCTTGGGAGCGCATATTCAACACATACAATGAGTATTGAAACAGTTACAGTAACATTATAATAATAATAAAAGAGGTTTTTAAAACTTCAGAGAAACAAACCGCAGGTACTGGAGCTACTTTTTCTCGAGCTGAAGATTCAATCTTAGGCAATAAACCACCACCAACTTTTTGATCTTCAATTAGAGACTTTTCAGGCAGTCCATCAAACAAATTCTCTTCCACAGTCTGCAAATCTGATCCATCGCCATTTAATGCGGAATCCTCTGGCAGTGACGTCCTTCCTTCTTCAGGGATACCAGACAAGAACTCTGTGCTAGGCTTACTGAAAGACCCACTAAGTATAGATAATTCTAGAGGATTCAGAACACCTGAGATAGGAGTAGCAAAGACATTTATTTCAAAAATTGTCCATTCTTCAATAGATAAATAAGGGAAAAAAAGGTAGAAAAGTGTCACAACACCTTCTTCGGTGAAGAAAGCCCTGTCCCAGGCTAAGCTTTTCCGTAAATTGTACCCTCCACCTTTTTTCCTCCGCTTTATTTGCTGCAGCTGCTCAGTGGATCTCGGCGCACCTAAATTGTTCTCATTAAAATTCTCCTTGTTGTTTATGTCTTTAGTCGAAGAACAACAAGATTTCTCCCTCTCGCCTTTATCCTCGAAAACCTCTGCAATTCAAAACACGTAAATGAGAAAGGTCGTCCATGAATGATGGCTCCATTTCAAGATCACCCAAACCCTCTACAACTGCAACTAATCATTTCTATATCAGGAGTTTTGGCACTTCATATTGATTTTAATTCACACCTAGGACTGGTTTTTCTGACCTAATTCTAAGTTTTGGAGGAACTCCATGGAGCATCATCAATTCGAACTAAAAAAAACAAACCCTAGAAAGGCAAATTGAGATAACAAACTACCCTAGAAAGGCAAATTGAGATAACAAACTAACAACGAAACAAAATGGTGTAGAAAGATGGGATCAGTAGTGAAATCCTTACCAGCTGGAGGAATTCGAGGACGGTCAGCGGAGCGTTTAGATCTGAGTAGTGGGGAGCAAGAGAAATCGATGATGCCTGTATCGAGATGGGGATTGTTGTTGCTCTCGTCCTTGATGAACTCTTCTAGTAGGGAATCATCTACCCCACCAATTTCTATGAGCGAGAGATCGGTTTCCATCTCTCTCTCTCTCTAAGTGTCAGATCAAAATCTGAAATGGACTATTTGGGCTCCGTTTCTTTCTTTAATCCTTGCTTGGTTTTTATACTTTTGAAAACATTGGCGAGCGGGAAAGTATGGTGATGAATGACATTAATACCCCTTAGATAATTGAAATTTACCACAAGTGGATTTTGTTCGCTGTTATGACTCTTCAGGGTAAAAATGGTATTTAAATATGAGGGCCGGGATTTCGTAGACCGCACAGCCTAAAGCTTCTCTCTGCACCAATGGGGATTTCTCACGCACGGCTCACGTGGTGATTGATTCAGCCGTTTAAAACTTTAAATACTCGTTCAACCGTTGGATTAGCCACTAACCAAAATTCAGCATGTTTTGAGTCTTTTGACTAGCTAAACTTCTGATAAATTTAACGTTGACAATGAAATGGATGGTTCGGATCATTTCCAAATAAATGCTCTTAGTTAGAAACGATTTAAGATTTAAATTCAAAATTTGGTTCGTGGCCTTGATTCAAGAGGTGGCCTAAGATTTGCACTGTTCACTGACACGTGTCAGATTCTTTGTGTTCATCCCTACGATGGATGATAGCCTCAAAAATCATGTTGATCAAGAATTTTAAGTCCATCCTTGACCAAGTCTTGGACCGTTAGAAATTAAATAGGTTAAATGGGGGTTGGGATATTGGCACCCATGCTTTTGCTCAGTAAACCTACTTACTCAGAACCGAGAGTGAGAGGTACATGCAGTAGCGACGGCGGCCTCTTCATCCTCCTCTTCTTTTTTCTATTATTTAGGGATTTTTTTTGGTGGGTGGTATAAGTGAAAAGGGCGGGACATTTTTATTTTTATTTTTTTGGATTAAGTGGGTTTCCTGAACGAAATTGTGGGTGCCAATATCCCGTCCTTAAAAAAATCTTAGGGTAGTTAAATATGTACGACTGTTGGAGGGGGACAATCCAAGAGGGTGTCCACCAAATGAAAGGTCCAAATTCAACGACACGGGGCAATCGAAGAGGTGGTTCAACCTACCGTGTCCCCACCACGACCCACTCGATTATTCAATCAGTATTCTTCAAGTGGGCCACATCTTTGACGAGAGAGAGCCCCAAAACCATCCCATTGAGGACAGTCTCATCCTATCATCTATTGTAAATTTGTATTACAAAAAGGGTCAGGCTCATCCAACCCATATTTTCACTCACAATTTCACACACAATTTTGGTGTACCCACGTGGAAGATAAATCGATGGCTGATTTTTGGTGAGGGTGATCTCCTCACCATATCACCCCTACAAAAAATCAGCCCATTCTGAAATTTGTAACACCATCAAATCAAATGTAAACCATGCTATGAATATTAGAATGATTTGAATTTTTGTAAGGCTGATCTCCTCACCATAGAGACTATCCTCACCAAAGATCATCCCATTCCAAAAGTTTTAATTTATATATTGGCCCCCGACAATTTTGGTGTGTGAAATTGTGAGTGAAAATATATGTCTGCTGAGCCTGACCCTTACAAAAATAGACAGATGCAGTGAACCTCTCGCTTTTTTCTTCATTTATCTTTATCTTTTCTTTTTCTTTATAAACAAAGGTAAGTCGATGGGATGATCCTGATCGTCCAAAAGGTGAAAATTTTTGTTGGAGAATGATTTGTCAGTTTATTAAACTTTTAATATAATTAATTAGTTGCATTCATCAAATGTAATATTTTTACCTATATCTGCATCCAAGATGTGATCGATCAATGGTCCAAATCCAGGCACGTGCACATCTTGTGAGTGAAATTAGTTGGGCTAGGTACAACGGATTGGGGGTGTTACCATTTTTTCCATTATAACGAATTGTAACGCTCTGGGGTAAAAACGTAAAATAGTGGGAAAATGGTGCTGGAACTCAAATTTTGAAATTTCAAAAACGTAAAAATAAGGGCCATTTTTTTCACAAAATTTTTCAGAAATTCTGGGCATTTTAACGGTACATAAGCGGGGAGGTCCGAATCGGTTATAACAGCCATTTTTTGAACCATGGTAGGGTCTACAGTTGATGTTCGGTTACAAACAGCTGATGTGAGGTCACATGATGTTTGTCTCCGCGCACATACACACAGCTGACGTGAGGTCACATAATCTGATATGTATGCCACACGCATATGAGCATGGATGCATACATGTGTGTTCTTATCGCGAACACATTTTTTTCTTTTGGCATGCAGCGGATCTAAAACAAAAGCTAGTTCGGCCCATTTCATTCTGGGCTTATACCACTTTCACTCAAAATATGATTCGAATCAAGGTTTAAATGGGGCTACTATAACGGTATAATAGACTGGGGACGTTACCTTTTTTCTGTTATAATGAAGATCGAGAACAAAACCTTCGAGATTCTATGGAAAGGGCCGGGAACCGGGGTTTCATAGTGAAAGAACACTCGTAGAAATGCAGGAGCTGGATTGCATGCAAAGAGGAAACACTAGACTGGACGGATAAGTTGTTGACGGAGGCCGTCGAGGATTTGAAACCACATTATTGGTTCCGAAAGTTCAGGTGCGGCGAGGAATCATGGCTAGCCGAATCCAAAACCAATCGATACAGTGTTTTCCTCACCCTCCGTGAGTTAGGAGCCCACACAAACAGGGCCATCAGAATGACCATTATAACGAATTGCAATGCACAGGGGTAAAAGGAGGATATAACGGGAAAAAAATGGCGCTAGGATTGGAAAAACAGAATATAACGGAAAAATAATGGAAATAGCAATCATTTTTTCACAAAATCTTTTTATAAAATAGCGGTCGTTAATTTCATTATAAGCCGTTACTTTCAAAAAACAGCCATTATAACGAAACTAACAACCGTTATTTTATAGGCGTTAAAACGGTTAATAACATAAAGGGGTAGCTCTGAATCCGTTATAACGGCTGCTATTATTTTTATTTTTTTTTATAACAGCCATTTTTCAAACAATGGTTTGAAATTCGAAACACGAAGTCTTCAGTTGCCCATTATGCATGTGGGCAATTCTTACAATATGAACATGGATGCTCTTTCTGTGTGTGTGTGTGTGATCAACACCTTATAAGAGCAATTATCCAACAACAGAACCCATTCCTCAGCTATGACAGAAGATAGTCAGGATGGGAGGTCTCCCGACCACGACAAAGAGACAACAAAGGTTTTTGCCTTATCGACATTACAATGAACCGCTCCATCTCCTGAGCGGTGAATATAAACAAAGTTTATAAAAGCAAAACACTTCGACAAATTCAAAACATCAAGAGCATGGTGTCACGGACTTTAGTCCCACATCGGCTGTGTACTAGGAGGTCTTGGACTATATGTGTGGGGGGTAGGCACCACCTAATAGGCTAGTCTTTTGGGTTTGGAAGCGCCTCCGTGACAAGTGGTATCAGAACCTACCTAGGGACATTAGAGGTGGGGACGACCGTGGGTCCCATGCGGGGTTGCATGGGTCCCCCTGACGAGGGCGTCAGGGTCTAAGCGGGGGAGCCTGTCACGGACTTTAGTCCCACATCGGCTGTGTACTAGGAGGTCTTGGACTATAAATGTGGGGGGTAGGCACCACCTAATAGGCTAGTCTTTTGGGTTTGGAAGCGCCTTCGTGACAATGGGCTATAGAAGAATCTGCGAAGCACTTGATAACCACTTGCGCATCTGACTCCACAATCACCAGTGAAACGGCTAAAAGACAGAGCTGGGAGAGTCATGTGCCAATGATCACGTGCCACATATATCGTGGTTAAAAATTATTTTTAAAACCAAAGTCTAAAGTCTAAACCACCGTGGGTACGCGTGGCGTGCGATCATTGGAAGCATGATCGCTGCTTCAAAAATCCCACCGCTTCAAAAAAATTCTCGTAGAGTCAAATACCAATGTGTGCCAACCCTTTAGAGTCAAGACTCTACGAGAATAAAACCAATGGCTACAAATCATTAAACAAGTTGATTTTTTGTATAAATGTCTATTAAAGGGTGGGCTAAACATCCATGCGGTCAATGGGCCCAGATGGCAGTGGTGACTACCAAAAATGCCGCTTCCGCAAATGAACAGATCTCAGGTATACCTTGTTACATCACGACCCATCAGTTAATGCCTTCTGCACGGGTAGGTTGGGGACATGATTTGACAGGAAAATATTATAAACAGCTATCTGGGCCCCACCTTGCTATCTACATTTGGCAATCCCTGGATGGCTAATGGAGTAATGGTTCCAGCCAATCTACTGCGCGTGGTGCATACTGCACTTGATATGCAAGGAAATACACCTGGACGTTTGGAGCATTGTCTCGATCGCTCAAAGAGGAGTAAACTCAAAGAGTTGAGATCAATCTTCATTGAGATGGTCATGATCAGCTGCTGGTCCCGACTGATCATGTGGTCCATGCAGGATCCGTACCATTTTCCAACTCACTCTAGAGCTATTAAATGTGTCCGTATAGCTACGCTACACATGTTGTCACTATATCGGGATCCATGCAAACGATCAGGACCCACTACTTAGTGGGGCCCACCTAAAGAGATCTCTTTGGTGAAAAATAAATTTGTCAGCTGGACTTCTTCCATCTTTACATACCAATCTATATGATCTAACATTTTAACCAACAGTTTCACACAAAAAAATTCCTCGTACTGGGCGTATGGGAGCTCATGCAATGTTTCCAGTGATGGGCCCGGCAGACTCCCGATCCCTGCATGCTTGCCATGTGTTATAATAATGCACTTACGAGGTACATTTCCGTGTACAATACCCAAGATTGCAGATCCTTGAGGCCCACAATGAGTAAAACTTTGATGACAGGGCTCAATACGAGCCACGTGGCAAACTATTAGAGGACTCTGACTATATAGATGTTTGGCCAATCCATAGGTGGACCCACAAACCAAAAATCAGCCCCAGTAGTGATTTTCAGACTTTGGATTGGAATTACTTCCATGGGTACATTTTAACCGTGGGAATTTTAACATTATTGACCTTTTTTGAGGTACAAAGATCCAAAGGTTTGGAATCGCTAATCAAGCTAATTTGTGGTTTGTAGGTCCACCTAGGGATTGGAAAAACATCCATACGGTCAGAGTCCTCTAAGAGTATGCCACGTGGCTCATATTGAGCTTTGTCATCAACCTCGATGACAGGACCCTGTCATCAAAGTTTTACTCGCACAATATGAGCCACATGGCACACTTTTAGAGGATGCTGACGGTATGGATGTTTGGCCAATCCCTAGATGGCATACAAACCAAAAATCATCCTGATTAGAGATCTCAAACCTTTCGATCTTTGTACCTAAATAATGGTCAATAACGCTCAAATTCCCATGGTTAAAATCAGCCCATCAAAATGACTCCAATCCAACGCATAGAAATTCACTAACCAGGTTGATTTTTGATTCGTAGGTCCACTTAGGGATTGGCCAACCAAACATCTATACGGTCAGTGTGCTCTGCAAATGTGCCGCATGGCTCGTATCGTGGGCGGTCAGGGAAGTTTTACTCACTAACGGAGGAGGACCATCGGGTTCATCACTACCTTACTTCGCATGGTACGTGAGGTGCACGTGTAATGAAGGAGGGGACCATGTCTCATCAAGCGTGGAACACACGTGAGTGATGGTGATCCAAAAGGGATCACGTACATGATACATCAACTAATTTCTTCTTTCCTTCTCTCAAAGGCTTGGCCCAAGCGATTGGGAAGAATCCTTAAAACAAGAAAAGCGTTCGCACGAAATGTCCTAACCCACGACGTGACCATCATTTCGTGTCGGCACGAGATCGCCAACTCACCCATACAAATTGCTCACTGAGAGAGGAGTAGAACTTTCCTACAATATGAGCCACGTGGTATATTCTTATAAATTTTCGACTGTATGGATGTTTGGCCTGATTAGTGATTTCTAAGCGTAGGATTGGAGACGTTTTCTTGGGTTAAGTTTTAACCGTAGAATTTGAGTATTAACCATTTATTTGGGGTACAAAGATCCAAAGGTTTGAAATAACTAATCAGGTCCACCTAGGGATTGGCCAAACATCCATACGGTCCCAACCCTAGAAAGACATACAGACAAAAGATTACCCTGATTAGTGATTTCTAAGCGTTGGATTGGAGTCGTTTACAGAGGTTGATTTTTAACCGTGGAATTTGAGCATTAACCATTATTTGAGGTACAGAGATCCAAAGGTCTGAAATCACTAATCAAGCTTTTTTTGGTTTGTAGGTCCACCTCGGGATTGACCAAATATCCATACGGTCAGAAATCCCTAAGAATATGACACGTGGCTCATATTGTGGACTGTTGGCGGTCAGCAAAGTTCTGCTTATAGAGAGAGGGAGTAAGCCTTCACTCGGTTTAGTCTCCCAAAGCTGGAAAAATCTATGATACCTACTTCGGTATCAACAATTTGATGCCGAAGTCCCTCAATTTGCCATGTAGTAGACTCTTTCGGGCCCACTGACTCCATGAATATTTGGCCTACATCTTGGTGGAGCCACACACCAAAAATCAGCTTGATTAGTGATTTCTAGCCATTGAATTTGAGAACTTTTTTATCATGGGCTTGGAACCACTTCATAAGCATGTTCATAAAGCCCATGATAAAAAGTGCTCAAATCCTACGGCTAGAAGTCACCAATCATGCTGATTTTTGGTGTGTGGGTCCACCAAGATGTGGGCCAAATATTTATGGAGTCAGTGGGCCCGAAAGAGTCTACTACGTGGCAAATTGAGGGACTTCGGCATCAAATTTTTGATACCGAAGTCGGTATCAAAGAACAGCCCCCCAAAGCTCACAACGCACTCACATTATTAGCTGCAACTGTCGCCTTAGCCAGCTCACACCCTCTGAGGCGCCAGCTCACACCACCACCTCAACCAATCAGTACTCATCTAAGAGGGTCCTCTCTCCTGGTCAAACAGAAGCCCGTAGAGATGACAAAAATGCCCTTTCTCTCCTTCAATATCTCTCTCTAGTGCATGCTATACAGCTGGCCACGTTCTAAGAGAGACGGAAGAACAAATCTGATGATTCTCACGTGCTTATGCTCATGAACCCAAGTGCATTAGACAGCATCGAAACCATGCTCTTTTATTCCTCTTGGCCCTCTGTTTTTTATTCCTTTTGTGGGCTGGCTGACGCCGCTCCATCTGCCATGTGTTGTGGATTCTAACACCGTTGATAGAGGCAAATCAAGGAGTTTCGAGGGAAACCACATAGAGGGATAATTTCGTCATTCTACAAGAATTCCTCTGTGTCCACTGTCCACTTTTCTTCAAATGCCCAAAGAGGTGGGCTGTCCATTTGTACCCGTTTAACGGAAACCGAATTGGAACTGAAACCGAAAATATCAATTCTAAATTCAAATTCCACATTTTTGGAACCGAGTAAAAAAGAACCGGAACGAAAGGATTATAATAGTTCTGGTTATAAGTAGTTTGATATTGAAATCAAACCGAAACTAATATATAAATATAATATTAAATATATAAATATAGTTTGGAACTGAGATGCCCACAACCAAAATCAGAACCAACTGTAACCAAACAAACGAAACCGATAAGAACCAACAATATTAATTTTGGGTTCATCATTTTGAGATTCGAAACCGATAAGAACCAACAATATTGATTCTGGATCTGGGTACGTACCTTAAAAATCGAATCAGAACCGACAAGTTGACACCCCTACCAAAGAGAAAGAGAGACCCGTCTTCCACTGAATGTAGAAAGGTTTCAATAAAAGAGGACGGGCATCACATTATCTTATGTACATGGCAACACGTGCGTAATAGGGCGAGTAATGAATTGGATCAACCCAAAAATTCGATCCGTTCTGATCCGATAATTTCAGGTCCGGAACCACCTATATTCTTATTGGAGCAGTATCGGCATGTGATAATCCGGTATTGATCCAATATATATATAATTGTATATATAATATTATTATATTAATAAAATATGATATAATATGTTAAATGTAATTATAAAGATAATTTTACCCAAGGTATAAAGGATGCCATTTAAACGGTTTAAAGAAACGGTCAGGGGCAAAAATAGAAAAAAATTGAATCTAACAGAATTAAACTGATTTTAACTGAAAATATTGAAAAATTGGTGTTGGAATTCAAATTTTAAATTTCAAATTTGAAAATAAAAAAAAATGAAATTTAAAGGAATTAAACGGATTTAACAGTCTTTTTTTGACAAAAATTTTCAGAATTTAATGGCTGTTTAAACAATTTTAACGGCAGTTAAATTCAAAAACGTTAAAACGGTTTTAACGGAAATGGGGTTGGGGCATTACCGTTTAAACGACCGTTTTTAAAACGATGATTTTACCCTTCTATATGTATTTTTTATATCCTTATTGTACAACACTTTAATTTTGAGTAGATCAAATATATAATTTAAATTATATAATTATTACGTTTCTTTTGATTTAGTGGATTGAATTGTATCCGATCCGATCCGAATCTCTATTTTATCTATTAGATCGGTTCCAGATCATGATTATGTGATCCTATCTCTAATCGGGTCGGATACGGATCAGCATATTTTCTTATCCGGGTCCGTTTCCAGACAAACAACCAAAACTAAAGGCTTCCTAGTAGCTCATCAAAAATGATAAAATTAATAAATAAATAAACTTCATTGTAATTTTCTCCTAAAACAGAAAAGAATTTCTCCCAATAGCCGTCCAAGCAGGCCCCGTCTATATTTTGTTGCAATTTTTTATTAATCTGGACCGTTCGTGTGGTCCACATGGCAGACCTCAGTTTTTTTTTTATAAGCAGGCAGGCCACTTAGTTGGATGATCTTATTCTCAACCATCTGAACAAAATTTTATTCTCTTGGACAGTAATGAATGGGGATTAAGGTTATCCAGACAGACTAATATTTTGGATCTGAAAGTTCTTCATGACGAGGCCCACTAATTGATGGTCCAGATTATAAGATCACCTGGCCTATTCCACGTTGGAAAAAGATGTAACAAGGTAGGCGTCAGATCTAACGATCAACCGCTGCCCTCTAGGCGCACTGACCGCATGGATGTTTAGCTCACCCCTTGGTGGATGTACAGTACAACAAAAATCACACTGATTGGTAATCTCTAGTCATTAGATTTTAGTACTTTTTAAGGCGTGATTTTTGCCGTTGGATTCAACCATTTTTTGGGTACTAAATCCACGGTTAAAATCCATCAAACAAGCTAATTTTTTGTATGAATGTCTACCAAGGGATGGGATAAATATCCATGCGGTCAGTGGGCCCAGATAGCTGCGGTGAGTAGCAAAAAATTGCTATAGCGTCAGGTCTACCTTGTTCCATCAGGACCTCCGATGTTTCATAAGTTTTAGTAAGAGACCAAATGTGATTGAGTGATTCCAACTCATCGTGGAATCCATGATGTTGAGCCATGCTGATGTCAGCTATACACGTTTCTGACTTTCAGTTGCTCACAAGTCATCACGACACAGTTTTCCACGACATGTCGCAAAATTGAAGCAATTTGATGATTTTTTTTCCCTTTTTTCTGATCTGAATTGGCCACTATTCAGATTCGTCTGATCAAATTTACAAACTTGTGGGGCCTCACGAGTGGTCCAACCTGGAGCTGGTGGAGGCTTTTTCCGCCATGCATATTATTCAGCTCTTCATCATTGGCCGTTAAATCAGTTAAGTCTTATTCATCCAATTTAGATAAAAACTGGGATAATCCCACTAAACAGTTGCCAAAAGAGTCCATGCGACGGTGGTTAAGATTGGGTGAATTGGTAGATTCGATTTAGTGGTGGCCCACCATTTAGAACTGTCTAGGCTAGAGACATAGTGGGCCACGTGGTACCGTATGGAGAGTAGTAGGTTATATCGAGGATCATGCAGTCGGCTGGATCATACAATTTGACCCGTTAAGGCCAAAGCAGAAGAGGAAATGGAATCTAAATTCCCAAATTCTTTAATCTCAAACAACCGGCCTTCCAGTTTCCTGCGACTACGTTGTAAGACTGCACGTTGCGTACGAGAAATCCGTCACGGTAAACCATAATAACGGTACTGCGTCTCGTTGTCACTTTTAGGGCAAGTAAAACGTCGCTGACTGAGGGCTGTCAGAGAAGTCGCTGACGGTCACACACCAGCGACACGTACCCCGAGAGCTTTGGCTTTTTTAACGAAACCGTGAGTACGGAAACGAAACCTGTCGGCTAGGTCAAGTGTCGCTGGCTACGTGGTAGTCAGCACATTCGCTGACAGCCCGCAGTCAGCAAAGTTTGATACAGGTGTAATAACTTAAATATTAGATTTAAGGATATTTTTAGTAACACCCCCTGAAATTTGGAAGTAATTAGTAAAACCCCCTTATACTTTCAAACTTTAGGATTACCCCTTGACCTCGTTTAACCATAGTTTGACTAACGTTAAGACTTGATATGCATCATGTGTCCGTTAATGCACTTATGAGAGGACCATAATATTGCAAGTACAATGCTACCTACATGCGATTAAAGTCCGTTTTAACTTAAAGTCAACCACTCTTAAGCGAGGTCAAGGGGGTAATCCTAAAGTTTGAAAGTATAAGGGGGTAATACTAATTATTTTCAAATATCAGGGATTGTTACTAAAATACCCTAGATTAAATTATCTTCCATCATAAAACGGCGTCATAAAGATTAACAACACGATAATCCTAGTAGCAAGTTAATATAATACCACCTTAACGCAAGCCATTGGATACATCATAAAAGGTCTAATATTAAAACATGGACCTTAATTGCTAATTTGCGAGTGCACTAAAAGTTGATAGTAACGGCTTGCACATAAGTAACCCAATATCACAATCAATCACGACCGTCGATCCAATGAGCCCACATGTTCTATTTCCTTGTTGGGTAATACGAAAAGACAACAAAAAGGGACCCACATGGAAACATTTCCATATTTACCAGGGACATAACTTATATAAATTTATGTAGAGCACAAGCACATAGATAGAAAGTCTAGAGACAAAGATAACCCCAGACCACGTTGATGGCTACGCAAAGTCTATCTGTCCGTGTCTCTCTCTGTGTTTTCTCCTTTATTTTTTTCTTTCCGGACCTGTAACACCTCTCCATCCCTCTCTCCTTTATAAATCTTTCTTTCCCAACAAAACCGGTCTCGTCTTCTCTTCTTCTTTTTGCAAGTTAGGGTTTCCAAGGAGACGATTCCATGGAGTAGTGCAGTTGGATTTGTAACGGAGAGATAGACGTAGCGGAAAGTATTGAATATATCGGCATGACGATGAGCAATAATATCGGGCAGTTCGGAGATACAACGCTAACTAAAGTGTTCGTAGGTGGGCTAGCATGGGAGACTCAGAAGGAAGCGATGAGGGAGCACTTTGAGAAGTACGGTGAAATCCTGGAGGCTGTGATCATCTCTGATAAGATCACCGGTAGATCCAAGGGTTATGGATTTGTAAGTGTTCGTTAGTGTGATAGCTCGATATGTTCCGGATCGACTGTTTAGTTGGTGTTCGGTGGAGTGAGGCTAATTTACGCCGGGGGGAGGGGTTTGGTTTTGTAGGTAACGTTTAAGGAGGCAGAAGCGGCGAAGAAGGCGTGCGAGGACGCGACTCCGGTGATCAACGGACGCCGAGCCAACTGCAATCTGGCTTCGCTTGGGGCGCGTCGTCCAAGGTCGTCGTCGACAACTCCTCTTCAAGGTACGTTGATGATCTGTCTTTTTCAACTTTCATTTTAATTACTAAAATACCCTCAAATGTTCAATGGTATTATCGTAAATTGAGTTAAGGTTGAGGTCTGAAAATGTACTTTGATCATGAAGGATCAAACGTTGGACCGAGATCCACGTCATCAGCACCAACGAACCAGGTGCAGTGGTACTATCCGACAGGGACACCGGCTTCTCCCTTCCAACATCATCACGCCGTTCCCTTCCATGGCTATGGGTATGTCTAATTTTAATTGATCTGTAATTTATAGCCGTTGATCTTCTGATTTATCTACAAAGATGATTAGCGACCAACATTATAAATTTTCCTCAGGTACTCCCCAACCTACATTGCTACTGATATGAGTTACAACCCGGTAAGTCAGTCCACATGTTAAGATGGGTATATAATACAACAGCACAATATGACAATTTATACATCTTCACTGATCTACCGTTCATCTGAATCACACCGTAGCATCCTATTGATGGCCATTCCCTCTCTAGGCTTGGTCTCAATTAATGAACCAAACCACAACCAATAAATGATCCAGAATGTCCCAATCAATGAATCAGAATACAAGTCATTTATTGGTTAGTTAAGATTGTCTTTGGTGGGACCCATTGAGGTGGGGACTGGGGACGAACGTGGTGCATCATTTGCTGCACATGGATCATATATTAATCCTTTTTTTTTTTTTTTAATTTAGTGTAGTTGGCTAATGTAGAATTACTAATGTTGAGATCCACAGAAGCTAAGTTACTCTGGTGGGTCCTACGTGAACGGGCACTTCTCTCAGGTGTATCCGGGACAGGGTATGGTGAATGGAAACACGATGATGCCGGTCTACCCGTTTTATCAGATCCATCAATCGCAGACGATGGGAGTTCCTGCTCACATCTATCCACCAACAACGGCGGGACCCATCACCACCGTCCCAGCTCTCATCTCCAAGCCTCCTGCAATGGCTCCTAACACAGGTATATACATAACAAGTTGTAGTCACCTCACACCCTAACATGCTAAATCAGGTCAAATGTTGAATGCAAGAATCAGTTTAATCGTGCGCATGGGATCTGATGCATGTGCTCCAAATACTAAAATGCCCTTATTTATTTTTAAAATATTCGATGGGCTTTATTATTTGGAAAAAGATGTAACAAGGTATACCTGGAACTTTTCGACGTGCGGAAGCACCATTTTTGTTACTAAATGCTGTAAGCTGGACCCATCGACCGCATTGATGTTCAGCCCACTCCTTCCTGGATATACAAACCAAAAATCACCCTGATTGGTAATCTCTAGCCATTAGATTTTAGTACTATTTAAGGTATGATTCTAGCCATTGAATTCTATCATTATTTTTAAATACTAAAACCAACGGCTAAAAATCATCACAAGCTAGTTTTTGGTATGAGCATCTATCAAGGTGTGGGCTAAACATCCATGCGGTCAGTGAACCCAGATGGCAGCGTTGGTAACAAAAATCGTGCTTCTGCACGCCAAAAAGTTTCAGGCACAGGCATACCTTGTTACATCACGACCCTTATTATTTTTTGTAGAGCACAGTTATGGTAGTATGCATGATTAAACATAGATATACTAAATCAGATGATCATCACCGTTCAAGTAATGATTATCTGGTTTGATTTTTGAAATGGGAGATCTGAAAAGTGGGGTTTATCAATGGTGGGGCCTACAAGAAAGACATGGCATGTTTTTTATTTTATTTTTTAAATCTTAAAACTGATAATATACAATCAGTTTGTTTGGCTGTGGAATAGGTAGAGGGACGGAGGTGAAAGTTTAAGAAAGAGAGACAAACAAGTGTTGAAGGTGAAGACAAACAAGATTAGCTGATCCAAAGATTCCTCTCTCTCTCTCTCTCACTCTCCAATTATTCTTATTTAGGGTTTGATAAGATTCATTTATTCTCTCTAACTCCCACCATCTCATCTTGAGATGCAAACCTCTGTAACAGAAGTCATGTATGTTTACCCTTGTATTTTATGGTAAGCTTTTAATGGCTTCATTCAAACTGGTGTATAGAGCCTGTGTCTTGAAATAAGAACATTTGGTTCTCTCTCTCTCTCTCTCTCTCTCTCTCTCTCTCTCTCTCTAAATTTTTGGAAATTTTAGATTATTAAAGAAAATTAGAAATGAGTGTATGATGGTGATGCTATGGAGGTGGGGTGGGCATTTTTCTGTTTTTTTTTTTTATCTTCAGTGATAGAACGGGGTGGTCCCAACTCCCAAGTTCCATCACTGCCCTTGATTATGATTTGAATGGTGATGGATTTATTGTTAAAAAAACAAGGACTTATTACTACTAGGTTCTTTGGCAATGCAAAGAGGGGTCCAACACCAATAAAGTCGTGACACTTGAACCTAAGAAACTGGTAAACCATACCAGTCGGTCTTCCCCCATTTTTTTGTTGGCTCAGGCTCAGAGGATCCCCTTTTTCTGACCCCTCTTAGGAGTCCGACTCAGGGCTACAGATTTTGAGAATCCAACGGTGGTTGATGGTGCTGAGCGTCCACCAACAACAGGGGACCTTATAAGGACTCTAGATTTATGTAATTCACCACTAATGTCTTGCTTGGTAGCACTACAAATGTTTTGTAATATAAACATTTGGGGCATTTATGTGTGTTTGGTGGCGCAACATCCAACAAATATTTGCATTAGACCCAATCATTTTTTTTGCTTTTGTCAAATAGTAGTCTAAATTCTGCGGTCTAAAAAGTTGGCTACAAAAATGACCATTTCAGCCAATGACAAAAATATCCTTCTAAGCCTTTTTTTCTTTTAAAAAAAACTTTTGATTTCAGACCCTCGGTTACTTTTTAAATGAAGCTACTTCTATACCATATTATTTTTCGTAAGTTAGCAGTTCACGGTAACGGCCAAATTCAGTTACTAGCACCTCTCCAGTTTACAAGCATCCTTCATGACGAGTAAAACTTGTCACAGCGTTGTGACAGAAGCTTCTGTCACAACACAAAATGCGAGTCACGCGGCACACTCTTAGTGGACGCTGACCGTATGGATGTTTGGTCAGTCCCTCCGTGGACCAATAAACCAAAAATCAGCCTAATTAGTGATTTACAACCTTTGTATCTTTGCACCCAAATAACGCTCAATAATGCTCAAATTCCTACGAAATCACTAATCAGGCTGATATTTGGTTTAAAGGTCCACCGAGGGACTGGCCAAACATCCATACGGTCAGCATCCACTAAGAATGTGCCACATGGCTCAAATCTTGCGTTGTGACAGATGCTGTGACAAGTTTTACTAATTTTCTTATAGAAAACAGTGCTGTCAGGGCACTTGTCAAGTGAAGAGGCACGAGTCGGCCAATTTTGGTCACTAGCTCTATTGACCAAAAAGTTGAGCCCATAAACCATCTGAAAACCAGTGCTCGTAATTTCTCTGACCATTCAGAGGAATGCAATTGTTTGGAAGGTTGGATAATCCAAATAGACTAAATTTCTGTTTCCAAGATTAACTAAGTGGGGCCCACCTTTCGACGGTTTAGAACAAGAAAGGAGACCAAATGGAGACTGAAAGCTCACTCTTTCAACTGGTAATAGAGTAAGAAGATAGCTAAATATAATGAGGGAGGTTAATTTCCTGCAAAATCCACATCCTGTTGTGTGAAAATTATAAAATCCGCTTCTTTGAGAAATTGACACAGGAGAAGCCATGTGGTATTCAAGGATCCCCTGGCTCCCCTTTATACAAGTGTGATCTAATAACGGCCTCAAAGAGAAAATTTACATAAGCTCAACACTATTAATTGACCCAACTTCCCAGAGTATGAACTACTTCCTACACCCAAAACCTTCGGAACAATTTGAGCAGGGAATTTCACATCTCCAAGCTGAGAACAGAGCTGCAAAATGGCACAGCAAAGTGGAATCATCCTCTGCGGTTCTTCCAGTCAACTCACCAAAACATTCCTGGTTTCTGTTGTTGGTTCTCCTCCTTGTTCTCTTCCTACTTTTTGATTTCCAGTTAATGAGAAACAAAAGGGTGCTTGTTAAGGGAATATAAATGGATCAATCTTCCTCATCAGCCAAGGAGGCAAAGGAGAAGGGTCTGAACTTGTAGCCGTCACCATAGTAGAACTTGCTTTGGAATTCCACCCAATGAAGACGCAATGCGTGGAGAAGAGCACTGAGAGTCTCCATCATTAGTAATACGAAGGCTGTGGCAAAGACGAAAACCGCAAGCCCCACCAACCGGATGGCAATGTTGTCGAACCTGTCACAATCATCATCATCATCACCACCACCATTTGTATAACTAAGGACCAAACTATACGCCAGTACGCGTGGGTGGGTGGGTGTCCACACACACACAGCATGGAGGGTTCATCTAGATCAATGTGCTTCACAGGTTATAATATCTTATAATCTATATAAATAAATAATTAGTTTTAGCATAATTTTAGGTACAAGAATGTCCTATGTTTGGATTCTGCAAGCTTTCCTAGAATTAGATGGGATAAAGCTTCCTGGTGCATGAGTTTCTCTCCTTCGAATGGGGCAGTAGTGGAGCTTAACGTTGGAAGATAAAATCCATTTCATGGCATCTTTTCTTATTTTTAATGAGGAGTTTCTTCTAGAGTCAGAAGTCCACCATTGAAGAGTGAAGGTGAACAACAAAAGACGGCTGTGATTCTTCCATTTCTCATTGAACTGGATTTCAATATGAACCATAAGCAAACCTTAATCAGTTTGGAATGACCTACATTTAACTGTCAATATTGATCTATTTTGATCTTGCTAAGTTCATTTTAGCAAAAGTTTCCGTTGTTAGGGTTGTTAATCAAGTTACTACAACATTTGAAAACATAGAGTCTATAGCCAGGTAGGGTCCAAGAAAGGCCCGAACTGAGCCAATCCTCAAGAATAATCAAAGGTTCTCAACGTAGGATTAAGGATTAAAGACATGGCTTTAGTGTGCAGCACTGTCAACACTGGAAACATACAAGTCAGTACTTGGGCAAGTTGGTCCCAATCAGAGTTAGTGAATGCCACATTTATTATATGAAGTTTACTAGGATTGTGCATGTGACAATATTCCCCAAAAACTGAGACAACTTGGCCAAGTAGCACCTGACAAAGTCGAGATTTCAAACTCTACCTAGGATCCTTTCGAGGAACTACAACACTTGCTATTTGCTTTGACTATGACTGATGTATCGTCCAATTTAGGTATCACGCATCAACTGAAGAACGAGGAGAATCTGAACGAAACAAACTGAAGAGAATGCAGTAGAAAAGAGCTGGAAATTAGAACTCACCCCCAGGAAAGTAGGAGGATTTTCTCGTAGAAAACGGTTGACAACTCCGAGTGGGCCAAGCTGTTGTGGCAGCAGCAAACATAGCCAAATTGTAATAATTAAAAGAAATCAAAATAAGAAGGGAAATGCAAGGCTAACGATGGCTGTACCTTAGAGCCCAGAGCCGAAGGTACGATGCAGTATTTGAAACTGCACCTAGAACAAACTCAATGGAATGTATCATTTGATGCACAAAGACCTCACTAAAATCGAACTCCTCATGATGTTGCCGTGCTGAGTCGGGTTCCACGTCGAGATCCATCTCAGAGGTGCCAAGGATGCCATAGGTACGACCTTGAAATCTCTAGAAAACATCACCAGAAAGAATCAGTAACTGGTTCATAATGTTCCAAGCCCTTGGCATTAATTGTTAATTTTTTTATTGTGAAAAAATGGATGACTATAATACTAGACATAATAAATTCAGAAAAGCTGAAAGTGATACACATTCAGAATATTAATATAAATAAAATGCTCAAACAAATGGATTTGCTGGTTTTCAGGAATTCCTAAAATAAGTGAATCCATGTTAAAATCAATCACGTTTTGAAATCGTACGAGTGGCAGATCAATCCAAATCCTAAATCAAAAGTATTTTAGAAATTTTATAAAATATCTAATAGATAGATAAACATGGAAAGAACAATATTTGTATAAAAATGGAAAGAAAAGTATTTGACCAACCCAAAATAATAATTTACATATTATAGTAAATTATTTTTTCAGTCCATTTCATTTTTTTAAGTGAATATAAAACTTCAAAGTAATAGTGATATCAATCATGCAAAGAAGTTCAAATTGAAAAGATTAATGCAAATTCAAACTTTCAAAGCTAATAATCTTTAGTATGTCACCCGCATTTCCACTTCATCTCTCTTTAATCTGTAAGATATAATTAATATTAAAACCTTCATATACAATTACTCCATAATGTTTGAAATATTTGTCAGGTTCACGTATGATATTAAGAGCTACTTTTGAAAGCAAGTATTATTCTAGGAGTTGGAAATGGCATAATATTTCTGAAAGTATCCAAAAATTTAACCCTTAGGCTGCGTTTGGTTCATGGAAAATTCAAATTCCGGGTTCTTTTTTTCCAAGTCATGACTTTTCCTGGAAAAATTATATAACCTATAAAAAAGATTTTGTGTTTGGCACTGACAATTAAAAACTAAACATTTCCCGGAAAAAAATGAATACGACTCGGTGATGTGGCTATTGAAGAGTGAGGGGAAACTCAAGCAACTTATGCCATATATCTAAGGAGAGAGGAGACGATTTCTCTCCTACGAAGTTGCCAATAAGGTACTTTGCAGTGTCCTACGGCCACACATTCTTGCGCGGCATCGAAGGTCCATCCAAAACCTTCTAATCTTCTCTTTACTCCTCTGATCAAAATCCAAATCAATAGATCTTCCATCTCCGATTCATCAACAAAAATATGGATGAACAAGACTGAATAGATGAAGATTAAGGCAGGGCCCAATAGTCCCTCAGTTCTGTGGCCAGGCCTTAAAGGTCGCCTGAAGCACTTGGTTTTGAAACTGGTGCTTCCAGCAACCGGGTTTAGAACATCTATACCAGTGAGCTCCTTCTTGGGTTGGCTACAACTCATAAACTAGTTCAGTAAAGTGATGCTTACCGTTTGGTAGTTGGGTTTGTGGGACCTGCACTTGGAAAGCGCAGATAGAAAAGGCACTTATTAGATGGTTAATGTCACTTGATTTGGCTAAAATCAGAAAAACAGAGAGATGAAGATCAAGGCTTGTTTAGATCTGTTGATCTAAAGTGAAAGGAGAATATGTGAATAATATGAAATGAGAAAAGGAACGAAGGAGAAATGACAATTCATGTGACGAAAACGGAAGGCAAAGACAAAAGCTTCTGCAACAACTTTAATGGCAGTTTCGGAAAACGGAGTTGCAAAGAAAAATGAAAGCGACAAGTTTCTGATAATTAGGGTTTTCAATTTTTTATTGTTGTAGAGAGAACCGACGAACAACTGAGGTTGATATCACAAAAATTTGAAAAACTCTTCAAAGAAAATTGGCGGTTTATTTAGGATGCAATTTTTTCTGGTATTAGATGGTTAATGTCACCTTATATTAGCTGAAATCGGAAAAAAAAAGACATGAAGATCAAAGCTTGCTTAGGTCCGTTGATCTAAAACAAAATCGAAACCCTAATTCTTTTCTGCTAGTGCACAAGAACTGAAAAGAAGGGAGGAAACAAAACAAGAGAGAAAGAGAAAGTTTTGAAACGAAGGCTTAGACCGAGAGAGAGAACGAGGTCTTTATTTTTGGGTGCTTAGGAGTTTTGGTTTATGTTTCTAACACTGATGATCGAGAAAGAGAGGGATTACCCTGGTTAGAAAGAGATGGTGAGGAAGAAGTTGTCATGGTCAATGTTATTAAACGCGATCCATCCTGGCTAGTCGAATCGGTGACCCGGTCGAAAAATCGAGCTGGGTTGATCCCGACCCAGTAATCTTTGAAAAAACCGTTCACATTCTTGTAATCCTCTCGATCCAACCGGTTGAACCGGTGACCCGGCTGACCCAGACACGGGTTGAACCAGTGACCCAGTGAACCGGTCCCTTGACCGGTCCAAGTATGAAAACATTGGTCAAGGTATTGGGCCTCGAGATAAAATAAAGTCGTGGTGCAACTTCAGAAAATCAATGGACCGACTTTAATTCGGTCCGTTGGTTTTCCTATTTTATTTTCCAAAAGTGTCTTCTTATTCTGGGATTTTTTTTTCCTAGAACGAACCAAATGAGCATTTTGGAAATTTGTAGGAAAGCATGGTCTCCAAAATTCATATTTTCCGCGAACCAAACACAGCCTTAAGAAAAATAAAATCAACTAAAGAGACGACTAATAAACCAGTAGGAGAAACATGACTAGATCGGGTGAAGTCAAAGAAAGTACAGAAAATGTCATCCACTAAATGAAGCACTAAAAGAAATTAGAACAAAAGTTGGATAAAGGAAGAGTAAACATGAAGAACGATTAAGAAATGAGTTTTAGATAATGCCCAAGCTAGATGGAAAACAGCGCATTGACTTCTTTCAAGCATGAAATCCAAGTACTATCACATAAGTAAAGTTAACATCCAAGTGTACCTCTGAATGAAGCTTCCTCAAAATGAAAGGTTTCGGAAAGAGCATCCAAGGAACTGCAACAATTGCCAAAAGCAACAACAAGATCTGCAAGAAGAATCTGGGCTGAATAATTAACCAAAAGGGAGGCAAAAAATGAAATATCATACAGACTATTTGCATTCAATAACAGTAATAAGAAGAGTAAGAGATCATGCCTGCAGAGGTTTCTGCCCCCAAAACAATTGATTCTCACCAAGATCCTCAGTGGGACTCAAGAACATATAAATCATCACGTGATAGAGGTCAGCTTGAGACCCTGTGCACCACTTGATGACAATGAGGAGTGCAAGATAGCCGAAGAGGCTGTTAAGAAAAATCATCTGTGGTACAAACTGATACCTGCAAACAAAGAGCAAAATCAGCAGGTTCTTCTCTAATGTCCTTTGCATAGAGATGGAGTAATGGTTGAAAAGGAAGTGTGGTAAGAAAAATATATATATGAAAAGAAAAAAAAACACACCTTATATCTAATGAGCTGCCAAAGAACCTTGCGTTGAAGTAACTTAATAAGATCCCTACGTTCATCTGAGTCACACCTAACAAAATAGACATCTTCATTTTGAGGGAGTTCAGGAAAGGTAGCTCTGAACGACTTCCACGCCAGCTAGGATCCACACCAAATGGGTATGGATCACGGTATTTGACTAGACCAGTTGTATGTGAATCACTGATCAAGGCACATAATTTATTTATTTTTTGATAAGTATAGGCACATAAAATTTATCACACTATATCAAACAGTAGAACAACAACAAACTCTGATGATATTAGTGTAGAATAACAGAAAAGAACTGAATAAGGTCAACGAAATCAAAATGCATAAGAAATCTAACACTATTGAACTATCATGATAATACAAAAACTTAATTGCAAATCCGTAAATGATAGATTGCTCCCAAACACTTTACCAAGGCAAACCCAATTCAAATTGCACCAGAAAACCAAAGCTCAGACAAGGACATATTTCATAGATCAGCGGTGCTATTATAAGCTCCTGGAAGCAAAACTACTTATGAGAAAAAAAAAACAGGCAAGAATGCATACACATTCCCAAGGTCATATGCCCTCTCACCAATGGAGTCATGCTCACGACACAGTAAAATCTCCATCCACTAACAACAAAAAATAACCACCAACACTAACCCGCTTTCAGGTCCAAACAAACACACACACACGCACTCTTCAGTCACTGGCATCATAATTCAAGAAACAGCTGTTCCATTCTGCCAAGTTTTGGAGATCAATTTCTGACAGGGCAATAGGAACAAGTTAAGCCATCCTCTAGGTTTCTCATTCTTCGTACATGACAGAATTTTTTCTGGGATACACACTGGCCTTTCAGAACTCTACTAGATTGCTAGAGATAGCAACTTAGAGGTAATGACAGAAGGCATAGAAATGAAATGAGACTATGTAAATAAAATCATAGCACCGCAAGGAAATGAAATCTTCTCATAAATACCAAGTCACGGAAACAGAAGCTAAAACTATGCTGTCAGCGTAGCAAAATAATCTATAAGAGAAGGTTATGGACCTAGAAAAAGCAATGAGCATCTCGGTCTAAAACCTGACAAAAGCAACAATAAACACAACATTACATGGCTTAGTAGCATCCTTTCCTAGTCAATCTTGGGGAAAAAAAACACCCAAATACCAAGACCATATGTCTACTGTGCACAAAATTGAATTACTCTTAACAAATCTACTGTGCCTGAAAAATTAGGTATAGTAGAAGAATACTCTTACATATATACTTCAACACTATCTCACAAGTCTGTTGTTAACCCAATACAGTAAATTCACAGCACCCAAAAGTTTAGAAACACAAATGTTATGGGATAAAAAATCCAGCTAACAAATGTTTTTGAAAATGGTTACCAATAATAATCACATTATCACTTTAAATTCCACAAAGGTACTAAGTCAAATATAGAACGCAAGCACCAGATCATTTTTGTTAAAATGCCAGCATGAAGATGGTAGAATAGTTAGATGTTCTAGATTATGCATCTTAAAAACATAAAATATCTTTCAGTATACCTGCACGTAGTATCCCGACATTTGTAAGCGGTCTCACCAAATATACGATAAGGAACAGAGAAGAATTCATTGTAAATCAACCCGCAATAGATCGAAAACAATGCCATTAAAAGGATTACATAGCGCCCGCCAAATGCCATCTCCATAAAGCTGCCGAGTTTCTGAGAGAAAAAGAATATGTAAATCACACTTTTCAAATCAAATACAAACAATAAATCTATCCATCTGTGATGTGCTTACGGCCGTTCTCCAGAGTTTCCTAGTATGCAACAACGTAACATAATTGATATTAAATACTTCACATATATAGAATTACATATTTCATTAAATGTAAACATACATTGTAATATTCTTCTTCTTTTTTCTCAGATTTCATAATACTAAAAATATTTGCAAAAGAGATGAAAATGTAAACACAATCAGCAATTTAAGCATAACTCCTGCTGATGTCAGCATACGAACTCATTCACTATCTCATGGTAGGTTGCGCATGTACAGGTAAAAGGCATTGTGTTAAACTCTATATATATATCAGGACTCAGGATCGGGGGACAACATTTTTGGCGTACCCACATGGAGATGAATCAATAGCTGATTTTTGGTGAGGATGATCTCCTCGCTATATAGATCACCCCTACAAAACATCAGCCCATTCCGAAATTTCTAACCCTATCAAATGTGGTTTTCAAGTTAACGATAAAAATAGACGGTCCATAATTCTTCAACATGTAAACCGGTTTAGGAATATATCGGAATGATTTGAATTTTTGTGAGGATGATCTCCTCACCATAGAGACCATCCTCATAAAATATCATCCCATTCCAAAACTTCTAATTTATATATTGGGCCGCAGCAAGTTTTTGTTGTCAAAATTGTTGTATGAAAATGTTGTCCCCTGATCCTGACCCTGTGTGTGTGTGTGTGTGTGTGTGTGTGTGACCGAGACCTTGGCAGGAGGTTGGAAGGAGACCTAGGCTACCTCACCTACTACTGTCAAGCTTTGACTTTCATTGCTTCTTAAAATCCATGTCATCCCCTTTTTTACAGTGACCAAACAAGCAAGGAAGATAAAGTGAACCTACAAGTGCTGGTTGAACCCTGGCTAGTAGTAAGTCCTTACTTCCATAGGACCACTCAATCAATAATTGAGGGTTTTTCACTGCTTGATTGTGAGATCTAGCCTTTGAAACAACTAACTTAGTTATTTGCTAGCACATCTGCATACTTGTGGTTGTTTGTACCTTTGTTTTATATTTTCTTATTATCTATGGTAATTTAATTCTGATCTCCGCACATCATATAGGCTGGTTTTCATCATCCTGCATCATTATCATTGAAGGGTGGAGCATCAATTGCTTTAACAAGAAATAGTAAAATCCATCAGGTAGGGGCATTTTAATCTTTCTGCAACTGACTTGGAATGAGCTCTCCAGCATCTCAGATCATTCTTGACACATGTATACTGTATACTTTTGCACATAATTGCATATATAACTTCTTTCTGCCTAATCACCTGGACATCCAATACCATGCTTTTATTCTTGATTGTCCAACACTATTTTCTTTTTCTTTTTTTGATTGGTAAAATGAAATATATAAAGGCGGGGGCTGAGAAAACCCCGCAAAAACGAAACAACAGCAGGCAAAGCCAAAAAAACAAAACCCAACCCCACAAAACAACAAAAGCTAGAAACTATGACATCAGACGATCCCACCGGAAAATCTAATCTTCAAATCTAAAGCCTTGAAGCACATTAATGGCTGGGACACCAATAGCACATGGTGGCTTTGATGTTTAAAATGATCTCCTCTAAATCCAACTCCTTGTCTTCAAAAGTCCGGTGATTTTTTTCTTTCCAAATTCCCAGCAAATGGCATACGGGACAATCCTCCAAATCATATGACTCCTTGTCCAACACTGTTCAATGCTATCATGTGAAATTATGCATCTCTGAGCAATTTCTAGAAACAACTAACACAGTAGAGCAATTTGCACTTTAAGACCTACAAAATGACAGATAAATTATGCAAGTGTTATTTTCACTGTGACGCTCACAGTTAACAAGGAACAGATTATGTACATAGCCCAGTAGTCTTGTATGCTCAACCAGCATCAGGGATTACTACACATCCATTGCGGATGGTGTAATTTAATGGATGGTGGAAATCATTCAAGATCTGAACTTTTAGTTGTAGTAGCTGTGATACAAACTGTAATGCTTGGAGCCAATTTATTACTTGCATAGAAGGCATCAACAGTCAATTTAGGCTTCTAGATTGATGTCCTCCTAATAACATCCTTTGAAGGCAGGAATGAAGGTAGCAATACCCTGATGCAATAAAATTTCCGAAAGTCCCATTATATTCCTGTTGGAGGCCAATTGTTATAACCAACTGCATTCTCAATAGTTCCAATAAGAAAGCTAGGAAGCAGCTAATGCTTAAATTCCAAAGCATATAAAACTAGATGGGAAAAAAAAACTTCAAATCATACCGCTTTAAAATACAAATAAGATATTTTTGTTAATGGAATAACTAAAGAACATAAAAACACTTGTAGCTCAGATTGCTAGTAGAAACTAACCAAACTAGGACAGTTTGAGCAAGTTTCATTCAACGGTTACAAGATACATAATTTCAATTACTAAAAAGGTATCAATTCTTCCAATAATGCATTTTCCTCACATTGTAGCACAAGAATCTGATAAGAAAACATACCTGCGAACCAAGTTTGCTCTCACGAGCTATTAGAATTAATGCTCCCAATAACAGGCATATTCCATGACCCCAGTCCCCGAACATGACAGCAAAAAGGAACGGAAATGTAATAACAGTATAAACTGCAGGATTTGCTTCTTGGTATCTAGCAACACTGCAAAAGAAGATTGTTGTATCAATATTTTGAACATTCATAGAGATACAAAATGCAAGGAAAAGATGAGGTTGAAAGTAAAGTAGCTTTTCTGAAAATTTCATAAGTTATTTCAGATAATCAAGCAACAAAATTAAGCACTAATCTTCTTTGATAATCATTGCAAGCTAAAGCCTTTTGCTTTTGTCAATCATTATAAGATATTATTATGGTTTTAAGGATTACGGCTCTTCTTGTCTTTTGGTCGTCACCTGGTAAGGAGTTTAAAGAGCTTAGATTTGCAGATTTTGTATTTAAATGGTCTGAATCCTTTTTAACACCCAATTGAGTCAGCCAGATCTTTTGAGGGCCTTTCTCGCCCTTTGCTTGTATAGCGGGGTTCTCCCTTCTTATATTATACACACATCTTGCTTACCAAAAAACAAAGTAAAAGCTGTGGTATAAATCCAATGACATACCCATATGCATCAACAATTTCCTGAAATGCATTAGTGAAACAGTTGGTTCTAAAATATGTAGGTGGTGATTCCACAGCATCCATCACATGAAATATTATTCCCACTTGTGTATTGCTATCAATTGTCGCACGTTGCAATGCCTCCTGAATCTGTTGCATCATAAGCATTGTAAGCAAACGTATATCTGCCAAAGCTTCAAATTAAGTATCACAAATACACTGGCTTCCAATTTTTGTAACAGATCTGTCCATGGATCAAGCATTAATAAAATAATACGTTAGTAATGAGAAGTTACCTGAGGTTTTGCAAATATCGGGCACCAGCCCTCTCCAACAAGACATTTTTTTGTCACATCAAAATTGAGCATATTCAACGTATCATATACAGCTTTCTCCTTTCTTACCTAGAAAAAGATGGTAAATTAGAAGGGAAACATTCAATATCAAGTTCAAGATGCATAATGCATTCCAATGCCAAATACAATGTCCTGATTTGCATTTTCAACATAAATGACATTGACTATGGCTCATGAAAATTTATGTTTTCAATGCAAAACAGCTATTGGAATTTAAATAAACAGAACATGATCCGCATGGTAATTACAGCTTACACACCCTAATTGTCCAGTTCGTCAAGTAAAATCCAATTTCCGAAAGGGCTTTATTTCGGTGACGGATCCCAGCAGCCAGAGTGGCATCCAGTTCTGAGAGACGCGATAAAACCTGCAAAAGAAATTTCAGGGTTATTACCAGAAGTTAATACAGAACGATTATATATTATTCTACAATAAACACTAGATGCATAAGCGAAATTTCAAGCATTCTCATAAGGAGCTACAAGCATTTGTTTAATATTCTCAACTTTCAGATCCACAATATTCATTTAACAATGAATACAAAACAAATAATATTGGTCCAGATGCTAAATTACAAGATCTAAGCAGATACATTAACCAAACAAAATCAATCAAGAAACAAAAAGAACATTTTCTTGGGTCAGAATGGTCCTCTGGTGCATAGGTAGAGAATTAGGTAGCCTCTTTAAGAGCGAGCATGCATACCTCTCGAGTTATTTGCCTCTGTTTGGTTATATCTTCAGGAACAGGGTAGCAATTTGCGCCAAATGCCTCACAAATTTTCAGTATTTTAGTTTTTGCCCGCTCCCCTGAAAAGAACACTACGAAGACAGTTTTCTCAACCTGCACACAGGAAACCAGGGGAATTCCTATAGTTGCCATTAAAAATGCAACCTATACTTTTGAACAGACACAAAAATGAACTATATGTGCATAAACTCTTAGGAAGCTGATCAAATATGTTCCAAGTTCTGAAATTCAAAAGCTTAAATTCCATAAAGTGAAGAATGAAGACACCGCAATTTTCCCTGGAGTGGAATTTACTCCAGAGTTTTCAGATAATAAAGAGGGTAGTCAGAAAATCTATAAAAAGGAAGAAATAATACCATTTCAGTTGATACGGGATCCATGACTTGCTCCTCAGCTGGTGCCTGATTAAAAAACGAATTGCCTCTTGTAGCACGGAATAGCATCCTCTCAAACCCTAGAGCTTTAGATTTACAAATAATCCCACTAATAAATCTCAAGCCAGCTTGGTTTGAAGGCCCAGACTGCAATTCCTGTAAAATGGATAGGCTATAATAGATGAAACCATTATGATAGGTTTCATACAAATAATATTTCAAGTGCAAGAAAGAAAAAGATACCTGTTCAAGCAACGACGCTCTCTCCACAAAGTTGTCCTTTGAATATACATTTTCGTCTAATTCTCTCTCCTGTGCAACTGCATGGCTCTGAGCTGAAACAAGGAAGCCACCTGCCTGGAATCAAAAATATGAGAAGGCATAGGAACAACAACTCAAAATAGATACTCAAAAAGTCACAAGAAAGGCTTATGTGAAAAAGAACCATACATAAAAGGTTGTAGTACAATCATCATCAGTTATAAAAAGGATGAACCATTTGGGATAATGCATGTAGAAATAAAGAGCAAAATAGACAGCGTGGCTGGATAAATTTCACAACGTACGTAGGTTATGCATGAACAACTTGCATTGATATTTCATGGAGACAAAGATTAATATGTTAGCTAATAAAAAATCATACTGGATGACACAAATTCACGTGGAACACTGCCTTTGGTGCTCAAGTTATGTACCAAAAATCGTGCATAGAGACAAGGATTAATTAAAATTGATGGCCAAGAGATACTCCAAGGTGACCATTTCCATTATCTTGGCTCTATTATCCATGAGGAGAGATTTGAGGAGGACATCGTCCATACAATTAGAGCTGGGTAGCTGAAGTGGAGATGTGCTTCCATAGTGCTAAATTGCTATGATGCATATCAATCAGAATTGAAGGGGCCTTAAGACCAGCAATGCTCTATGGGGCAATCAAGAATAAAATTTACAAAGAAAGAGCATAGCCAACATGAGGATGTTGAACTGAATGAGTGGCAAGCCTAAGAAAGACAGAGTTAGAAACCAGTGCATTTGTGGCAACACAAGTGTAGAAAATAATAAAAGAACTTTAAAAACTTATGCACAAAAAAAATTAAGGAAAGCGGTAAATCTCAATAGAATATTGACACTTTAAGGAGAAGAACACATCGTAGTTATTATCACATGCAACACCAATGTATTCTTGCTAGTTATGCATTAAAGGTAGTTTTTATTTGCATGGTTCCGGTGCCATCATGACTTAATAAATTTGCTTAGGCGTGCTCATCACATCTGTGGAAAAACAAATGTAAAAAATAGTTAATATAACACAAGGGTATTTTTGTACTTTTACCTTTATTACAACATTAGCATATATAGGAATTGTGAGGGTCGACTAATGTAAGTTTAAGACACTAATTAAACTTCCTCTTCCCTCTCTCTATGCTTCTCCATCCTCTTCCCATCTCAAAACATAATTTACTTGACATGGTATCAGAGCATATGATCCATTAACTAGGATTTCCTCTTTTCTTCTTGTTCTTTCCTTCTTTGTGGTGAGAAATAATAACCTAAGGTCTGGTCGTGAAACCCTAGGTTTGCCTATCTTTTTTTTTTCCTTCCCTTTTATCTTGGTTCTTACTACCTATACTGTGTATGGATGTGCAAGAGGTCATTCATGTAGATTTGAAAGAATAACCTTCATATCTGTGTGCTGCAGATGAGAAGTTGCAGCATGGTGTATTTTGTCTCCAAGGCAAATTGAAGGTCCCCGTAATTTGTTGTAACACGTTTCCTGGGGTTTGTTGTGACACGTTTCCCAAGGTATGTTGTGATACGTTTCTGAAGGCCACCGTAACATATTTCTCGATGGCTAGAATGACATGTTTCACGAGAGTGGTATGACACGTTTCCCACGATCGCTATGACACATTTTGAGGTTTGTCATGAGTAAATCGTAGGTATCATTTTCTCTTCTGTACTTTCCAAAACAAATCACAAGTGTTCAGATTTCTCTCCCGAACTTTCCAAAGAAAATCGCAAATGTTTAGATTTCTATCCCAGACTCTTCAGAGTATATCGCAAGCTTTCTAGACTGAGTATAGTTGTTTATGACCTACTATTTTGTGATGGAATCTAAACCTAGTCTGTTATCTTCTTCTAAGATACTTACATCTCAAATGACCTCCATTAAACTCAATGAGAGTCATGGTTTCAAGTTTCGGCCGAAACAAAAACGTCTTGATTTCACTATAGGACGAAACTACATACATTTCAATTGGTTTCATCTGAAACCGACCGAAATTGATCGAAACCAAGTTTCACCATAGTAAATGTCAATATGGTTTCACTGGGTTTCGGACCAAAACCATCAAAACATTTCGGTTTCGCCCATGGGCAAAACCGAAACAAAGCCAACGACTTTGAACCATGATGAGAGTAATTACGTACCTTGGTCTAAATCTGAAAAAGTTATCCGCAGCTTGAGGGAAGCTAAGTTATTTGACTATAGACTCAAATTTCGAATAGTGTTGTAGGGGAAGCGATACCATGTGTCGTGGTGCATGATGGCTAGTGTGTCACTTTTATGCACGCACAAAGATCTACCACAGGATATTGTTCATTTCTTATTGAGAGCCTTGTGTCGTGGCAAAGTAAGAAACAAGGTGTAGTGGGTCCGTCTAGCACAGAAGCTAAGTATCAAGCTATGGCTCACACTACTCCTAAGTTGATATAGTTGAGGAATCTTCTCCAAAAGATAGGATATGCAATTGATCTCCCTATTCCCTTGTTTTGTTATAATCAAGCGGCTGCCCATATTGCTTTTAATCTTGTTTTTCATGAGAGGACCAAGCAAATTTAAGTCGATTGCCACTTCATCAGAGAGAAAGTTGAAAATGGTGACATTGTACTGGTATGTGAAGTCTTAAGACTCTTAACATCAGTTAGTTGATGTATTGCCAAGGCATTGAGTCACATGAGGAGTGATTTCTTATATACCAAGGTGGGTATATATGATATATATGATCCAACTTGAGGGGGAGTGTTAATGTAACACAGAGGTATTTTTCTACTTTTACCGTTAGTACAACAATAGTATATATAATAATTGTGAGAATCGACTAATGTAAGCTCAAGACACTAGTTTGGCTTCCAGTCCTCTCTCTCTCTCTCTCTCTCTCTATTCTTCTCTTTCCTCTTCCCATCTCAAAACCCTAATTTACTTAAAATAATGAAAGAATTTGTGTTTGTATACATAAAATTTTAAGAAAACCGGTAATCTCTATAGTCTATAGTCTATAGAATATTGATATTTTATATTATGAGAAAAATATATCGTAGTTACACGGCATTATCACATGCACTGATGCACAACCAATGTATTCGTGCTAGTTGTGCATAAAAGGAAGTTTCTATTTGCATGGTTCTAGTGCTATCACATGATTTAATGAATTCATTTATACGTGATCATCACCGCTGATAAAATAATCTCATATGCTAAAATGTTCCCAACGAGTTGTGGTCCTAGTGGAAGGTTTTCTCTAGACAGTTGATCTCAGCACGGGCTAATTGTATTTTAGAAAATATAAAAGAATAACCCTACAGCACAACAATGACCAGCAGTAAGATGACATTAAATCTTATTACTCTCGAGCAGAAGCACCCAATAATAATATATACCTTTTGCAGCACCAGCTTGAATTCCAGGAGCTCATTGTAAGTTTGTCGCAGTTTCTCACTATTTGCATTCATTTCAATAAGGTCTACTTCATGATCAGCAAGTTGTATCTGAAACCAAAAGGATCTGGAATTAATAAACCACGGCAGATTTCTGAAATGTTGTTACATGAAGAAAAAATAACTTATGCACTTACTGTTTCCTGATAAATGTAAGATTATTAAGTTATGTGCACCAACAGAGAAAAAGAAAGAAATAAAGAAAGTCCACCAAACAAAGAGAGTAACTTATCAATAGAAGAAGAGTAATTATAAAAGATGTACACCTCTAATTCCTCCAACTCAATATCCGGCTGCAAGCCTGGACGAGCAGAAGATAATAGACCGGCCTTGCCGATTTGATCTTTAAAATACCGCAGCTTCCGTGACATCTCCCCACATCGCTTTACCTATGGAATAGCTCCCACACATGAATCGATATAACAATGTCATAGTTGCAGAATATGTAACCTAAGATTAAAAGAAAAAAGCTCAGAAAAAGCTTTTCAATGATTTGAATGCCAATAGACACATGCTAGATATTTAACAACATTTTAAATTTTTAACTCTCATAAAAACATGTGAAGCGAGTGATATGGATGAAATGTATCCCCGTCCATGGTCAAGGGGTGCAGATTAAACAGAAAATAGCAGTTCCTAAATGGCAAGACTCGTGCTTTCTATAAAGATCATGTGACAAAGGTTGTTTATGTGTCCTCGAATACCACTTGGTTGAGTTCCAACACATCCCAAAAGGTTGTTAGCCATTTCAATTACTGTTTCTGATATATTGGGAGTGGAAGTACAAATAGTATGTGTGCATTTTGTTAACTAGTGATGTGAAAAAACAGGAATCCAAGCAAGTGCAACATCCTTGTTATTAACCAATAACCATCAACAAAAACATGTTGAATGATATTAGCTAATTACATTGAAAAACTTAAATCATAAACAAGAAAAACACAATAAAGGTCATTTGATAACTATTCTGATAGTCAATTATTGATTATCGGCCTCATAATCGATTATCAACACCAATAACTGTGTCTGGTGAGAATAGACAACATTTTGTTCATAATGATAAATTATTCTCTTCAAAATCATAATTAAAAAAACTTGCTTTCTCTTCTCTTCCTCTTCTTCGAATGCCAATAGACATATGCTAGATATTAAACAACATTTTTAATCTCGTAAAAACATGTGAGGCCACGATGTGGATGAAATGCATCCCCGTCCATGGTCAAGGGGTGCAAATTGAACAGAAAATAGTAGTGCCTAAATAGGACTCATGCTTTCTATAAAGATCATGTGTCAAAGATTGTTGACGTGTCCTCGAATACCACTATTGAACCATGGACCACTTGGTTGAGTTCCAACACATCTACCAATGTGTCAAAGTTGTTAGCCATTCCAAGTACTATTTCCGATATTTATTGGGAGGGGAGGTATAAAAAGTATGAGTGCATTCTGTTAACTAGTGGTGTGAAAAAAAGGAGTCCAAGCAGGGGCAACATCCTTGTTACTAATCAATAACCACTAACGAATAGCATGTTGAAGGACATTAGCTAATAGCTTGAAAAAGTTAAATCATAATCAAGAAAAACACAATAAGGGCCCGTTTGATAACTATTATAATAATTGATAATCAATTATCAACCTTGTAATCGATTAATAAATGCGTTTGGTGAGAATAGACATAACAATTTGTTCATAATGATAAATTATTTTCTCTTGAAAATAATAATTACAAAAACCTACTTATATAATAATGAATTACTCCCTCTCTCTCTCTCTCTCCCCTTCACGACCACCACCTTTGCCGCTGGTGCTCCCTCTCACAACCACCGCTAGGGCATGAAATAGAGTAGGTTAGACTTGACACAACCCAATCCGAATCTAGATATGGATCATGATATTCATCATCATCATAATAAGCCTTTTCCCAACGGTAAGGGATCGACTACACAAATCTTGTTCCTCTATTCAATCCTGTCTAAAGCCATCTCTTCTGTTAAGGCAAGTTTCTTGAAATCTCCTCTCATAAACTCACTCCACGTCCATTTTGGCCTTCCCCACGTCCTTTTAGGCCCTTCGACTTGCACATTCCTCCTTACTAGTGCTATCATTGTTCGCCATTGTACATGACCAAACAATCTCAATTGACTTTCCTTAATTTTGTCACTTATTGGGGCTACTCCTATATTTTCACGAATGCATTCATTTCTAATTTTGTCTTTCCTTGTCTTACCACACATCCGTCTCAACATCTTCATCTCGGCCATACTCATTTTATGAACATTGTGTTTTTTGATTGCCCAACATTCTGCTCTATAGAACATCGCTGACCTTATTTTCACCTTATAGAATTTTCCTTTTAGTCTGATTGGCACACGCCGATCACATAGCACTCCAAAAGCACATCTCCACTTTAACCACCTTGTTCTAATTCTATGGACAACATCTTCCTCAATCTCTCATTCCTTATGCATAATAGAACCAAGGTAATGAAATTTGTTCCTTACTAAAATTGCATGCCATATACTCTGTCTTGGTTCAACTTATTTTAAAACATTTGGATTCCAAGGTTTTTCTCTAGAGTTCTGATTTTGCATTTAATTTTACCTTATCCCTAATCTTGTCAGCTAATACTATGCCATCTGCAAATAACATACACCAAGAAACCTTGTCTTAGATATGAACAGCTCATCTATAACTAAAGCAAATATGTATGGACTTAGCGCTGATCTATGGTGAAATCCCATTGTAATTGGAAACTCACTTGTCTCACCACTACAGGATACGGATCATGATATTAAAAGTCGAATTTGGATCTGGATCTACCTGACCGAGACAGATCCGAATTCGGATATGAATCATGATATTAAAAGTAGAGTTGTAGAGATGTTTGGTAAAAAAACAAATTAGAAATGCTTCTACGAGAAGAAAAAAAATTGTGTAGAATTAATTCTGGACTAAAAATACATTTCACCATAATTGTTACCAAAAGGGCCCAAATATATCCAGTAATAGGAGTGGCAGAGAGTCAGGTTTGAGTTTAAACTGAATCCTACCCGGGTATAACCAAGAATTAGTAAGCACCTAAGGACATTGAAAGGTACCTACAAATGCAACTACATTATAAGTTTTCATAACTCTGAGTTACCAGGAGTCTGTATTATTACTTTAATGGGATATTTTGATGGCAACAGTAGTTCTAAACGATTCATACCTGATTAACAAATGTTCGCTGAAAAGGGCTTTTATCATCATTTAACTGCCAAAGAAAAAAAAAAGTAAGAAGGTGAGCACATATGATTAAATCAACTACAATTAGGTGTACAAGTCCCTGAACATGCATACACAAACTGAGAAGACTGAATAAAAAAATAGTTTGATATTTTCTAGATGGTAAAAAATAAATAAAGAAACTAGATCCTTGAACTCTGTTCAATAGGTAGATGTACGTATGACACCTGCTATGGTGGTTAGTTAGAGCAATCATTGAAACCCTAGTGGCATCAAAAGAAGTTTTATGCAATAGAAACCCAATCTACCACATAATTCAACGCCTCCTCAAATGTCTAGAAGCTTTTTTAAAATCTATCATATGCCGCTCTTCGGGAAAATGTTGAGTAAAGATAATAACATGCAGATGTGGAGTACTGGAACGGATCTCAAGTCAGACCTTCAACAAGACAAATAACTGCAAAGCCAGGTAAAGTGGGATTAAATATGAGCCATTCTCGGGTCTTTCTTCATGAATTTGACCAGTAACCCATACATGCGTGCCAATCTTTCTCCTTTATCTTGTTTAGGATAATCTCCTCGTCATTCCAGACAGCGAGTTACAACCACCATAATGAAAAGTAAAAACGCCATTAATTTTCCACCATTCTTCTATATTCTCCTCCTGTATGTTCAAGTTCCAACAATCCTGCGGCCGAAATATCAACACAAATACCAGTAATCTGGTAGCACACGCCCTAAAAAACTAACTAATTTTCACTACATTGAACCTACGCACTGATCCAGAACTAGATCTACCAAACAATGATATTGTACTGTGAATTACGTTAAAGAGTACAAAGTTATCGAAGTTAAATAGACCGAATTGCAAACAACTGCGATCTCCAAATATGGTCCAAAAGGGAAAGCATCAACAACAGGTCCAAATAAATCCAGACTTCAACCTCACGGGCATGGATTAAAACATACACCTAGGTTAAATCAGATGAATTAACAGATTAGATAAGAACAACTTCAAATCAAATAGAAATGAAAGCTAAATGGATCTGGTTCAGTTCTTACGTCTTTGAACTGGAGAAGACCGAGTTCGCCGAGGTAAGAGACGGCTCTGTGAGCAGATTCGACGGGGATTATGAGTTGAACGAAGGTCATCTTCTCTGAACGCATGAGATCCATGGTGGCCAAGTTGTCGAAGAACTTCATTTTCCATGAACCAGAGGAGGTTTCCTCTGTGGTGGAGATAGATCTTCAGATCTGAGAAAAATGAGAAAACCAACTCTCTCTCTCTCTCGTTATTTTCTTGACTCCCGGTTTTCAGTTTTGCCTTGCAACTGCCACTAGAATAGGGAAAAGGGAAAATTCCGTAGTTCCTTTCAATGCCCCACGACGGAGAAAATGCGTGAACAAGAATAAAATTAATAAAGGACGATGAGCTATGGTCCTAGTCCTATATACCATACAGTTGGCTAAAAATCGCTATACCCACCCACGTGGGGCCCAAGTCCCACGGAGGGGATACCCTTGTTAAGTCCATTAGATATGTATTGTACATGATGCACACTCCATACCCACCCTCCATGTTGACTTATCGGAGACCGGTTGAAAACCAATAAGGGCGCCAAGTAATGGTCCACTTAGGAGATCTTTTAAGGGGGCGTTTGGCAACACAAAAATAAGTAACTTATTGACTTTTATAAGCCAAAAAGTTAAAAAGTTAGTTTGGATGTGTTTTATATTTTAACTTATAAAAAGTTAAAAACTTACTTAAAATTGAAGCTAAAATTTTTAACTTCTAAGAGAAACAGCTTCTCAAAAATTAGACCCCCTCTCGACATTTTAATTTCTATGACTTTTTTAGAGGTAAAAAATCAACTTGTAACTTTTACTGCAAGTATAAGTGCTTTTACTTCTTGTTCCCAAACGCCCCCAAGTCATGTGCATCTTATGTGATACAGGCTCACCCTTTTAACCATCTTCCAGATCAGATTAACAAGAGATCGTTAGATTTGAACTAGACTTCCGTATGATGGAGGAGTGTGTGTGTGTGTGCTAGATATGATTCAGATAGGGGTATTATGTTCATTTTAAGAGGAAAGCATTAGAATTGTCCCTAGGAAGATGACGCTGTACCAGGTTGACCATCCTCAAGCCATTAATGTTTTTTGAAATTTGTGTTGTACTCATGAGATTTCAAGTGCATAAATTTCAAAGAACATCAATGGCTTGAACATGAGGAGTAAAACTTCCGTTGGATTGCAAATCACACAAACACAGCCAATGACTTCTCGGCACATACACCTAAAAGCAAAAGCACATGGATACATTGCAAAAGCACTTGTGTTCGTGCCGAGAACTCATTGGCTTGTGATTGTGTGATTTACAATTTCGTGTGATAGAAGTTTTACTCGAACATGAGTAAACCGTCCTGAAGCCTATCACAGCCCACGGTATGAGCCACGTGGCACACTCTTAGAGGGTGCTGACTGTATGGATGTTTGATCACTAGGTGGACCTGCAAACCAAAAAATTAGCTAAATAACGCTGAGTAATGCTCAAATTCCCACGGTTAAAATCAACCCATGAAAATAACTTCAATCCAACACTTAGAAATCATTGATCAGGTTCATTTTTTTGGTTTACTCGCTTGAAAATATAGAATGATGTGTGTCAACTTTCAATGTCAAAAAAAAAACTTTTTTCCCATTTATCAGGAAGGGTTGGGCTCGGCGGAAACCCATTTTTGACACCTGTTTTGGCGTACCCACAAGGAAGATGAATAAATGGCTGATTTTTTGGTGGGGATGATCTCCTCACAATATAGATCACCCCAACAAAAAATCAGCCAATTCTGAAATTTCTAATCCCATCAAATGTAGTTTTCAAGTTACACGGTCGGTGCTTCTAAACCAGTCTATGAATATCATAATGATATGAACTTTTGTGAGGATGATCTCTATGAATATCATAATGACTTGAACTTTTGTGAGGATGATCTCACCATAGACAGTTGATGTAGGGAAGAAACGTGAAATATACAAAAGGATTAAATTATGTACAGAAGGAATAAATTGTTAATAAGTTAATGCGAACCTCAGAAAAAAAAATTATATATATTCAAGGCAGAGGCTCGTATTAACTAGTTGGCTGCCCAATTTTCTATCTAAAAATTGTAAATGAGTAACTAACTAGCTAGTGGGCCGCACACATGCCAAGCTCCTAAGGAGTTTTTGGAATAAGAGGCAAATTTGAAAAGTTTTTATCCAAGGGACAGTTTTGGAAGATCAATTTAGAAGGGTGAATCTGTAGACCGGAAAAAATATTTGATGTCTCATGAGGACTTCAAAATTTGAAGTTTGCCCCTCCCAAAAATGCCAGGTGGAGCTCACTTTAGGGCCTACTGACCTTACAAACCAAAAATCAGCTTGATCGATGATTTCTATCAATTATATTTTAACATATCAAATAGGGGCGGGCTCAAGGGACCCCCTTTTTCTTGTGCTCGGCTGTGGATTTCAAAAATCCAACGGTGGTTGTCAGTGCCGAGCTGGCACCACTTTTTCAATTTCGTGAAAGGCTGAGTGCATGAACACCAGGAGTGGTAAAAAAATGGAGTACTTGGAGTCTGAGCCTATTAACAAAAAAAGGGTTGGGGCTCAGGAGACCCCTTTTCTGACCCTCTTGGTGTTCGTGCTCGGCCGTGGATTTCAAGAATCGAACAGTTATCAGTGCTGAGCTAGCATCACTTTTTGGGGCACTAACAACCACCGTTGGATCCGTGAAATCCATGGCCGAGCCCGAACATGGAGAGGGGTCAGAAAAAGGGAGTCCTCTGAGCCTAAAAACGAGACTCAAATCCAACAGTAAAAATCATGCTATATCCAATGACTAAAATAACTGATTAAATTGAAACCTGCCCATGCCACAAGTTATGAAAAAGAGGCAACAACAGCAACGGCTAAAATAGTTGTTGCCTCGTGGAGGATCTCTTGAATCGAACGGTCAAGGCTTGTCCAGTTATCAGTGGGGTAGTAGCACAACTCTATATTAGAAATAAAGAAGTAGAGCAGGCTGACTGGTTTTTTATTTGTTGGTCAGTCAAGTAAAAATTTAGTCAGTGGAGCATTTTCGTGCATATTTTTCTCCAGTCGGCACACTCTTTTGGGCCCAATGACCCAAAAATGATTGGTCCACCACTTGATGGATCTACAGACCAAAAAGTAGCCTTTGTGATCTCTAGCCATTCGATCAGTCCGAGTACTAAAAAAACCAAATACAACGGAGAGAAATCACCCATTAAAAAAAGTTTCAATCCAAATACTAGAAATCACCAGGACGATAGTTGGTGCGTAGGTCCTCCTTTAAGGAGTGGACCTTTCATCCATGGGTCATTTGCCCTCAAAGAGTGTTATGGCAGGTGGTGCATTTTTATGTGCTCCACAGAGAAAATTTATACCGAGTCAACGACCTGCGGAGATGTCAAAAAAAAAAAAAAGGAGGATTTATGAGCCATAAATGATACATAGCTAAATTTGCTGTGTTTTTTCTTTTCTTTTTTGTTTTTTAAGATAGAGCTTGTTATGGCCAAGGTTTAAAGGGGACTGTTATAACGCTACAACGGACTGGGGGCGTTACCGTTTTTCCATTATAACGAAAAAAATGTTCAGGTGCAAAAAATGAAAAATAACGGGAAAAAAATGGAAAATAACGGGAACAACAGGGAAAATGGCACAATTTCAAAATTTTCGAAAATAGAAAATAATGGGAAAAAAATGGAAATAACGGCATTTTCACAAAAAATTTCAGAAAATAACGGTCGTTATTTTCGTTATAATGGAAAAATAACGGCTGTTATTTTTTGTGTGTTTTAACGGTTGATAACGTAACGGGGTAGGTCCAAATCCGTAATAACGGCCATTATTTTCGTTATTAGGGCCATTTTTTAAACCTTGGTTATGGCCTCAGACAAGAAGACCAGTCCGCTAGGAAGAAAAAAAAAAAAAGTCATCAACTACACCATGACATCTACCCCACGGCTCCAAACTATGACTTCTCACGAGACATCCTATCGGCTAGGGGTTAGGTATGGACTACATTGGGGAGTGATGTCTACTAGTTGGTGAACTGACTCCTTCACATGAATTGGTCTCGACAGCCAATTGGTTCACCCCTCCGCCAAATCAACGTTTGAGTCGGGTCAGGTCGGACAGATCAGTGAAGAGATCACAGTTCTCAGTAGGGCAAGTCTAGTCCGAGAGTTGTGGCTCCGATACATGAAAATTTATAATTGCTTGTTTTTTAATTTGTATATAAATTGCTTCTTTTAAGTTGTAATAGGATTAGAATAGAGACTTTGAAATCAAATATGATTATTTTCGAGGTAATCCTGCATCGAAAGGTTATTAGATCTAATTCTTGCCCTAATAGACAAGTGAAACTCGTCCAATGGTGATTATTCCCAAAATATCAAAGTTAGGTGCTCTCAACTATCTTTAAAGTTGGGATATTTTTTGCAACACCCACCTCAAAATCGAAAGTGTATAATAATACCCCTCTATACTTTCAAATTTTAAGAATACCCCCCTTGACCTAGTTAATCAATGGCTGACTCAAGTCAAGATGGACTTGAATCACGCGTCGTTAATGATGTATTTGCAGTATTTTGGTCCTTTCATTGGTGCATTAACATGCACATGGATGGCATGATTTCTTACTAAGTTGGTAAAGTTTGTGGGTGATAATACCATAGACCTGGGTTCAAAACCCACCTTCACCGAGTTACTGGTCTCTTTAAAAACAGGTTTAACTACCTAAAAAAAACAGTTAAATGACAGTTAAACTAGGTCAACTGTCAACGGGGTATTCCTAAAGTTTAAAAACATAAAAGGTATTACTTATTACTTTCAGATTTGAGGAGGTGTTATAGAAATACCCAAGTTAACAATAACAGAGAAAGGGCAAAACACCACTGGCCATCTTTAAAGAGTGAAAAGTTGTCTACATTTTGGCATTTTTTTAATGGTCGGAATATGGGGACTCATCTTTTTGCACTCGTCTTCTTGGACTTGGATTCTGAGAATCCAATGTAAATGTCAGCTCAACGCTATCAATCACAGTTGACTATAGTTATGGGGTCAAGGGAGCTTCTTTCTTATTTTTACCCACTAAGCAAGGTGCTTAATAGGTGTTTTTTTTTTATACCATGCGTTTCCGGGTCTCTTAGAGCATCCAACTATTCCCATGGGACACGTATGTCTAAGAGCACCTGATTATTTTTGGGTCATGATGTAACAAGATTTTTGTTACTCGCCGTTGCCATCTGGGTCCACTGATCACATGGATGTTTAGCCCACTCCTTGAAAGACATTCATACAAAAAATCAGCTTGTTTGATAATTTATAACCGTTGGATTTAGTACCAAAAAATGGTTGAATCCAACTATAGAATCACGCCTTAAAAATTACTAATTAGGGTGATTTTTGGTGTGTATATCCACCAAGGGATGGACTAAACATCCATGCCGTCAGTGGGCCCAGAGGGCAGCGGGGAATGACAAAAATCCCCACTTCTACCTTGTTACATCTTTTTCCTATTATTTTGACCAAATCAAGTCCCTCACCTTGCTGCCATGCTATGGATAGAGTACTTTCCGTGGTTGGACAATTCCTATATTGAATTCAGTTCTATCTCAATTTTATTCATTTTTGGCCTTTTTCTTTTCAGGTGGTTCTGACCTAGCGGCCAGACTTATCATAGTCAAGGTGGGGTATGTCGCCGGACACACAAGGGACAGCAACCCCATGGATGTCCACCTCTTCGTTTTCAGTGCAGAATTTTGTATAAAAAATTTGACACAGAAATCCATCATGAATGTTTGGCCCACACATTGGTGGGCCTACCTATCTTGATTGGTAATTTCTAGCCTTTGGATTCGAAGGACTTTTGCATTGATGGGTTTGAAGTCCATGGTGAACAAAGTGCACGACTAGAAATCCCCAACCAAGCTGATTTTTGATGTAGTTAACCAAGAGATGACCAAACATGCATGGGTCAGTTGGCCGAAGGAGTATCACATGGCATTTCGAGGGATTTGTGTAGCAAACTTTTTGTACAGAATTCTGTATCGTAAGTCTTTTCAAAACTGCAGCATCCCATGAGGGGATGCCGTCAGGGCCGGCTCTACCTTAAGGCCATTAAGGTGGTTGCCTAAGGTCCCTTAGTGAGAGAAGGCCCCCAGCCCAGGTCCCACTAACCACATAGATTTTTAGCCCACCCATTACTCAATGTACAAACCAAAAATCAACTTGATTGACTATCTCTAGCCATAGATTTTAGTACTTTTTAGAACATGATTCTAGCCATTGGATTCAAGCAAGTTTTTTTTGGATATTTAATCAATGGCTAGAAATCATAAATCAAGCTGATTTTTAGTGTGCTTATCCACTAATAGGTGGGTTTAACATCCACGCAGTCATTGGGCCCAAAAAATGATCTATGTAGGCCACACGAATCTTTGCATCGGCTACAATGGGAGTCATCTGCATCTAAATTTTTCCCTGTAGTTTTTGATTATCAAGAATTTTCAATTATATAGTTTAATTGATACCATATATATTAATACATTAAATATAAAAAGGCCTTATAGAAAGTTTTAGCCTTAGGCCTCAATTTCTATCGAGGCAGCCCTGGATGCCGTAAAGTCTCAAGCCACCCCTCTGCCTTCGAGGCTCAATTAAGCAAGGAAATGCTAAAGTAGATCCGATGCCCACAATCAATGGTTGTAAATCATAGATCAAATTTGTTGGATATTAATTCATCAACTTGCATGTCATTTCAATTTTTTTGATCTATTGGTCTGTCTCATGGTGTACAATGTAACAAAGTTGACCTCAAGGTTTGAGAAACGGCCGTTATAACGGTAATGCCCAACTCCGTTACATTATTTGAAATATAATGCCCAAATCTGGAAAAAAAGGACAGCATTATAACAGATATAAGATATAAGGGTGTTATTTCGAGAAATAAAACTTTTATTTGTTAACCAAGACTCTTTTGAAAAAATAATTAATATTCTAATTTTTTTTACTCAAACGTGATTGACGTGATCCCGTATAACGGTGTTATAATGCATGTGCAGTTGCTTACCAAAGTTTTTGGGCTGCACATGCTTGTATCCATTTTCTTAAAGAGTTTGCAAGGGCTTGGCAACCACTTGCACGCCCCAACCAATCACTTGTAATCCCAAAACTATGGCAAGTGAGTGCATTGCATTGAACCAAGTAGGGCTTATTTTACAGTTATTGGAGTTTTAGCTATGGATCGGAAGGTTAACATTCTACCGTATAGTATAATTTTGGGCTACCGTAATCTTTGAAGAGGTAGACCAGTCTGAAGACATGAGAAATTTTTTGAAGCAGTGGAAATTTAGAAGCAGCGATCATGCACCAATCATATTGCACCAGATACACCTAAGTGTAGGGGCAAGGATGTTGGTGCCCGCAGGTTAACCCTGGTGTACCTGGTGCAATATGATTGGGCACATGATCGCTGCTTCTAAATTTCAGCCGCTTCAAAAATTTTCTCGGAAGACATCCATTAAATTTATCCGATCAAGCTGATTATTGTTCTAGGACACTAATAAATGAACTTCACTAGTTGGACCATTTGATTCAGTTGCATTTGGGCAACCCTGAAGACGTCCAAATGCGTTTGGGTAAGCCAAAAAACTGCAATAAACTAGCTTTTAGTGATTTTTAAGTAATTAACGAAAAAATTATGTGTTTGGTAAAACTGAAAAATTATTTTTTAAGTCCAATAAACTCCTAAATCACTATAGGCAGGGGTCATTTTTGAACGGCTCCTGTTAATTGCTTTTGCAAAAAACCGTTCTTAAAAAAATTTCTTTACAAGTTTATCTAATATTAAAATTATCCTTCTGCAATACCAAAATTTATTATTTTAATTTTCTTTCTTTTTGCTTTTACCACTAAATAAAAGTACTTTTTTAAAACACCATAGAGTGCTTCTTTTAGAAAAGAAGCACTTTTATTGCACAGCCACAGTTATCAAACATGGCTAAAACAACTCAAGCACTTGGAGATATAAATGCCATTGGGTAAGCACTACAGATAAGCTTTAAGATTATCCAAAGGGTCGTGATGTAACAAGGTATACCTGAGATCTTTTCATTCGCGAAAGCGGCATTTTTGGTAGTCACTACTGCCATCTGGGCCGACTGACCGCATGGATGTTTAGCCCACCCTTTAATAGATATTCATACAAAAAATCAGCTTGTTTAATGATTTTTAGCCGTTGGTTTTAGTACTCAAAAGATGGTTGTATTCAACGGCTATAAGAACGCCTTAAATGGTGCTAAAAAGTGTTAAAATCTAATGGTTATAGATTACCAATCAAGGTGATTTTTGGTATGAATATCCACCAAGGGGTGAGATAAACATCCAAGCGGTCAGTGGACCCAGATGGCAGCGGTGACTACCAAAAATGCTGCTTCCGCAAATGAACAGTTTCAGGCATACCTTGTTACATCTTTTTCCTCGTCCAAATGCGAAGTATTTTGTAATAGTGCGATCCGGTGTTTCTCTGCAATGAGTAGAACTTTGACGCACGTTGATGATAGACCACATTAGAAGCCACATGGCAAACTCATTGAGGACGATGATCGTATGGATGTTTTACTTTACCCTCCATAGGTGGACCTCCATGCCAAAAACAACCTCAAATAATGGTCAATAACCATCAAATTCCACGGTTAGAAATCAACCCATGAAAACGGCTCAAATCCAACGCTTAGAAATCACTTATCAGGCTAATTTTTAGTCCGTAAGTCCACTCAAGTTTCGGCCAAAAATCCGTAGGGGTCAAGAAATCTCTAGGAATATGCCACGGTTCATATTGTTGTCAATCAGTGAAGTTCTGCTCCTCCGCGATGTCTTTTGGCTGCACAAGCACAAAAGGACAAAAGACTGCTAATTTTTGGGATTTACATTTCAAATTATGGTTGAGTGCGCCTGTTGGTCTAGCTGAGACGAACAAAATTGGTCCGGCAGCGCTTTAAGGGACTGCCACCTATACATTAGAAAATGAGTATGGTTGTACGCGTGGAAAAGGCAGATTTTGTACATACGGCGAGCAATTAAAGTGCGGCTAGAAAAACTCCTGACCAGCTCGGCCGGACCAAAGATTAATTCTCAAAAGTTAACCTCTCTTCTTCAACGCCACCTTTCATCTCTCACAGCAGCTCGACTACTCGTCCATCTCGACCAGGTACGCTCTCTCTCTTTTTCTCTCTTGAATCTGCAACCTAGGGTTTCTATGTCATAGACGTGTTGTTAGTATTAGTGCTTCTGATCGTAAAAGAAAGAACATTTTTTGCTTTATTACTAGGTTTCTCCATGTCTGCAAATCCATCTTCGAACGATACCCCCTCCGACGACCTCGACTTGAATTCCGATGCCCTTCCTCTAGAGGACCAGAACGAGATTCCTAAGGTTAGGGTTACAGAATCTTCAGTAACGGTCGGTGTTTCTGGAGCGGAAACCCTAATTGAGGGAGGAACAGACGAGGTTAGGGTTTCTAGCAGAGGAGAGAATCTTGTAGAACCGTTGGTTCAAGGTTCCGATGTTCGTGTCGAAGGGAACTTGACCGAAGAAGCAGCGCCTGTCGATGGGTCGATGTCGCAGAAAGTTAGTGCTTCGGAAGATGAAGAGCTGGAAACTGGAAGCAAAGTTGTAACGGTGGAGTGTTCGACGGTGGTAACCGAGTCGTCGTTTGAGCAAATACAAGTTGTTGTTGGAGAGGAAGTTGCAGTGGTGGACAACGAGGATTCGAAGAAAGATGAAGTTTCAGGAAGTGAATCAAGTGATGCTTTGGATGGGAATCTCCCTTGTCTGGATAAAAATCAAAGTTTGGAAGCTGAGTTGGTCGGTGGAAGCACAGAATCTCATTCAAATGGGGATCTTAATCGCAAAGAGAATACTTCCACGCAAGATGAAAAACAAGAGACGGTTGCTCAAGTAGCTGAAACAGTTTCTAACCAGGTAGATGGAGACAAGAGAATGGATTCACATTGTGTCAAGGAGAATCCGAATGAGGGGGCTTTTGTTACAGTAGATTCAAACTCAGTTGACGAGGTTACTGATCTTTCTCGGGCTACAGATTCATGTGTTTCTCTAGATAGCAAGGGTGAGCATGATTCAGCTCAAGTTAACGAGTCTGTTGGGCATTTGGTGGATGGAAATCCCTCTTGTTTGGAGAATGATCAAAGTTTGGAAGCTGAGGCGGTGGGTGTTTGCACAGAATCTCTTTCAAGTGGGGATCTTAATCGCAGAGACAATACTTCTGCGCAAGATGAAAAACGAGAGACAGTTGCTCAAGTAGCTGAAATGGCTTCAACTCAGGTAGATAGGGACGAGAGCATGGATTCACATCATGTCGAAGAGAATCTGAATGAGGGGGCATGTGTGACAGTAGACTCAAACTCTTTTGCCAAGGTTAATGATAAATCTCAAGCTACAGATGCTTGTGCTTCTCTACATAGCGAGGGTGAGTCTGATTCTGCTCAAGTTACAGATGAAAAACAAGAGACCATTGCTCAAGTAGCTGAAATGGCTTCAACTCAGGTAGATAGGGATGAGAGAATGGATTCACATCATGTCGAAGAGAATCTGAATGAGGGGGCATGTGTGACACTAGACTCAAACTCTTTTGCCAAGGTTACTGATAAATCTCAAGCTACAGATGCTTGTGCTTCTCTACATAGTGAGGGTGAGTCTGATTCTGCTCAAGTTACTGAATCTGCTGGGCCTTTGGCAGAGGGGAATCCCTCTTGTCTGGAAAATAATCAAAGCTTGGAAGCTGAGGTGGTGGGTGGAAGCACAGAATCTATTCGAAATGACGATCTTAGTTGCAAAGAGAGTATTTCCGTGGCAGATAAAAAACAAGGGTCAATTGGTGATGAGACAACTGTTTCTCATCTGGTCGAGGAGAATCTGAAGGGGGGGTCTTGTGTTGCAGTAGATTCAAACTCAGTTGCTGAGGTTGCCAATCCACCTCAAGCTACAAGTGCATGTGTTTCTCTGCATAATGAGGGTGAGCCTGATTCTGCTCAAATTACTGAATCTGTTGGGCCTTTGGCAGATGGGAATCCCTCTTGTCTGGAGAATAATTTAAGCTTGGAAGCTGAGGTGGCGGGTGGAATCACAGAATCTCTTCCAAACGAGGATCTTAGTTGCAAAGAGAACACTTCCATGCAAGATGAAAAACAGGAGACGGTTGCTTCTAATCAGGTAGGTGGGAATGAGAGAATGGATTCACATCCTGTCGAGGAGAACCTGAATGAGGAGGCTTGTGTTACAATTGATTCAAACCCAGTTGCTGAGGTTTCCGATATGTCTCAGGCTGCAGGTGCATGTGCTTCTGTACATAGCAAGGGTGAGCTTGATTCCACTCAAGTTACTGAATCTGTTGGGCCTTTGGTTATTGAGCATCCCTCTTGTCTGGAGAATAATCAAAGCTTGGAAGCTGAGGCTGTGTGTGGAAGCACAGAATCTCTTCCAACTGTGGAACTTAGTTGCAAAGATAATACTTCTGTGCAAGATGAAAAGCAAGAGATGGTTGCTCAAGTAGCTGAAACAGTTTTGAATCACATAGATGGGAATGAAAGAATGGAGTCACATTCTTTTGAGGAGAATCCTAATGAGGGGGCTTGTGTTACATTAGATTCAGACTCAGTTGCTGAAGTTGGTGATAGATCTCAACCCACAAGTGCATTTGCTCGTCTACATAGTAAAGGCGAGTCTGATTCCGTTCAGGTTACTGAACCTGTTGGAATTTGGGTGGATGGGAATCCCTCTTGTCTGGAGGAAAATCAAAGCTTGGAAGCTGAAGCAGTGGGTGGAAGCATAGAATCTCTTTCAAATGGGGATCTTAGTCGCGCAAAGAATACTTCCGTGCAAGATGAAAAACAAGAGACAGTTGCCCAAGTAGCTGAAATGGTTTCTAATCAGGTTGATGAGGATGAGAGAATGGATTCGCATCCTGTTGAGGAGAATCCGGATGAGGGGGCATGTGTTGCAGTAGATTCAAACACAGATGCCAAGGTTACCGATCGATCTCAAGGTACAGGAGCATGTGGTTCTGTAGATAGCAAGGGTGAGCCTGATTCCGCTCAAGTTGCTGAATCTGCTGTGCCTTTGGCAGATGGGAATCAGTATTCAGAGGTTCATGTCACTGAAGGTCATGTTTCTCCACCTCAAGAAGACCAAAACATGGACACTCATGTTTCTGATATTGGTACTTCTCCCGCAGAGGTGAATCAGACCATGGAAGTAGTTGAATCAGCGGCAGCAGGTGGGTCCTGTGATGTAGATAGAAATCAAATTATGGGATCTCATGTTTCTGAAATGGGGATTTCTCAGCTTAGTGGCAATGAGTGTACTATGGGTAATCTAGTTGTAGATTTGGACACCTTTCCTGGCACAGATTGGAAGCAGAACACTGGAGACGAGGTTGTGAAGGAAGACATTTTTCCATCAGATGAGTCTCATGGGGAAGGAGCTGAGGTTAAAGCGATTGGAAGTGGTGATGCGGGGTTTTCGGTGCCGGATTGCTTAGATGAGAATGCAGCAGATGATGCTACAGTGGTTGGTCATGATGGAACCGAAAAGTTAGAAATTGCTGAACAGGATACGGGATTTGAACAGCTGAAAAGCACGGAGAAGCTAATTGTAAAACATGATGCCTCAAATACTGGAACTGCCCCTGCAAGGGAGTACACAGCCAGTTACTGCCTGGCACCAGAAAAAGAAGATGAGTTTTCCATTTCTGATTTAGTCTGGGGTAAAGTGAGGAGCCATCCATGGTGGCCTGGACAGATATTTGATTCTTCGGATTCATCGGAACAGGCAATGAAGTATCATAAAAAGGACAGCCTTTTGGTAGCATATTTTGGGGATCAAACATTTGCTTGGAATGAAGCATCATCGCTGAAGCCCTTTCGGACACATTTCTCGCAGATGGAGAAGCAAACCAATTCGGAAGCATTCCGTAGTGCTGTTGACTGTACCTTGGATGAGGTTTCTAGACGGGTAGAGTTGGGGATGTCCTGCTCCTGCACACCAGAAGAAGCCTATGCTAAGATCAAATCCCAGATTATTGAAAATGTGGGGATCCGGGAAGAGGCAAGGAGAAGAGATTGTGTGAACAAATCTCCGAGTGTGGCTTCTTTTGAACCTGATAAACTTATTGAGTATATAAAAGCGTTGGCACTATACCCATATGGTGGAGGTGATAGACTGGAACTTGTCATAGCTCAGGCTCAATTAGTGGCCTTCTATCGTTTGAAGGGTTATTCTCGACTGCCTGAATTCCATGTGTATGGAGGGTTATTAGAGAATGATGCAGACAGTTCACTCCCAGGAAAAAGAAAGCATTCCAAAGAAGCGGTTGAGCATGCAACTCCAGTTTCTAAGGATGAAGAGGAGGCATCCTCTGGAAAAGGAAAGCTGAAAAGCCGAGACAGCTCTTCTCGTAAACGTAAACACATTTCAGAGGATGGCTTGCATCCTAGCAGAAAAGAAAGAAGCTTGTCGGAGTTGATGGCTGGGAAGAAGACTTCCTCACAAATTGACAATGGTGGCAAAAATGGCGCTGATGGAAAGGCTTCTAGTAAGTCGGCTTTGCCTTGTTCTGGTGAGAAACGTAAGTCCGTTCATTCCTTTTCCGATGACTCGATTGTGCAAAATGGGAAACAAAGGCTTTTCCCATCAAGAGATGCTGATACTGAGTCGCCAACTCCGCGATCTTTTAAGGTTGGGGAATGCATCCTCAGAATTGCGAGCCAACTGACTGGGTCCCCTCCAATCCTCAAGTCTAGTGGTGATAGGTTTCAGAAAAATGCAATTGAGGTAGATCGAAGCAGCGAGAAACCTGAAAGGGTTGGTGTTTCTACCCAAACTCCTGAGGAGTCACACAGAAGACGGGCTATAACTCCAAAGGAATATTCTTCTCCAGATGAGATGCTATCACAGCTTTGCTTGGCTGCGCGTGATCCCATGAAAGGCTACAGTTTTCTGAGTATCATAGTAGGTTTCTTCACTGATTTTAGGAATTCAATCAGCCTGGACTGTTCCAGTTTGGGGAAGCACAAGAAGTCCGAGAAAGTGGGTGGTGGCAAACCTGGTATTCAAAACAGAAAGTCATCCAACTATAAGACCAGCTCTGCAGAAACATTTGACTTTGAGGATATGAATGACTCTTATTGGACTGACAGGGTTATCCAAAGCAGCCCTGAGGAACAGCCATCACGCAAGAATCGGAAGAGAAAAGGAGAATCTCAGCTTGAGACCCTAGTGGAGAAGGATAGTCTCACTGTCAAACCAGAAAATTCTCTTCAGTTGAATCATACTTCTGACTCTAAGAACAATATCCCCACTTTTGAGTCAGAATATTCCCCTCAATTGAATGCTACTTTGGAACAGCAAAGTTTTGATGGCGATTATCTGATAATGGAGAAAGAAGTGGTCAATTTGAATGAGAAGAATTATGCAGAGGATTTCTCCCCGACGGCACTAATACTGAGCTTTACAGAGGCAGATTCTGTTCCTACTGAAATAAATCTGAATAAGATATTTAGCCGCTTTGGACCTTTGAAGGAATCAGAAACAGAAGTACTAAGCAAGACCAGTCGTGCCAGAGTGGTTTTCAAGAAACGAAATGATGCAGAAGTAGCTTTCAGTAGTGCCGGGAAATTCAGCATTTTTGGACCAGCGCTCGTCAGGTACCAGCTAAAGTATTTGTCATCATCACCATCTAAAGCTTCTACACGTGCCACAACACAACGCAGAAAATATGCAACCTCTGTGGAGGGCAACACAACTTGATGTCTCCTTTGCTGGGAAAGGATGTGGTTTGAAAGTTTCAGGTATTCTTACTTCATACCTGTATCTCCTTTCAGCGACGATGAACTTTTCCTTCAATGAAATCTGTGGTTACCATTGGGTAAACCATAAGGTTGGTTCACCAACAGCATATAAATGGTACCACATGGATCACATGCAAGGAAGTGGATCCACCATTTTATGTGTCCCACCGGGGAGGTCCTCTGGGCAAAAAGTCAACTTGATGACATAATCCTAACCATATAATCTATTATTCTGTTGGACAGTAAGAAAAATGTTGATGGGTCAGTTGGTTCAGAGCGTCTGGAAGGGTAATTTTTGGCATTCTCTTACCAATGATTTTTTTGGGACATTCTCTTAGGTGGGGACCTATTGGACGGTTGTCTAACTCCAACCTTCCTGCAAACTTTGCTTGAGAGCCATGTTTTGTAGAACATAAGGATGGTCCACTGATGGTATGTACGATACATGGCTCACATGCAAAGGGGTGCGATTCACTATTTGAGGGGATGCACCATAGACCAAAATTGCTTCAGAAGAAAAAGTGATGAATTGGGTGGCTAGAAGCATTCAGTTGTATTGAGTTTTGCCTGGGAATTCTCCTAGGCGGCACCCGTCAATGTTGGGTCTCACCCCTCCATGTGAGCCATGTTTACTGCCACACCGTTGGTTGACCATCCATGTAGTCTAGTTGACATGGCCGAAGATTTCCTCTTTCACTTCATTGTTTTTCTTCTGATGGTTTTGTTTATCCAATTGTCCAATTGTAGGGTTTCATTCTAGCTCAGATGGATGCTGATTAATAGTGTCACATGCAAAATGCGAATCTATCAGCGAAGACTTGCTTAGTGAATGGGATGCGTAATTAGACTGGTAGGATCATCTAGTTATCTAAACTCTCTCTCCCCCCCGTTTTGTTTTGTTTTGTATTTCAACCAGGATAGTTGAGGTAAGCATGTTCTTTGTTTTGAAGTCTCATATGCTTATATCTGCTGATCGTTTCTGCATATGCATTGTCCTTGATGAATTAGAAAATTAAATTCAGAAATGTTCGTTGTAATCTTAAAGTTCTTAACATGCCTTCAAATTTGCACTTGTTCAATAAATGATATCAATCACTGTTTTGGATGACTAATATTTGTGATGGTGTATTAATTCTTCTTTCCTTTCGGTTGCTCTTCCAAGCCTGAATTATAACAGAAAAATTTGAAATTTCTCGAAAGCACGAGTCTTTATTCATTTATTGTTGGTGCTTTTTGATCTCAGCCTTGCTATGTGATGTTCCTTTACTTCTCTCTGACAAGTCAATAATTTAAATATGTAATTTGTAGTGTCGAAACCTATGTAACAATGACATGGACACGTGTGTTGGCGTCCAACACAAATACAAGTTGTCTGACATGGCGCCTTTAAGAAGCCTGGCACGTCCGTACACATGTATTATAATGTAATATTATAGTTATATTCAAATCAAAAGTTCTCTTTAATAAAAATATAGAAAGAAATACATAAAACTGAAAAGAAAACATTTCTATACAACATACAGCTATCCAATAACATAATAAATATAAGTAGATTTATAAGAGGGAAGACTATCAAGCAAGTTTAGCTGTTTTTGACGACTTTATAAGTACTGTATGGAGGATGGAACACACCAACCCTCTTTTAGTAATAATGTATTTAATAAAAAATCATTAAAGTAAAGGGTGACACTGCCATATGTTTCAGCATGTGTTGACACAGTGTCCAACACTGCAAAAACCCTTAAAAGTGTTGTGTCCTTGTTACATAAACTAGAAACTATTCTATCTAGCCTTTGGTCACAATTAAGATTCAGGAATTTCAATGTTTTAAAAAGATTGAAGTATATATGAGGATTTTTGCCTTCGTGACGCGGTGCGTAAGCCTTGAATTTATTTAAGAAAAAGCTTTAAAAATTCATATAAGTTAATGAATCAACTACAAAAATAGAAAGAAATAAGAAAAAAGTTAGGAGCTCTTCTTTTTGACGATTTACTTTAAATATTACCTGAAGGCAGAAACTTTTAAAACATTGGCTATTATGTGATGTCAATAAAGCTGAAATTCTCCTTCTATCATTTGAAGGCCTTTATTATTTTTTCCCATATAATATTTTTTTTTTATTAACTTCAACTCTTCATGTGGTATTGTCCCTCGATTGGTCAACCCAACAAGTAAACAAGTTATATTTTCTAGCAAACATTATGACGTTGATGATCATTTTGGGTTGATGGCTTATTTGAGAGTCCATTGATTTCAATCTCAAAAATCTTTATCCTCTCACATAAAGCTCAAGTTTTTAAGAGTTCGACAATCTAGCAGTTTTGGTTTCTCTACTATAAAAATGTATTCACTTGGACAACCCAACAAGTAAACAAGTTATATTTTCTAGCAAACATAATGACGTTGATGATCATTTTGGGTTGGTGACTTATTTGGGAGTCCATTGATTTCAATCTCAAGAATCTTTATCCTTCTCATATAAAGCGCAAGTTTTTAAGAGTTCGACAGTCTAGCATTTTTGGTTTCTCTACTATAAAAATGTATTCACTTGGAAGCACTACCAACTAAAGCTGTCCATACCATTTATGCCATATTTTCTAGTATAAATAAGAGTTAGAAGAAGATTTAAATCATCTTCATTAGGATTCTCTTCAGTGTAGAAGATAAATGGTGGGTTTAGTGGGGAAAGAAATGATGATGATGATGATGATATCCTTGTATGTGCCTCCATAGTCGAGGCTTAAGCTTTGACTAGGTAAGGCATTAGTTTTTTATAAATCAATTGAGGCTTAACCCTCGAAGCCAGTACCCTATGCCTGGCCTCGAGGCGTAAACCTCATGTACCTAAAGGCGGGATTTTTAAAACACTGACAAATTTCCAGTTCAATGGGAGTGTCTAGAATATTTATGATTCCATCATAACTGATTCATGAATGATGATTGTCTGTGATGATAGATCCATAATTGGTCTGCACATATATAATATAACCTACTTATACCATAATAATCATTATAATATTCCTAGTAGTGTAAATAATAATTTGCAGGATACTTGGCTGCTAGTACAACAATATAACATCTTGTCGATTGGTCCAATTTATGCCAAGCTACGAACAAGTTCAAAATGCTACAGGTTCATTGAGGGAAGCAAATAACCGGATTATTTATGTATGGCTTTGCTATAGCATGTTTAATGATCAATAATCATTATGCCCTTAATGCAAAACAAAATAGAGTAATATAACATTATCTGACAAAATATTAAAATATTCTGCTTTGTGTTGTTTTGGTTTCTTTATCTTTTGATTTCTTTAGCTGTGGATTGTTGCTATAGAGAAGTGAACGTGCACTTCTATATGTTTCATTCAAGCATGATATAGATGATTTTGTCATGGAAAACTTATTCTTGTTATTGCAGCACCACTTAATTTCATGGGGTCTTTATGGGCCTCATAGGATTTGTTTGAGCACTTATCACAAAAAAAAGGTTTTGTTTGAGCTTGAAATTTCAGTCCCATTAGCTGTTAACACCTTGTATTATGCCTATGCACTTGAGCTAGTTATGGTTGTCTTTTTCGCTACTGTTTAATACTATATTCCTACTATGGTGTTCACAGAAGCAGTTTTAGTGATAATTGGTTCTCTGATACAGTCAACATTAGCATAAAACATCTATTTCCTGAACTATTGTAGAGGATCCTACCATTGGTTAGAATCATAACACATCTAAGGACCCTCCTGACTTTGAAATGGCTCGTGATGCTGCAAAAACTTGACTTGTTCATTTGTATAGAATGCCATTATTCACTTATTCTTGATCTATTCTGAGGAAGCTCTGTTTGATCCCTCAGCTTTAATGCGAACAGGGGGTGAGGAGTTGGTGTGGTCTGGCATTACTAGATTTCCCACATCTCTCTTGACATAAGGAGATTCCCTTCAACTTAACATCACCAGCATCTTATAAGTTTATTCAGACTTTTTAGTAGTGAGGATAGGCTCACTGATGGTCCACTATGGGCTATATCAGCAAGATTGAGTCTCCAGGTGATGGAAAGATAGAGATGTCAACCCCATCTTAGATTTATCAAATGGAGGGTGATGCAACTCCTATCATCCTTACATGCAGTGGGGCTCAGGGGGATTCCGCTGCCCAAATTTCAAATGGTCCTAATGAGTTTAGAGAGGAGATCAATTTACTCATGATAGAATTCTTACAGGTTTGAATTTATAAAGAATCGATGAGCTTTTCAATTAAAAAAAGATCCTTGCATGATACAATGAACAAAAGATAAACCAAAGTGGTGGATTCTGTTCTTTCCCACTGTCACCTCTCGTGTATGCCCATGCATTTAATCGGTTAGATACACACACTGACCATACTCCTGTTTTGCACCTTATCCATCAAGATTTCCATTCTTTTGTGTGCTAACCATGGTGAAATTCCTTAGAAAAGTTTTCTGGGGTAAAGATTATTGGTTTAGGTTTCCTCTTTTTGCTGCTACATAAACAACTCAAAGAAAAGAGCAACAATTCACCAATAGCAGTCCATGTATGGACATTTCTTGCTAATCTCGTCTTTTAATTTGCCCTTTCTTGCTCCCTTGGTGATGGAAGGAGATGATAAAAAGCTGCCCATGTCAAGGGACTAGTAAATGTTCTGTTTTGAAAAATGTATTTGCTTCAGGCCCAAGTCCACTAGGGTTGTCAACGGGTTGGTTACAGTTCGGTTCTTAAGGTACCTAGAATCAGAACCAATATTGTCGGTTCCAGTTCTCAAAATGATGGATCTGGAACCGAAACTGATTGTTTGGTTGCAGTCGGTTTTTGGCTCTGGTTTACCAATCTTAATAACAATTTTAACACTGTTTATATGTCTATCTCGGTTCTGGTTTGGTTCCAATATCAAGATGCCCAGCACCAGACCTGTTATTATCGTTCTGGTTCTGGTTCCCAAAAATGTGGAACCAGAACTGGGATTTTCGTTTCCAGTTCCGCCAAGGAAAAAGGACGTGTGTGTATTGGTGACAATCCAAGTGTCCGTTTCACGAAAAAGGCATTTTAAAGGTCTTTTCCAAATAGCAATCCAAAACTGGCCTAAGGTTATTTTCTATTTTTCTTCGGTAAGTTTCTTGCGTTGGACGTTCGTGAGGCTTGGTCGTGCATACGACAGATCAAATGATCATGCATGTTGCATGAGCCTCGGTGAGAAAAATCGTTTGCTGCTTATCCAAAAAAATGAAGGCAAGAAAAATCATTTGTGCGCTGACATATGGAACGTATTGTACAATGTACACGCGTTTTGCCCCATCAGGAGTGGTCTACCATCCTTTTGGCCCACCACCTAAGCCAATTGGGACCACCTGATCTGTTGTAACTGCCTGATCAATCCAAGTAGCTTGATGCTTGAGAATTGATCGATGTTTGATGCTTTTCCCCTCTCAAAAATGCCATGTGCACACATAGGTCCACTGAGGAGTGGACCTAGATACGAAAAATCAGCCTGATTGGTATTTCTGGCCACTCAAATTTTGAACCCCAAAAAATGCTTGAATCTAAAGGCTAAAATTGCCCTAAGAAAATGATAAAATTCAATGGCTAGAAATTCAACAATCCAGCTGATTTTTGTGCGTAAATCCACCGAGGGTAGGTCAAACATCCTGGCATCAGCGCCAAAAGAGTGCCAAGTGGCATTTTGGTAGGGGAAAACATCAAAGTATCAAAGATCGACCAGTTCTCAGCCTAAAAAAAATTCCTCCAAAAGAAGTATTGGTGGTGTTTTTAACTGATTTTGTAAATGAAGTGGGTGTGTGCAACAGGAAACCCTAGACCAACAAATTGCAGTTGAAGATGATTTGCAACGTACCAACTCTTCATACATCAATAAAACGCTCGGAATGCCACTATAGTACACGTGGTGCACATCAAGATGTCAAGATCGTTCTTCGGTCAATTTGTCAGAGATCACGTACATGTGGAAGTCTCTTTTGCAAGTACACAATTCAGCCAATGCATACGCCAATAAAGCAATAAAAGGTTTCGATTTCTTTAACGGCTACCTACTGGAAGAGCGTACGGTTTGCAATCACGTGCTATCATGTTAACTTACTACTGGAAGCATATCATCATTACCATTTATTACTATATAAGTATATGTACATAAATATCTCCTGATCCAGCCAGACCCGGCTGAGAAGCAAGTCAACTCGGCTGATAAATTATAGCAAGAGTCCAAGTTTAAGTAAGAGTCGAAGAGAATGCTTATAAATTTCTGTAATTCCTCCATTATCAGGAATCAATGAAGAAGGAGATCGTTTTTCACTAAAAACCGTTCGTAGAAGAAGGAGATCAGTTAATCCTCGGCGATATCAAGGTAAGCTTCGTTCGATCTCGATCTCGATTCTCGTATCCTTCTTTTGCTTCTGTTTTTTGACATATATTTAGGAAATTTTCAATTATTCTACGGTTAGGGTTTTTGTAGGTAGAGAGATTTGCTTCTTGCTTTCCGAAGAGATTCATCGAGAGAAACCCTAAAAATCTATCGGAGAGATTCGTCCAATTTTTTTTTTAAATAGACAAGAATTAGCAGTAAGATCGACACACCTGAACCATCTTCAACCCTAACATCAACTAGAAATTGAAAGAATCTATACTTTTAACATCGGCAAGACAAAATTTCCAATCATCTGAGTTAAATATTTGAAAATTTGACCAGGTTCTCCGAAGTATTTCTCGATTTCTACCACACGGGTTCATCCATGGCTGACGAAAAGATCCTAAACTACAATGATGTTGTACTGCGGAGATCAGATTTAAACATCCTCACTGGTCCCTACTTCCTTAACGACCGCATCATAGAGTTCTTCTTCAGCTATCTGGCTTCTTGCTGCACATCCCAAGACATCCTACTTGTGCCACCTGCGATCTGTTTTTGGATAACAAACTGCCCAGATCCCGAGAGCCTCAAAGATTTTGTTCAACCTCTCAAACTCCCTGAAAAGAAGGTGGTAATCTTTGCCGTCAACAATAACGACGATGTAACCCTGGCTGAGGGAGGGACCCACTGGAGTTTGCTTGCTTATGAGAGGAATGCTAATGTGTTTGTGCACCATGACAGCATTGCAGGATCTAACAAGTGGCATGCTAAGAGGCTATATGAAGCTGTTTTAGGGTTCATGGGTGTGTCGAATTCGGCATCCAATGTTAGGTTTGTGGAGTGTCGTGATACACCGCAGCAGAGGAACGGTTATGATTGTGGTCTGTATGTTACAGCCATTGCGAGATTTATATGCGCTTGGCTTGAAAATGGTGGATCCGATGCTGAGTCGTTTTTGTGGTTTTCTGCGTTGAAGGAGCAGGTTGGGCCGTCTGCAGTGGCTGAGATGCGGGGTGAGATTCTGAGACTTATTAGTGATCTGATGGCCAGGAAATGAGGTCTGTAAAAATCTTGGAGAAGGTGTGGCTGAGATACATTGTTAGGTTTATTTATTTTTTGTTTGTACCCTAGGAAAAAGGTTGTACTTATATAAGTATCTATTGTTTATTGTTATAGTTAGGGTCCGTTTGGTTACCTGGAATCGAGCTAGAATTTGGATTTTTTATTCTTGGAATTATAAATCATAAATCAATGTATTTGGAATGACCCATTTCCAGGAAATATATTTTCAAATACTTAGTATTCCTCGTTTCCAAAGTAGACATTTTCGATATTCAAACACTTGAATTAAAGCTTTGATTGCTTTTTTTTTTTTTTCCCCACGCGTGTTATTAGACCTACGTACTTTGAATTCGCGCACATTCAATGCGCGAATTCTAATTTATGATGTTTAGACGAACTCAACAAATCACGCGTGAAAATTGATTATATGCATTTATTTGTGTAAAAATGATAGATGTTACATCTGATTCAATACATTGTATAAAATTATACATACATGTTTTCAAACTGCAACGTGTACTCGAATATTTTTATACAATTTATATATATATAACTATATAATATATTTATATTGAGGATCCTGATGCATATTGTGAGTCGCGTACATTAGTGCAAACAAACACACGTTTTTTTGCTGAGTTGTGCACAACAACACTAATGCGCGCACATTTGTAAAAAACAAACGCAGCCTAAAATTCATTTACAATTTCAAACAAATTCCATAATATAATCAAACACGAAATTTTAATTCTTAAAATCTAAATTTCTAGAAATCACACGTTCTGAAATTCAATTTTCAATTCCAAATCTACATTTGGTATCCAAAACATACCTTAGAGAGAGCGAAGTTAATATTGGGAGGGAGACAACATTGAGAGGGAGACCGTCAAACAAAATAAAGTTTCACTCGAGTTTGATCCGTAGTCTTATGGAAGGTTTGAATAAATAAATATTTGATGGTGGGTCCTGCTCCTAGAGATTGATCCAAGTGAACATACATAAATATTTGATGAGAAGACACCAACCTTTATTTTCAGCTATCGCACAAAAAAGAATTGATATTTCGATCAACTAATTTCAGTCACTACTGGAAAAATGTAAAAATGCACTTTGGTGATAATGCACCCATCACCAACCTACATGAGGAACGTGCGAGTCGTCCATATTTCATTGCATTGGAATATTGCATCACTCTGCTATAGCCCCTACATTAGCAATGAGAAAAGAATGTGAGAAAGCAATGCAAAGGTTCTGATTTCGACCAATCTCGAATCTCGATACAGTTCAACTTCAGATAAGAGGTATGTGTCAACATATTTGCACTTCAGATAGAGGTATGTGTCAACAAATTTGCACTTTTTTTTTTTGAAGAAGAAGAATAAGAAAAGTGGAACATAGTGCCGGTGGTGAGAGCAGATCATAAGAGAACCCCCTTTTCACTGAGCAAAGTATCCACATTTGCTTCTTAGTGAACAGGGCAAAAGAAGAAGAAAAGTGGAACATAGTGCTGGTGGTGAGAGCAGATCATAAGAGAAACCCCTTTCCACTGAGCTAAGTATCCACATTTGCTTCTCAGTGAACAGGGCAAAAGGAACCTCTAACTACACGCACAAGATGAAAATCTGTATGAACCAATCCACCAATATCCACATGGAAGGATCACTCTTAACGAATGACCTAGTAACATTAGCAACGCCTTTGAAAAATAACAAACCGATATCAAAGAGAATATATGAATTCATGCAGTAGTGTCTTGACATCTGCCTCTGGATAAGATTGTGCAATCGAACTTGAGAAAGCAAATCTCAACTCTTCCAAGTGATGCATTAAAACACTCACCCTACTTGGTTAGCAACAGAGATACCATCAAAATTGACAAAGCGTATATGATTACAAGTCAGCACATTCTAAATCTTTGATTAAAAGCAATAAACAACAGTGACAAGTGTGACTAAGTCAAGGTTATTTTCAAATTTCTCCAATGAACTACCAAAAACCAGGATCAGCTTCCACCCGAGCTTCCAGATTTAGTATTCAAACCAAAATTTCAATACATAGAACTTGAATCTTTGCTTGTTGCAGACTATGTTTCTCTATCTTTAACAGTTAAATCCCCTCTAAAGCATTTTTTTTCTTTTGGAGAATAAAATCTATTCCATGAACACAAAAGGAAAACCAAGTACTTACTGCAACCATAATGGATATACTACCTGATTTTTTGGTCCATTACGTCATACAAGATATTAGAGGTAATCCAAAAGGTTTTGGGGGGGGGGGGGGGGAATTCCCAGGTAATGCTGACAAATTTGTCCTGCAAGAAATGGATGTTCGCCTGAGCATCACTTTCAATCATGATCTCTGGAGGTTCAGCTCGAGTCGGAGCTTCTGCCACTTCTGGGTTGGCTGCAAGAACCCCACTGCTTCATGCTGGAAGAAAAGCACCCCGGTGATCTCTAACAACTGCCCCAAGACCTTGGTATTTCCTGCTGTGCTTGAAAGTTGAAACTAGCATCAATATTGATTTTGAACCAGCTCAATGGTGGTGCAATCCAATTGATCTCATCTCTTTAGGGAAGAATATTTGATATTGATGTATTTCCTGAGGAAGGTTATCGCAACCATATAAGATTAGATCAAGTTTTCTGTATTTTCAATTAATTTTCTTGGGTTTAGCCTGATTTGTTGGAAAATCATTTCACACTTGCATCTCCAAATTTGCCATGATAAGTATGTCGCATAGGGGGTCCAAATGTCCTTGTCTATGCCTACATCGTTTGAGGGTTAACCCCCAGTTCAAGCCACCTGTTTAGAGTCAAGTGAGGCATGTTTTGTAAGTGTATGGCCCATCGGCTTGCAAACCATATATGTTCCATGAATTCGCATTCAGATATAAAATGAAAAGTTGTTTCTTCTACCTGTTCGCCCAATGGGCATAGGTCTGACTCTATCTGAATAAATCGTTTTAATTTATGTTGGGTAGGCAAGGAATTACTTAAGCATTTCCACACAGATTTTTACTCTTAGGGGGGATCTTGGTTCCCAAATTTTTTTCCATGAGGAATGTATATTTGCTTGATTACTCCCATTTTCTGCTATTAGATATTTATATGCCGTTTTTGTGGCGAGGATGCCATTTTCTGCTGAATGCCACCTCAATTTCTCTAGCGACAAACTCTGAGGGATGTAGGTTTTTTCAATTTGCTCTTCAACCTGAGTTGGGAACAGAAGTCGAATCAGGAAAGGATTCCAAGAGCTACTCTGTGGGTCAATGAGTTGTGATACCCATGTGAAATTGACATGGGGGTTTAAACCCAAGTCAGAAAGAGATTTGTGCAAGCTGGTGATCCGGAAATCATTCCATATATTGATATTTGTTCCATTTCCCACTTGCTAGCCAACATGTTTCCTCAAAAGTATAATGCCTTCGGTGGATTGACGGCCAAATCCAAGATGAATTAGACTTCATCAGAGTATGAATGCGATGGATGTTTCTTAAGTAGTTTTTCTCCAGGATTTGGTCCCAAAGAGCCTGTGGGGACGAGATTGGTTGCCATGCTAGCTTAGCACAAAGTGACAGATTTAATTTGTAGGCTTCTCACAAGCATGGCACCCTAAGTGCTTAGGCTTACACATGGCTGACCAACTTTTGAGATACAAGCGGGATTGTCTGTCCTCACCAAAAGTCCTTCTAGATACGATTGATGTTTTGGCAATTTCTTTTTTTGGCAGACAACAGACAGACATCTGGTAGCTAGGGATTGTTGAGGTTACAGATTGGACTAGTACTGTTCTATCAACCTGAGAAAGTAGTTTAGATTTACAGGAGGCTAGACAAGTGTTAATCGTATGAGAGATTGGAAAAGTCCCTACTCTAGATCTGCCTAGGAATAGGAGACAGTACCAAGGTATTAGTCCTCGCTAGAGATCTGGTGCATTCCTAGGGTTTTTATGAGAATTCTAATGGAGTGATTTGGGACGTTTCGACTAAAAATAACACCTGACTTCTGGAAATTTACTGCCTGTCCTGAGACCATTCCAAAGCAGGTGAGGATATTCTTCAGTTTGCAGGCTTCATCTAGAGAGTCTACAAAATACAAAACAGCCATCTGCAAATAAAAGGTGAGAAACAGAGAGACATCTTCGTGCCACTTTTATTCCATGTAATTTATTTTGTGATTCAGCTTTGGTTATGAGGCATGTCAATCCCTCCATGCCCATGATAAAAAACAGAGGTAATAGTGAATCTCCATGTCTAAGATACCTTGAGGTTTGTGTAAGTTGTTAAGATTAGGGTGTGAAGAAAAAAGAGAGAAGAAAACGTGGGAGAGAAAAGTTGGGAGAGTCAAAAAAGTACCCTCTCACCCCTCGTACAATTTATTATATATTAATTAAAACAAAGTACAATGACCAAAGTATCCCTAACTCCTATAATATAAAAAAATATAACCTTTCTAACACTCACCCCTCAAGCTAGAGAGTAAACATTATGCAATACAGCTTGGAACAAATTTAACCCATACAACTCCTAAAAAGAGCTTTAGTAAGCATATATGCTAATTGGTATTCAGTCTTCAAGTACAAAGAAGCAATGTCTCCACACAAAACTTTGTCTCTAACAAAGTGTCAATAATCCACCTCAATATGTTTTGTCCGTTCATGAAATACTGGGTTAAAAGCTATGAGGACAGCCGGTTGATTATCACAATATAGCTTCATCAAAGAATCCACATCAAAACCCAACTCCGGAAGGTGTTTCAACCATGTTTACACACATGCCGTGTGAGCCATAGCTCTGCATTGAGCTTTAGCACTCGAACGAGCAACCACAATTTCCTTCTTGCTTTTCCAAGTTACTAGTAGCACCCATCTAGGATAATTCCTGGTCTAACTCTTCACAAGAAGCTGGTTTTGTCTGGGGAAATACATAAGGGAAACAGATTTACAATTTCTTTCAGGTCCATTGGGGTGGAGGAAAGGACTTCCTACAAGGAAGAGAAGGCTCCACCAATTGAGTCCCAATCCTGTGCTTAGGATCCATTATCAAGTTTGAGATTCTCTATCTGACTGAGTTTACGGCAAGTTGCTGCTTGTAAAAATCTAGTGTTCCTTTCGCCTTCCTTAATCCAATGATCTCACGACTTCTGTTTCCAAATAATTTCTTCCCTTTGCAAAATTTCATCTAGTTAAGCTTGAAGCCTAGATTCTAGATTCAGGTTATCATCTGTAGGAAGAGCCAAGATCAAAAGTTGAAGAGAACATAAACACTAACTAAAAACGTCAGCATGCATCAGTATCAGAAACCGACATGAGGCGTCAACCATAATGGCTGAAAACCCTACTTGATGACATGTCAGTACAGTTATACAAAAAATATATTAAAAAATTTGCGGTACTATATATACATATCAATACATACAATCACACGGTCTAGTAATGCATGTAGATAAATCAAAGTATCAAAATACATTGGAACAATACAAATAATATAACTACTGCCAGAAGACTAGTTATAGAATAAATTGACCTTTTCACCTAGCAGTCACATTAATGTGTTCAACAAGCAACCAAGACAACTTTTTCTATGATAGCATGCAGGTGACAGCAATCATGGATACCATAACAGATACTTCAAGTAATGCAATATTTCATTAATGATCAAATTGCATCATCACAAAGTGTATGAGGCCAACTATAAGCTAAATTCATTTAATACGATTGATAAGTTAGCTTCCTTGTGTCACATTTACGCAAATGAAAAGTCAATCCAACATGTGATTGACATCATTGTCTGATTGTGGATTCTTACATGGATAAGGTCATTCACATCAGACTATTGTCTGTAGGGTAGCTTCCCAGCACTCTCAGGAATGTAGCAAACTCCTGCCAAAGATGGAAACCAGTTAACAGCTTTTAGTCAAACCACTACCCTTAAACCCTGAATGTGACTAGAAGAAACCACACCTTTAGATGCCCAAGGGCATTCTGCGAGTTTGGGTCAGCCATTGATGCTTCAAAATCCACGTAGAAAAGATAGTCAAAGTACCTGCATAGATAGAAATATTAGTTCAAAACAGTCGTGGCTGACAGAAAAAAAATGTCATAGAACCGGTTCTCATTGTATCCAGATCTGCATATGAAGGGAAGGGATTGCATTCATGCACAAAGAAAAATATGAACATTGAAAGGTTTCCCGTAATCACTTTGGTGATCCATTATTGCTGTCATCAAGTCCACGCAAGGGCTGTTTACGCCGGGGACGGCTTTCAATCTGGCAAGAAGAAAAAAATATAAAAGCTATAAAAAGCATATCTTAGCCCACACACACACATGTCAGTAAGCAGAGATGAAGCAAATTTCAGTGACAAAAGAGTGTACCTTTGTAAGGTTGATTTGCCTCATAGCAAAAACGGCAAGTGCCTTGAAAAGCATACCGGGCCCTTCCTCTAGAGAGAAAACTATACTTGTCTGCAATGTGACGAAACTCAGTTGATTAAAAAGAGGGCAGACTCTAGGTCTAAAATTCTGGGAAACATCATTTTTTCAGGTAAATGATTTGGGGAAACTATGGCACTACAGAGAGTAGTGTCAGAATGACATTATCATCATCCATGCATTTTCCCAAATTTACATTGACATTAATCCATTTATTAACTGATTTTAATTTTCTCTATGGAGGCATTACCTTGAATGGCCTATCGGTGCCTGGAATAATGGGTTCTCTTGCCAGCATCAGAAATCGAGTAACATTATCAGAATCATCCTACACAAGGGATCATACAAGAACACTCATCACACTCATGAATACTACCAACAACCCAAGTGCATCATTTACACCAAGAACTATTAGATACAGACCTGAATATCTTGAGCAAGAATATTCAACCCATATATACTTGCAGCACCAGTGCTAGCAACTGCCCCCGCATCATGAAGTTTGTGGGCAGCAACAAACTGCATTAAGAACACTGATTTTGAGTAGGTTATGATAAAGAACAGACTTTATTCTTAATTTTCATCTCCTGCCTCAACAAGTACGTATCTTGGGCAAAAAAATCTCCACAATACGGATTCACGCAGTGTTCTGGACCGTTCTCCACATTGTCTATAACCATTAACATATCGGATGCATAAGATAATCCAGTTGGGTTGGCCCAAGAGATCTTCTTGGTGGTGCATTGAATGGTGGCTCCTTACCACCTTGTCTGTGTCCCATGTGTATTGAAGAAACAAGGGAGCACAGCTTCTTCCCATACCATCCTTAGTATTCCTAATTTTTTTTATCAGGTCCCTCTAAAGCTATGCAATGGACATGGGCAATATGTGTCTGTGTTAGACGCTGATACAAAGTGTCAGACAGATTGAACAGGCAAACCAGATCTGCCGGCACGTTCGTACAATTAATTCCATACATTCAAATACTTCAGTTCATGTTAATTATACAATATAGAAAGCATGTATTTAGATAAGCTGATATACATTATAATCATATAAAAAAAATTCTGAAAACTGGACATTTGAATAAATTAAGATTTGTTTGAAAAAGAGTGTCACCTTGTGTTTAATGTGTAAGTAGAACAGTGTCTGACATGGTAAATTTTCAGAAATGTGCTTGTTACATAGCTCTAACGCGGAAGAAATAACTATATTTGTTCTCCTTTAAACTTTGGCCAAGCTATCAAAACAGTTGGGGACCAAACATCAAATTTACACATACCTGTGCAGCACCAGCTGTATCATCTACAGCTTCTCTGACCACTCCCAACTTTGTTAGTGTGTTCTCACACTGAGCAAGAGCCTGAGATATCATTGAGGTTATGGATATATATCATGACATAACATTAAGAAAAAAAAGATCAATGTTCAAACCTACTTGTGGATGGCTAAGAACACGTTTCAGATCCTCTAGTCTAACACCATGATTGGCCAGTAAGCAGTGTCGTATTGCAAGTCTCACTTCCCCAACAATATGCAAGCTATGCCGAAGTAAGAGGTCATAATTCCGATGGATGCTCCCCCCTAGAGAATTCTCAATCGGTAAAACTGCTCTGTCAACAAGCCACCGTTCAACAGCCTGCAGGGAAAGAAATACAAAAGAATTATGCTTTATAACTTATTTCTAAAGAGGACCTAAAATTTTGTTCCTAGATGCATGCAAACTGATATTCAGAAAGATGTTTTCAGTATTGATAGAAGGTTTAATAACAGGAAAATATGGCTCATTGTCTGGTCTAGCAAAATATGGCTCATTATAAGGTCTAGCAAAACACCTTCCTAGGAACCCACATAAGCTTGAAAACTCCCTTCCAACTGTAAAGCCTATAGATTTGTCCAACCCTCCCATATTTGGTTACCTGGTTAGTTCTATCCAGAGCTTCCAAGCACCCGTTCCTTGTATACACCAGATTGAGAATTCCAATATATCAAGTCCTAAGCCCCTAGCCCTCTTTGGCAAGCAGACATTCTTCCATACAACTAAACAAAAAAACATACACACATTCACCTCATCGCCCAGGAAATTCTTCTAAGATCCTTTCTAGCTTGGTCGCCACCAGATAGAGCAATAGAGGTTGTAAACTGCAAACTTAGAAATGCGGCTGGCTTCAAGCAGCAAGCCTCTTCTTCACCCTTTCAAAAATGGTTCTTCACAAGGTTTAAAATATCGTTCCATTTCATTGTCTTGGTAAGCTGACGAAATGAGACAGACCGAGATGAAACGAGAGGGAACACGACAATGGAAAAAACACTATGTCTCGATAAGGTTAAAAGTATTTTTTAATGCTTAATTAGGTTACAAATTTGTTTTTTAGCATTGGTGTTATAGAAGTATGTATATAAGTACATACACCATGAAATAAAGTTCAAAACCAATTTTAGGACTTAAATTAAGTTGTTGGAACGAGACGATACATTCCCCAATGTATTGTCTCGGTACCTTACTGAAACGAAACGAGATTTTCAACCATGTTTCTTTATCATGAGCGTTTAGAGCTTCATTTGCCACAAATTTTTTGAAGGCTAAGAACCCACCATGTGGCTAAACCATAGAGAATTCCTCCACAGCGTTATCTATCATATTCACCCCATAAGCATGCTTTTATGAATGCTGACTCATTACATGAAATGGCAACAAAATACTTGATAATGTACTCAGTAGTCATGCCTGATCCACTAAGGCCTCAAACAAGATATAGTGTTGCCAAACCTTCACCTAATAGCCACACTTATTGCCTCAAAGAAGAGTTAAAAACACAAGTGTCAAGTTGATTTCATTAACAAATGGGAAAATGATTCTAAGTGCGGAGCCCAAACGACTGATGAGCGAGTGGTTAGTGGCCAATAGTGCCCTAGTCGATGGTATTCCTCTCTGCAGCTGGCACTCGAGGAACCATGGGGCACTCCCTTAGCGCTCCTACATGGGATGGGGTTGGAGCCCAGATTACCGCTATAAAATTGAACCGTACAAATTATTTGTTATGGTCGTAATCAATTAAAGTTTTTTTTGTGTGCGAAGAAGAAACTGAAGTATATTAATAATGATCCTCCTTCTGAGGGTAACAGTGGGTATGATGATTGATTTGAGTGAAAATTCTCTGGTGATGGCATGGCTATGGAATATAGTATGTAGCAGTCCATTTGCACGAATGTGGTGTTCCTTGACGTTGCTAAACAGGTGTGATGCAATAAGGAAATGTATTCACAAGACCGGAATGTGTCTGGAATTTATCAAATGTAGAATGTCCAGTATGATACAAGGTGACACTATAGCAATCTCCGAGGCATGTGGGAAGAGTTGCAGATGTATCAACCTTGCATCACTAATATAAAAGTGCAGAAACGTCAAAGGAAGGAGTTCCAGGCTGCCTTGTTTATATCAAGTCTGAATTCTGAGTTTCATTCAATGAAGGGACAGATTTTTGCCTCCTTTTGGACTGTTTGGCTTCGGTTTTGCCTAAAACCTGAAATGAAGGACCACTGGTTGCACTACATCGGAAAAGTTGTTCACATTTGGCTACTTTTTTTTTCCCAAAGCAAAGATGGCCTCGACTCTCACAAAATCATGACCCCAACCACTAGTAGTTCATAAAGAGAAGTGTCAAGAAATGTTGCAATCATGGTTTAAAATTTCGGAATGTTTTGTAATGCTTCGTATGTTTCGTTTTGATGCCGAAATGAAACATTGCAGTTTCATAAGTTTCGTTTCGTAATGTCTCAAAACAAACAGAGACAAACCAAGACATTACGATACAATCCGTAGAGAAAAAAAAATATATAAAAATATGATTTCATGATTTTGGGAATGTTTCGAAATATTTCGTAATGTTTTGGAAATTTCGCTGTTTTGCAATTTTTTCAATGTTTCGTTCCGTTTCAGAGTTTGTCTCGATTTTTCACTTGACCGAGACATTCCGCCGAAACGAAATATTAAACCTTGGTTGCAATCGAGTAAAAATTGATGTGGCATAATAATATAGGGTGGATTTGTGATACATTATTGTTTGCAGAATGTTGTTTCTACTAACTTCGTAAAAGATTAAAAGATTATCTTGGGACTTACATGCCAGTAACAGAGCGCAGAAGAGGAGAAGAGAAGGGGAAAAAAAGCGTCAACATATTGGATAACAAGTAAAGGAGAAGAGTATTCACATTGAAAGCAGTGTCAAATTGTTCACAAGGAACCGCTTCGCAATCCGGGTATGCCTTCGCGGCTGCGGATTCACTAAATGCACCATGAACTCCCTGAAATCCGAGAAATATAAACATCCCAATTCAAATTCAATAGTTATAGGAACAAAAGCAGATAAAAAAAAGTATCCTGCAATAATTCCATACCTGGTATGCAACCCGAAGACGAGATCCATGGCTGACGGAATCGGTTACAGATAAAGGCCCTGAAACAAACTCAGAAACCCAAAAATACAGATTAAAAATCATCGAATTTCACCAATAAGGGACCCTAAAAAAAAGAGGCAAAAAGCCAAAGAAAATAAAAAATATCCACGGAGTTTTTTCATTTTTTTTTCTTACTTCGAAGTGATTGTGAGTCTTCGAAAATCCTCTGCAACTCCAGAGCTTGAGTATTCTTCCTCCTGTCTCCTAGGGTATTATCTCCTTGAAGTGAAGCCATTACAGACAACTTCTGCCGCCATTTCTGAGTAGTTTTCAAAGGAGTTTTGAAGATTTTTCTTCCTGTTTGATCTGCCGATGAGATTTTCAAGATGGTTTGTTCTGATAGAGGACTTATCGAAGCTCGAGATAAGGTTGCCGCCATTGCAACCACGCTCCGGTGCAGAAGAGAGGGAAAGAGAGGTTAGGAGTGGTTTGGTTTTATTGTTTCCACAAGATTATGCTCAGATGTGAAACGTTTTATTGGGGTTTTGGTCAAAGCCTTAGAAATCTGAGATCCGTGTCGTGTTGTATAGGCCGTATACTGGCTTTTTCTCTGCTCTTGCGGAAATTTCCTAAGATTTGGCAACGATCGTGACCGTTGAGTGTTGGATTGTACGAAGATGAGAGTGGAGCAAAGTGAGCAAACTTCGCTCGCACTGGGCTGTGAGCGAAGCCGATCACATTCCACGGTACGAGCTACGTGGCACACTCTTATTGGACGATGACCGTATGGATGTTTGGTCAATCGCTAGTTGGACCTACAAACCAAAAATGAACCTGATCAGTGATTTATAAGCGTTGGATTGAAGTTATTTTCATGGGTTGATTTTAACCGTAGAAATTTGAGCATTATTGAGCGTTATTTGGGTGCAAAGATCCAAAGGTTGTAAATCACTAATCAGGCTGATTTTTGGTTTCCAGGTCCACCTAGTGATTGGCCAAACATCCATACAGTCAGCGCCCCCTAATAATGTGACACGTATCTCATACTGTGGGCTGTGATCGACTTCGCTCACACCTTTCAGTGAGCTTTTTCCCTTCCCGTCAACATTTGACAGAAATACCCCTCGCACACTTTATTTTGGAAGACATAAAAACAGTTATGGAAGGATCTTTTCGTCAAATAAAACAAATTGACGGGAAAAGGTAAAAATAAAACATATGACAAACAGTGCACGAAATGACTGCCCAAAAAGATGATATCCATATTTTCAGTTAATTTTTTTTTTGTTCGCTGACCACCCACAATGAGCCACGTGGCACATACTTAAGAGGACGTGGACCGTATGGATGTTTGGCCAATCCCTATGTGGACCTACAAACCAAAATCAACCTGCTTAGTGATTTCAAACATTTGGATCCATGTACCTGATCAATAATGTTCAAATTGCCACGGTTAAAATCAACTCATGAAAATGACTCCAATCCGATGCTTAGAAATCACTAATCATGTTTATTTTTATTTGTCGGTTTATTTAAGGATTGGCCAAACATGAGAAAAATTTTGAAGCAGCGAAGCAGTGGCCAATCACATCATCCCACAATCCGCTCTTCAAAAGCATTTCTGGGTTTGTGGAGTGACGTGATTGGACACTGCTTCAACAATCCACTACTTTAAAAAATTTCTCACCAAACATACATAAAAGTCAGTGTCCTCTAAAACTGTGCCACGTGGCTATTCTTATATTTTGCAACCTATTATTTTGAGCATGGGACCAAGAATTTTTTAGAGAAATCACTCCCAATCAAAAAACCATGAAACTCATGACACAAGTTTCCTCCACCAGGGCTGGCTCAACCATAAGGCCAGTAAGGCGGTCGCCTTAGGCCCCATGTGAGAGAGGGCCCCCAGCCCAGGTGAGAGAAGGCCCCAGTTCACTAACCGCATGGATGTTTAGCTCACCCCTTGTTGGATGTACAAACCAAAAATTAACTTGAGTGGTCATCTCTAGCCATATATTTTAGTACCTTTTAGAATTCGATTCTAACTATTGGATTCAATCATACTTTTTGAGTAGTAAATCCAATGGCTAAAAATATCAATCAAGCTGATTTTTAGTGTGTTTATGCACCAATATGTGGGTTGAACATCCACACAGTCATTAGGCACGAAAGACGATCTATGTAGGGCTGCGAGAGTCCTCTGCATGGACTGCAACGGAAGTCATGTTCATCTAAATTTTTTCAATTGATTTTGATTATAATAGTTGTTAAATAAGATTTTCTACTATACAGAGAGTTTAAAATTTTAATTAATACTATATATTAATGGGTCACGATCGGTGGACAACCATTTTGGCACACCCACATAGAAGATGAATCAATGGCTGATTTTTTGGTGAGGATGATCTACTCACCATATAGATCACTCCCCAAAAAAAGCAACCCATTCTGAAATTTCTAACCCCATCAAATGTGGTTTTCAAGTTACACAGTAGAAATAAACGGTCCATATTCTTCAACTTCTAAGCCAGTCTACGAATTTTGTGAGGATGATCTCCTCACCATAGAGATCATCCTCACCAAAAATCAGTCGTTGATTCATCTTCTAAGTGGGTCCGCCAAATGGCTGTCCCCCGATCCTGATCCTATATTAAATATTAAAAGGCCTCATATGGAGTTTTCGCCTTAGGCCTCAACTTGCATCGAGACGGCAACAGAATTTTAATTCAAGTGCTCGGACATAAAATAAAAAAGAAAGCAAATAATAAATAAAAACTTGAGATTCTAAGTGAATGAGATGAACCAAAAAATAGCTAGAAATAAAAAATAACATAATGTAAGAACCACCTTGGGAAAGAGTTAGAGACGGCCCATATGGCATCATACAACGGAAGAATGAGGTATGAGTCCATACACTAGAAGAAAAAGAAAAACTTACAACTTTCTCACAACTCTTAGAGATTTGTGCTGCAATACATTCATGAATGTGAAGCCTCGTGTAAAAGAAAAATAAACAGGAAAAATAACGCGTTCTTATAAGTGAATGATCGAATCAAATTCCAATATCTGAAGTCGGGTAATTGGGTACCCATTGACACCTTAATTTTATTACAACAACTATATTGTTGCAAATGCCTCAATCAATCAAATCCCAATTTCAACTACAAATAAAGTTATCTTTCCTTAGAAGAGTTGGACCACGGATAGCTAATGCATGTCATCTAATTGACTTTATGATCTTTAATATTTTTATTTATATTAAAAAATCATTGAAAATTCTAAGCGAATCTATCTCCGAGGGGTTACTCACTAACTTGTTTTATATCGAGAAACATGCCTGAGCTCGTTCGAACTTTGCAAATTTTCATTATCATCCACCATCTATTTTTCAGCTCATCCTTCGCCTATTACAGAGATAATTAATAAACGGTGGGTTTATATTCAAAGTATGATAAAAATACTTACCCATAAGGGTCTGTTTGGCAACCAGACACGGATTTGGAATTGAAAATAGAATTCCAGAATTTGTGATTTCTAAGAATTTCAATTCAAAGAATTGAAATTTCTTGTGTTTGGTTGCACTGGGGAAATTACTTGGAATTCCTAATGAATTCTAATTTTAGATGTTTGGATATCTAACAGAATTGAAATTTCTATCCATCTACATAAGAGAAATATCATCTCATGAACTTTATGTTATAATGATTGCTATTTTTTTCGTCATCCGTCAATTAAATGTTATCGATGCTAATTTAAAGAAATTTTTTAAAAATAATAATTAAAATTATTTTGATAGTTTTTTTTTATTATGATTAACTCATGTCATAATATCAATGGCTAAAGCCTAAGTGGCACATGATGCAACAAATGCAGATGCCCATCATCAACACTAATGATGGACCACATTTTGAGCGCGCCATGTGGCACATTATTAGAGACAATAGACCGTATTGATGTTTATCCCATCCCTGGGTGGACCTAGATACTAAAAATCAAGTAGATTAGTTATTTCTATCCTTTAGATTTGAGTACCCCAAATAATGCTAGATATCCCATAGCTAAAAATCAACCCATAAAAGACATGAATCCAATGCTTATAAATCACTAATACCGTATGGGTATTTATACCAACCCAAGGTGTACCTACATACTAAAAATAAGGTTGGTTGGTTATTTATAAGCTTTGGATCTTCGTACCCCAACTACTGCTAGAAATCCAACGGTTAAAAATCAACCCATAAAAGACACCAATCCAACGGTTAGATACATCCTAGGTGGACTTACAAACTAAAATCAGGCTGATTAGTTATCTCTCAACTTGGATCTTTGTACCCCAACTTATGCTATATATATCCCATGATTAAAAATCAACCCATAAAAGACATCAATCAAATGGTTACAAATTTGTAATCCGTTGATGATGGACCACGGTATGAGCCACGTGGCACATTAGTAGAGACCACGGACCATATGGATGTTTGTCCCATCCGTAGGTGGACCTACATGCTAAAAATCAAGTTGATTAAAATTTTCTAACCTTTGGATCTAAATACGCCAAATAATGCTAGATATCACACGGTTAAGAATCAACCAAAAAAAATATACCAATCCAACGGTTTCAGATAACTAATCTTGTTGATTTTTTATTTATAGGTCCACCTAAGGATGAGCGTGAGAGTTGGAGCCCGAAAAAAATTCTTTTGAATCTCTCCGCCTGGAAATAGAATTTCAGGAATTTGAAGTTTCTTCTCCCCCTAGAACTTCTAATTCCAAGAAAATCATGGAATTGGTAATATAATTCCTAGAATTTCGAGTTACCAAATAGACCCTAAAGGGAAAAAGTATGATAGAAACCCCTAAATGAGAGAAAAAAATGGGTATTATATTATATATATCGATCCTCATTAGGGTAATGAGATCATCACACTCGTATTATGGGAGAAATCCGTACACAGGAAAGCTTTGTAGTTCAACAAATGAAAAGATGACCAATAACATAACAATAAATACATTTTAGAGAGGGGGAGATAGGATGTGGTTTTTAATAGAACCCTATCGATCTATAATCTTGAAAAAAATCAGGTAGAAATTTTATTATAAATATATGAAAAATCATGCTAAATCTATGTTTTTCTTTAGATTCTCATGTAATTATAAAAAAAGTAATTTATTTTCTAATTTTATTTCATTCGTTTCTTAATCTTTTAAGTTATATTTTTTGAAATTTTGTGTTTCGAATAGTATAATAAGGTGATAATTTTAAAAATTTAATATTAATCATAGAATTCTCGAAATTCAAAATACTAATTTTCCTATTTTATTAAAATATATTTTTTTATCAAAATTTTGTCCCATTCGTTTCTTAACCTTGTTGAACTTTTTTTTGTGTTTTGAAAAATAGAATAAGATGATTTTTTTTATAGTTTAATATAAATTACATAACTTTCAAATTTTAAAATATCATTTTAAAAAAAAATTATTTTTGGATAATTTTAATTTTATTTTAGATTTTTTAAAAGTAAAAATTAATGTTTACAAAAGAAATCAATGATGTAATGATGGATCATAAAATTATAATTATTTTGATATTGTAGTACAACGATTTTAGTAACCTTAATGATTATATGAACATGTTTAAAGATGTCGTAGTTAATGTTTATACATTTACATGTTAATTAGCTAATAATGAATATATTTGTAAATGTTCTAGATAATTTTCACATATTATCTTTGGATTATTATTATGTATGATTATTGGAGTTATTGAATTATCATTGTGTGTAATTATTTTTTATTGTCATTCGTTGATAATTATCGTGCTAGCGTCATTAAGCATTTTCGATAGGAGTTATGTACTATTCAGGGTCCGTTCAAGGGGATACGATGTATTCGATATCCGAATATTTGTCGTTAGGAACAATTCGTTCCACCCTAAATTGAGGGTGCCTCGGGGAAAGATTCGTTCGATTCCAAGTCTCCTTCGAATATAGATACTGACTGTTAGTCACATGCAACGTTTGAAAGCCAGGCTATGTATCAATTAGAGTTAGTTGACGTGTTCATTCTTATTCACATTGCATGGTTAGTTGTGTATGTAATTTAGATATATTTTTCGCACGCATATGTATGTGTATGTTGTTATGATATAGTTGTTGTAGACGTCATTTGTTGATCTCCTTAGTGGGCAACCTTTGTAAATCCGTTCTTCAATATTTCGTATATCCCTTGTGTCGTGTTTCTGTATTAATTATACTTAGGCAAATGTGAAACATATTGTTATGTACACCTACACACGTGCGCCAGGATGATTTAATATAGTTTTAATTTTTGCAAGTCGGTTGGACTAAGGTGGCGTTTGGTAAATTAAGTTATCAGATCTAAAAGCTTAAATTACTTAAGATGTGGTAGCTTAATGACTTATGTTTGAATTATGTTGTTTGGTGAAGGTCTTAAGTCTTAAAATTAAGTTAAGGGCATTGTGGGTATTTTAAAATATTTATTAGGATATTTTCGTAAGTTTTTAAAAGAGAAAGCTTTGAAAAAAAGACATTGTTGGTATTAAAAAAGAATCTAAGAATCTTTTTTAAAGATTCATTCATTTACCACAATAAGTGAAGGCTGGGTCACTTTTTACTTGCCACCTTTTTTTCTTGAGTTTGGTGATAAGTGCTGAAATTAAGTTATTACCAAACGCAACTTAATCACCAAAATCACTTAATTTCAGTTGAATCAGACTTAAGGTCTGAAAAAAGTTTTACCAAACACCACCTAAATCTTTGTAGCCTTTTCTTTTCAAGTTAGCAAGGAGAACAAAATTGCACAAGGAGTCACAGTTGGACCACTTGAGAGTATAGTTTTATTTTGAGAGATTTATGTAGTGAAATTTGGGTTGTATTACATTCAGTCATTTGGTTACTTTCACGACAACTTCTTACAACAAATAGTTAGGGCTCGAGTTGTGGTTGAAAAAAAAGAAATTGCACACCCCCAATGCACGCGTTCCAAACACACCCTTACTCTTCACTTCTGTTTTCTAATTTGGTTCATGCTCTTCCCTTATCTATGACATCTATTTTTGACTTTTTGTTGAACAAAAGAACTAGCTCAAGCAGGTCTTGTTTGCACGTCAATGCTTACTGAGATTAGCACCTTCACTAAGAATAATGACATTTTTTTCAACTGTCCAAACAGCCGACAATGGTTCAATTGAACACAACGGATTAGTTTTGAATCTGATCTAGATCTGGCAAGTGTGATCCTATAAGCTATTGAATTGGTTCGGTCTACTTCAATCTGATCCGACAATGACATCCCCTACCCAAATCCACACACACACATAGAACTCTGTATCAAAATTTTGATGCAGAAGTCCCTCAAATTGCCATGTGTCACACTAATTTGGACCCGCGCGCTGACCCCTTGTATGCATAGCTAGCTCACTGTTGATGGACTTACACAACAAAAATCTGCATGATTAGTCATTTCTAGCCACTCAATTTGAACACCTTTTATTACTGCTTCTCATGTACAGACTTATGAGTTGGTTCCAAGCCCATGATGAAAAGATACTCAAATCCAATGGATAGAAATCATCGATCATGCCGATTTTTGGTATATAGGTCCACCAAGATGTTGACCAAATATTCATGAGGTCAGTGGACCCGAAAGAGTGTGCCACATGTCAATTCGAGTGACTTCTGCTTCAAAATTTTGATGCAGAGTTCTGTATCATGTATTTTCCAAAAAAATGTCCCTTGTTCCCTACTCAATTGATTTCCACCATTTAAACGGGAAAATCTAGTCTGCAAACGTTTGCATACTCACAAACGTTCATAAAGCGTGACATGTGTTGATGAGAACCTCACATTTTGTTAACTAGCAGCAGACCAAAAAACCATATATAAGATCAATTCTTGGATGACAGCATCCCCCATCAACGTTGGTTTGATGACGAACCACAATATGAGCCACGGGGCACTTTCTTGTAGCCCATTGACCGTATGGATGTTTGTCCCACCGTTCAAATGGCGGGTCATCCCGGATGGGCTATTGCTTAAGTCTATTTGGATCATACGATCTTTACATGCCTTATCATTGGCTAAAACTTAGCCGGACTAGAATTACAATTAACGGTTGGAAAAACATGTACATACATTTCCCATTTCCCAATCGGTAAAAAAAAATGGAAAATGGTATTACCATGCATCCGGAGGACGAGCATCGTCACTAGGTCCAGACCGCTCATCTTTGGGAGTTGTGTGGTATCCCGAGGACCATCAGTGGTCCGGTCCTAGGGACGACATAGTAACACTTCTAATACATTCGCATGGCGGGAGACCTCGTACGTTATAAAACGGAAACTTGGATTTTTCCGTGTGAAGTCGAATAACGCGCACTAGAACAGTTTTATGCCCAAACGAACAAGGCAATTCCGTTTCTAACGGTGACGTGTATACAACCTCGTGTCACTTGTGACGGCTTCAGATAATCCACGTGTCGAATCATTGTCCTCTCTTGACAGCTATGAAACGGATTATCCCTTACTTCAGAAGGTAGAGAACCGCGGGTCCCACACCCTCCTTGAAGGCTTTGTTTGTTCTTTTTCCCGTAAACCAATATATTCGCCTCTCAGTCTCAGCCGCATTGGAGGCCACGCGTTCACTCCGACATACGGCATCTGGTGTGGGCTCCATCGCCCACCGACCAATCACTAAGCTGTGGCCCGCTTTGCTCCGCCCTCGCCATTCCTCCTCGTCCCGCTCGGGAGATTCAAAAAAACGAGTTCTATTTTTGAACGATAATTTTGCTGTATGTCTTAATATCTTATCTTATACAAAGAATTAAATGTTTGATCATTGATGTCCTCTTTTTTTTAATCATCGCATGGTAGCCGCTTGATCAGTTGATCTTCTCATGGTCTTTGACTATTTTAAGCCATGCGATTAATCCAATCAATGTCAAAATTATGCTATATTTTTATTATAAATAGTTTTTTCTTTTTTGTGTATAATTCGAGAAGAATTCTGTTGTGGGTCTTATATAATCAGGTTGGTTGTTTATAACATCAACCAGAGGATCAGAACCATCTGATTACTTGACTTTTAAGGAGCATTTGTATCTGAGGAAGGAAATTATTCAGATGGTTTCAGTTTTTCTACTAATGTTAATTTTAGCCAAGGCCAGTTTGAGAGGTGGGCCATGGTTCAAAGTCTCAGCTGGGATCGGCCATCCGGATTGGGGTCAGCCCACCAATCCGATCCTGACCAGCCTCTGTCTCGCCCCGAGATCACTGTTTTACAAAGGAGTCCCACTTTGTCTCGTGCGAGATGGGCTGATCCCGTTTGGATTGGACTAATCCAGATCCCGAGATTTTGAACCATGTATATGATATATACATTAAAAAAAAAAAGATTCTGGACTAGTGCCCTCAATATTCTTGACATTTGAAAAATGTAAAAATATAAATAAAATATTAATGGCTATGTGATTCGCCAAAAAGATGGTCTCATCAATTGGCCATGGATCAATAACAGTGCATACTTGTACCATACTAGTAGGTGGCCCGTGCCCACGGCACTCTCTGACAAAGCATTTGCCAAAATCGGGTGTGACTGTGGAGATTCACTGTTCATTGGGGGGATAAGATCTTGGCCATTCTTTATGAAGCCGGATAGGAGGGGAGACAACTTCCCTGTTTTGTTATATAGATAGATGTATAGTGGGTGGCCCATGCCCTCGGCACTCCCCTACAAAGTATTTTTCAAAATCAGGTGTGAGTGGTTGAGATCCATAGTCATTTGGGGGATAAGATCTCAGCCATCCTTTGTGAAGCCAATAAGATGGGTATAAGTGGGGAGACAATTTCCCTGTTAAATTAATCCACCGTCTAAATTTTATTTTACGTAAGGATTGATATGGGCCCTTCGATATATGAAGCTTATAAGAGGGGGAGACAACCACTGTGTTTTGTTATACTAATAGGTGGCCCGTGCCCACAGCACTCCTCAGCACAGTGTTCGTCAAAATTGGGTGAGTGGATGAGATCCACTGTCCAGTTGGGGATAAGATCCAGGCCCTTCTTTACGAAGCCTATAAGAGGGGGAGACAACTTCCCTGTTTTGTTATATAGATTACCATTAGGAACCAATGCTAGAAAGCAACGCCTTGCACAGATGCAACCCATAAAAGACAAGAAAAATATATATTTTAATTCAAGGGTGTGGTCTTCGAGACAAATTTTCTCGTCTTCCGCGGTGTCGCATCTGCGTTGCTTGCGAGCATTCCTCCTAATATTTAAGTACAACGGTAAGTACCTAAAGTATCCAGAGTAACCTTCGCTCACACCATGTTGTGAGCGAAGCTGATCACAGCCCACAATACAAGCTACGTGGCACTCTCTTAGAGGGCGCTGACTGTATGGATGTTTGGCCAGTCCCTTGGAGGACCTGCAAACTAAAAATCAGCCTGATTAGTGATTTACAACCTTTGGATCTTTGCACCCAAATAACGCCCAATAATGCTCAAATTCCTACGGTTAAAATCAAACCAAGAAAATAACTTTAATCCAACGCATAGAAATCACTGATCAGGTTTAATTTTGGGTTGTAGGTCCACCTAGTGATTGGACAAAAATCCATACGGTCAGAGTCCACTAATATTGTGCCACGTGGCTCATATTGTTGGCTGTAATCGGCTTCGCTTACAGCATGGTGTGAGCGAAGGTTTACTCAAGTATCCAAGGGACTGAAGTTCTCATGTATAGATTCTCTGGTGGGAATACAAGATTCCTTTCTGAAACTGATACCATATGTCCGGCACATGTTTTTCTCCTACTTTCACTTTTTCTAATGGGTCTTCTTTGACTGAAAAATTTGACCAGTCAACAATTTGACTGATCCCAATGATGACGCTGTGAGGCCTACGAGTTAAGATGTGGCCCACCACAAGGGGTGCACCAAGGAAGGGCGGCCTTCTGAGTGGGATCGATCAATCTTTAAAAAAATAGGGAGGGAAAGCGATCGTCATTGGATTCGAAAGACATCTGAGTGGAATCAATCATTGTTTGTTTATTAATTTCACTTCGATTGACAACTTAGATCTTTTGTTGGTGCATTGATTTTCCAACCATTCCAAAATCTTAGGCCGCCAATGCTACTAGTGTGTGAGTTCCACAAACGTCCGTACGCTAAGAATGCAAGATTTCTAGCCACTTGATCTCAATTGAACGGCTGATACTTGATTGATTTGTTGGAAATCCTCCCATGTTGATCCTCTACCCATGTTATCTATTGGATTATTTTTGGCCCAGGTGCATTACTAATGGGTGAGACTCTAGTCAGCGATTCGCTAAAAACAGGTAAATCCTCGAATTATTCGCGAATTAGACACAAACCATAGGAATTATCCGAACAAACGACCGAACAACGTCCTATTCAAGGGTTTGGAAAATTTCAGCACATTTTGAATACGATCGAATTATTCTCGAATAATTCACAAACTTTTTCGAATTATTCCAACGTTATTTAGTTTTGAACATGAAAATTCATTTTGTAAACCAAAAAAATTGCCAATATTTTATCTTTTAAATTATTTTTGAATGCATTTTTAAATGATAAACCTGAATTGTATTACTCGAATATTTCCTCACCGCATTTTTGCCGCACTCCAAATTATAGAGACGCACCATACTACTGTCTCTGTACGAATTGCTAACTATGGGAAAGGAAATTAATGCTCGAGTACAATTCGAATTTTAAATAAAAGAATGCATTAAAAAATTCAGCAAAAATAATTTAAAAATAAAATAAGATAGAAAAAGCAAAATATTGATAAATTTTTATCTCTGTTTTCATGTTCAAAACTGAATAATCTGAAAAAAGTTGTGGAATATTATTCGAGATGTTATAAAATGCGCAAATTTTTCCAAAACCTTTGAATAGGACGTTGTTATTTGGTTCGTTTTTTAAAATTATTCGTGCAGTTCGCGCAAATAATTAGAGAATTTACTAACTGGCCAACCTTTTCCAAGCAAGATCAAATTGGGCGGGAGATCATGGAAGTTTATATTTTTAATTTGTGATTGGGAAGTACTGGATCAAAATATTCATACATAGTATATACACATTGACATACATTGAGGGCAAAGCAGTGAGCGAGTTATTGGCGATTACTCGTGGAATGGAGGGGTCCACACGTATGGTTGCATCCATGCGAAAGGGGCCCACACTTGCTCATGAATCCGTTGCAGATCGACTCGAATTTTCCATGCTTTCTCTGCGTGCAAGCCAAACATATCGATCATCTCGTACGGGAAAGTAATCATTACACCCTCTCCCTCTATCTGCTTAGCTTTATTTATTTATAGATCGCATTCTTTCCTTCCTTTGCATGAACCGTCTCTCCCTCTCTGGCTTCTCTCTCAAATCTCAGGATTGCATGGATGGATCCTTCAAACGCACACAATCAGGTGAGAAAAGAAGTCTCTCCAACACACTAAACAGTTTCTTGCATATTTCTTACTTTATTTCACTTTTTTTTTCCTTTTTTGCTTGCTTAATCTCTAAAAGAGTAATGAGAAACACAGTTGCTTAGTTGATTTTTGGGTTCTGGATCTTTCTCATCCCTTGATTTTTGAGTTTTTTTTTTTTTTTTTAAACTTTCACTTGGTGCTTTTATGAAGTGGGTTTTCAGTCTTTTTGTTGATTTTTTGTCAAACAATCTTTGTTTTTTAAGTCTCAAAGCAGAAAAGAGCTCTATCCCAGTTGATCTAAGGGTGGAGAATTAAAACAAAAGAGGAAAAACAACGTTGAAATGTTCATCATCTGGATCACAATTTTATGGGTACTGTTCTCATTATTCAAACCTTCTTAATTATTTTAGATTACTGCTTTAGTTTCTTTCTTGTAGGTGGTTTTCAATATATACATAAACATCAGCCTTTCTCTAGGTTATTTACTAGGAAATTTGAAGAAAGAAAAATCCATCATATAAATTGAAGTTTAGGGTTTTCTCGAAAGAAACCATTGATAATTTTTTTTTTTTTTTCATTTTCTAATGCAGTCTTGCAGATCACACAAAATCCTTTAAGCCCCTCTTGGAAAACCCATTAATGCATGAATTTCTTGCAAGCTTCTCCATATATTTTTTATGTTTTTAGCAAGCCTTCTGTAATTAATTCACAATTTCCCTTCTCTATATAACAAAAATCCATAAATTATTCTATGAAACTGCACTCTTAAGTCATTTTTCTAACATTTTTGGGTCATTATTGAGATTTGTCCAGGCCATGGGTACCCACTTTCTGGAAGATGTCCTTGCTTGCCCCAAACCACAGCAAGATCAGAGGAGACTCATGAGGCCTCAACCAGAACAAGCTCTGAAATGTCCCAGATGTGATTCCACCAACACCAAGTTCTGTTACTACAACAACTACAGTCTCACACAGCCAAGGTACTTCTGCAAAGCATGCAGGAGGTATTGGACCAAAGGAGGGTCCCTCAGAAATGTTCCAGTAGGTGGGGGTTGTAGGAAGAACAAAAGATCCTCATCTTCAAAAAGGACACAAGACCAAGTTCTCAGCACCAACTCCAACCCACTCCCTACTCTCCCACCCTTAACTTATGACTCCAATGATCTCACCCTTGCCTTTGGTAGACTTCACAAACAACCCACAATGCAGTTAGGGCTTGATCATGACCATGACACTTCTATTTTGGGAAACCTTAATACCACCCATTGTGAAATTCTTGGAAGCCCTAATACCACCACTAGTAGCACTCCTGGTTTCCTTGGTGCACTTAGAAGTGGTTTTCTTGATACCCCAAGTGGTTTCCATAATTTTTATTATGGTTTTGGGAATGAAAACATTGGAGAGGTGGAAAGTGGTGGTGGTGGTGGTGGTGGTAGTCATGAACAGGTGATGTTTCCTTATGAGGAAATGAGTGGTGCAGCAACAACAACAACAGCGGCAACAATAACAACAACAACAAAACAAGAGTTTTGTAAAGGTAGGGAAGGGGAGAATAGGATGTTTTGGAACTTTCCATGGCAGCAGGTTGGTGGAGAGGGACACATGGGTGGTGTTGATTCAGGAAGAGAATGCTGGAATAATGGACTTGGATCATCTTGGCATGGGATTGTTAACAGTCTATGATGTTGATCTTGATGCTTTGATGATCACCAAGAGAGAGAAAAAAGAGGGAGAGAGAGGGTCATGATCTGGGTTCTTGGATTCTCTCTCATTTCATTCACTTTTTTTTTTTTTTTTTTCTTTTTTGTTCTTTTTTCCTTTTATTGATCGATACACTAATGAAATTTCAGATTTGTTTTCTAAGTTCTAACCAAGTAAGCAAGTGCAGAAGTTACTGGATTACTTTTCTATTTAAGGAAAGTGTGAGAGACAGAGAGTGATGTTTCATGGGTTTTGAGTTCTGTACTTCTCTCTGAAATTAGTAAGAATTTTGCAGGAATATTTGGATTTTCTCGAGTTTGTGTGTTGGTGTTTCCAACATATTCTCCTTCATGATTGCTTCTTGTCTTAAGGTAGATTCTAAAAAGAGAGAAAAAAACAACAGATTATTCAATAATAATTTAGGGATGATGGTTCTCTTCCCCCAAGTGTGTTAGAATTTCAGCGAAGCATGGGCGTCATTTTCGGGATTGATTTTCCATTCTTAGCAGACCAAGTCGAAGTTAGATACGGGCGTGCGAGAATGGTCAGTGTATACGTATTTGAATATTCATGAACTTGGTTTGATTTGCTAAGAACAAGAACAATGGTATTTTTTTCTAGTCCTCTACACCTAAGTGTAGGGGCAATATCATTCTGCCAGGTTAACCCTGGTGTACCTGGCGCAATATCATTGGCTACATGATCGCTGCTTCTAAATTTCCACCGCTTCAAAAATTTTCTCTTCCTTGTGTAGGGCTGTCAACATATATTATTCGAATCGAATATAAGTATATCTGAATTCGACTGTGAAAAAATATGGTGTACATCCGGAATTTGATTCGAAATCTGAAGATTACTCTGAATTAATATTGAATTTGAATCCGATTAATTTATCGATATCAGATAATATTCGATATACAAATTTATTATTGGGGTAAAATTCAATAAAATTAACCTTATGGGGGTGGTCCATGAGGTGCTATGTTGGCACACACTTAGAGGACGATCTGAGTCCGTATCAGAAAAATATTCGAATATCAAAAATATCCAAAAATTTTGGATGATAATTCAAATTTTCAACTATCTATTGACACCTCTATCATTGTGTTCTTCCCTTTTAGAGGGATAAAGTTGGTTGAAGAAGATCTCAGTCCAATACAAGTTACTAGAACACATATTCCTTTCTTTTCTCTTCAAGATCATCACTGTATTTCAATTTGGTTTTGTTAAGCTTTTGCAATTAAAAAAAAAAGGCTCCATTGATGGAAGATGAAGTCATTAGACAAGGGCACATGTACAAGGTGGTTTGTCTCTGTCATTTTGTCTTATTAGTAGACTTTAGTGGGGTTTTAATACTTTTTAAGTCCTTAATAAGGATTAGTACTTGATGGCAAAAACATTTGTGTTGCTAACAAAAAGCAATAAACTTGATGCCAATACCTAAATTCAATGGGTCGGGATCTGCGGACCCTCGGCCGTTGATTCCATGAAATTCAATGGTGATTGAGTTTTGGTAAAGTGAATGCCAGCTGGTCACTGTCAAGCAACAATGGATTTCGTGAAATCCATGGCCAAGAGCGAGTGAACATATGAGTCAGAAAACTTCAATGGCTAGAAATCATCAATTTTATACTTTTTAGGACATGATTAATCTAACCGTTGTATTCAAGCTTGGTTTTTTAGCTAGGTAGTAAATCCAATGGCTAGAAATCATCAATCAAGCTGATTTTTAGTGTGTTTATCCACGGATAGGTGGGCTGAACATCAACGCAGACATTGGGCCCAAAAAATGATCTATGTAGGGCCACGAGATAGAGTCCTCTGCATGCATCGACTGCAACGAGAGTCCTCTACATTAATTTATTTTTTATTTTTTAATTTTAATTATCAAGAATTATTTTTATATAAAGAATTCCTATTATATAGTTAAAAATTTTAATTAATACCATATATATTAAATATAAAAAATACCTCATATAGAGTTTTCGTCTTAGGGCTCAACTTGTATCGAGATGGCCCTGGTTGCATGTTAGCATGTCTTTAGGCTATTGAGCCGTCCAAGAGTTGGGCGTACCTCGATCGGTTTGCATATGCACCAATGCCAAATATTCAGGTTCAAGTCGTCCTACCTTTCGAGTGGCTAGATCACACGCCACATGAGCGCGTGTCGGCCACTCTGATTGGGTGGTTGTCAATCAGAGAGACACGTGTTGCGTGCAGTGGGTAAGGCTAGAATTATATTCTTGAAGATTAATCATGTGGGATCGAACTAACGAAAAAATTTGATGTTAATTACACAACTTTAGCTCGCCAAGTTGTGGCCAAGATTCTCTGAAGTCTAAACACAGCGAATGTTCGTGAGTGCTTTAGCCAACAGGTGGGCCACCTCTGGTCCTCTCCTCTACTCTACAGAGGGCGAAGGTCACAGTGATCCAAGTAAAACGATAATGTAACAATATTTAATAATTAATGAAATAATCTGATTTTTAACGGTCAAGTAAAGACTCTTGGTCAAAAGTTAAGTCAATGCTCAAAGCCCATCCGTGCCTACGGAGCACCGAGCACTCCAACCCAACCCGACCCGACATATGTGGTTTCACACATGTTATAGGACCTTAGCTTTTACTAAGGTCTCACTCTATGGGTCGGACTCCAGGGACCCCCATTTTTTACCCCCACTTTGGCCGGCCCACATAGAAGATGAATCAATGGCTGATTTTTGGTGAGGATGATCTCCTCACCATATAGATAATCCCTAGAAAAAATCAGCCCATTCTGAAATTTTTAACCCCCTCAAATGTGGTTTTCAAGTATCACGGTAAAAATCAACGGTTCATAATTCTTCAAACAAAAAGCAAAAAAGGAAAACAATTGGACCGGGGAAGAGGGTGTGGGAGTAGAAACTTCCTGACTGACGCGATGTTGATGACGGACCGTGTATGACCACGTGGTACACTCTTAGAGATCGCTGACCATATGGATGTTTGACCCAAGGTTTTAAGGGGACCGTTATAACGGTATAACGGACTGGGGGCATTACCGTTTTTTCCGTTATAATGAAAAAAACGTTGAGGGGCAAAAACAGAAAAAATGGTGTTGAAATTCAAATTTTGAATTTTAAAATTTCAAAAATGGAAAATAACGGAAAAAACAGAATATAACGGAAAAACAACAGAAAAAAATGAAAATAACAGCCATTTTTTTCATAAAATTCTCCAGAAAATAACGGTCGTTATTTTTGTTATAACGGAAAATAACGGCCGTTATTTTCTGGGCGTTTTAACGGTCCATAACGTAACGGGGTAGGTCCGAATCCGTTAAAACGGCCGTTATTTTCGTTATAACAGCCGTTTTTTAAACCTTGGTTTGACCAACCTTCGGTGGACCTATAGACTGAAAATCAGCTTGATTAGTGATTTCTAAGCGTTGGATTGGGGACGTTTTCATGGGTTGATTTCTAACCGTGGAATTTGAGCATTATTTGGGGTACAAAGATCCAAAGGTTTCAAATCACTAATCAGGCTTATTTTCGGTCTATATGTCCACTTCTTGATGGATCTACACATCTAAAATCCGTTTAATGGTGATTTCTAACCATTGGATTTAGCATTTTAATAGCATAATTTTTCACCCTTAGATTTAAGTATTTTTTCATGCTAAAATATACTTGTTAGAAATCATCGATCAAGCTGATGTTTGGTATGTAGGTCCACTAAGAGGTGTACTATCGATCAAATGGATATCCCATCGGATCATGACTCTATACATCTTCGAAATAGAAATCAAGTGCAAAGGGTCTATAGAAAAACTTATACTTACGATTGTTAAGATCATCCGATCAAAAAAAAAAAAAAATAGAGAGCTGATGTTTGGTCAACGAAGTCTCTGACGTTGGGTCCACTGATCAGACCATCCAGGTTAACATGAGTACGTACGTCTGTGAGATATACATTAGGTACTATACTATCATATCTTTGGTAGGGCTGCTCTTTGATGAAGACTTCTGTATCAAAATTTTGATGCAGAAGTCCCTCAAATTGCAACGTAGTACTTGGTTCGGACCCACTTGCCCCTTGAATGTATGGCCCACACTATGATAGACCTACACACCAAAAAGTAGTGTGATCGGTGATTTCTAGCCATATGATTTGAGCACTTTTTCATCATGGGCTTCATGAAGAGGCATATGAGTTGGTTCCAAGCCCATGATGAAAAAGTGCTCAAATCCAATGGCTAAAAATCACTAATCACACTGATTTTTGGTGTGTGGGTCCACCAAGATGTGAGCCAAACATCCAGGGAGGCAATGGGCCCAGAAGAGTCTACTGCGTGCAAATTGAGGGGCTCCTGCATCAAAATTTTGATACAGAAGTCGGTATCATAGATTTTTCCACCTAATGTTTCTGGCAAAATAGGAGCCCTAAAAAAAAGGTGTCCAAAATCCAAAATTTCCCGCTCCTTCATTTTTTCCCCCAATTTAAATGTTCTGGGGTGAGAGATATTATATCATCCCATTCTATAAAACAGCCGTTTCGCGTTTTAATTTATATTTTTATTATTTTTAAACCACCGCCTTCTTTAAAATTCAAATCTCATTTTCCTCTGCAACTTCATCTTTTCTTCTTTGTTTCGTCTTCTGTCAGATTCTGAGATCTGAAGTTCTGAATCTCTTTTCCTTACGATTTGTTTATATCTGCAATGGATGATAGAGGGAAGAAGAATATGGAAGTAGACAGGTTCCGTCTCATTGATGTCTCGTCGGAAGACGATTGCCTCATCGATTCGCCTTGTGGTACTCCTTTTCCCTTCTTTTGTTTGATCTCGATCGCTTAGAAAGATTAATGGATTCCTTTAATTCGATGATTTGGATATTTTCGATTGTGTCGATTGATTCACTGGTTCTAGGGTTTGTCGAGTTCTTTTTGTTGTGTTATATTTCCTGTTATTACTGTACGTGTTTTTTTTTTCAAATTTCAATCTCGCCATTTCTGGTTTAATTTTTTGTTTCTTAGTTCTGTCTGTGTAAATTGTACATGGTTTTATAAGGTTTTGGGCTTTCGATTAACTTGCGTTTTCATTTACTTTATGTGCATATATCTAGTTTAATTGTTCGGTTTATTGAATTTCGGAGGGACACAGCAGTAACAAGAACCAGTTGAGATTTAGGTCCTGCTTGGTATCCTGTCCGTAATTTGATAATCAAATGTTTGCAATGACAAACATTTGTTGGAGAGCTGCTGGCAGAGACCAAGGGGGATGAGAGTCATTTACCTATTGTTTGCAGCCACTTTTTGGCTGCAAATGACTGGATCTAATGCAAATATTTGTTGGATGTTGCACCACCAAGCACATGCAAATGTTGCAAACATATGTAGTGCTTCCAAGCAATGCCTTGCTCATTTATTTATTTTCTGCAAATTGGTGGTAACCAATACTTTCCTACCCATATTTTTCTGCAAGTGGTTGCAATGTGACAACAGGTAAATAGAGACAATTGGTTTTATCAACCCTATTATTCTTGTGCGCGCTTTTTGGACAGTGACTTCAGCGTCATTTCTTTGCTTTTTTTTATTTATTACTATAATATGGGGATGATCAGACAATTCTCCTCATTCAAGTTCAAAGTTTTGACCACGGAGGTCCCAATAATTCTTTTTGGTTTGATTGATTTTTCGGTATTGAGTACTGTTCAATTGTTTTCTCGAGCTCCTTTTGTAGCTGCGTACATTACTGCAATTGTGTCTCCCAGTTGCACTTTGCTAATAACGTTGATATTACAAGAACTTTGGTTATTTGCATACTTGGAAATTGGACATTCTTCCTTACGCAAATTGAACATAGTAAGCATTCCAAATATTTATTTGTTGTTACTAATTATTTGGGTTTTTGTAACTTGGAATTCTGATTTATGGCCTACGAGTAAATGCACCAATCTTTATCTGTCTGTTTAATTAATCATGTGAACAATGGAACCTGGTAGGTGGTAGTGCGGAGAGTAAACTGAAGTTTATTAACCAGTGATAGATTTCCATGTTGCTGATTTATATCTCCAACTCAATCTGAAATATTTTTAAGTGCATTACATTTTAGATGCTTCCACAGCTCATTTAGCTGCCACCAAAATTACTTTTCAAAATGCAAGCTGATTTGATTCTTTCAAGAGCCTGACATGATTAAATATTTCTTAGTTTCAATTCCATAATTTTACAAACACAATTAGGACTGTGATGAAGGGTTGGCTAATGATCCACTGATATATCCCCCAAAGTTGTTTAACTTTACAATATGCAGTCTCTAGCTGTTAAATATTTTTGTGGGGAGTGAATCTCCTAAGTCTGCTATTTTACTTTTTGTCTTGCTTTGGTGAACTTTTAGCTATAAAATGACTCAATGCCTTCAGAGTTTATGGGGTGGTCGTGTTTAGAAAAATGCTACATTGTTGCGGATACATTTTTCTTTGGTGATAACTTTGTTGGAATTGCCTAAATGATTTCTGTAACATTGACAGGATTCACAGAAAATCAAAAGGAGCATGATTGCTCTGAATTGTTTGAGGTTGACAATGCTCAGGATATGAAGGATGCATCAGATTTTGTTAGGCAAAGGGTACAGGAACCCATGTTTTCTGAATCCTTGGAACAAGAAAGAACAATAAAAATTGGCAAGTGTAACTTACGAAAAAGTTTAGCATGGGATAGTGCCTTTTTCACTTGTGCAGGTATGCTTCAATGTACATATGAACTGAAAACCTCACTTTCTTTAGTTCACAATGACTACATCTTTTCTTTATTTGATGCAGATTTCAAATTTTAAGCTCACGATCATGACTATCTCTTCTATATGCTCAGGTGTTCTCGATCCTGAAGAGTTGTCTATCATAAATAATGGAATGAAGAAGGCTGACAGGCATCTGTTGCCAGGGATTCAAGAAGATATACGGAGATCTGCAGAGTCAAACTCTACATTTGATAGTGATAATTTGATATTGGAAAGCCTTGAAGGTGATTTGTTTGAAGATATAAGAGCTTCCATCCAGAGGTCCAGTCAGGCGTCCAATGTGGCATCTTCTAGTGGCAAAGCAGGACCCGGAGACTCAGGAATGCAAAGTCTCTGCTGTAAGTATACTGCTGCTTCAATAAATGTGTCAGGTAAAATGACTAAAGAAGCTTTCATCCCTTCCCGTTTGTTTATGCATGTGGTGCACATGAAGTATGGTAACTGGTCAGGCTTCACCAAGGAGACCTCTAGGTCAAACACTGATCTGCATGGATAATCATTGCCAACCAGTCGTAAGGTTTTTTTTTTGGTGCATTCCAATCTCTCGTCTTGGTATCCTAAAAGAATGCAAGGATCAGATGGTTAAGATCATCTGTTAGGATTGAGTTTGGCCTAGGAGATCTGTACATCAGATTGATCGAATGGTGGGTCTCCATCCCCTGCATGTGTATCATATGTTGAGCAGGCAGGATGGGCTTCTTCCTGTCCTTTGCTGAGGCATGAGTATCTTCTTCTGATATTATGTTAATTGAAGAGTTTTACTCAGCAGTGACTGTTAAATATTGGTCAGTGGACCATACTTTACACTTTTTTTTTCTTGTGCATCTATAACTGTTGAAAAGTTATTCTGAAAAGAATTATGCTTCTTCTTTCAGCTTCAAAAAAGATGGAGATAGCTTCTCGAAATAGGGTAAGTTCTCCTGATAGTAGATATTCATAGTCTTCATCATTTTGGTATTTTTGAAGAATGCCTGAAGTGCTTTGCTCCCAAAATTTCAGATGAAGCCCATGGTTGCTTCCAAGAGGCAAAGTATTTGTATGCAGGGGTCAGAGAAAACCACAAAGGAGGCTCTTGTTCGTCCACGAGCTGTACAGGCATGTTTTAAATTAAGTACAGGGGAAAATATTATGTCCTTCACTCTATTTTCACATGGCTCACCTATGAATCGATCTGGACCATTCAGATTGGATTGAGTAGCATGCCAATTCATAATGATGTTTTAGGCAGTGGTCCATCTGAGTGGTGGGACACTGACGAATGGTCCTGATTGATGCATGGGCAGGGTACAGAAGTGGCAGAATGTCATGGACAAACATTAGGTATACTTATAAAAAAGTCAACGCTAGGTATTGTTAACTGACATTATTTAATTGTTGATTGAATAAAGCCCACTGCTAGAAGTGGACAGCCGAATTCTTCGTCCCTCAAGCCACCCAAGATATTGGGCAGGGCTAATCCCATCTCAGCAACACCAACCAAAAGGGCTTCTTTGGGTGTCAACCGTGTCAAAGTTGAAAACAGTACTGCAAAAACTGCCAAAGGTATAAAGAATTCCCATGAGTTTAGAATGATTTCTCTTACACTAGCAGAAAGCATTTTATTCTGGATCTTAACTACTACACTTTTAACTTAATGTGACAGTTGCTGGTAAGGGGGTACCTGTTGTGATGTCCAAGAAACCTGGTCTGGGTGATCCGAGTGTCACCCCTAGGCCAACACCTTCCCCAAAATCTTCTTCTTCTGGTTCTCCCTTTGCTACAAAAATAGAGTCAATAGCTTCTTGTTCTTCATATAACAGATCTGGTAGCACTTCCTCTGATTCTTCTGGTAAATGTCCTCTGAAAAATTTGAGAAACAAAACCGATTCCAGAAATGTTAATCCTGCTTCTGATTCAACCCTCAAAACCCCCCTGAGGACCTCGTCAAGAAATAAAATTGAGTCTGCAAATCCTCGTCTCTCGGCATATCTAATGTCCCTGTCCAAGCTCTCTTCAAACATATCTCCAGCTAGCTCTATCGATGGCTGGTCTACAGAATCATCTTCGTCAACTTCTACTGTCAACCAACGCTCTAATAGTTCAAAGGCAAGTCTCGATATTAGTTCTCCTCACAGAGGATTCTCTTTAGAAAGAGATGCCCCCCAAGCATCAGATTTGCAGAACTGTCCACGTGGTCAGCCTTGTGTTGACTATGAAAGTCAGGGAGCAAGGTTGCTAAGTCAATGTGCCAAGAGAACTTCTTTGGGAACTGGTGCACTTTCTCATCCAGCAACTGCAAATGTTTCTAAAAGCTTTAAACCCACAGGTCTTCGAATGCCATCACCAAAGATTGGGTTTTTTGATGCGGTTAGTTCTGCTTTCATTGCATTCAGTTCTTATTTATTTATAATCGCTTGTAACTTTGAATGTCCACTTTGTTAGGCTAGTATTACAGTTGGGTCAAATTTGTTTTATTTTTAGGAAAAATCTGTGGCACGCACTCCCAATGGCAGTTCACCATTTCATTCTGGAGCACGAAGTGGTTTACCTAAAAATGGAGCTGGAATCAGTAACCTTAATTGTGGGGCCAGTAAAACAAAGCCTGTTAAGCTTCAACCTGGAAGAACTGTAACAGGTACAAGTAGCGTAAAGACTGATTCTCACAAGGCTGTAGTACTGCATTCTGCTTCGAGCATGAGGTCTACCTCTCTTGCACAGCATCAAGAACTATCAAACGCTTCACCAAAGGTATCTGGCACTTTAAGGGCAAGAGAAAATTGTCCTGGCATAACTTCAAAAGTTCAGAATGATTTATCTCAAACTGGCAGAAAGAATCACTGGAAGACTTGGGATGTAGGAGAAGTGCCTGATACAGATAGAGGTGGTCTGGGATATGTTTTGAATGCAGAAGAGAATGGTGGTCAAGATGCTTTCAAGAATAACGTGGGTACCGAAAGCGAGGAGGAGCAGGTCCATTTAAGGGCAATCGAGATCACTCCTATCAAGGAAAATGGATTTCAAATTTCTAGTAAAGCAAGTTCTGATTTTAATTGTGACAACACAAACCCATCCAATAAATCTGGTCAACAGCACATATATGGTCAAGGCAATCTGGAGAACAACTTGCATTCACTTCAAAAAAGCAATGAAAAGGAAAATTCATTTTGTTTTGAATTTCAAGTTGATGATTTGAGCAGAAATCTGAAGGCTGTCGATGTCAACATGGATACAGTGAAAGAGGTTATTGAGAAGAAGAATTCTTCTCTTTCTCAGTTTGATGTCAATAAGACGTATAACCCTGGTGATCCAAAGTTAGCTTCTTCCCACGGCCCAGAGGATTTTCTGAAAATTTCGTCGCAGCCTAGTCCACTCTCTCTTTCCTCAAACACCATGGATATTATACCCAGCATGAGGACTCCTTTGTCAGTCAAGGTATCTTGTGGCAGTAGGAGTGGGTCCCTTGAGTTGGCATCAGAATCAACAATGGAGAAAGCATTCACATTTCCTTTTCCAGAAGGCACAAAGAAAGAGAGCAGCTGAGTCTCCAGTTTCCCAGTACTTGTTTTTTTCCAGGTAAGTTAATTCTCTTGTTACTAAAATCTTGTAATGATAAAAACTATGGAACGAATTCACAACTATAGAGGGATGTTTAACAATGTAGAACTACATCATGCTCTGTCAACTCCGTGAAATGCTCTTGATCGTAAAATGCTGGAAGCATGTGATTAGAGATTATGTACTTGCCCCATTGAAATTGAAATGCCATGTCTTCCATGGCTTTGAACTTTGAAAATTGGGTATGTGGAGCATATGGACTTGGGTGATTTGAATTAACTTTACTCTTATCTTAATGTAGCCTACAAATGGTTGTGCAGGGAGTTCATCTTCAAAGACAGCACTAGGAATTGAAGAAGTGATTTACATAAAGGATTTTGGAGCTGGGCCAGTTGTTTTGGGCATGAATTGTGCTGTGTTCCTCTAGAAAGGCATGCTATGACAGGTCTGTTTTTCATTTGGCATGTGGCGCTACAAGAGAAAATGCAGCATACAGAGGAATTCTCGTTGGACACAACACATTTGTACTTGCGAAAAGGTAAAATGAGATAAAGCGGCGTGAATGTACGTGCCAAGTGGTTCCATATTATATCTCTAGCTAATTCCCAACTCTTGTATCAACCTTAATTCTATAAATGGGTTGCATCGTTGATTGTTGTGTCATGCCAGGCCTGATTAATTTGTTAAGATCCATATAGCAGACTATATCTCTCCGAATTTAATGTATTCCTTTTGTGTTTAGATTGAACATCAAGGATTCACTTCCTTTCAAGTTTCAATAAGCACCGTCTACAAGTTGATGCAGGCGTACATCGAAGTACTTGTGGCTCCCTCTATTTGGAGATAGAAAGAGTTTAGTGTGATAGTCACATCCCTCTAAAGTCTAAACATATGTTATAGCCATATTAATGCGTAGACAGCATAGTCTATGGCTTTGTATGGCTGTCCTGAATAAATTTTCTAGAAATGAATTTTGCATATAAATGTCGTAAAACTTTTTCTTTTTGAATACTTTCTGACATACAAATCCTTTTTCTGTAATTTTTTTTTGATCACCATATATAGCCCTTTCACTGTGAAAAAGAACATTTTTGGTCGTCTCCTTCACCGGGTCAACCGTTTTTGGTATAAAGTACCAAAAAACACGTTTTGGTTTCTCTTTGGTCAGTCGTGTTAAAAAAAAAAAAGAGAGCTGGGTGAACAGTTAAAACTTGTCTGGGTCAGCCAGGTTGATTGAGTCAACTGACTGGGTCTAGCGGGTAACAAGAATTTGACCGGTTTTTTTAGATTGCTGGAGTGGGATCAACCCAGCCTGGTTCTGTGACTGGCTCGCAGGTTCAACTGGCCGGTCCAGTCTGGGGTTAATAACATTGTGGATTACATGAATAAGATTGTTCAGGAAATATTATGGAATACGAGGTGGGAAGCACATTGAGTTATTGATGGGCCTTTCCCCAATCTTGTTGGTTCCGAAAAATGATACCCCACAACACCAGGCCCATATGAAGGTCTGTTTCTCTCCCATTGATCAACCTACATTAATAATCAGCTCGCGTAGTGATTTCTAGGATGGATTGAAAGCTGACGCGATGAAAGCCCCCAACCTTTTTGGTTCTGAAATATGAAACCCCACAACACCGAGGCAATTGGATGCCAGTTTAAAAGTTTGATACTCTTTCAGGCTCACTGACACCAAGAATTTAGCATTTTTCATCATGGGCCTTATGAACAGGCTTATGGATGGATTAAGAGCCCTCCATGAAAATGCTTAAATTCAACGCCTATGATTTTTGGCGTGTAGGTCCACCAGGAGGGGGACCGAACATTTACATTGCATTTTGGGGGAAGGATGTATTTGAAACAGCGTTTGGTGTCAAAGATTTCTTCATTAACATCCACACCAACCTTTCAATTGAGTCCTTGCAACGTGGGATCGGGAATATCTATGCTGTGCAAGCCAGTTAAGACGTGTCATCGGAACAGGATGCCAAAACAGGATATTTGAACCTTAGTTTAAACGGTAACGCCCCAAGCCCGTAATGTTAAAAACCTTTAAAAATGTTTTGACGCTTAGAAATTAAGAGTCGGTTTTTCGTTTTAACGGCCAGTAAAATCTGGGAAATTTTGTGGAAAAAAAGGCCATTATTTCTGTAAAATCCGTTATTTTTTCGTTTTTCAACATTTGAAATTCAAATTTGAATTTTGAATTTCAGAGCCATTTTTTCCCGTTGGATTCCTTTTTTCTGTTTTTTCTTTCATATTTGCCCGTCCGTTACAATCCATTTTACTGGTTTTACGGTAACGCCCCCAGTCTGTTATACCGTTAAAATGGCCTCCTTTAAACCTTGATTTGAACTTCGATTTGCTAATAGGAAATTTTGTAATACCCCTATTTTATTGGTTCCCCCCAATGTCACGCCACTGATGGTTAAAGAGGGAATAAAACTTAAAACTTGGCCGACTGATGACCGTCAGCAAAGCTGTGACTGCCCACAATGAGCCACGTGTCACATTTTAGAGGATACTGAGCGTATGGATGTTTGGCCAATCCCTAGGTGGTGGACCTACAAACCAAAAAACAGCCTGATTAGTGATTTCAAACCTTTCGATCTTGTACCCCAAATAATGGTCAATAATGCACAAATTCCCACGGTTAAAATAAACCCATGAAAAATGACTCCAATCCAATGCTTAATCAGGTTGATTTTTGGTTTGTCCACCAAACGTTTAGAAATCACGCTTAGAAAGCCTAGGGAATGGCCAAACATCAATACGGTCAGTGTTCTAAAAAAAATGCCACGTGGCTCATAATGTGGGTGGTCAGTGATCAAGCCAGTCAGCCAAGTTTTACTCGATAAGAGGGCGTCCCACTGCGAACCTGTTTTTAAAAAATAAAGAGGTGCAGCTAGGACACGAAGGCAGAGCAGAACTACAGAACCACGCCCACCAGAGCTACATGAGACCGAAGGGAGTTGCAGAAATAACACAACAGATCTATATAGGTAAACCATATTGTGAAATACGTGAAACACAGATTGCTTAAAACCGTCCACCCCAACAGTCCAAGGGCCTAGCCACCTCTGATCGATGAGACCCATTTCAGATCGTCCCAGTTCAAAACGTCGAAACGGTTTTTAACATACTGGGACTGGGCGTTACCATTTAAACTGCGTTATTTTAAACCATGGTTGGAAGCACTTTTGAGACTGCGTAATTTTATGCAAAATAAGCCAATAAGATAAGAGGTACAACAATATATCTCAACATAATTGATACAATCAGCATAAACATCAAAATTCCACCAATTAACAGATCCAGACAGTTAAAAGCTCTATAAATCATGAATGTGCCGGGCCAAATCAAAACAATGGAGCACTTGCAAACATGCCAGAAACTTCAAAGGAAACTAGTGTTACCTCCTGTATCAGTAGATATTTCTAAGGGTTGCTTCACACTTACATCTCTCATTGTTTCCTGCACCTGCTCTCTCTCTGGAACTAAGATCCAGACGAGTTGGTTCCACACAAAGTGGTACTGCTGAACTGAATATGATATTTCGCAGTTGCGATTACATAATCTAGAGCAGTAATCAAGGTAAACGACACTATTCGCACTACACCATACAAGAGCAGCAGGGCATTCTTAAGAAACCAGATTGAGAGGAACATGCAACAATCACTATCCCAGTTACAAAAAATATAGCTAATGTTTTGATCAGCTAAGAAAACAATGAGCAGAAAATGATTCTTGCATCCAAATAGGGTCCTAAATTTCATAAAATAACTGCAAAACGGATATTGTTCACAAAATTCACTCTTCGCCAAAGAGTTGCAAACATCCTTCAATAACACATTAAAAAAGGTAGGGGATGGGAATGCAAGCACACCCACTAAACTAAGACCTTGGCTTCTCCTTCTTCTCTTTGAAAAGAGCCAGAAGAGACACACCAGATACCTTCACGACCTTGAACCTGACTCCAGGAATATCTCCGACGGCGTGCCCTTTACGTCCAAATCCTGCAATCAACACCTCATCCTGCACAAAATGATTGCAACGTCAAGAAAACAAAAAATGGGATGCAACCATTATCCATGTTTATTGTACTTTAATACAATTTTCACTAAAGACTTACATTTTCTTCTATATAGTTCAAGCAACCATCATTGGGTACAAAGGCAGCAATCTTCTTCCATTCTTAATCAACTGAACTCGTGCACATTTTCGGATAGCAGAATTTGGCTGCTTAGCCTCAATCCCTCTGTAGAAGGCAGGTTTAAGTTGAAAGTTTTGACGGCGAACGATAGGAATAGCAAAAGAAAAAGAAAAAAAGGGCATTAGTATCAGTCTTACATCTTCTCAAGAACAATGCCCTTTGCGTGTGAAGACCCAGCAAATGGCTTCTTCCACTCGTTTCCAAGGTGGGACTTCTTGTAAGCTTTATCAGCCCACCTTTGCCTTCTACGGTGGGACTTCAGCTTGCGACCAGCTCCCATACCACGTGTCTTCCTGTATAACAATCACACTTTCGATCATCAGCCCATATATCAGTAACAATAATGTAAAAGAAAAAGGCAGCAAAAATTCAAAAATAAAAAACCAGGACTATGGGTGAGGAAAGGAAGCATGTCTAATTGTCAATTACCTGACATGATTCAAACATTTCTGGCTAAGAAAGTTTACATCTGGGATTTCTGGATTGGATGGAAGTTCAGTTTTTAAGAAGCGGTTTGAATGTGCAAATGATCAAAACCCATTTTTCATAATTTAAAGCGGAAGTACTGAGATTCGAAAAGGGGTGTCGAATAACAAGAACGCCCCAAGTGTTCCCTCAAGTAGAAGAGACCCTTAACCACCCATGCCAAAAGCTTATCTTGGGTTGTTCTTAGCACTATTTCTTATGTTTTCTATAAAAATTTAGCCTTGATTTACTGAAATCATGATAAATATCGACAAAGCTCATAATCAGTATTCCTCCACAAACCTACTCTGTATCTCTAGAATACAAATATATCAAAACGAAACATTCTAAGAATAAATATTTCCTAGCACCAAAACCATCTGGCACAACAGGACCCAAATCAAAGGGAAGCCATAATATGAAACAGAAAAAAAAATTCAGCACAATTGTTCCAGATATTTCCCAAATCACTTCTCGATGTGTGTTTGTGATTGTTAAAGATGTAGAAATACGACAGCCTAAGTGCCAATTGAAGAAAAACCCAAGAGACAAACATGGCATAGCAGTAACATGGATCAAGGATCAAGGATCAAACACAATAGGCTTAAGAACTCTATAGTTCAAGCTTAAAGGACAAACAACTAGATCTCAACTACTAGAACCCTAGACGTCCAATCGAAACAATGGAATCGACAGGACATATAATTCGAGATGTTATCAGGAAAGATCAGAGAGAAAAATAAGAGAACGTGAAGGTTCTTACCCCATGGCGCCTGTAAGAAGAGGTTCCTCGACTGCTACAACAAGGTTCGAGAGCTTTGAAGAAGAACCCTAAGCTGCCGAAGGAAAACCCTAACCCTAGAGAGTGATCTTATGTATCTATATACAATACTAAATAAGGGGAGCGGCACGTGCGTTTCAAGCGAGGGATTTTTAGGGTAGTAAAACTTCGGTCACAGCAATTTTTTTTGTAAGTAACTTCTGTCACAGCATTATGACAGACGCTTTTGTCACAACGCACAATACAACCAAGTGGCACACGCTTAGTGGACGCTGACCGTATGGATGTTTGGCCAATCCCTCGGAACCAAAAATCAGCCTGATTAGTGATTTCTAAGCGATTCAATTGAAGTTATTTTCATGGGTTAAAATGGGTTGATTTTTACGGTAGGAATTTGAGCATTATTGAGCGTTATTGGGTGCAAAGATCCAAAGGTTGTAAATCACTAATCAGGCTGATTTTTTGCTTTATAGGTTCACCGAGGGACTGGCCAAACATCCATATGGTCAGCGTCCACCAAGAGTGTGCCATGTGGCTCGTATTTTGCGTTGTGACAGAAGTTTTACTCATTTTAGGGGCTCATCAACTCTGATGACAGACCATATTATGAGCCATGTGGCATACTCTTAGAGACCATTCACCGTATAGATGTCTGGCCTAACATACCAAAATTCAACCTGATTAGTAATTCAATCCGTTGGATTAGAGGTTTTCCATGGTTTTCATCAATGGATTTCGAGCATTATTTAGGGTACTCAGATCCAATAGTTTAAAATCACTAATCAGGCTGGTATTTGGTATGTATGTCCAGGCCAAACATCTATACTGTCAACCCCAATTTTGACTTTAACCGAAGCGGTCACAGCCCACAATATGAGCCACATGGCACACTCACCATATGGATGTTTGGCCAATCACTAGGTGGACATACAAACCAAAAATAAACCTTATCAGTGATTTCTACGCTTTGGAATGAAGTTATTTTCATGGGTTTTAACTGTAAGACTTTGAGCTTTCTTAAGTTATTTGGGTGCACAGATCCAAAGGTTGTAAATCACTAATCAGGCTGAGAATACGGCTCTTTTCTTCTCGACGGTTTTCTCGAAATGGAGCAGAATTTGGGACTATTTGGTGTTCATAATCTGCCATGGCTGCCTATAAATCAAGAGCAATGCTTGCGAGCAACCCATTAGGTGGAGTTGCACGGATGCAGCCCACAAAAGACAAGAAAAACTGCCTACACTTTCATGTTTAGCGAAGTTAAGTCATATACAAGCAGCTGAACAGGCCTCTTGTGTCTAGGGGTTGTGATATGTTGTCCACCCATCACCAACTGTCAACCTATCATAGTCTCGTGGCCAACTGACCACCAATCGCAGTGGTGGTTGGCCGGCCCTGAGACTGTAGTAAGTGGGTTGTCCATCACTGAGGAATAACATATGGAGTATTGCAGCTAGCTGATCGCCACTAAGGCAAGCAATTTAAAAATGCAATATTCCTAAAAAAAAGTAAAACACGAGAGTTTGGAATTGCACGCTAGAGTGGTATTGGCCAGTCACAAGACTACTATAGGTTGGTCATTGGTGATGGTGGCCAACTTACCAAAATTTCACGGCCCATTAACCGTCATAGTTGTTTGATTTGGAGTTAGGGTTTCGACCCAAACCTACATGTTCTTGTTCTAAGGTTGAAGAAAGGGATTTTTTCTTCATTTTAAAATAATTTTGTTAGTCAATTTAAGTCAACAATGGTCATTAACATGACAAAGTCATGGGAGTGGGGCATATTTTTTAGGGCTACAACTTGGGCAGGCTCAACCCAAGCTTGATGGGTTCAAATAGACGTTGGGTCGGCCAAGCCCCCACCCCCCCCTAAAACTTCTAATTCTAAGAAAATCACGGAATTGGAAATATAATCACAGAGATTTGTGGTTCCAAAATTCATAAATCCAAATCTAACTCAATTCCAAGTAACCAAACACACCCTATTTTTCCGACGCACAGAAACTGTACCTAATTTCAATTTTAGACTCCACAAACGAGGGAACCTGTCTACTTTGCCACGTTAGCCAAACAAAGCCCCAAGTTTAAAAAAAAAAATTTCATGTATAATATGCATCTTTGAAAACATCAGTTATATTAAACAATTTCTCCACCAAAAAATGAAAGGTGGCATACCTCCCTATAACTTGGTCCACTGTCATTTGACCAGTGTTGACCTGAGTTGACTACCAAAGTTTGTATTAAGAGACGAAAGTGCCCTTGTCTTCAACCTTAGAACAAAGGTTTGGTTTTGGGGCAAAACCCAAACCCCAAATCAAACATGAAAAGAGGAGATTAAAATAAAAATAAAGACACTTGTTGGTAAATTTGAGATTTTTTTTTTTTACTTTATTGATGAATTAAGCAAAGATTGAGAAGAAATAATCCTATAAAAATAGATAAAACTCATGTGAGAATCGGATTTCTTTTTATAGATTTTATTGTAGAAGAATAAAAATTTAAAATTGAGAGAACTTTTTTTTCCAAAATCCACGTCTTAAAAGCTTAAAATCTAAATTGCTCTCATTCCTAAATCTAAATTGCTTTCATTCCTGTTCTTTATTTTTGTTAACGAAAATTTTCGTATGTGTTTTTTATTTAATCTTGGGCTTTAAATTGTTGCCAGAGTGGGCAGCCAACCCATTGGAATCCCTTGGCTGACCATCCACTACAGCCGTTTGATTTGGGGTTTGGCCCAAACCCTTGTTCTAAGGTTGAAAACAAGGGCACTTTCATCCCTTAATATAAAATTTAGTAGTCAAATCAGGTCAACACTGGTCAAATGACAGTGGACCGAGTCATACGGGGGTATGTCAACTTTTTCAAATTGTGGGGGGTTATATCAAATTTTAAAAATAACATGGGGGGTTATGTCAAAAATTCCCAAAATGAAAATACAAATTATAGAAATCAGATCCAAAGGCTTGGATATGATGTCGAATTGAACATATAATGTGGGTTTAGGAATCATGATTATATATCCAACCGGGTCTGTTCCCGATAAACCCTGGGTCAGATTGGACCCATCTATGATCTCTCTCTCTATGGACTTCCGGTGCAAGTTGTACCCAAACACGGAATGTTCAGACTTCTATGGACTTGCATGGACAAAAATCGCAATTAAATCTGGCGCAAAACAGTGGTTCCAACACAATACAAGACTAACACAACAAAAAAGGGTCTGACATTTTGCTTCATGCAAATTTTCCTGTAGAAAGAACAGCAGCACGGTATGTGGGAGGGAGAAGTCCCTCGGGACTACTGCAAATTTGCTCCTTCAGCCAGCATCATCACTTCATTTTCCTTAAAACCTCATATATAGGTGAAGTAAAATGAAAGCACAAAAACTGATTTTAAAAGAAAGAAACCATGAATGGGATGAAGCAAAAGACTGAAACAAGAAGTTCTACACAAAGAAACCAACTTTTTCTATGGCAAAAAATTAAATTGTAAAGAACACATCTGTTGCCCACAAGCAACAAGCTCGCACTTAAAGGTTAGAAAAACCTTCAATGGATGCGGCCCAATCCAAAATCATGTCTCGCGTTAACGAATTATAGCCATCTATTTCTACAGTGAGACTAACTGTTCCCATTTTTTTTTTTTTTTTTTATATATATGTAACATACTCAGATATTCAGTAGTGCAACACGACTGAAAACCAATTGTTTCATAGCATAAAAAGAAAATTCTCTAAAAAAAGAGAACAATATATACGGCACCTGTCTGACTCAACCCCACATACAATGGGCAAACAGAAAAGGATGGAAAAAAGCTTTCAATATTACCTATACAAAGATTTGCATAAGTGCGCTATGAGTTACCACACAAATTCCTTCGAGATACGAAGATTTGGCTGCCCGGTTTACCCAAAAACCTGACAAATGAGAAACTGCATCGTAAGCTAAAATCACATCAATGAGAAAATGAAATTTAAAAAACCAAAGGAAAAAGAAACAGCAGCACATAATATTCAACCTTGCAAATGGTCCATCACTCTATCTACTTCTGGCCCTTCTTCCACAACACTCCAATTTTCTTCAGCATGTTGCCATTTTTCTTCTTGGGTGAGTCATCGTCCATGTCGTCCGAATAAGGCGAACTTATCTTACAAGTGCCCGGATGGTAGTTGCTGTCCAGCGATCCTGACCTCTCCATAAATTTCCCATTATTTCCTGTAGAAAGAACAGCAGCTGCTGCCTCGGCTGCTTTCCTCCACTGGTCTGTTTGCACCTTTAGTCTCCTCAATTCTGTCTCCATTTCTGAATTTGCCACCTGTGCTGCCTCCAGCTGCTCAGCTGCCCACGCAGCCCTCCTGCTACTCTTATCTGCCTCCTCCGTCACATAGTTAAGCCTCATCAGAGCTTCTTGCTCTGCAGCCCTCGCTGCCTCCGCCTTAGTGACAGCTTCATCTTTCACCTTACGTCCCTCCATTTCCGTCTTCTTGATTTCTGACTTGAGTATCTCATTCTCCTCCGATATACTCTGCAATTCTGTCTCCTTATCCATCATGTTTGCCTTCAAATCTGCAATGTCTTCCTTAGACTTCCGCAGCTCCATTTCCAGTTCAAACTCTCTCTGGCCTGACTGGTTGTTCTTGATCTTCATATTAAGCCCCTCATTTTCCTCCGAAATGCTCTGCAATTCAGTTTCCTTATCCATCAGATTTGCCTTCAACTCTTCAACATCTGCTTTGGTTTCCTTTAGTTTTGCCTCTAATTCGGCTTCCCTCAGGCTTGACTCTGACTTTGTTAGTTCCACCAGTTCATACGCACTTCGAATTTGCATTGTGCTCCGAATCTGTTCTTCTTGGTACCTGATCTCAGCAGTTTCTAATGCAGATCTCAACTGTCCCACCTCCAACTTCATGGAATCAAGCTCCGCTTTGAGCTGACTTGATTCCCCAATCTCCTCATTTTCTCCAATTTCTAGTGAAGTCTTACCATCACCTGAAGGATCCCTGGAACTGCTGCCTCTAGAGTTAACCAGATCTGCCTGAAGTTTGCTTACAAGTCCTTCGAGTGAATTTACCCGAGTTCTCGACTGCTCCAACTCTGATGTCAGGGAGCTGTAAGCCTCAATGGCTTTAATGTTATCAGACTGATGTGTCTCAACAGTTGTCTTGGCTGTTTCCAACTGCAGTAGAGTTTCGCTAACCAGTGCTTGGGCCTTAGCTTCAGAATCTTTACTGTCTCTCAGCTGAGTTTTCATGTTCTCAACAACAGAAAGAGTTTCTGCAAGGTCTAGTTTCAAGCTCTGAATCTCAGCATCTGCTGTTTCTGCATGCTTGGTCTGGGCAGCTTCAGACTCGGCCACCATTTCCAGCTGCATTTTGAGCCTATGAATCTCATTCAAGGCAGAGGCCACAGCTGCTGAGTCAACTGAATGCTGGTTCTGCACAGCCTCAAGTTCAGACTGCCATGCTCGGTCACGGTCTTGAGAGATCTTACGGAGCTCTTGGAGCCGGGCTTCTTCTGAATCAGACAGCTCCAGAAGCTGGCGTTGGGATTCCTCGAGCATTGCAGTCGTTGCTACAAGCTGCTTCTTGACCTCTTCGGTCTCCTGCTGTGCACGTTTCTTCAATGATTCAGATGAACTCAGCTGGTCTTTCGCCTTCTTCAGATCCTCTTGGAGTTGGGCAAGCTGAGATTCCAATTCAGACACTCTGCCTGGGCGCTTCTTCTGGACCTTGCAAGAGAAGAGAATGGTACAATGATTATTAGCAACCTCCAAGTGTTCTAACACCTTTGTAATGTGGATGAATATAGATAGTTTGGTTAAACTTCAAAGTCAAGAAAGCTAAAAACCATAATATAAATAAATGATAGAAATGAAAAAAATATATAATATGAGTGTACAGACTATTCAAAAACTTGGAACATTGTTACAGGCAATGAAACGCTGGACCTACAGAAATAAACCTTAATTCCTTTGAAAAATATTAAATAAAAAGGATTGACACAGCTTTTTGAATGGCAAAGATGCTCTCTTAATGGTAGGTTTTCAAATAACACAATACCCTGCACAGTAATCAAAATGATGAAAACAACCACAAGATACAATGAAACAACTTAACAAGGCAACACCATGTGATTCCATCAAGACTTCTATACAGTCACAAAGGAATAAAAGAAGATAGAAACACTGCTCGAACAAAAAGGGGTTTTCTAAATTACTTGGGACCTTGACTCAATTGTGTGACTTTATTCAAAGTCAGCTACTTCAAGAGATATTAAGATTCTTTATACCATGGTGCAAAAAAGTTATAACAACCGATTATTTCGAGAAAAAAAGCTTAAAAAAACAGGTTTAACATTGTTAAGGGCTATTATTTTGTCCCTCACCCATTATCTGTGTTATTAAAAAAAAGTAGACAAAAAATATTTTTGACTGTTTTTTGTTTTGACCTATTCTAACAGCCATTACAACGGACACAGCGGAAACGTTACCTCTCCATTATAACGGTCCAATGTAAACCTTGCTTTATACCACAAGAGTTCCTCTTTCTTTTAATGAATTTGAGCTATGAATATTATATTGATTCCCAAGCTTCTGGCATTTTTCAAGTTCAGCAGCATTCATCGAATTGTGCACCTTAATAATTTGTTTTCTCCTTTTCCTTCTGAGTTTTACCCAAAGATTGGGTTGTGGTTATAATTACGTACCTCAGACATTGGGCTCCTGGGCGACCTTCGTTCGATGACTTTTGGGCTTCTATCTTTTGGTGTCCTGCTCGCTGGATGTGAAGAGGCTGAATCAGATTCTGACCCAGTTGTCTTCAGTTGGCGAGCAGTTCGAGGTGTCACAGGGGACGTCCTCTGAGGGACCTCCAAAGACCCAGTTCTGCTATCAAAGTAAGTAAAATGACAATAAGCATAAGAAGGTATACCTATAGATTAATGAGACATCCAACACCACCAAATAACAAGCATAGCAACCAACAAGGGCATATACAACAACTTCCTGTATCCCTACTGCAATAGTAAACTGAAGGTTAAGCAAAGATAGATCCACACGAGGCTAGCAGTGGCTTCACACTACATGAAAATGTTGCAATCTATGCATCAATTCAGAACAGCACTAAGTAGCCCATCTCTTGGATGGATCATAACTGCCAAAAGGTATACCAATCAATTGAACCCACAACAAAATACATTGCTTTAGATCTGTTTGGATGTGGACAGAAAATTGCATAAGTGGAATCTTTTCAAACTATGGATGGCACCAATTGAATCAGCCAGATTGATGCATATGAGGCTATATGTACAGTGTTGGGTAGAAACAGCCAGATTGATGCATACGAGGCTATATGTACAGTGTTGGGTAGAAACACGACCGACCTCTATGTGGTTTTAAAATTCGACAAAATTTGGCAAAATTAGCCGAATAAATTCCGAATTTTGAATCACCGAATTGAAGTGCACATGTATTAAAAAAATTGCAAAAATCCATCGAATTAATTCGCTTAATTCGAATTAAACAGTGAAAATTTGGCTAATTTCTCAAAGTTTAGCCTTTTTAATACAAAAAGTGCAAAAATTTGTCAAATTAATTCGTTTAATTCGAAGTAAACAATAAACTAAGGGAAGTATTTTTGCCAAAACGTTAGTAAAACATATTGATTTTGAAGGATATAATAAAACAAGAATGATAAAACACTTATAACTCATTATAAATTAAAACAATCATTTATAACAACCTAAGCAAAATTAATATCGTTTTACTCATTTTGGCAAAACATTTTCCAAACTTCTCTACGTCTCTAAATCGAATTAAACTTCCCCGAATTAATTTTGAATTTTAACTGACCAAAGTTTAAGGCGAAGTTAAAGTTTAGATCCTTGGTTCAACACAAACGTATATGTAATTGTAGTTGTCGGAAGATAAAACAAGTGACAGATGTCTAATGAGCGGGGGAAGGTAGTCTAGGAGACCCGCCTAAGTTAAGTCATTAGCCATTCGGGTTCCATCTTTGTCAGACCGAGAGAACATTAGAGATCAGGACAGTTGAAAATGGAGAGAAAATAGGGAGAGAGAGAGAGAGAGAGAGAGAGGATTCGGTCCCCAGGAAAAGTGTCCCCCTTTCCTTTCTTTGCGGAGGTATTTATAGACTTGGATCTAGCATACAAAAGGACAAAAATACCCTCATCTCATGTGGAAGTGACATGGCACCTATAACCATATTGATTGGTCACAGATGTTGGTTGTTCATTTGCGTACTCTTCTCTCTCAGTATGTCAGTCCCCAATAAATGTCTATATGTCGACATCTCATTTCGATGCCTCATGTCGACGAAGGGATGAAGACGACAATGTGCCTTCAAAGCTCCTTACGACGTCAAGATCATGACATGCAGACTTATTTGTCGACTTCCAATCCTATATCTCTTATGTCACCCGAGTGTTGGCTATCGATCATTGCTCTACCTTTAGGTATTTTGCGTGGCCAAGTTTCTCTTGTGACATCCACGTAAGCACATGCATATCGAAGCATGCGCAGTAATCGAAAGAAAAAACAAACGTAAGAACCATCTGCGACAATGGAAATTACATTCTTCGCATTGTCAATGGAATGAATTAAAGGTTGAAAATCAGTGTCCACTGACAAAAATTTTAGCTTATAATTAGCTAGGCACCAAGCCCCACTACAATCCAACTAGCATATTTCTAGCTTTCTGTTAGGCACCCCAAAAGAGTTCAAGTCCAGAAAATAAGACAAAAATGCCCAAATGTCTCAACTGTCTTCAGGTTGCAAGAACCAGCGAAATTGCAATTAAGAATATTATATGCTATGAGGTTCTTCAACTGTAGCTTGGTTTTGAAAGATCTTTGGATTCATTAGTGTATTACATCGAAGACAAAACCCAAAGTAAAGGGGGAAGATGAATATGAAAAGAGAGGCAAAATAACCGCAGTCATCAATTTCCGGAGAATCTTCAGATCATCTTGGAGTAGAGCAATGTATGGTGCGAGTTATCTGTTGTGGTGCACCGAGTGGGTACTTTGTGGACTGGACGGTTCAGATTGAATATCATATTATTGATTTGGTGGGTACTCACTAACATCATCTTTTAATCTTCACTAATTACTATAACATCAGCTTTATATATATAAAGAACTGCCCCAAATGAAGTGGGTCATTTTCCAAATTCTCAATTATATTAACCAAGGAGATATAAATACACTGTTGAATGTACAAAAGAATAAATGAAACACATTGATCTTACCCATTTCCTTAAATACAAGAATCACTCCTTAGATTCGACCCAGCAACTTAGCAACAGAGGATTTAAAGAAAAGAAAACTCTGAAACAGAACATAAAGAAAAGTAGAAATCACCTTGATTTTGGAGTCTGCATATTTTACCTCCCCTTCAGATAAGTGAGTAAATTGGGGAAGACAAAGCTCACTATCTTAAACCTCCAGGGCCCACAAACCTGCAACAATTCAGAGAAGTCACAAGCTGACGGGGAAACCACAGGAACGCTGTGTATATTCATGAGCAGATAAATGGCTGATAAAAGACAGGCGCACCTTCTCAATAAATAAAAAAACAAACATGATCCCTTAAAAGAAACTCCACAGAAACTACCGTCACTACCACCAAACCACGTTGAAAACAAAAGGAAAAATTCAAAAATAAAAATTCAAAAGATCAGTTTGATTTGTTTTTCAGTCAGTAGGTGAAAAGAATAAAGCCTTTCACTTTTTTTTTTCCTTTTTACGCCTTCAGTACTCCGACAGTGCACCAAAGTCCCCATTATTGCAACCACGAGACGTTTACAGAGGTGGGAGTACAAAAACAAAATTACCCAAAATAACCCTGATTTAATTCCTTGTTCATTCACACACAATGCTCCCGGAAAAGTTCATAGGGAATATTATTATAAAAACAAAAAAGAGGGCAATTTGGTTGTCTAACGGGGGCATTTTCGTAATTTGATCTACTAGAAGAACGACCAACGAGACTTAATATCCTCCATTTTCGCCGTGAACGAAGGACGCCAAGTGTGGTTTTTTCTGCTCAGTTCTAGATTTCAAGAACAAAAGAAAATCTTGAACATTCGTCACGATGATCTCGAACCCATCGAACCTTCTGATACTTTGCTGAGTCCTCGCTTGCGAAACCGATTCTTCTCAGCAATCGGACGCCATCGCCATCCACCGCCGAGAAATCACAGAAAGACCATTAAGAAACACAACTCCGCGAACAGGAGACAAGCGCATTTATGATTTTCACGAGTTTATGTGATCCATTGTGCGGAAAAAATGAGCAGAATAGAAGATCTATAGTCTATACCTTTGAATCCCTTAATCTTCAGTGGTCGTCCAAGGCACCGAGAATCGGATTTAGTTCAAACGATCCGAAGCAGAAAAGAAGAGAATCAGCGAAAACCAACAGATTCAACAGTAGGGAAAACTCAGCTCGAACTTCAACAAGAACTTGTTCTTTAAAAAAAAAAAAAAGTAAGATCAAAACAAAAAAGACAGAAAGGAAGAAAGAAAGAAAGAAAGAAAGAAAGAAAGAAAAAACATGGATGAAAGATTGGAGGAACTCGTCGGAAATTGACTTTTTCATGCGATTTCACTGTAAAGTAAGAAAACCTTCAAAAGCCTGCAATTTTCAACCTTTCAAATTCGAAAATGGACCAACATTATAATTCTGAACCAGAACTTTTCAAGAAAATCAGATTTCTTTCAAAAATAAGACCAAAAGAAACATCATCACGGTCAAAAAGCAACTAAGGATCGAGAAATTCATGGCTTCTGCAACCAAAACCATTAAAAAGTTCATAGTACTGAGTTTTCATCGCGTTAAGACCAGAAAAAACGCACAAACCTCTACTGTAAACGATTCGAAAAAACAGAAAAGTATCAGAGAAATATTTACGTCATTCTTACCAGCAGATCAACAGTTTTAGCTCGTCAGCAGCTGGTCCGGAGCTTCTGAACTTAGTTTTAAACCCTAGAAACCAAGGTTTTTGGGATGAAACGAGGGGCTGTAAGCCTGTAAGGGTTTCTCGCAGATGCAGCTAATAGCTTCTTCTCCTATTTCACACAGGTCTCGAGGCGCTCTGACTAGGGGAGAGAAAGGGCGAGCCGTAAATGGTGAGAAAGGAGGGAGCGGGATTTTGTCATTTCTTGTCTGAATGGGATTAAATTAACTCAAAATGTTGCTTTGCGTCCGAATTTTATTTTTTCTTGGATAAGTTGATTAAAAAAAAAATACATTTGTGTTCTTCAATAGTTTTTCAATCTATTTTATTTTTTGGATTTGCGTTCCAAATCAATAATATTACGCCACGTGTACCTAAGAATCCTGGAGACTTGCCAACCGTTCTCCCATTTTTCTTTTTTCTTTTTGGTTTTTTAAAAATAGAAACGGATTCCGTAAGTAGTCATGAGACTCATGACTTGTGCCACGTTTAATCCAAAGTATAACGGCAACGTTAAGTAGGCTTTTGCCGTTATAAGGGGTCACATAAGTATCTTCTGAATAAAAATGGTCGTTGTATTATTACTTTTTCAAAAAAACTATAGATACCAGAGAACAACGGCCAAAAACCGTAACGTAACAGGATTAGGGTGTTATCGTTTTAACTGTCGCTATTTTTGTTAAGACGGCCATTTTTAAAAGAGAAAAGATGTAAGCACGTAACCAGATCAGGTTGAGCGTGTTTTGTTACTCAACACTGCCTTCTGGGCCCACTGACCGCATGGATGTTTAGCCCACCCTTTGTTCGATAGACACACCAAAAATCACCTGATTGGTAATCTTTAACCATTAGATTTTAGCACTTTTTAAGACTTTATTTTAGCCGTCAGTTTCAACCAGTTTTTGGCTATTACATCCAACGCTTGGGTGGGCTAAACATCTATGCGGTCAGTGGGTCCAGACTCTCCAGGGGGCAGAGGTGTGTAACAAAAATGGCTAAACCTGATGCAAATGGTGTCAGGTGAGTCAGGTCTATCTTGATTCATCACCACTCATTTTTAAATTGGCTCAGGCTCCCGTTACAGGACACAATATGAGCCACGTGGCACATTTTTAGAGGACTCTGACCCTATGGATGTTTTACCAATCCCTAATTGGACCTACAAGCAAAAAATAATCCTATGGGAATTTGAGCAGTATTTGAGGTACAAAGATCCGGCTCCTAGAAATTACTAATCGGGCTGATTTTTCGTTTGTAGGTCCACCTAGGGATTGGTCAAACATCCATACGGTCAGTCCTCTAAGAGTATGCCACGTGGCTCATATTGTGTCCTGTAAGGGGAGCCTGTCATTTTAGAGCGGTAACTGGATCCCGATCATTTTAAATTAAGTAATTAACCATCTCATTGGTGTTGTAGACTTTGAATGTGCCATGACAATTACTTTTTTAATTTTTCCGGATAATTACTTCTTTGTTTTGTCTTTTGGGATACAAACAGAGATGAATAATTTTGGGGTCTGGATGACAGTTCCAATTTGGAGTGTCGCCAATCAGGACCGTTAAGCAGACTGGGCCAACTGAGTAGAAAATGAAACGGACCAAACGGTACTTGGGTCCCACCATGCGATGCACAGACCTACAGATGACGAGTAAAACTTCTATCATTGCGTTCTGACAGACGCTTCTGTCACAATGCAAAACACAGTCCACGTGACACTCTTAGTGGTCGCTGACCGCATGGATGTTTGGCCAGTCCCTCGGTGGACCTCTAAACCAAAAATCAGCCTGATTAGTGATTTCTAATCGATTCGATGGAAGTTATATTCATGGGTTGATTTTCACGGCAAGAGTTAGAGCATTATTGAGCGTTATTTGGGTGCAAAGATCCAAAGGTTGTAAATCACTAATCAGGCTTAATTTGGTTTAGGGGTCCACCGAGGGACTGGCCAAACATCCATACGGTCAGCGTCCACTAAGAGTGTTCCACGTGACCTGAATTTTGCATTGTGACAGAAGCATCTGTTGGAACGCTGTGATAGAAGTTTTACTCACAGATGACCATATCTGATTGAATCTTTGAAGGATCGCCTACTCAGCCAAAACTATCCGCAGGCTCCGATATATCTGAACACATAAGCCATGTGATTTCCTGTCTGACAGACGTATCGTATTATGATATGCATGACTCCATTGCTGCAAGTGCATCATGGTCTGGGTCCCACACATTGTCATCACCTTGGACTCTGACGTTCTTGTGCATTGGAAAAAAAGCTGAGGTGTCATCACCTTGGACTCCGACGTTCTCATTAAAGAAGGAAACGTGCTGCCCTAAGGCCCATAACGGTAATGTCAGTACCCGTTACGATATTTCACTTTCCATTATAATGCTCGTTATTCAAAACATCATATTTTACCATTATTCATGTTTTAATTGACAAAAATAGTTAAATCTATTTTTCCAAGGGTCCGGATCAGCGGACACAAATTTCCGAGAGAGAATCCAACGGCAGTTGTGCTTTGGCAAAAAGTCAATTCAGTAAATGCCAACTCAGCACTTACAAGTTACAACCACCCGTTCGATTCTAGGCATCAACGCCCAGAGCGAACATGCTTTTATTGGTTCAAAAAGGTGGGTCCCCTGAACCTGACCTTTGAAAACTTATAATACTCCAACCCATTAATAACGACAATTATATTATCTATTAATCCATTATTAAATTATTATATTTGAAAGATGAATTCAAATTAGAGTAAAACTTCCATCACAATCAGATTGCGAATCACACAAAACACAGCCAATGAGTTCTCGGCGCGTACACCTAAAAAGCAAAAGCACATGGGTACGTTGCACAAGCAATTGTGTACGTGCCGAGAACTCATTGGCTGTGTTTCGTGTGATTTACAATTTCGTGTGATGGAAGTTTTACTCTTCAAATTAATAATAAAAATTTGACCATTGTATGAACCGTTATAATGGCCGTTATCAGTCATATCTTGTAACAGTCTTCTTTTTTTTTTGAAATTTTTGTAACAGTCTTTTTAAACCTTGCATTTTAACCTCTTCCAGGAAAAATGTTCCTGGATTTGACAAAAATACCCCTTTCACGAAACTGTCCATGCCTATCTTCTTATTGAGGAGTCAAAGTATAACTTTCCTGACCCACGTCTGTCAGCTAAGTTGCTGGCCTACCATAATATGAGCCAGGTGGCACACTCTTAAAGGATTCTGCTGACCGCATGGATGTTTGGCCAATCTCTAGGTGGACCTACAAACCGGAAATCAACATGATTAGTGATTTTAAACCTACGGATCTTCTACCTCAAATAATGGTCAATAATGCTAAAATTTGATGGTTAAAAATCAACCAATGAAAATGACTCCAATCCAACCTTAAAAATCAGTAATCACCCTAATTTTTGGTCTGTATGTTCATCTATAGTTAGGCCAAACATCTAGAGTTGAGAATATGCCACGTGGCTCATATTGTGGTCGGTCAGCAAAGTTCTACTATGATGTTACAGGGGCGCTTCCCTCAAATTTACAAAATGTTGTCTTCCAGAAATAAAATATTCTTTGGAAAATTCAATTACCATTTTTATAAGAAAATAAAAAATAATTGGTGTTTTATAGGCAACACGGTTAGGCCGGAGCGCAGGACCTGATGTTAGGCGCTGGAATTCCAAGAAGAGTTGTGCTACCCGGACACAAATATGTGCGGTTGAGTCCGCTGACCATTGGATTCAAGAGATCCACGATCCATGAAGCAAATACTATTTTACTTTTTACAGTTGTTGCTTGCCGTGGATCTCTTGAATCACAGGGTCAATGGCTTCAACCACTTGTACATTATTGCACACATATAGGGTATAATATGGGGTCCACTAGTGTCACAAAGGACTTCTTTCAATTGAGTGTGCGTGGCATCATGGCACCTAAAATAATGACAGGTGGAGTGATTTTGCTACCATGGCCCATTAGTTAGAACCTCGCTTCAATTAAAAAAACAGGAATAATAATAATAAAAAAAATTTCTATATTTACAAAAACTTGTAGACATGTCCTACCAACTCATCAACAAGGCCCACCACCACCTGATTCGTCCAGCCTGCGGCGACCCTACAATATGGACCTGAGTAAGAAAAAAAAAATCAGCTGATGGTACATCTGACGGCACAGATGATGTTTGCATACTTTAGATGCACCACATGTGCAGAGTAGCTTCTCTAGTCGGACACTTAGTTTCTCTAAAATATGATTGGATCCGAGTGGTTTGCAACTTTAGATTAGCGTAGAAGCGAAATTTACTTCTCAAAAATATTGATTACAAATATATCTTTATGCAACAGGAAAGGCCCACCTACTAATTGTTTTGAGTAAAGTCTCTGGATGTTGGTAGTTGGTACCAGTGTTTAACAACCGGACCAGACGGTTCTAAAGATGAACAGTTGAACCGGCCCCGCAAACTATCCCAGTAGGAGCACCAGATTAAGGTGTTTTTACTTCTCGTTCCGAAACACCCCCTACTTAATACGAAATAGGAACCGGTCTCTGTTATCCCAGTCATGGTTTGAGTATCCTGGTTTTGGTTCTATTTATTTTAAAAATGGAATAAAGAAAAGATATGAAAGTACTGGGACTTAAAATCAAAGTATATAAAATGTTTAGACATTTAAAGGTACTAGTAACTGGCTCGTGCCCACAGCACTCTCCGACAAAAGCGTTTGCAAAAATTTGGTGCCTTCGGCACTCAAATGGTATAACGGACTGGGGCGTTACTGTTTTTCATTATAACAGCTGTTATAACGGATTGTAACGCACAGAGGGAGAAATGAGAAAAAACAGACAATAACGGTGTTGAGATTTAAATTTTGAATAAATTGAGGTCAAATGAGGCTGATTGAGTGGCTGAAATCTAACCGTCCACATTAGATCGATGGATATAAGAGAACACAACTGAGTTGTCTTGTTATATGCGTGGGTGGCCCGTACCCGCGGCACTTTCCGACAAAGTGTTTGTCAAAATCGGGTGGGAGTTAATCTCAACCATCGATATGAAGCATAGTGGATCTCAGCCACTCATTATTGAAGTCATATAAGATAAGATGGGGTATAAGAAAACCACAGTCACTTGTTATATTGATAATGGGTGGCCCGTGCCCACGGCACTCCCCGACAAAGCATTTGCCCAAATTTGGTGTAAGTGGCTGGGATCCACAGTCCAATTGCAGATAAGATCTCAACCATATATATATGAAGCTTATAAGAGGGGGAGCACCTGAGCTGATTTGTTATATAGATAGTGGGTGACCCGTGCCCACAACACTCTCCAACAAAGCATTTGCCAAAATCAAATGTGAGTGGCTAAGATCCACCGACTATTTGGGGGATAAGATCTCAACCCTTCTTTGTTGAAACAGATAAGAGGGGGTATAAGTAGGGAGAATTTCCCTGTTTTGTTATATAGACTAGTAAATGGCCCGTGCCCACGGCACTCTATAACAAAAGCATTTGCAAAAATTGGGTGCTTTCGGCACTCAAACAGTATAATGGGCTGGGGCGTTACCGTTTTTTTCCATTATAAAGGCTGTTATAACAGATTGTAATGCACAGAGGGAGAAATGGGAAAATAACATAAATAACAAAAATTAATAGTGTTGAAATTCAAATTTTGAATAAATTGAGGTCAAATGAGGCGGATTAAGTGGCTGAAATCCAACCGTCCACATTAGATCGATGAATTTGATCTCAACAGCTCTTTATCTAACAGTCCACATTAGCTGGATGGATAAGATAAGAGAATACAACTGAGTTGTCTTGTTATATGCGTGGGTGGCCCGTGCCCGCGGTACTTTCCGACAAAGTATTTGTCATAATCGGGTGGGAGTTAATCTCAGCCATCGATATGAAGTATAGTGGATCTCATCCACTCATTATTGAAGTCATATAAGATAAGAGGGGGTATAAGAAAACCAATCACTTGTCTTATTGATAGTGGGTGGCCCGTGTCGTCGGCTGTCAAAGCATGTGTCAAAATCAGGTGAATGGCTAAGATCCACCGTCCATTTGGGGGATAAGATCTCGGCCCTTCTTTGTTGAAACAGATAAGAGGGGGTATAAGTGGGTAGACAACTTCCCTGTTTTGTTACATAGATTATTGCCTTTACCCTTTCTTTTATTCTTCAATACAAGGGTTGGACTTCAGGACTGGCTTTTTTTGACCGATTCCCGTTACATGAGATAATATGAGCCACATGGCATACTCTTAAAGGACTCTGACCGGATGGATGTTTGGCCAATTCGCAGGTGGACCTACAAACCAAAAATCAGCCTGCTTAGTGACTTCTAGGAGTTGGATTGGACTTATTTTCATGGGTTGATCTGAACTGTGGGAATTTGAATAGTATTTGAGGTACAAAGATCCAAAGGTTTGAAATCACTAATCAAGCTGATTTTTGGTTTGTAGGTCTAGCTAGGAGTTGGCCAAACATCCATACGGTCAGGTCCTCTAAGAGTGTGCGCCGTGGCTCATATTGTGTCCTGTAACGAGAACAAGTTAAAAAAGGCCGGTCCATAAAGCCCAAAAGAGGTCGATTAGGGCAATATAACCTAATTTTGATTCACCAATTTTAGTCACTATTATTCTCTCCAATCTATGAAACCCTAGATCTTAACATGGCAACAAACCGAGAGGTCTTGGGTTCTATCCCCGAGGGGCGTGTATACTATCTTGTGCCCTGTATGTCCAGTTCATTATATATAATAGGTTCCAGTTCCAGATGTACTGTTACTCGAACCAGAACCGTCTTATTGACATCATATGCCCGAGTGACCATGGAGCTGGAGTTGTATTAAATCCATTTTTATTTTTATTTATGATGTCATACAGTTGGCCTGGTCAATCCAGTTGACCCGAGAGCTTCTCCCGTTTGATTTTCAGAAAACCGGTTGATAACCAACTTTTTTCAAACCCCTCGATCCAATATGTGTGATTAGATTGCCTTAGTTTTCAGGTTGTGGCCCATACAAGACAATTAAAGGTCTATTGTTTGGTAGTCAGGACTTATGTGTGACAGGTAGGTGGGATTATCAAAAGATGGTACAACCAACAATGTACGGTTATCAAAACCAAGCTTTTAAAAGGCCCGTTATAACGGTGTAACGGACTGGGATGTTACCATCTTTTCCGCGAACTGTATTACTCGGGCAAGAACAGAAAATAACGGTTGTTAATAAAGCGATTTAACGGTTCATAACGTAATTGGGGAGGTCCGAATCTGTTATAACGGCTGTTATTTTAATTATAACGGCCATGATCAAAATCATTGCATAATTTGTAAAAAACTAAAAAACATTTGCAGCATTTTGTGTAATTGGTCATGCAGCATCCAACAAACATTGGGCCAGCATTTTTAATTTTTGAGTCAAAAGGTGGCTGCAAAATATTAGGCAAATGGCTGCAAAATATTGCCTAATATTAGGCAAAATATTAGGCACTATCCACCCCAACAGTTGTCGCCGTCCAGACAATATACGAACATTTGCCCGACAAACGTTTAATTACCAAATATTTGCCTACAAAAACTAGAGGATGCCAAGCAACGTTCAACGTGTGCCAAAACTTGTGTACCCGCACCACACGACGTTCAAAAACCCTAAACACTTGTTAATTCATTATATGCCCCTACTTAATTAATCAAAACATATACAATATTCAAGGACTTTTTAGTCTTTTCAAACCTATCTCAATCAATACGAAATTTTCAAAAGAAGTTGCCTCAAACTTCAAATTCATCAATAATTTTTTTAGAAAAAAGTCTTCCAAATTAGTCATATAGAACTATTTTATACTAAAAAGATTCTTTAGGATGAGCCATCACTGTCTCCTTTTTTTCCCAAAAATGCCCCTCTAAATAAACTATCATGTAATCGTGGGTCACCCCCTTGTTTTAAGCATGATTTAAAAAACGGCCGTTTAAACTGTTTTATAAACGGTAATGCCCCAAGCTCGTTTCCATTAAAACCGTTTAAACACGTTTTAACGCTTTTGAATTAAACAGCCGTTAAAATCGTTTAAACATCTGTTAAATTCTGAAAATTTTTGTTAAAAAAACGGCTGTTAAATCCGTTAAATTTCTGTTAAATTATATTTTTTTTTAATTTTCAACTTTCAAAATTAGAATTTCAGTGCCATTTTTTCGTTAAAATCTGTTAAATGCCTTTTCAATCCGTTTTAACAGTTTAAGCGTAACCGTTTAACCGTTAAAACGGCCTCCTTTAAACCTTGGTTTTAAGTTAAAATCGGAAGATAGCGAACCAAGTATTTAGTTACTCCAAAAGGTTCTTCAAATAGGTTCAGCGAATATTGATGAAACCACTAGTTGATTAATGAGAATCATTTGAATTCCTCTAGAGAGAAAGGGAGAGAGAGAGCTTAAAAAAAAAAACACTGATTAATAAGTGTACCACGTGGCTCATATCGCATGCTGTCATCGGGCTCGATAAAAGTTTTATGTTCGGTGGGCTTTTCTGAAAAAATAAAGAAAAAATGGACTTGATTGAAGGAGAAGACTTAGGTAAATGGGGGTACGAAACCCATGGACCAATTGCTTTTACACGTGTCGAAGCATAATTGAGTATATCTTTACTTGATTTGCAATGAAAGCAACACCAATTTTTTAGCCTTTGATTTTGTTTACATTGATTGTAATAATGGATCACGATTTTGTTTACCGTGATCTCTTCCAGCTTTAGACAGGATTGAAAGAAGGAACCCCGACATTGTTGCATGGTTGACTTAGATCAGAAGATTCTAACCGTTTAATCAAAAGTGCATAGCGATCCCATTAATTCGCATTCGAATTTTGAATTGCCCGACAGATGGCCCATCGTATTGTTTATGACTTGTATTGACGAGCGATATCTCTATTTTGTGGGCCAAGTTCGAGGTATGTCGTGTGGTGCTCAATAAGGAATTGCCATTTGTACGTAGTAAAGAGTAGGATCAACCGATCAACATGATTTGGTAGGAGAACATTCTAAAAAGTAATGTGGACCCATGCTGATTGATCCAATTTTTGCTGAAGTTGCCTCTCGTGACTTCTCGTTATGGCCTTGCCGGTGGAATAAAAACATGCCAGGTGCACACCAAAAAGTCAACATTAACTCAAGTTATATAAAAGTTAACTTGACTTAGGTTACTTTCTTTTTGACCTTTTAGTGTGCAGGTGGCATGTTTCTATTGGACCTACAACCCGAGAGCTGACTGCAGTATAAAAATTACTATCTTGATTGGGAGTAAAACTTTGATGACAAGGTGCAATATGAGCCATGTGGCACATTCTTAGAGGACTCTAACCGTATGGATGTTTGGCCAATCCCTAGGTGGACCTACAAACCAAAAATCACCTCAATTAGTAATTTCTACGCGTTGGGTTGGAATTATTTTCATGGGTTGATTTTAACTCCCGTATTGGGCTCATATTGTGCCCTGTCATCAAAGTTTTACTCCCGTTTGAATTTGATATTTTTGACCATTATTTTAGGTACAAAGATCCAAAGGTTTGAAATCAGTAATCAGTCTAATTTTTTGTTTGTAGGTCTACTTAGGGATTGGAAAAACATCCATACAGTCAGAGGCCTCTAAGCATGTGGTACGTGGCTCATATTGTGCCATGTCATCAAAGTTTTATTCCCTGATTGAAGATCACCGCATGTACATAGTAGTAGCATGGGTCCACATCACTTTTTAAAATACTCTCCTATCAAATCACATGGGTCCGACTCTTACTAGATACAGATGGCAGCACCTGAATGGAGACCACATGCCCACATCGAATTTTGCCTGTATCAAAATTCTTAAATTTGATGAGAATCGGAGCCACGTGTGTGATCAGGGAGGCAAGATGGATTATAGGTAGAATGACTTGGATGAATCAAGGACCAGCGATTTCAAGTTGATGAGTCTTGGGATGTAGTATGAAAATTTTAGGTCATTTTGCTCAAAAATTAAAAAAGAAAAAAAAAGCAGATTGAATGACAAATTAAACCATACTGGTGATGACATTCAACTCGGTAAATAAATAATATTTACCGGACTTTAATAATATTTAATGGGTCAAGATAGGTTGACACATATAATGACACACAGTCGTGGGGCCCACATGAACATGAGTTACAGGCTGTTTTTTGTTGTTGTAATGATGGTCTCCTCACCCGGGATCACCGAGACAAGAAACCAACCCTTTCTGAAGCTTCTAACCCTATCAAATGTGTACTTAAAGTTAGTAGTGGAATGGATAATCGGAAAATTTTGGTGGGAATAATCTCCATGGTGAGAAAATTAAACTCATCAAAAATCAACTCTTTAACTCATCTCCATGGGAGCCTAATGCTTGGAAAATCACTAATCATGCTAATTTTTGGTCTATATGTTAATCTAGGGTTGCGCCAAACATCCATACAGCCAGAAATCTCTAAGAATATACTACGTGGCTCATATTATAGGCGGTTCTACTCAATTGATTGTGCCCCCCCTTGAACAAAATACTGGTTCCGCCGCTGCCAACGAGCGTGTGTCGTTATATGTGTCACAAAACCACGTGTCAACTTATCCCAACCCATTTTTAATATCTACATCCCCTGACATTTCATGTGTAATATTCACAAATTGATGTTTAGTGGCTATCAAGTCTCTTCCAGTGGAACTTGAATCCCCAATAGGGTCGTGAGGTAACAAGGTATACCTGAGATCTTTTCAAATGCGGAAGTCGCATTTTTGGTAGTCACCGCTGCCATCCGGGTCCACTGACCGTATAGATGTTTAGCCCACGCCTTAGTGGACATTCATACCAAAAATCAGATTGTTTGATGATTTTTAGTCATGGGTTTTAGTAGTAAAAGGATGGTTGCATTCAATGGCTATACGAGCACCTTAAAAAGTGCTAAAATCTAATGGTTATAGATTACCAATCAGGGCGATTTTTGTTTCTATATCCACCAAGGAGTGGGATAAACATCCATGCGGTCAATGGGTCCAGATGACAGTGGTGATTAACAAAAAACGTGCTTCCACATTTGAAAAGGTTTCAGGCATACCTTGTTACGTCCTTTTCCTCCCCGAGAACCCCGAAAAGAAATTTGAAATTTGAAATCATTCGGAAAATAGGGGTGTTGGTGGGATATGCCTCGAGTGTAGAGCCTGTCATGAGTAAAAATGGTCCTTGGAGCTAATATCCAAAGCAAGGTTTAAAGGAGGACGTTTTAACCATGGTTTTCAAAACGGCCGTTTAAACGGTAACGCCCCAAGCCCGTTTCCATTAAAATTGTTTAAACACATTTTATCGGTTTTGAAAAAAATGGCCGTTTTTTTGTTTTGACGGCCGTTAAAATCGTTTAAACAACCGTTTAATTCTGAAAATTTTGTGAAAAAAAGCGGCCGTTAAATCTGTTAAATTCCGTTTTATTTGTTTTTTTTATTTATTTTTTTCAAATTTCAAAATTTGAATTTCAGCGCCTTTTTTTCCGTTAAAATCGTTAAAACCGTTTAATTCCGTTAAATTTCATTTTTGCCCCTGTCCGTTTCAATCCGTTTAAACGGTAACACCACCAGTCCGTTTAACAGTTAAAACGGTCTCCTTCAAACCTTGGTTACTGTTAAACGGACTGGGGTGTTACAGTTTAAATGGCCGTTAAAATGGATTGAAACGGCCAGGGGCAAAAATAGAAAAAAAAAAAACGGAATTTAACGGATTATTAATGGAAAAAACGGAAAACATGGCGCTGAAATTCAAATTTTAAAATTTTAAAAAAATGGAATTTAACGGATTTAATGGCCGTTTTTTTTTCGCAAAATTTTTCAGAATTAAATGGCTGTTTAAACAATTTTAACGGTCGTTAAAATAAAAAATGGCCGTTTTATTCAAAAATGATAAAATGTGTTTAAAGGGTTTTAAAGGAAACGGGCTTGGGGCGCTACCATTTAAATGGCCGTTAAAACCGTTTAAACGGCCATTTTTAAAACCATGATTTAAAGGAGGCCATTTTAACGGTTAAACAGACGGGGGGTGTTACTGTTTAAACGGCCGTTTTTAAAACCATGATTTAAAGGAGGCTGTTTTAACAGTTAAACGGACGGGGGGTGTTACCGTTTAAATGGTCGTTAAAACGGATTGAAATGACCAGAGGCAAAAATGGAAAAAGAAAAAAGAAAAAAGAAAAAACGGAATTATATGGATTTTAACGGAAAAAATGGCACTGAAATTCAATTTTTGAAATTTGAAAATTAAAAAAAAAACAGAATTTAACGGAAATTAAACAGATTTTAGCAGAATTAAACAGATTTAACGGCCGTTTTTATCACAAAATTTTTCAGAATTTAATGGCTGTTTAAACGATTTTAACGGTGGTTAAAATAATGAAAAAAGGCCGTTAAATTCAAAAACGTTAAAACGTGTTTAAATGGTTTAACGGACTGAGGGTGTTACCGTTAAAACGGATTGAAACGGCCAGGGGCAAAAACAGAATTTAACGAAAAAAAAGGCGCTGAAATTCAAATTTTGAAAAATTCAAAAAAATTTCAGAATTAAACGGCTGTTAAAAAAAATGGCCGTTAAATTCAAAGCATCAAAACGTGTTTAAACGGAAATGAGCTTGGGGCGTGACTGTTTAAACAGCCGTTTTTAAAACCATGATCCAAGAGGAGGGCACACACTAACCATCTAAGTTCAATGGGGGATACCAAACTTGAACCCAACGGTTATAATTACGCCTTAAAAAGTACTAAATCTAACGGTTGGAGTTTACCAATCAGGTGGATCATAGTTCGAAGTCTCGGCTGATCCGGTTATCCGCTTCTAGATTGCGTGATCCGGATCGGGATCGACCCCCACCAATCCCGATATTTTGAACAATGTTGTGTATATAAACCAAAGGATGGGCTAAACATCCATGTGGTCAGTGGGCCCAGATGGCAGCCGTGAGTAACAAAAATCGCGCTTCCTCGCGCCAAAAAGCGTTATACCAATCCAGATTTTTGCACATTTTTCGGCCATTTCAATAGTTTAGCTTCACACCTAACATGGCAGCTCAAATGGTTTATGTGTATCTCTTTGGAGAGGTCGTGGGGTCAAACCCGCACAAGTAGATTTCCTCTTTTGAGCAATGTGCTAGTAGTAGAAATCCCCTTTACCGGCTTGACCAGTTGGTACAGGTTTCACCTGCTAATCCGTGGGGCCTGATGGTGACTACCAAAAAGAAAAAAATAAAGAGTTAGAAATCACCTATAAAGTTAATATTTGATGTGTAGGTCCACCAATGGGTGTTCGTATCGCATTTTTAGAAAGGGTCAAGCTCCGTTGACAGCCCTAAAATGACAAGATTCTGTACAAGACACAAATATGTGCCACATGGCACACTCTTAAGAGGACTCTGCCCGTATGGATGTTTGGCAAATTCCTAGGTGGACCTACAAACCAAAATTCAGCCTGATTAGTGATTTCTAGGAGTTGGATCTTTGTACCTGAAATACTGCTATAATTCCCACAGTTGAGATCAACCCATGAAAATAAGTCTAATCCAACGTCTAGAAATCACTAATCAGGATGAATTTTGGTTTGTAATTCCACCTAGGGGTTGGCCAAACATCCATACGGTCAGATTCCTCCAAGAATGTGCCACGTGGCATATATTGTGTCCTGTACAGAATCCTGTAATTTTAGGGCTGTCAACGGAGCCTGTCCCTTTTAGAAATAGGAGTTGTCTTTGTAACACTTTAGATCTACTTGGCTAATGACTTCCATTAGAGTAGAATGAGTATTCCCTTTTGCAAGTAATGACATCCAACATACAACAGCTGCACCAACATCCATTCTCAACTAATACATAGAACCTTCCTTTCTACTCCTCCAACATTTTGAGTAGCTTCTACTCAACTAACTGACCCTAACATGTATTTTGATTACCCCTTTGAAACTAGGGACACCCCTATCATTAAGAACCTGAAAAAGGCCTACAAGCGGACACTCTTTAGGGTTGCCCTTAGACAAGTTTTCTATAAACGATTCTTACGCAGAGAAGCTTTATTATTTGAGATTAAGAAAATTAATTCAATTGCAGTAGGAGTTTATTCTTTTAGTTTGATTAGTAATTCTTTTAACCCGGTGGAAGTGATTTTATCGGACTCCCTATCTATTTGTATGTAGAACGGATCCCGTGCTACATTAATTTGGTATCAGAGCCGTAGCTTTGTGTATCAAGCTCAGTCCTTTTTGAGTCGTCCACTACACCGCCGCACCATATAGGAGTGGCCCTAAAAATCGATTAAGAAAGGTTTAGGGTATGGGTCGGGCTCAGAGGACTTAGGCCATAGATTTCACGGATCCAACTGTGGTTGTCAGCGCTGAGCGCGCTAACACTGGGAGGGGTCTGAAAAGGGGGTCCTCTGAGCCTTAGGGCATTTCCAAAATTGGATCATCTTTTTTCCCGGATTATGATACCCAGATACTTCAAAATGAGTGCCGTATCCGTGTCGTATCCGTATCAGATAATCCCATTTTAAGTGTAAATACTTTATCTGTACCGTATCAGCCACGCATCCTTGCCGTGTCTGGGTAACATAGCTTATGTCCACAAGTTAACATGGTGTGATCCCAAATGGAAATCTATGATGGAAACTTATTGGTAGAACCCCAAAATTGGGTGAGCCTTTGATCATTATATTTGCTTAAATGACAGTGGGAGGGATAAGAATGGAGCCATTTTGAATTGCGTACCGTACGTATGCTCATTCTGCATTTTTGTAAAACTAATTCCAATGCTAGTTGTCTTAGTCGGGCAACATGGAAAATCGTTACCAAACACTCCCTAACTGTGCTAGTGGACTGGTTTCGTTTGGACCTGGTATATAACTGTGCCAAAACTGGGTTTTTCAATTGACCTCATTTAGCGCCGTCAACGAATACTATTCGGATCGAATATAAGCATATCCGAATCCAAAAATATAAATATCCGAATCCGATTAGATATCCGACGGATATTCTACATCAATATTTGAATTCGAATACATCCGATTAATTTCTCGGCCGTTCCGAAAATTAGATATATACAATACATTATTATATATATATATATATATATTATATTTCTATGTAATAAATACTATTTAATATAAATATAATAGAATCTATTATATATAATAAATATAATTTATAAATATTAAATATAATTTTTAATTAATTTCGGATCGGATATTATCGAATCAAATATATCGATATTCGAATCCGCATCCGAATTCGAATTTTCGAATATCAATTGACAGCCCTAAGCTCATTGGTAAGTCTCGGCCCTAAGTTCATTGGTAAGTCTCGGACATACAATTAAGGCCCATTTTATCTGGGAGTCCGGCTTCTATACCGGGTACCATAGAATGGCTGATAGGATCCCTCCCTAAATTCCACGTGGCACACTCTTCCTGCCTCACGCACGCCATGAACGTAATGGTGGACCTATACACCAAAAATCAGCCTGATTGATGATTTCTAGCCACCATTTGATTTGAGCTTTTTTTTGGGTCATGGGCTTCATGAACATGCTGGATGAGTATCAAGATCATGAAGCCCATGACGAAAAAACAAAATCAAATGCTACGGCTAGAAATCATCAATCGGGCTGATTTTTGGTGTGTAATTCTACACGGTGGGTTACCCGGCCCATTGATGAAATGGACCCAAAAGAATATGAAACAGGGCATTTTGGGAAGACCCATCTTATGATCTGGTCCTAGCTCTTGATCTGGACCGTACCATTCAAGGATGAACCACTTGTTGGGTAGCCCATACCCCATAAATCACAGGAACATGTATTCTGGAATACACCCCATCAGATCCACAGACACTTGGCCATTCCCTCCAAATACATACAAACAATTTCTAGTATATGCGTTGTATAGGATCAATCCATTAACCATCGGTATGAAGAAGAACAAACATGAAATTACTAAAACATCTAGCCGTACGTCCCTACATAATACAGGCTCACCCACCACCATATTATCCTACCAACACGTAAATCGCATATATAATTCCAGGAATATAACCCAACAGCGTCAGCAACAAGGAGATCCAGAACTCCACCTGCATTTTCAACAAATTCTCCATTAAAAAAGAATAAGTAAGAAAAAAAAGAAGGGGTTTTGAAATATTATTTACCCCGCAGCCATAACGAAGGAAGACACCGACGGGTGGAAGGAGTATAGCCAAGATCACTTCGACGAACGTTTCTGAACCCATGATGAATTTGGAGGAGTCTCTGCTAAAAGTAGCGGAGAGAGTCTGCTAAACTTGGAAGAGATAGTCTCGAGAGTCGGATCGATCGTTTCATATAGTAGAGCAGATGGGTAAAGAGAAACTGGGACGATTGGTTATGGACAAATGTCGGCTATTAAGTTGCTGATGAAGCCACGTAATGGACCTACTTCACCACGTGTTCTCTCCCCATGCATGCAACTTCGTCCCTGCGATGTGTCACTTCCATACACTTTCCAATGAATAGCACAGTCTGATCCACCACCTTGTAAAATTGCCACGTGCCAAACTCTTTAGAGCTCATTGATCTTATTAATGATTTGCCCACCACTTGATTAACGGGCTGTTCTTTGATGCAGACTGCTTTATCAAAATTATGATACAGCAGTCCCTCAAATTGCAACGTAGTAGACTCGTTCGGGCCCACTTGTCCCCCTGAACGTTTGGCCCACACTATGATTGACCAACACGCCAAAAATCAGCTTGATTGGGGATTTCTAGCCGTAGGATTTGAGCACTTTTTCTTCTAGGCTTTATGAACCGGCCTATGAGTTGGTTCCAGTCCCATTATGAAAAAGTGTTCAAATCCAATGGCTAGGAATCACTAATCACACTGTTTTTTGGTGTGGGTGTGGACCAAGCATTCAGGTGGGCAGTGGCCCCCAAAGAGTCTACTACGTGGCAAATTGAAGGACGTCTGCATCAAAATTTTGACACAGAAGTCAGTATCATATATTTTTCCTTGATTAACCTACACATAAAAAAATATGCAAGATTGGTGGTTTCTACCCGTTCGATTTGAGTATTTTCAATCATGGGCTTAACAAATGGGCCATGAAAGTTAATAAGCCTATAATGAAAAAATATTCGAATCCAACAGATAGATCACCAAGCTGACTGATTTTTGGTGTGTAAGCCCACCAAGCTTGAAACTTATATTATCAAATATTGTTGGAATTAAGAGGCCCACTGATACGATGGATGTTCGGCCAACCCTTCTGGTGATTTCTAGCTGTTGGATTTGAGAATCCAACTCGAAACCAATGGCTAGAATAAATGCTGCAATCAACGCAATCAGATGATCACAAACATCAAAAGCATTGACTTTTTCTTTCTAGACTGTTTGTTGAGTTTCCTTGACTGTTCAATTGAATGGTATGATTGACACTCGAGATGGGCCCTGATTCTTTGATTGCTGTAACAACAGAGACCCGTTATTTTCTGTTATTTTTCTGTTATAACGGAAGTATTCAAAAATTGTTAAAATAACGCCCGTTATTTCCATTATAAAGTTTACTGAAATTTGAAATCCAAAATTTGAATTTTGTTGCCGTTATTTTTCCTTTTTTGCCCCTGTACGTTACAATCCGTTATAATGGGTAACGCCCCCCAGGCCGCTATGTGACTGAAGGAGAGGTGTCGGATTTATTATTTGTTGGTGTTGCTTTGCGGTGGTTTTGCCTTTTATGGGTTTATAATAGAAAGTTATTTATTGAGAGAAAAAGGTAACGGTGATGATTCACCATAGCCTTACTGATAATTTTTAACCATAGGATTTGAGTACCCCGAAAAATGCTAGATCTAATGGCTAGATCTTCTCTCAAGTAAAATACTCTAAACATAATGATCATGCATGACATATCAGGATAATTTTTAATGTTCTGTCCCCCAAGTGGTGGATCAAACATTGATGGGGTCAATCAATAGGCCTGAAAGAGTGTATCACGTGACATTTTCGTGTGAAACATCAAACTTTCATCAGCATGTGAATTGCACGTGCCACCCCACTAGAACTTTAAAAAAACTCGTTAGTGTCCGTTCGGAATTTTTGGATCGCCATTTTTGTGTCAGAAAAAATGCTTTTTCAATCTCAAAACTATTATTTTCATAATATTGTTTGGTTGAATTTTTTAACATATTTTTATTTTAACAAATATTTTCCCGCCGCGGCGGACAAATTTGTGGGCCTGGCTAAATATTCGCAGGGGCAAGTGGCTGCCAAACGCGTCCAGACGAATATTAGCGGTCGCAAATGTTTTATTTCCTACAACGCAATGGTGCGTTACCAAACGAGCCCTTAATATTCATTTTTAACTTTAAGTAAGAAAGCAAAAAAACTGAAGAACGTGTGAGAAATAGAATCCATCCCCACGTCAGCTTTCCAACAAAAAACAAAGTAAGAAAACAAAGAAAGGAACAAGTGAGGAAACAATGAGAGGTGAGGAAAAGAAGGGAGCAAATTAATGGTCTCCCTTTTATGTCCATTTTCAAAGCTTTCATCATTTTCAGGCCGAAAAAGAAGAAATCCTGGACCGGATTATTTGTATGACACGTATCCAACCCATTGGTTTAGGAGTACGTGTCGTGTACTTCACATACAGCTAAAATCTAATGGCTAGAGATAACCATGGATGGGCAAAGCATCCATGCGGGAGATTTTCATGCATAAAATTATTTCCTAAGAGAACCTGAAATATTGAATCCACTTTTTCGTCTGTTTGGATGACAGGTCTCTAACAGGTGTCTAAATCTGATTCCTCTTTCAACAAACCGACCTTATAAAAGGAGCCAATCTTTGATGACTGGACGTGGACCACAGTATTATATCCATGTGGCACGCACTTTCAGAGACCACTGACGTATGGATATTTGTTCTTCCCCTAATTGGGAGTAAAACTTTGGTGATAGTGATCACCACGATATGAGCCACGTGGCTCACTCTGAGAGGATGCTGATCGTTTGGATGTTTGGCCAATCCCTAGCCCTAGGTGAACCTACAAACCAAAAATCAGCCTGATGAGTGGTTGCAAAAATGCCCTAGAATTTTTCCTTTCTTAAGGGGGCTCCAACTGTACAATATTTAGATTCAGTGTATGCACCACGTGTGTAGACGAGTTTCGTTCAAAATGGTCCCCCTCCGCGTCCGTTTTCAAATCTTTCATTGACACTTACCCAAGTTTAAAAATTAACTATGATTGACCTTTAGATTAGGACAGGTTTAGGGTATGTGTCATTGTAAAAGGGAAGCTTTCCGTGCCACATTGAGAAGTTTCTTATTTTAATCCGAGTGAGATCAATCAAAGGTTTTTATTTGAGTTATAAATACATAATTTCGGTTTTTTAAGAAAAGTTTCAGAAATGGATGGTGTGTATCCTCCTCTTTCGAGAGGTCGTGGGGTCAAACCCACACAGGTAGATTTCCTCCTTTGAGCTGTGTGCGGAGTAGAAATTCCCTTTACCGGCTTAACCGAGTCCGTACAGGTTTCACTTGCCAATCTGTGGACCCCTACCTCCCACGATGGTGACTACAAAAAAAAAAAAAATTGAGAAAGTACGAGATTAAAGCGTAGAAAAAGCGGATCCACTTTTTCCTTTGCATTTTAGGATTGTGACACGTGTCAACATCTGATAGCCCTTTTAAAGAAAAAAAAAAAAAACCAACCTTACTAAAGGTTATCCAAACGGGCATTCGGTGGACTATACACCAAAAATAAGTCGACAGGTGATTTATACCCGTGGGATCCAATCTTTTTTTCTTAGAATGATTTTTAACCGTTGGATTTGACCATTTTTTTTGGGGTGCAATGGCTATAAACCACCAATCAAGTTAATTTTTGGTGTGTAGGTTTCCAAATAAGAGGTGAGCTACACATGTATCGGATTATGGTATGGAAGAGTACGCCAAGGGCATTCTGGGAAGGAGGATCATTTTTCAGGGTGACGTAAGTATGGAGTCGTGATGTAACAAGCTATAGCTGACGCTTTTTGGCATCAGCTAGCGAATTTTTGGTACTCACTGCTGCCATCTTAGGCAACTGCCCCCATAGATGTTTAGCGGCTAGCCCACCCCTGATAGACATTCAAATCAATTTGTTTGATGATTTTTAGCCGTTGGTTTTAGTAATAAAAAAATAGTTGAATCCAACGGCTAGAATCAAGCCTTAAAAGTACTTTCCCACTGACGGCATGTATGTGGTAACCTGTCCTTATAGTATTACATGATGCAACTTGGACTTTTGATGATATTTCATTCTCTAGGAGTACATTTGCTGTTTTGGCCCATCCTTAGGACACATTCATAGCGAAAATCAGCATGATTAATGATTTCTAGCTGTTGGATTAAAGCTTTTTCATGATGTATTTTCAACCGTGGGATTTCGAGGATTATTTGGGGTACTTAGATCTGCAAAGGTTATAAAATACTAATCAGACTGATTTTTGTTATATTGACTTGTACATACACGTATTAGTTCTTCCGTCTTTACATATAAAAAAAAGGGTCAAGCTCCGCGGACACATATTTTCACACACAAAAATTGTCAATGGCCAATATATAAATTAGAAGTTTTGGAATGAGATGATTTTTGGTGAGGATGGTCTCTAAAGTGAGGAGATCACCCTCACAAAAATTCAAATCATTCTGACATTTATAGCATGGTTTACAAGGTAAAGAATTATGGACCGTCTATTTTTTACCGTTAACTTGAAACCCACATTTGATGGTGTTAAAATTTTTAAAATGGGCTGATTTATCCTCCCACATTTGATGGTGTTAAAAATTTTAAAATGGGTTGATTTATCCTCTATGTGGATACACCAAAAAATTCAAAACTTGCTTTACAAGTAAACAAAACTTACTCAACCTCTATCTAACCTTCAACTAGTCATATGTAGTCCAGGTACAATGTATGGAAGGGAGTACATTGTACTTTGGTTAATGTCCAAGATAGATCTTGGGAGTAGGATGTCAAAGGGTCGGGCATATGTAGGGCTTAACCTGACCCTAGCTCTAACCTCAAGGACAGGGCCGAGTCAGGTAGGGCTAGGGCTTATAGGAAGAGCTAAAAAAATTTAAAAATTTTAAATAAAAAAAGTGAATGCTTGAATAATGTACTTGAGTTGGTAATATGTTTCCTCGGTTTAATCTATATAGATTTTTCTATGAATCGTCATAATAGGAACAAATTTGAGCCGTTCATAATTTTAAATTACCCAATCGATCATTTGAAAATTACTCAAAATTGTATCATTTTTAAGACAATTGTAGTGTCCAACACCAATAACGCAATAACATGTTAAAGAACCATTTACTCCAAAAGATCGACCTGTTGAGAAAAGGCGAAACAACTATGTATATCAACGGGTTGTCGGGTCAACACAATACGTGAGCGGGAACAAATCATCCGTTAACACTCCCCCTCAGCGAGAATACACTCCACTGGAGACTTGAACTCGTGACCTCCTACGCCATAAGGCTCTGATACAATGTTAAAGAACCATTTACCCCAAAAGAACGACTTGTTTGGGAAAGGCGAATCAACTATGTATATCAACGGGTCGTCGGGCCAACAGAATACGTGCGTGGGAACAAATCATCCGCTACACACGTGTAACTAAGGAAACCATGCCAATTGTGTTTCCCCTTTCTTTGTATGTTTTGTTTTTCAACAATGACTGTTACCACCGTTGTCGCCTACAATAGTCAACTGGTTAATTAGAAGATGAGAACCTAACTTAGGGCCTGTTTGGTAACGCACCGCGGCGGGCAAATAAAATATTTAGCCGCGCAAATATTTGCCCGGCTGTGTTTGGCAGCTACCCGCCCTTGGCGAATATTTAGCCAGGCCAACATATTTGCCCTCCGCGGCGGGAAAACATTTGATCACCCCCCCCCCCCCCCCCCCCCTGTGAAAATATTTTCACGCCGATTATGCCTTGGTGAGAAAATTTTATTTTCTCGCCGGAAAATCACTATTTTCAATAAAAATTAATTTTTTAATATATAAAAAAGATAAAAATGAATTTTTTTTTATTCTTTGACATAATATGTGGTTCCCGCACTGACCCAACTTATTTTTGACTTACTTTGATATGTAGGACCCACTCAAATTGAAAGAAAATGAAGTAAGCTGAAGTGTGCTAGCTCGTACACGTACCAAACATTGTTAAATATTGCTATGAGCAAATATTTAGCCAAGATAATATTCGCCTGGCTAAATATTCAACGTCGGAACTCTTTTTCTCACGTACCAAACAGGCCTTTAGTATAAAATTATAAATAATTAAAAATAAAAAAGGGTAATGACATATTTTGAAGTCTCCGCCGATCCTATTCTGGATCAGGCAATCCGGATCGGAATCGACCCCAATCCATCTGAACGATACTGGGGTATTCCGGCGAGGATCATTCAGATTGGTTGCCCACCGATCCCAATAACCAGTCAAATATGTGAAGCAAAATTGGTTGGGGTCCACAGATAGTCGACCGTCCTGTCTAATTACCATATTTGTGGACACCACCGTTGAAGCAAAAAAGTAAATTTTAAATTAAGTTGTTAAAGTCGTTGCGATGAAAAAATGAATCCGGAAAAAAACGTCTTCTTTCAACTAATGTGACTTTAACAAAGGTTACCCTCTACTCCAAACTATATGTGACAAGTGGCGGATCCGGAAAGGGGCAAGTGTGGGCAGACTAGTACGCACCACGTGTGCAGACGGCAGACTAATTTTATTCAAAATGTTATCCTTTGCGTCCTATTTTCAAATCTTTCGTCGTTTTTAGGTAGTGATTCGTATGACACGTACCTAAAAATATAGCATTAACCCACGTTAAAAAAGTAACTAGAATGACGTTAGATTAGGACAGGTTTAGGGTACGTGTCTTTGGAAACGGAACCCGTGCCACGTGGAGAAGTTTCCTATTTGAATCCGATTGATATCAATCATGGTTTATTTGAGTTTAAACACATAATTATGGTCTTGAAGAAATGTTCGAGAAAAGAACCTGACAGTACATGATCCACTTTTTTTTTTGGAAAAAGATGTAACAAGGTATGCCTGAAACTGTTCATTTGCGGAAGCGGCATTTTTGGTAGTCACCGCTGCCATCTGGGCCCACTGACCGCTTGGATGTTTATCTCACCCCTTGGTGGATATACTACCAAAAATCACCTTGATTGGTAATCTGTAACCATTAAATTTTAACACTTTTTAACACCATTTTAGGCGTTCTTATAGCCGTTGAATACAACCATCTTTTGAGTACTAAAACCAACGCCCAAAAATCATTAAACAAGCTGATTTTTTGTATGAATGTCTATTAAAGGGTGGGCTAAACATCCATGCGGTCAGTGGGCCCAGATGGCAGTGGTGACTACCAAAACTGCCGCTTCCGCAAATGAAAAGATCTCAGGTATACCTTGTTACATCACGACCCTTTTTTTTTTTTCCTTTGTTTGCATCCCGGTACTGTGACACGTGTCACCATCTGATCTCCCTTTTCAAGAAACAAAAAAAATCATATGGTGGTTTGGGATTCTTCTCCAGTGCACTGACCTTTACGTTAATTAAAAGACTATAAGGTTACAAAAAAAAAAAAAAAAAGACTATAAGAACGTGATAGATCAAATGGTTATGGTCAAACGATCTGGACCTACCGATCTGATGTAACTAGGAAGGATGGTCCATCCCGTACTCTCTTCTTCAGAAGAAATTTTTGATGATGTTGACGTGCCAATAATCAGCTCGATTAACGAATTGTAACCGTTGGATTGGTTTCTTTATGGGTTGATTTTTAATGGTGGGATATCTAGAATTATTTTGGGTACTGAGATCTAAAGGTTTATAATAACGAAGCGGGCTGATTTTTGGTATGTAAGTCCACCAATCAATTCTGTGAATGGTCTCTAAGAAAGTGCCACGTGGCTCAGAATGTGGTCCCTTATGGTTGATGACGGACGTCCACATGTTTATACCACCCCTTGATGGACATACGCACCAAAAATCACCTTGATTGCTAGTCTTTTACCATTAGATTTTAGTACATTTATGGCATGGTTTTAGCCGTTGAATTCAACCATTTTTTTGAGTATTAAAACTAAAGGTTAAAAATCATCAAACAAGCTGATTTTTGGCATGAATGTTTACTAATGGGTAGGCTAAACATCCATGCGGTCAGTGGGCCCAGATGCAGCGGTAAGTAGCAAAAAATGCGCTTCCGCATTTGAAAAAATCTTAGGTATATCTGTTACGTAACGACCCAAAAAAATAATGGAAATCGGGCCATAAGTAGGACGAATATGACGGAGTAAAACTTGTGTCACAAGATGTTGCGACGGAAGCCGGTCACAGCACTCTATACGAGCCACGTGGCACACGATCAGAGGGCGCTGACCGTATGGATGTTTGGCCAGTCCCTCGGTGGACCTACAAACTTAAATTCAATCTGATTAGTGATTTACAACCTTTGTATTTTTGTACCCAAATAACGCTCAATAATGCTCAACTTCTTACCGTTAAAATCAACCCTTGAGAATAACTTCAATCGAATCGGTTAGAAATCACTAATCAGGCTGAGTTTTTGTGTACCGGTCCACCGAGGGACTGGCCAAACATCCATACGGTCATCATACTCTAATAGTATGCCACGTGCCTCGTATTGTGTGCTGTGACCGGCTTCCGTCACAACATGTGCCGGGCTACAGAAAAGAAATATGGGTCGGGCTCAAGGGACCCCCTTATCCACCCCCTTTTTTGACCCCATTTTGGCGTACCCACGGAGAAGATGAATCAATGGCTGATTTTTGGTGGGGATGATAACCTCACCATATAGATCACCCCAACAAAAAATCAGCACATTCGGAAATTTCTAACCCCATCAAATGTGGTTTTAAAGTTACACGGTAAAAATCAACAGTCCATAATGCTTCAGCTTCTAAAGCAGTCTATTGAATATCAGAATGATTTGAATTTTTGTGAGGATGATCTCCTCACCATAGAGATCATCGTCACCAAAAATCAGCCATTGATTCATCTTCTACGTGGGTACGCCAAGATGGGGGTCAAAAAAGGGGGGGGCGCGGGGGGGGGGGCCAGAAATGGGGTCCCTTGTGCCCCGACCCAAGAAATATAGGTAAGATGTGACTTTCCAGAGACGTGTGGTGTCTTGTCGTATCTGTTTATTAATCTTTTAAATAATGAGTAAATCAAAATCAAACTACCTCCATTATTATGTTCCCATGAAAGCTACACGCCGACACCTTCGCATCTGACCGAAATCACCTAACCGAGTAAAACTTCGACAGCACGTAATATGAGCCACGTGTCGCATTCTTAAGGGACTCTGACCGTATTTCAAACCTTTGGATCTTCGCACCAAGGTTTAAAGGAGGCCGTTTTAACGGTTAAACGGACTGGGGCGTTACCGTTTAACCAGATTAAACGGCCAGGGGCAAAAATGGAAAAAAAAGGGAAATAACGGAATTTAACGGGTTTTAACGATTTAACGGAAAAATGGCTCTGAAATTCAAATTTTGAAATTTGAAAATAAAAAATAGAATTTAACGGAAATTAAATAGATTTTAATGGAATTAAACCGATTTAACGCCCGTTTTTTTTCACAAAATTTTCAGAATTACATAGCTGTTTAAACAATTTTAACGGCCGTTTAAACGGTGTTAACGGCCGTTAAACCAAAAAAACAGCCGTTTTTTTCAAAACTGATAAAATGTGTTTAAACGGAAACGGGCTTGGGGCGTTACCGTTTAAACGGCCATTTTTAAAACCATGCTGTGCACCTCAAACAATGGTCAATAATGCTCAAATTCACACGGTTTAAATCAGCCCATGAAAATAATTCCAATCCCACGCTAAGAAATCAATAATCAAACCGATTGTTTGTTTGTAGGTCCACCTAGGGATTGGCCAAACATCTATACGGTCAGTCCTCTAATAATATGCCACGTGGCTTATACTGCTCTCTGTCATAGGCCTTCGATGACAATGCTATAATCAAAGTTTTAACTTTTACTCCACCCAGAGTTAGCAAAGATTCAGAACGGGAAATGTTCGAGTTTAAATCGGTTTCAGAGTTGAAGTGTTATATTCGCTTATCTTGAATTTTTTACATTTTTTGTATTATACGACCATTTAATACGTTTCATTTTCTAAAACACAAAAATCGCGTATTAACCGCGAACAATAGGCTGTTCGCGTTTTATTTGTTTAAACTTTAAATTTCGTGTTTCCCGACGTAATAAACGTCTCTTCAAAACGAAAAGCTCATATTAATCGCGAATTTACTTCTTTACAATGATCCAAATGAGTAAAACTTGTGTCACAAAATGTTGTGACGGAAGCCACGTGGCATACTAATAGAGGGCAATGACCGTATGGATGTCTGACAAGTCCCTCGGTGGATCGGTACACAAAAAATCAGCGGATTAGTGATTTCTAACCGACTCGATTGAAGTTATTTTCATGGGTTGATTTTAACGGTAGGAATTTGAGCATTATTGGGTGCAAAATCCAAAGGTTGTAAATCACTAATCAGTCTAATTTTTCTGTTGTAGATCCACAGAGGGACTGGCCAAACATCCATACGATCAGCGCCCTCTGATCGTGTGCCACGTAGCTCGTATTGAGTGCTGTGACCGGCTTCCGTCACAACATCTTGTGACAGAAGTTTTACACGCCATCGGTGAGCATCTTAACTTTCCGATGCGGTGTTAAGTAGGAAAAGTTAATGAATTGAGCCGTTCGAAGACTGGCCATCTTATCCAGTCAATGGATAAAGTGTACCTTGGGTCTCCTCTACATCTTATCCAATTAAAATCATACACGAGGGGCTTACATCGCTTGATTCCATGGAATCCCTCCTAACTGAATCGCAAGTTCGAGTATTTGCCAAGTGTCCAAGATCCGGCACACTATTAGGAATGATGTCGGATTAGTGTCCTAGCTCCCATGAAGCTTGATATGGTTGCGTAACATTATATACTTGTCATCACGCTTGTTCTCGCCATTTCCCAACCCAACAGGAATTTCAATAGGAAAAATCATCTCCTATGCGAAGACCTTGAGAGTTGAGACAGACAGGTGTCCTCATTAGGGTCCAGACCGTTGGATAGTCTTGGAGTTTTGTGGCATGTCCCATCCCAAGTAACATCACTCAGAGTAAACCTTCGACGACACTGCAGTCAGCGGAGACGCTGACTGCAGCCAATATGAGCCACGTGGCCCATTCTTAAGAGGTTAGTGACCAAATGGATGTTTGTCCAATCACTTGGTGGACCCACAAACCAAAAATCAGCCTGATTAGGGATTTAAAACTTTGGATCCTTGTACCCAAAGATTAATAAAATTCCTACGGTTAATATCAACCCATGAAAATAACTTCAATCCAACACTTAGAAATCACTGTTCAGGTTTATTTTGGTTTGTAGGTCCACTTAGTGATTGGCCAAACATCCATACGGTCAGTGTCCTTTAAGAATGTACCACGTGGCTCATATTGGCTCTAATCGGCAACTCCCATTACTTTGGGACGACGGCCCCTGAGGATGGTGGAAACTGCTAAATAATTGCTAGGTATCTTTACCAATAAAAAAATAAAAAATAAATAAATAAAAAAAGAAAGAAGAAGAAAGAATTACTTGGCATGAGATGTGGGATCCACTAGCTTGCCGACCCATTTCTGGATCAGGTGGTGGACCCCACGGTCAAAGACTTGTCATACCGAAACGAATTGTTGACTGGTATCAATTATATATCCATCAAGGGCGCCGTGATTGTAAACAAAATCATGGCCCCCTCCCATTTTAATTCTTCAACTCATTGTTTGAAGACTGACAGGAGGCCGATAACAGTCCACAAAATGAGCCACGTGGTATACTCTTAGATGATGCTGACCGACCGTATGGACATTTTGCCAATCCCTAATCCCTAGCTGGATTGGGAAATGTGGTAGATGATTCATAGTTTGATTACTATGGTGGGTTAGGAAATGTTGAGCACATTTTGATCATATGTTGAGGGGAAGGACCCACCATTTGATAAATGGGCAATCTTTTTGGAGATTTCATCTGATGACACAACAAAATAGATCGAATGGTTACAATCCCATGACCATTTTCATCATCACCATTTTAATCAAGGTTGATGGAAATTATTTAAAAAAAAAAGAAAAAAAAAACCATTTTATTTGTATAAGATATACATTGGAGATTATTCCTTGGTGGAGATACTCTCAAACAGAAGGTGCCAGCTTGCTCAGTTGGTAAAGTTCGTAGGTGATGATACCATAGATCTGGGTTCAAATCCCGCCGTCACCGAGTTACTGATCTCTTTAAAAACAGGTTTAACTACCAAAAATAAAAAACTCTCATAGTCATCTCCAACTACTTGATATGATTATGACCGTCCCAGCGTTGTTGAAGGAAAAAATGATTGAAATAAGATATTTAGAGACACGTTAGATCATAAATCTTAGATTTTTTTGAGTACTTTTGTTGCTATCTTCATCCATGTGTGGTGACGAAGATACCAACAATCAGCACACACATGGATGATTTGGATCTTTGTACCCTAAATAATGGTCTCAAATTCCCATGGTTAAAATCAACTAATGAAAATAACTCCAATCCGACGCCTAGAAATCACTATTTATGTTGACTTTTGGTTTGTAGATCCACCTAGGGATTGGGCAAACATTCATACGGTCAGATTCAACTAAGAGTATCCCACGTGACTCATATTCGGGGGCAATTGTCAACAACAAAATCTGTGAGATATTTTCAGATGTGCATTTTTTTTTCTCACTGCCGCCATCTAAGCCCACTGACCGCATTGATGTTTAGCCCACCCCTGATTACTAAACACTCGTACCAAAAATGAGCTTGTTTGATTATTTTAACCGTTGGTTTTAGCCAAGGTTTAAAAAACGGCCGTTATAATGGATTCGGACCTACCCCGTTACGTTATGGACCGTTAAAATGCCTAGAAAATAATGGCCGTTATAACGAAAATAACGGCCCGAGTGATTTTTGATCTGTTTATGGGATAAACCAAGGTTTGAAGGAGGCCGTTTTAACGGACTGGGGGGTGTTACCGTTAAAACTGTTAAAATGGCCGTTAAAATGGGTTGAAATGGCCAGGGGCAAAATGGAAAAAATAAAATTTAACAATTTTAACAGAAAAATTAGTGCTGAAATTTAAAATTTGAAATTTGAGAATGAAAAAAAATAGAATTTAATGGATTTAACGGCTGTTTTTTTCACAAAATTTGTCAGAATAAAATTTAACGGCCGTTAAAATAGAAATTAAAAAACAGCCGTTAAATTTCATGCGTCAAAACATGTTTAACCGGAAACGGGCTTGGGGCGTTACCGTTTTAACGGTTTTAACAGCCGTTTAAAAAGTAACACCCCAAGCCTGTTTCCGTTAAAACCGTTTAAACAGTCGTTAAATTCTGAAAAATTTTGTGAAAAAAATGGGCATTTAATTCCTGTTAAATTCTATTTTTTTTAATTTTCAAATTTCAAAATTTGAATTTCAGCTCCATTTTTTCGTTTTTTCCGTTTAATTCTGTTAAATTCTATTTTTTCCATTTTTGCCCCTGGCCGTTTCAACTCGTTTAAACGGTAATGCCCCCAGTCCGTTTAGCCGTTAAAACGGCCTCCTCTAAACCTTGGGATAAACATCCATGAGGTCTGTGGGCCCAGATGATAGTTAAGTAACAAAACTTGTGCTTCAGTACGTCAAAAAGTTTCAGGCATACCTTGTTGTTACGAGTAAACCTTCGGTCACAATATGCAGTGAGCGAAGCCGATCACATAACACAATGGAACCACGTGGCACACTATCAGTGGTAGATGACCGTGTGGATGTTTGGCCAATCCCTCAGTGGACCTGCAAACCAAAAATCAGCATGATTAGTGATTTAAAACCTTTGAATCTTTCCACCCAAACAACGCTCAATAATACTCAAATTCCTACTGTTAAAATCAACCCTGAAAATAACTTCAATGCAATGCTTAGAAATCGCTGATCAGGTTTAGGTTTGATTTGTAGGTCAACCTAGTGATTGAACAAACATCCATACGTTCAGAGACCACTAAGAGTGTGCCACGTGGTTCGTATTGTGTGCTGTGATCGGCTTCTCTCACTGCATAGTGTGAGGCTGTGAGCGAAAGTTTATTCCGTTGTTACATCTTTTTCCATTTTTAAATCCAAGTTCCATCCGAGTACTGAGTCTACTGACTACTCAGTCCTGACCATTGAGTTGGACTGGATAGGAGCCTACCCGAACAGACAGGTCGTGACACACGTGGTGAGAAACAAAAAGGGTCGTGATGTAACAAGGTATACCTGAGATCTTTTCATTTGCGGAAGCGGCAATTTTGGTAGTCACCGCTGCCATCTGGACCCACTGACCGCATGGATGTTTAGCCTACCCCTTAATAGACATTCGTACCGAAGATCAGCTTGTTTAATGATTTGTAGCCGTTGGTTTTAGGACTCAAAAAATGGTTGCATTCAACGGCTATAAGAACGCCTTAAAAAGTTCTAAAAAATGCTAAACTCTAATGGTTGGAAATCACCAATCGGGGTAATTTTTGGTGTGTATATCCTCCAAGGGGTGGGATAAACATCCATGCGGTCAGTGGACTCAGATGACAGTGGTTAGTAACAAAACTCCTGCTTCCTCATTTGCTACAGTTTCAGGCATACCTTGTTACATCTTTTTCCAAACAAAAATCAGCCTCATTAGTGATTTCAAACCTTTGGATCTACGGAAAAGATGGTAAATAATGCTCAAATGCAACGGTTAAAATCAACCAACGAAAGTGACTTCAACTAACGCTTAGAAATCACTGATCAAATTGATTTTGGGTTTGTAGGTCCAGCTAGGGATTGGCCAAACATCTATAAGGTCAGTGTCCTCTAATAAATTGCCACATGTCTTATATTGTGGGTGGTCAGACAAGTCTTACTCGTGACACACGACCTGATCCTAGATACGGACATCCGTCTCACAAGGAGTAAAACTTCTGTCACAATCGAATTGCAAATCACACAATCACAGCCAATGAGTTCTCGGCACGTACAGCTAAAAGCAAAAGCACATGGGTACGTTGCAAAAGCACTTGTGTACGTAAATCAGACTGATTAATTATTTCTAGCCGTTGTGAATCTTTTGGATTTAAGTATTTTTTTTATCGTAAACTTCATGAAAAACCTATGGATGGATTAAAAGAATGGAAAATGCTCAAATCCAACGGCTATAATTCACCAATCAGGTAGATATTTGCTTTGTAGTTCCACCAACAGCGAGCTAAACATTCATGGGTCAGTGAGCCCACAAGACTATGCCACGGGGCATTTGTGTGAAAGATGTACCAAACTTTTGAAACATCCTTCCACAAGACTATGACACGTGGCATTTATGGGAAAGATGTGCCTCTTAAATGCACACGTATTTTTTCGGTAAGCCCTTAAATACCCTACACTACACTCTTTATGTTTGTACCATTTTTCAAACTATGAGCTACAGTTCCAATGAATCCGCGTAGGTCCAGAGAAGAAACCTGTACCGTCAATCGAGGTTTCCAGGTTTGACCATACGCGCAACCGTTAAAGAGTAAAACTTCCATGACCGTCGACATCATGGAATCCGCTTCGCCTACAATACGAGCCACGTGGCACACTATTATAGGACACTGATCTTATGGATGTTTGGCCAATCCCTAACTGGACCTTCAAACCAAAAATCAGTCTGATTAGTGATTTATTGTACCCCAAATAAAGGTCAATAATGTTCAAATTCCGAGGGTTAAAATAAACTCATGAAAATGACTCCAATCCAACGCCTATAATTCACTAATCAGGTTAATTTTTTGTTTGTAGTTCCACATAGAGATTGGCCAAACATCCATATAAAGTCACTATCCTATAAGAACGTGCCACATGGCTCAAATTGTGGGAGGTTAGCGGATTCCAAGATCGTCGACTGTCATGGAAGTTTTACTCTTAACGGTTAAGTAAAGTTATATACAAAGAATTTCAATATGAAGTAATGCACAGTAACATTCCTCCATAGACAAAAAACGAAACTTCAAAACACTCCCCGTGTCGGTGTCGCTGTCACTCGCTTCAGTCGAGCCCACGCAACCCACAAATAAAGAAAGCATCCGAGAGGACCGAGACCCATATTTCCTGCACCCAACAAATCTTTTAAGAAGCCAAAGAAGAGAGAGAGAGAGAGAGGAAAAACCAGAGAAAGATGAGAGCGAGTAATGGCTTGATCGGTTTCATAAACTTCCTGACCTTCTTACTGTCCATCCCAATACTAGGAGGTGGGATATGGCTGAGCAGCAGAGCCAACAATACGGACTGCATGAAATTCCTACAGTGGCCGTTGATCATCATCGGCGTCTCCATCATGGTAGTCTCATTGGCTGGTTTCGCCGGTGCCTGCTACCGTAACACCTTCCTCTTACGGGTCTATCTCTTTGCTATGTTCTTCATCATCGTTGCCTTGATTGGGTTCATAGTCTTTGCTTTTATGGTCACGGATAAAGGCTCCGGTCGAACCGTCATTAGCAAGGCCTACCGTGATTACTATCTTATCGATTACTCCGGTTGGCTCAAGGATCGTGTGCTTGATGATGGTTATTGGGCGAAGATCAGTTCCTGTATAAGAGACTCCAAGGTCTGTAAGAAGTTGGGGAGAAGCGTTGGCGGGGTCTCTGAGACCGTTGATATGTTCTCCCTTAGAAGGCTCAGCTCTATTGAGGTAATTTAACAACTTTATTTTCTTATAAATTTAGCAAAAATTTACATAAATTTGAGGATTTTGAAAGGGTTTTGTCTGATGGCTGATGGGTTGAGATGATCATAATTAAGCTCTTATTTTCATGTGGGTTTTCTCTTCTGCTTATAGAAGAAATTTGTTTTTTATTTTTTTTTTTATTTTTATACATTTCATTTTTATTAATAAGCTGATTTTTGAGAACATTTCGAAGGTTTATATCTTTTTGCTCACTTTTTGTGTAATTTATTTTCTATATATTATTTATTATTTATTTTGGGTGGTGGGTGTGTTTAGAGTTGATATTTATCTTGGTTTATAAAAGGCAAATATGGGAATAGATGTCAAAAATATCTTTTGATATTTATGGTTTTTTCTTTCTTGATTTATAATTATTGAAGGGGTGGGTCGGTAAAACTTACAAGCATGTAGGGGAATCTTAATGGGTCCCACTTCTTCGATCGGTACCATCATATCTATCACATTCTTTTGGATAAGAATCCAATGGCTACATTCATTTGAGATTGCCGGTTTATTTTATAGGGATCTCGTAGGTTGGACCCATTGAATTATGGGTCTCATCCCCGTCCATGCCATATGTAGGCCATGGGGCACAACTCAGCCGTTTATAAATTGGATGATCATCTTTTAAGTAGTGAATGATCAAAATGGGTTAAAACTATTTTAGGATCCTAATGGTTAAGACATCACCTAGGTGCTTTTTGGTGTATTGGTTTGGCTCTCTTATCATTTTGTTTCAGAAATTATGTCCCGAGTTGGAGTCACATAAAAGGCGACATGTGGAAAGTGCTACTTGGACCACAGTGTAGATCGTCGACTGCAGTAGCAGTGTAGTAATATGTTAAGATCCTAATGATTAAGACCTAAACTTTCTGCACCTCCACTAGGTGGAGGAGCTTTTGGTGTATTAGTTTGGGTCTTAACATTTGGCATCAGAGACAAACACCCCATGTTCTGAATTCGAGTCACGAAAGGGGTGACTTGTTAAAAAAAAAGAGGCCATAATTAGAGCCACCATGTGGAAAGGGCCATCTCGACCACAGAGTAGGCCACTGAGGACGCCGGCTGCGGAAACGTAGTGATATGTTAAGATCCTAAAGGTTATGACCTAAGCTTCCGCACCTCAATCACTATGTCCTTGGTTGTGGATTTCAAGAATCCATGGGTGGTTTATATCATGGTTTTAAAAACGGTCGTTTAAATGGTAACGCTGTTTATACACGTTTTATCGGTTTTGAAAAAAATGGCCGTTAAAATCGTTTAAACAGCTGTTTAATTTTGGAAAATTTTGTAAAAAAATGACAGTTAAAACCGTTTAAATCCGTTGAATTCTGGTTTTTTTTTTAATTTCAAAATTTGAATTTCAGCGCCACTTTTTCCGTTAAAACCGTTTAATTCCATTTTTTCCATTTTGTGCCCCTGACCGTTTCAATCCGTTTTAACGGTAACGCCCCCAGTCCGTTTAACCGTTAAAGCAGCCTCCTTTAAACCTTGGTTTATATTTGGAAAAAAGTGAAACCATCAATGGATTCTTGGAATCCACGCCCACGCCCCAGGACACGAGTAAAAAGATGAATCCCTTGAGCCAGACCCCTGAAAAAAGTGGCCAGAGTGAGAGCCACCATGTGGAAAGGGTTACCTGGACTACAAAGTAAGCCACAGAGGGCCACGGAAACGTGGTGGTGTATTAATTTCCGCATCTCGATCACCTGGGTGCTTTTAGTGTATTGGTTCGGGTCTTAACAAAGTATGATTGATGATGAGATTGCTGATTATGGCTTTTGTTTGATGATGTAGTCGGGGTGTTGCAAACCACTAACAGAATGTGGGTTCGTGTACTTCAACGAGACTGGGTGGAACCCGCCTACGACAGGAAGCGTGACGAGCACATCTACCGATTGCTCAAAGTGGAACAATGATCAGGAGCAATTGTGCTATTCCTGTGACTCGTGCAGGGCGGGTGTGTTGGCTAACCTGAGGAAGAGCTGGAGGAAGGTATCAATCGTCAACATCATCGTACTTGTTATCCTAGTCATCGTCTACATGGTTAGCTGTGCAGCGTACAGAAACAACAAGAGAATCGACAACGATGAACCATACGGGGAGAACAGGATGACCAAGTCTCGACCTAGCAGGATCCACTTTTAACTTTTTAGGTCAAATTTAAGGAATATATATTTATATTTATATTTATATTTGTGTTGGGTTTGATTCTGCAACTCATTTGATTTTAAACTTCTGTTTGTTGTATTCAAGAGTTGTATGTGTTTTTGTTATGTACTATGTAAACTGCTTTTGTAAATATTGTAGAAGAAAATTTGTGATCGGGCATCTCATTATGTTTTTAATAAGTGAATTAATAGCTTATGAGAGACCTCTAAGGCTTTGCGTTAGGGCAAGATTAAAGCTTATTTATGCAAGGTTTAAAAGAAGCCGTTATTACGGTATAACGGACTGGGGGCGTTACCATTTTTTCCGTTATAACGAATTGTAACACTCGGGCAAAAGCAGAAAATAATGGAAAAAAAAGAAAAACAATTAACGGAAAAAAAAATTAAAAATGGCACTGAAATGCAAATTTTAAAATTTCAAATTTTCAAAAAATGGAAAAAATGGGATATATTGGAAAATAACGGCCATTATTTTTAACAAAAATTTTCCAGAAAACAATGGTCGTTATTTTTGTTATAATGGAAATAACAGCCGTTATAACGAAAAATAATGGCAGCTATTTTTTCAGCGTTTTAACAGTTCATAAAGTAACGGGGGAGGTCCGAATCTGTTATAACGGCCGTTTTTTAAACGATGATCTTAAGTACTTACCTTCAAAAGGGTAATTTTGGTATTAGAATATTTTTGGATAAAATTGTGAAGGATTTATTTTTAGAACAACTTCTTGATTAACAGAAAACACTCAAAAACAACTTCTGCTTATGATGATTTGGGAGCTTATTATGGTTTTTAATTGAATTTAGTAGCTCATGAGTTATGACAGACCTCTAACGGCTTCCTACGAAAAGCTATTAGCAGAAGCTGTGCGCCTGAAAATAACTTTTGCTTATGACGATTTGGAAGCTTATTAGGTTTTTAAAAAACTTTAGTTCGTTAAAAGCTAGCTTATTGTAGTTTTTAAGCTTTACCCAAACACAGCCTAAGTGTTGAAGTGTTAGATCTTCAATCGGATTTTAAGGGGCAAGGGAAGGGAGCGAAGTGAACAGAGTCATGCTCAATGTCCCCAGCGGAAGCCATGTAAATGAGCTTGACGAGAAGGAAGGCCTGAAGCTGGAAAACTGACTTCAGTTTACTTAGAGGGGAAGTCATTTTCCTTTAAAATAGGGTTCAAAGAATTGATTTTCCGTGGGTCCATTTTTCAGTCTAAAACCAAACACACAAAAATAACACTTTTCCGGATTTCTGTTTTCTTTTCACGAAAAAGTGCTGAACCAAACACAGCTTTCGTGTTGAACTTTTTGGATTCCAAAGTTTGCCTTAGTCAATGGAAGGGCGGTTACTTTTTAATAAATTATGATTAGTATTCTATATGCAAAAAAAAAAAAAAAATTAATTCAAGTTATAATAAAATGGGACACTTGCTTTTGAGGATACCTTGGCAACCGGAGCGGTGTCCCCGCTCCAACAAACAATACGCACAATAGTTTAGTACCTTAAATTATAATTTTATGTTTAATTATGTCCTCGCCCCTGCGTCTGCATGTGCAAGTCGTAAGTCGCAAATCGCATCCATGTAGAGAAATTTTTTTTTTTTCTCTTAAAAGGTCTTGGAGGGCACCATAATTAGTGGTTTCAAGGATTCCGACACCAATGATCAATCCTTTGTTTTGAGCGTGATGTTGTAATTTGGTTGTTTTATAACGAGGTCCATTATAATGAGGTCAAACTCAAAATCCAACCGGATTTGAATCTGTATTTAGCAGGTTTGGATCGTTGAGAAACAATCAGAATGATTATAGGTCGGTTATGGATCCATATGAATCAATCTGATTTGGTTTCGGGTGTTGGATTCAAATCTTGGTGTTAAGTATTCAGATCAGTCGAATATTGAGTTTAGGAGTTGGATCCTTACCAAAATGTCATTTTTAGTGGATCCGACACTATCCATCCCATATTCAAAAGTATGAGTTGGATCTAGACATTCTCATATAAATCGTGGTTCGAATCCTGATCATGTGTCATGAATTTCAGTCGGATCCAAATTCGGATATGGATCATTATATTAAAAGTCGAAATTGGATCTGAATTTGCACTAGATGTGACTTATAATCCAAATCTGGATATGGATCATGATATTAAAATCAATTTAGATCCGGATCTATGAATCCGAGTCAAATCCAAATCCAGATATGAGTTACAAAGTTTTTGGTAGAATTGTATCTCAATGTTTGAAGTCTCCCCCCGTCAAAACGCCACGTGAAGCACTCTTTGGGCCCATTGAGCCCATGTATGCTTGGCCCACCTCTTGGTGGACCTACACACCAACAATCAGCTCAATTGGTTAGCAGTTAGATATACTAGTGCCCACAAAATAGCCAGACTAACCCTATTAAGATTGTCAAATCCAACAGCTAGAAATCACCAATCAAGCTGATTTTGTATGTAGCTTCACTGTTCAGTGGACCCAAAAGAGTGCAAATAATCGAGTTGGGTCCAGGTTAGGGTTACAAATTGTTCGGGTTGAGCCGGCCAGTCGAGGCTCAAGTAGGAACTTGGCCCGAGCCTGGACTGGCCATTCTGTCACCCTGCCAGCCCATTGAAATGATGGTCCAACTAGAATGTCAAAATGAATCTAGTTTTCGTATCAAATAACCTCAGTAGAAAATTACAACAGACCTGCTTTTCATTTTCACAAGTACTTGTCATGGTCAACAGTTAAATCTTCAAAGGAATTGCATAAAATTAGTCATTTAACTTTCGATAAACGATATAACCCGTATACATTATACAAAATCTTCCCTAAATTATCTCAGGCGAATGATAAGATTGTTAGCAGCTACTCCTTCCCAATGTAAAAGAAATGGCAGTGTACATAATTTCAATACCAAGAACCGATGGATTAGCAGGAGGTTACCGGGAGCCGTCTCGTGTTCTCGTCTTAACATTATGAATGTTAGTTTGGATCCTCTCTTATCACAATTGCACCTCCGGATATGTCGCCAGATACATGTAATTGTTGTGTGGATTGCAATGGAAAGAATACGACGCCTAAACTTCAAAGTTGGGAGCTCATACAACAGTTGTCTAGAACTTGTTTAGATGCGCTGCATAGTCTTCTCACCGCCGTTTGAGCTTACCTTGTTGAGCTCTCCCTCGCTAGCCATTGAAGTTGCTTTGCAAAGTTTCTGTTTTGGTACGAAAGGGTTAAGCCAATAAACACTGATTCTATCTATTCAATAGCGTGCAAGCACCGATATTAAACTAAATAAAAATATCACGCAATTTTGAATAAAACAGTGGAAGCATCATCGTAAATGTAAATATAAGGTACCCTTCTAGCAGACCATAAAGACAGTCCTACAAACATTTGATGACTCCCTTCAGGTGATCTAGGTCAAACATTGACCCAGATGGAGGACAGTAACTTATGCCAATGGTCCTGAACAATCACACCCCACAAGATCTGTGCTAAAAATATCCAGAAATTCCTCATTGTACTGCAGTACTCAGCCCCTTTTGACAGAAAAGTGCTCAAGTCCAAATTCGGACTTTTAAAATGCTCAGCTGATTCAATGATCAGCCAGTTTGTTTAAAAGATAGTCACTTTTGCCTTCGATCTGGATAAGGAAATCTAGGATATCGATATGGATGGACTTAGAAACAAGGAAACCAAAAGGCAAATTTCCGGCTTGTGTCCGAGTTTTTGAAAATTGGGTCTACAACATACATTGGTCTTTTCTTCTCAGAAGCAGGTAAACATAAGTAACCTGATGTTTGCAGTCCTCCTAACAATAAGTTAAATATGAGAAACCTATGTTTTTCTTCTCATTAACATAAATACGAGAGCATACCCCTGGGTTATAGAGTGTTGCACTTGCACCACACCGATACATACACATCCTATACTGGACCAAGTCTAGTCGAAGCATCCAGGCAACAAAAACCAATGCCAACAAATAAATAAAATAATTATTCCAATATTGTAATAACCTCTACTCCTTTTCATGCCATCAATAGAAGTAATGTCATTTTGCATCCAAACCAGGAACAGTTTCCCCATCAAAAGATAAGCAGATACCTAAAACTTTCAATGATTTGCATGAGAAAAGCATGGATGTTTTGTTAGAAAAAAAATCTTTGGAGCTTCTTGCACAATCCTTAAACTGAAATCACCAATCTAAGATTTAATACATTAATAATTTCAAATTCATAATCAATGTTTTTTAAGTTTAGAACTTTCTTACCTTATTTAATGAAGAATCACTTTGTTGTTCAAGCTCTCTTATCTGTTCCATTGTCGTCCCAAACCATTCATCAATCCAAGCAAAACAGTTCCTATGACTTTCCAGAAAAAGTGCCCTTTCACCCTATGAAAAATACTCAAGACATCAAGAAAGTTCTAATGAAATAGACTTAGTAACTATATCATAGACAACTGACAGGGCATAAATACATATATTATTCTGAAAAGGTTGATAATAAAGGGTTTAACATGTCAATAACAACTAGCAAAAAATGCAATGACACCATGCAACCAGAAGTTGAAACCTTATAAATTCCATTTGTGAGGAGATGGTAAAACAGAGCTTCTACTGTAGTTTTATTAATAGAACAGAGCTTGTGGCATGGTAAAACAGAGCTTCTACTGGTATAAAATCAGCAACCTGGTGAAGATGGCCAGCATGCATTTATGAAGCAGTGGAAAGTTTTTCCCCAATACAAAATATTCTTCAAAACATTTTTCCCAGAAGCAAAATTTTGCGATTCCATTGACTCAAATATTCTTAAAGTAGCTTGATTTTATTGAATAAATATATGACCATGACATAGTAAATCCGAAAAGCTATTGGAAAGTTTCAGAATGAAAGTGGGAAAGAATTCTGCAGTAAAAAATACTCTGTAAACATTGTTTAAGAGTTCATCCACTAGATACATACCGCAAGCAAAGCTTGTTCCAGCCTATAGCCAAAGCCCCAGAATGGAGCATCTATTGTCACCAATTTGTATGCTGTCATAACTGGATCACACCTATCCTAAACATAATAACAAAAACATAAGTTTATAACCTCAGGTAAACAGGCATAAGGATTAAAGTGACAGCGGAAATAAAAGAGGTAGGGCTAATTCTTTTGCAAGTGAGAGAACACTCATCATATTCATAATACATGAGGCACTGTCGTACATGGACCAATGAAATCTGTTAATATGTATCAATATCAATTACCAAATTATTAAACTTGTGTTAATTGTTATTAGTGCCATGACTTATGCTCTCTTTTCCATGCAAGCCATGTCAGTCAAGATGCAGTTCACTTTCTACGTGGACAGGTGAGAGATATTTACAGCAAGGTTTAAAAGAGACCGTTTTAACGGTATAACAGACTGGGGGCGTTACCGTTAAAATCGTTAAAACGCAGAGCCTACATGGAAAATATTTTCTTCAAAAAAAAACTCACCCACACACCCCACCCACCCACACACACAAAAAAAAAAACTCTAGGAACCTTTAGACTTGCTCAATCCAATTATTCTTAGATTCTGAAAACACAAACTAACACCTAAATTTGATCCAAAACTCAACCAGGTCAAGTTTATTCATCAAGCCTTTCATGTACTCGATTGATTTAAGGACCTCAACGGCAGGGCCTACAAAGCATGGAGACACATAGGAAATGTGTTGGATGAGACATTTTGGATTAGAATTTGTACTGTAACTATATTGTAGAACAAGAAGAAATTAACTTGGCAACTAAGCTAATCTGTATCGTGGAAACTTTGCCTCACACACTTACACAAGAAACCATCAAAACTCACAGGAGCAGATGCCAAATTCATGCATGCACTGATGAAAACTTAATTGGCTACTACAAACAGACTATAGGTTGTCCACAATCATTGGAAATATTAGCATTAATATGGAATGAAGAATAATTTGCATAATTGCAGATCTCTGAGAGGAACATTTCAAAATTCTGGTATCAAGATCTGAACAGTGATCCAAAAATATTGGGTTCAATGGTAGAAAAGTGTGAACCTGCCATCCCTCCAAAAGGGGACCACGACCTGTCCTCCGTGACCTAAATTGGGACAAGTCCACATTGTCGGTACCAACCACATAACTCCAATAGTCCATTGCAGCTGAAGTTATATCAATAATTTCCACTTGCCTGGCTGCAAGTAGTTCTTTGTTTAAGCCATGCACCTAGTTTGTCGATGTCTCAGTTAAAGTAAGTCCAAAACAATCAACCATATAATAAGAGAAAAAGAGAGAGAGAGAGAGAAGAAATTTAAAACCCATATACAAACATTTGAAGCAACTTACATTTTCTGAGTGTCCATTGTCAGCCTTATGAACAGTTTCAATGGTTAGACAGAAGCTGGGAAAGTACGGGCACTGCAGATTTTAAATTGATGATAAATAAGATGCATGTTTCATGAAATCTAAAGAATAATAAGATATCTGGCTAAAGACAGATCCGTAATCTAGGAAATTTTGTAAAATGAACAATGTGAAGAGAGAATAATCACCTTGATCACTGGGTAATATGATGTCCAATTTCAAGAAAGAAAACAATAAACTGATCAGTACAAGTTTCAGGAAGGAAATAATATGATTCTGGGAAAACATATTGTTAGGTGAACCTGTTTTGCATCTTGGATATGCATTCCAAGCTTCCTCTTGCATGAGGAGAGCATCTGCAGGCGCAAAAGTGGTCAGCCAAGCAGGAACTTTGCTGCAGAAAGTAGACACAGAAGAAAATATCATAACCTTGTGTTAAGAATAGAATGCCCACATAAATGAGGAAGCATGGTTCTACAGTTCTACTTCTGAAACAAAACTAAGTCACTCATCAATCTAATAAGGAAAGTAACTTTATGAATGCTGGGGTAACTCTATTACCACTTTGAGGAATAGTCAAAGTGGAAAAGGATCTTCATTGGAATAAGAACCTTAACCGGGATTAACAGAACAAGAACACTTAGAAAGTAGCTAGAATCACATGAGAAAACAAATAAATTAGAGCAACTTGTGATTGCTGGGATTGAGCCAATTTTATGCTTCAAGCCAAAACATAGCAACCTAAACTAACTGAGCCATCCCTCCTAACTTTTCTCTCCAAACTCTCAACTATTTGTTTTCTTAGCAAATACATATATTTTTCCACCCACAGCCCTCACATCATTCAACCTAAATTGTATTACTACTCGTGAGGATCTTCATTGGAATAAGAACCTTAACCGGGATTAACAGAACAAGAACACTTAGAAAGTAGCTAGAATCACATGAGAAAACAAATAAATTAGAGCAACTTGTGATTGCTGGGATTGAGCCAATTTTATGCTTCAAGCCAAAACATAGCAACCTAAACTAACTGAGCCATCCCTCCTAACTTTTCTCTCCAAACTCTCAACTATTTGTTTTCTTAGCAAATACATATATTTTTCCACCCACAGCCCTCACATCATTCAACCTAAATTGTATTACTACTCGTGAGGCTGATAAACCACTGGTCAATTACACATTAGGTGTTGATAACTAGCTTTTAGCTAACCAATCAGCAAAATCCCACATCTTCTCATAGCTCTCCCCATTGTTCAATCACTCACCCTCTCGCTCCTTTTTTTTTTTTATAAGTAAAGAGGTATTATTGAATATAGGCTTTTAGAGGCTGAGGAAGCCTACCAAAAACCAAAACAGAATACATAGGAGTCGAAATCAACAAACAACAAACAAAAAATAATAGAAAAAAAATCGAAAAACTACCACAGCTACTCCCCCCCCTTCTTCTAACTAGATCGGACCAATTGAACACGAACTCCTCAAACAAAATGCCTCTCCCTTCCTCGTACAACTTGACCCAATAATACACCAACGCTCTCACCCTCTCGCTCCTCATATCATGCCAATCCATCTCATCCAACTCCAAACTGAGATATGTGTTAGAATTCGGACCCATATGATGTCTAGCACCAAACGCGGCCCATGTAGCAAAACCCGGATTGGGTCCCTCATCAAGTTGGACAAGAAAAGGAAACTAATTCCTACTGAAGTTGAGATGATCTAAAGATAAAATTGTGGATTTTTCTAGGGTTTAGTATCACGTGAACAATAGAGAGAAGATGAGAGAAGAGAGGGAAGAGACGAAGGAGAGAGTAGGACGTTACAATTTATGTTGTGCATATCCCCCTTTTATTATATTGATTGAATATATTAAAATTACAATTATGCCACTAATAAGTGGCAAAAAGCAATTAACCCAAAAATACCCCCAAATACATCTACCAACTTTGGCTACCATGCGCTTGGTCCTCTCATGCAAGACTGGATTGCTGGCTATTTGTGTTGCAGCTTGGTTGTCGTAATAAATATTCATAGAGCCATCGACAGAAAATCCAAGCTCCTCCATTAGAGATTTGAGCCATAATAACTCAAACAGTAACGGCCATCGCCTTATACTCTACTTTAGCACTAGATCTAGCAACAACACTTTAGCCTTGATCTATCACAAGTTCACTATTAGGATACATGGGATAAGTAACTAGCTCAACTCCCAATAATATTGTCTTAGATAAAAGATCTGGGACATACTTTCTTTGTGATAAATTTATGTCCGTCTTTGATCGTGCAACCTCAGTCTCAAGAAAATACTGTAATTACCCTAGGTCCTTAATATGAAAATGATGGCTCAGATAGTGCTTCAAGTCATCAATACCAACACTATCACTCCCTGTGACCACGATACCATCAAGATACACAACGAGGACAATGTAACCAGCTCCTATACATTAACCATCTGGATAAACTTATTGAACCAAGCCCTTGGTGATTGTTTCAAGTTACAGATAGCCTTATAGAGTTTAAATACTCTCCCCTTGAGCAACAAACCCATGCAGTTGCTCTATGAACAACTCCTCTATCAAATCACCATGAATAAACACATTCTTCACATCAAGCTGAAATAAGGGCCATCCTTGATTAGTGGCAACTGAGATCACGATTCGAATAGAATTGAGTTTGGCAACAGGGGAGAATGTCTTTGAATAGTCAATACCATAAGACTAGTCGTACCTTTTTGCATCAAGACAACTTATACTCGTTCAACTATACCATCTAGATTATACTTGATAGTATATATCCATTTGCAACCCACTACCATTTGAAGAGGAAAAGACACTAAATCCCAAGTATTATTCATGTAAAGCACTAAAATCTCACTCTCCATAGCTTCCCTCCAACTAGCATGTGAAAGAGCTTCTAGAACATGAAGAGAGAACCAAAAAAAATGTACGGAATTTGGAGGCAAGACTATCATAAGAATCTAACTTAAAGACGGATGTCAGTACAAGCACGCTTACCTTTACGAAGAGCTACAGGAAGATCAACTGAGGTGGGCTCTGGAGGTGGATCTTCCGTTGAGGGAGACATTGGAGGAGGAGGTTGAGTTAGTGGTGTCTTGATTACGTTTCGCTCTTCGAACGTACACTTTTTCTATGGGCCTAGTGGTCGCAATCTTTATGTGAAGAATAGTTAAGGGAAAAACAGGACTATCAACTTGGCATGAATGTGTAAATTCTTCGACCAAACTTCAGTAGAAGGGAGTGGACTCAAAGAATGTAACATCAGCACATATAAAAGGCTTTCGAAAAGATGGAAGCATCAATATCCTTTGTGTTCGGGAATAACTAAGAAAAATACTTTTTAGAGCACGTGGCTCGAATTTCTCTGTGCTAAGTATTGAGAATGGAGTTTTACCCTCTAACACTGAAGAAGGCATACAGTTAATCAATAAGTAGATAGTGAGAACAACATCCCCTTAAAAATGTTTACGAACATGCATGTTTAACATTAATGCGCGGCCTACTTCAAGCAAGTGTTTGTTCCTTCGTTCACAAACACTATTCTGTTGAGGAGTTGATGTGCAAGATGTTTGATGTAGGATTCCATTATCAGACAAATACTTTTAAAAGACATTTGACATATATTCTCCACCCTTATCACATCTAAAAGTACACATATTAATACCAAATTGATTTTTAATCTCAACACGAAATTGAACAAAAACATAATAGAATTCAGAACAATCTTTCAACAAATATAACCATGTCATACGAGTGTAATCATCAATGAAAATAACAAAGTACTGAAATCCAGTCGTAATTGGTATAAGAGATATAATTTTTGGGTTTAGTTTCTTTTATTCTTATTTCCTCAATCATCTTTTCCGCCTTTAAAAAAATCATAATCTGATCTAGGGTGTGTGCCCCCTTTTTTTGGGTGGGGTGAGATTTCAATCCCTCGTTGTGTTCTTAGCAACAAAGTGATGTAACGGCCCACTTTATGTCAAGAAACTAAGAGTGTATGACATATTTTTCTTGAAGTTCAATGGTGTAGTTGTTGAAAATCAAGTAAAGACAATTTATATTATGTTAAAAACATTATAAAGGTGATCGTGTATGTGTTTTCCTGTGGTATTTCAATCATATATGTGCTGAACATCAAGTGTGTTGAGGGGATGTTTATCCATATGTGTAACATATATGGGCTGGAAATTGAAAGGGGGCAGGTCATGTGGTGTAAGTAACCCTCCTTTATTGAATATTTCAGAATTTTCCAGACCCTTTCTTCATATTTTAGATCCTAAAATCCATTATTATGGAAACCAAGTTTGGAGTTGTCCCATAATAATTCGAGTAATGTTCGAATTACCAATATTAAATTAAATGGTGCAAATTATCTTCAACAGACCAAACCTATCAAGGTTTTCTTAACAGCCCGTGAAATGAGATGTTTCTCACTATGGAAAAGCCACAGGAAGACTCCACAACATATAAGCTTGGGTACGTGATGACGCCTAAATTATGACATGGTTGTGGAATAGTATGGAGCCCTCCATTGGAGCTAACAGTAATGTTTTTGGACACTTCGAAAGAAATATGGGACACGTTGAAGATGTACTCTTCCGATAAAAATATTAGTCATGTTTATTAGTTGTATCAAGAACTTTTAAATGTTCAGAAAGGGGACAAGTCATTGATAGAGTACTATTCTACATTAAAAGGTACGTGGAAAGAACTTAATGTGTACCAACCACTTATCCTTGATATGGAGATCATGAAACAACAAAGAGAAGAATTTCGTGTTTCTAGATTGTTATTAGGACTTGGTCCTGAATATGAGCCAGTTAGGCTCAAATAGTGGGAGGCGGAGATATCCCGTTTGTTGCAGAGGTCTATGCATTCTTGTAGAAAGCATCTATTGGAAGTGTTACCGTGATAGATATTGATACTAGGTCAGCTTTGGTATCATCCTCGGGTAGATGAAATATGAGTTGTGGCCCCTGCCACGTCATCTGTCCCATGGCAGGGGCCGTGACACAAGAGACCAGGGCAAAGCCCGAGGTACCCGTAAGTGTATGTACTGTGGTCTGACCAGACATACAGTTGACATGTATTGGGATCTTCATGGTAAGCCTATGTGGGATAATCAAGCATATACTATTGAAGATCATCGGGATTCGAAAACCTCAAACAACCATACTGCACAACCTCCTGCAGACATTACCAGAGAGTCAATTATGATATCATGTGAAGAATGTGCCAAATTTATGAAAAGCCAACAACTTTCAACTAGTGCTCCAATTTCCTCTATTACTACCTTCGTCAGATTAGGTAACACTTATCTTCTTACCCATCAATCTATGGGTTATTGAATCGGGGACCTCAAATCACATGACTGGGGAGTCAGGTGTGTTTTCTTCCTTCCACGATGCTATGATTCATTCATTTGTTACATTCAATGGAATCTTGTCCAAAGTTCAGTGTACCCTTGTGAGTCTATTCAATTGTCTTCTGTTTTATTTGTTCCCAAATTTCCTGTTAGCCTTCTTTCTGTTAGTAAACTTACTAAAGATCTGATACCATGTGGATTTTTCTAGGGGGGTTTAGTATCACGTAAACAATGTCATGTGAATAGTGAAGAGAGAGTGGGACTTCACAAGTTATGTTGCGCACATCCTCCTTTTACTTATCATATTGACTGAAGTTGTTAAAATTACAATCATGCCACTAATAAGTGGTAAAAAGCAATAAACCCAAAAAAATACCCCCAAATACATCTACCAATAATAAGGAATTGGCATCTAACAAGGAATCGTTTTTAGTACAAACTCCTTAAACTTCTAATTTAGTGATGGATTAGAACTAGAAGTTGTATTGTATTATAAATACATAAGGAGGGGAGTTCCACCTCTCACGTATACATGAGAAGTCCCATTGTAATGTGCTAGGGAAAGAGAAGGTGAAGACCCTACCTCCAACATGCTTCCGGGCATACAGAAGCGTGTGAAGATCGAATTAGATTATACTCTCCGTCAATAGAAAAGGATCGAATATAGGTATGTTAAAGTACAGTTATAGTTTTTTAATGATTATCCTATAAGTTTTAGATCCAGAATTGTTTGAGAATAATTATGTTTTGTTGTTCGTTCTTGAGCAATATTTCTATAATATGTTCTTCCATTTATGTAACATTAGTCTCCATTTCAGCTAAATTATGCACCATACTTCACTTGTACTGTCTTGTACTGATAACAACCTTTTCTGTCAGCGGCTGCAATGTAAACTCCTATAGTTGTTTCGACTCATACTGAAAATCTACTCCCTCGTCACATTTCTAGATATTTTGAAGCTTTAATTTATTTTCCCAACTATAGTAGCAACAATTTGTGTGCAGACATTCCAACAAGACCTCGCCAAACGATAATTAATTATAAACCCGAAAATAAAAAATACAAGAATTAATGTTAGAATAGTTTCTCCCAGAAATACCTTTGCAAGTGATAGACTTTCGATGTGTATTGACCCTTTCCGAATACGTCATCTTCGAAAGGTCTGTTCTCTAAGACCTTCACCCCTTCACTACTCGTCGTATTTTGTTGCTGCATTTTCATGACCATGTACATCTGAGCTATCTGATACTGCAAGCGAGCGTGAACGATGTTCAGTAAGCCACTCCAAGATTAACATCTGGTTAAATATTAGAATTGAAAATACACTCATTTGATTAAATAAATATTGAACTGATTTAATTTCCTTACCTCATTTATTGACATAGGCATGACAATCCGACTTCAAGAACGCCCCCAACAAAAAACTTAGGTAAAGGAAAACCCATAGTAATTTTTTTTTTTTTTAAGGTAAGCTGGGATAGAACCCTTAACAATTTTTAATTTTAATCTCTTGTACAAAGAAACTAAATTCAACAAATTTTATCGTTCTTAATTACTATAAATAACTCCTGCTTAAGATATAAAATTAGCATGAAACGAACGAAAATGCAACAATTTGTGAATTTGCTAAAATTAGCATAATTCACCTGAAACAGAAAAATTAAACTAGCCAAACCTCTTCAAGTTCAAATTTGTTCTCCATTACAAATTACAAGTACAGTTTCTCTGAAAATTAATGCAAATCTGTAACGATTTAGCGACCAAGGAAATTAAAAAAAAACGAGATTGATGTCTATTAATCTGCAAGTAAAAATTTTAAATTAAGTCGATGACTACTACTGAATATTTTGATCAAGATGGACCTAATACAACCATGTGTGGTCAAAATACCTCGAAATTTGTTCGTTTTACATGCAAAAAAAAAGGATACAATTCTCTGATTTGAACCATTGCGGAGCTCGATTTGTTGAAGAGCAACACCAGTTTTCTCTATCTGAAAACTAAAAACGATTGCACCTAAAAGGAGAATTAGGGTTCAGAGGGAGCTGAAGAACAGATGAATCAGTAGAGAGAGAGAAACAGAGAAGACCGAAGAAGCAGAGCTGGCAACGGCGAGGAGTATTGAAGCGTAGGGGAAAAAAAATCAAGTACCTGCGCTGGTTATCACGCGTTCACGCTCCTCCAGCGCATTTTAGCTATATAACAAAGGTTTTGACTTGCTTTACAACGGTCGTGACACGCAAGCGCGGAACATTGACGTGACATGGGCAAAAGCCTCGTTGGCCTTTTCGACTGTTGTGAAACTAGGACGGTGCGCCGGCCAACGAGACTTTATCTTTGGAAATTTGGGAGTTGAGCGACGATTCAATGACTAGCGAGCTACCATATTAGACGGAGTAAAACTTCTATCACAATATGTCACTACGAGCCACTACGAGCCACGTGGCATACTATTAGAGGGCACTGACCGTATGGATGTTTAGCCAGTCCCTCGGTGGACCTGACAACCAAAAATCAGCCTGATTAGTGATTTCTAAGCGTTGGATTGAAGTTATTTTCCTAGGTTGATATTAAACGTATTAATTTGAGCATTATTGAGCGTTATTTGGGTGGAAATATCTAAAGGTTGTAAATCACTAATCAGGCTGATTTTTGGTTTTCAGGTCCACCGAGGGACCTGGGTAAACATCCATACGGTCAACGCCCTCTATTAGATGGTCTCGCAGATTCCGATGACGTACATCTACAGTCATACCGTGAAAAGTCGCCACGTAGACACTTATCGAGTAAAACTTTGATAGGACTCTGACCGTACGGATGTTTGGCCAATCCCTAGGTGGACCTACAAACCAAAACTCAACATGATTAGTGATATCTAGGAGTTGGATTGGAGTTATTTTCATGTGTTGATTTTAACCGTGGGAATTTGAGCATTATTGACCACTGGTACAAAGATCCAAAGGTTTGAAATTACTAACAGGCTGACTTTTGGTTTGTAGGTCCAGCTAGGGATTGGCAAAATATCCATACGGTCAGAGTCCTCTAAGAGCAAGCCACATGGCTCATATTGTGGGCTAGTCCGCTCTCATGAAAGTTTTACTCACACTTCTCTGGCCGAGTGACCCATGAATTTTTTTGCCAGTCCTAGACCTACAAACGAAAATAACGTGATTGCTGATTTCATCATGAAGCCCATTAGAAAAATACTCAAAAGTTAACGGCCAGGAATTAACAATCACTATAACGGTTATTAACGGTTTCGGCCTTGGCCGGTTGGCCGTTACGTTATATACAAAGCATCCATTATATTAGGAGATTTTAAAAAATTTATAATTATATTTTATTGAATTTTTATTTATTATTTCAGTGAATTTGATTGGGATTAAATAATTTAAAAATAAGAAGAAAAAGAAAGCACATAAAAGCGGCAATTATATTATTTAAGACAGTTAGAGAATACATATGGGTCCAAAAGAAAGCCTATAAATCAGTTGGTTACAATTATTCAATCCAAATCTCCTTTGGGACACCCACCATTTTTTATTTTCTAATTATTTTTGTTTTTTGGTGTGGAAACTTGCAGTAGGCCAACCAATTCAGCTAGAGGCTCGAACATGAGGGGCAGTCGTTGCCGCCCGTCTATTGAGTAGATCGGGTTACATAAATCAATATACCTCTTTGTATAGCCCGAAAAATGTGTCGCAGCAATGATTTTAACCGTCCAATAGATGGACATTTCCATGGATGCAATTGTTCCGTCTATAAAATAATTTTGTTATGCCGAAACGGGCATGAACCATATAATCCACGTAATGAAAGAAATGTCCCCTTGACCTAGCTGATGTTGTATTTGTGATATTTTGGTCCTTTCATGGGTGCATTAAATTGCACATGATGCATGTCATGTTTTAATGTGAGTCAATGGCTAAACTAGGTCAACTTCGACGGGTATTACTTAAACGATAGAAATGTCCCCTTGACCTAGTTGGTGTTGTATTTGCGATATTTTGGTCCTTTCATGGGTGCATTAAAGCGCGCATGATGCATGTCATGTTCGTGTTTTAATGCGAGTCAATGGCTAAACTAGGTCAACGTCAATGGGGTATTACTAATTAATTTCAAATTTTAGGGGGTGGGATTACAAAAATACCCAAAAAATTAACAGCATTTTTCTTGTCCATAGAGGGTTACTGTTTCCTTCTTTCCAAACAATCCTCTTGTGAGTTGTGACCCTGTTTTTCGGATGCAAACCCTTTAAAATATACATTCATTTTAACAAGTTAAGCAAATATTTCAATCCCTTATGTTTGGTATTTTGGTTATGTGGCAATATCTCTCAGCATGTGAGGATGCTAACTTGAGAAAAATTTTCAAGCGGCGGGGTTTTTGATCAATCGGCGATCATGCGCCGCATATACCCATTGTTACTATTAAAAAAGTTTTTTTAAAACCAAATCCCAAAACCCAGGTATATGTGGCACGCAATCATTGGGCGCATGATGGCCGCTTCAAAAATCCAGCCACTTCAAAAAAATTCTCATGCTAACTTATTCTCGTTAAGTTGTGTTCATGTCAGAACAAGAGTATGATTGAGGTCCAACAAGTACCTGATACAATTTCTTTTATACAAAAAGCAAAAAATGTTTGGGAACTTATACAACTACTCATCAATGATCAAACACAAAACCAATCCCGTCTTCTTTGATGAAGTTGTGCGTTGTGTGATCCACCACCTACAAGTAAAAAACAGATTATCTCATAATCATGGATATTTGAATGACATACGTGTGCTAACCGTGCGGCACTTGCCCTGTAAAAAAGCCAACAAGCCACAGAAAAGAAACACAATCCATGCATATATAGATGTACCTTTGTTCTCTGTATAAAGATTTCAAGGGTGTCTACTAAAAAACGAAATGAAACCAACAACATACAGAAATGCCAGTAAAAATATTATTTTTCATGGTGTTACAGATAGAAAGCAGAGAAATTGTGAAAGTACCCTAGTTTTTCCTGTATGTGTATGTATTTGTGTGCATATATGTCTATCCACACACACATATATTTATTGGTTCTACCTTATTTCGAAATTGTACTTCGTGTTTGCAACAAAGGGCATGTTATTTTTGTGCGACAACAGATATCCAAGAGGTCTACTACTTACATGTGCAGGGTAAAGGATGCAGGGTGCAAGCCAAACCAGTAGAAGTCTGTAGAGTCATGGAGCTGCACATTAAACTAAGATATTGCAATATTTAATGATATGGGAAATTAGTGTCGAACATGTTTCAGAGCCCGTGTTTTTGAAAAGCTATGCCAGTTGAAGTCATGGATTTGATCCCTGCTTACCTGCCATAATCAAAAATTTTTTCTAACAATAGCCAGAGTGATGGCATGGAGAAAAGTCATTTTAGAGCAGAAACAAGAGTAACGAAGGTTTTGAAGGAACAGTTCATTTCACTCTCAAGGACAGCACAAAAATATCTGGACTGTTGCAAAGATAGAGAAACGGTGAAAAAATGCATATGCCCGATGATGAGCGCTTTGGCAACTCTCCATACAAGCCTTGAAAGTTTTCTCTTAGATTTGGAATTTTCACAAAACCCATTTATAAGCACACAAACCTTTGTCCTAGTTTGAAGTAATGGATGGCTTTGTCGTCTAAAGGCAATTATAAGTCTTTGTGTTCATTTGTGAGACACGAAGTAGGGATAGATGCACCCAAATGGGTGGTTTGAATTTGATCAAAAATAGACAATTGACTGCTTATGGGGCTGAAACATGATCCCGAGGAGTACATGGGAGCAGTTCACTCATCAAACAGTAAGAACTTTGAAGTTCAGCCTGCTAGGGTTGATTAAGTTGTGTTGAGTCAGCTCAGCTTGAATTAATTAGGCAAACAACAAATTTGGGGTCTTCTGGACATTATCAAACCTCGAGGTGAGTTCAGAGTTTCCTTTTGCCCTCTCAATGATTCCGGGTGACATACTTATTATGCATACAATTAGTATTTTGACTGATCCATAGCATTGTTAAAATATGGACTAGAAGCAGATTCTAGAACATTCTATTAACAAACTGTAAGCTACACTGATCAGATCACGAAGGAAGTTATTATTAAAAAGCTGTCAATTTCTCCAATCAAATGGAACTCTATGTTAACTTACACATCCTTACATAAAAAAAGGAATGGGACTACTGAAAGGTGAATCAAAGTAACGTTTCGGTATAGCTATAATTTGATGTGGAATACTCCAGTGCAATTACTAGTTGAAGCAATAGCTAAAGCTGTCTGGTTAATCAACCTGACTTTTACATCCAAGTCAACGGCGACATGACAATTCACATTCTCGGCAACTAAAGGTGCATTTCAGTAGTTGGAGGGAAAAAAAACTCGAATTGTTTTATCAGCAAGAAGACAATTTCAGCAGTTATGTTAGTTTATAATCCAATCACACGCCTGCTCGTAAAAAAATCAACAAAATTGGAAATTTATGTCCTACAATTTTATAAATCAAATTCAAGCATGTTATACTAGAAAATGAATCACAGGTTAGCAAAAATGCACCTAAGACAGAAGATAAAAGAAAGCAATTTGAAGAGAATAGGGAGATATGCTCACATTGGTATTACTTAGTTCTAAATTGTAGAAATCCATTGTCTCTGTTTTGAATAAAGGTCCCGCGTGCCATGTCCCGATATTAAGCTTCAGAAACTTTGGACCCGAAATACGAAAAACACGCACATTATCAGGATCAGGAGGCTCATAATAATGACCACAGCTTGACCTGACAATTTTCCTGCCCGCATCACTGTTAATTTTACTCGGATCCACAATGGACGCCTTAGCAACTCCAAGATACCAAACATGGCCACCAATGGAACCAAGGCATTGAGTCACACTAGCATGATGAGTAATCCTAGAAAACTTGAGTGGTCGATCTTCGAGATGCATAATGTAAAACCTGTTAAAATGCATATAGTTAATTTGACTACTAGTACAGGGGGACCCACCAAGGAGACCACGATGATCAAACATCGATTGGGTCATATGATCCTAACTGTCTAATCTGCAAACTGTATTTTGTACCATTTGTCATAAATTTCATTTCTGTCAAATGAACGCGATATATCATACAGTTACAACCATCTGATCCGCTCAAAATTTGACCTATAAGATCATAACCCTTTATAAGTTTTGTGAATACAAATCTCTTGATATAATAAGCCACAAAGGGAAATGTTAGGACTCCAATCTGTTAAGGAGCCCTACTTTGTTAGGTTTCTATTATCTCAGTCTCTTTTCTTTCTTTCAGTCTCTTGCTTTGTTAGGTCTCTGTTATGAGAAGGTTGTGGGTCTATTATTAGAAGTTTGCCCTAGATAGGGTCTGTTTGGCAACTAGACATGGATTTGGAATTGAAAATAGAATTCTAGGATTCGTGATTTCTGAGAATTTGAATTCTAAGAATTGAAATTTCTTGTGTTTGATTGCACTGTGGAATTTACTTGGAATTCCCAATGAATTCGAATTTTAGCTGTTTGGATATCTAACAGAATTGAATTTTCTATCTATCTACATAAGAGAAACGAACTTTATGTTATAACGGTTGTTTTTTTCTGTCATCCGTTAGTTTACTATTATCAATGTTAATTTAAAGAATAAATTTTAAAAAAATAATAAATAAAATTATTTTGATAATTTTTTTACCATGATTAACCCGTGCCAAAATCTCAATGGCTAAAGCCTAAGTGACACATGATGCAACAAATACGGATGTCTGTCATAAATGCTGATGATGGACCACATTATGAGCCATGTGGCACATTATTAGAGACAATAGACCGTATTGATGTTTGTCGCATCCCTAAGTGGACCTACATACTGAAAATCAGGCTGATTGGTTATTTCTAACCTTTAGATTTGAGAACCCCAAATAATGCTAGATATCCCATAGCTAAAAATCAATCCATTAAAAGACACAAATCCAATGGGTAAAAATCACTAATACCGTATGGATATTTGTCCCATCCCTAGGTGGACCTACATTTTAAAAATAAGGTTGATTGGTTATTTATAAGATTTGGATCTTCGTACCCCAACTAATGTTAAGAATCCCGTGGTTAAAAATCAACCCATAAAATACACCAATCCAAGTTAGCTATATCCCTAGGTGGACCTACAAACCAAAATCAGGCTGATTAGTTATCTCTCAACTTGGATCATTGTACACCAACTAGTGCTATATATCCTATGGTTAAAAATCAACTCATAGAAGACATCAATCCAACGGTTACAAATTTATAATCCATTGATGATGGACCACAGTATGAGCCACGTGGCACATTATTAGGAACCACAAACCGTATGGATGTTTGTCCCATCCCTTGGTGGACTTTAATGCTAAAAATCAGGTTGATTAAAATTTTCTAACGTTTGGATCTGAGTACCCCAAATAATGCTAGATATCCCACAGTTAAAAAATCAACCAATAAAAAGACACCAATTCAATGGTTGCAAATAAATAATCTTGCTGTTTTTTGTTTATAGATCCACCTAGGGATGAGTGTGAGAGTTGAAGCTTGATAAAAATTCTCCAAAAACTCTCCCACCCGAAAATAGAATTCCAGGAATTAAAAGTTTCTTATCCCCTAAAACTTCTAATTCCCGGAAAATCACGGAATTGGAAATATAATTCCTCAAATTCGGTCCTCCCAAACACTGAGATTTGCCAAATCCGGCTCAAGTCCGGGTTACCAAACAGAGGATGTACGTTGTTTCTTCTTCAATCAAGAAATACAACAGATTTGTTGAGATTGTTCGACTTTAGGGAACAATACCCTATTAGGATACAATTAAAGGGACATTCAACTTGATAGGATAATCACAACCATCTGATTTAGATACTTTTTCATTGACTATGTGATGGATAAATTTTGAACCGTCAAAATGATGCAATAGATAAGATGGTTGCGACCATCCTATTCCATTGATTTTTGACCCAGGATAATCCTAAGCGAAACTCCTACATCTGATCAACTTACTTGATGTTGTTCTCATAGACTCGATTTAGGTTTGTGATACGGACAAACAGTTTCCTCTCCAACAAAACCCTAGTAGAGATAAAACAAAGAGAAGATGAAGATTAGAGATTAAAGAAGGTACCTTGGAATCCCTCGTCTGAGATCCAATTGCGCATCTTGAGGTCCAAACTCCTCACCATCAGGAGAGGCCTCGATGACCTGACCGAATTCTTCAAAACTGGTCGGTATCGCTTCGATCACCGTCAGTTTCACCATCAAAGGCGTCTTGGTTTCGCCCGGAGGATCCATGGAGAGAGGAGAGAGCACTATGGAAGAGAAAAAAGAAGAATTATATTTTCTCCCGCGCAATTTCGGTAACAGAAAACGGTCTTCGCTACGGAGATGAATGATTGCTGAGTGAGAAATTGGGATTTGGGAACACCGTTCTTTCTTTCAATGACGAAAGAGAGAGGATTATATGAACGGCCTGGATGTATCGGGGTATTTGCGTAATTTGTTGAAAAGGAAAGTGGTTTTGTGGAGTAGAAGTTTGTGGGTTCGGCTTCGGCCGGGGGAATCCGCGGATAAGAAATTGAAGGACATCTATCTTATGTCCTCGTTGGATAGACCCAAAAGAACGGTGTGCTATTCGTGCGGTACACAGAAGGTGCCAGCTTGCTCAGTTGGTAAAGTTTGTGGGTGATGATACCATAGACCTGGGTTCAAAACCCGTCTTCACCGAGTTACTGATCTCTTTAAAAACAGGCTTAACTATCAAAAAAAATAAAAAATAAAAAAATAAACATGCGGTACACACGATTAGCACGTGCAAGGTGGCACATGGTTTTAAAAACGGCAGTTTAAACGGTTTTAACGGCCATTTATAAACGGTAACACCCCAAGCACATTTCCATTAAAACCGTTTAAACACGTTTTGACGCTTTGAATGTAACAGCCATTTTTTTGTTTTAACGGCCGTTAAAATCGTCTAAAGACTAAACAGCCGTTAAATTTTAAAAAAAATTGTGAAAAAAAACGCCCGTTAAATCTGTTAAAATCCGATAAATTTCTGTTAATTTCCTTCTCTATTTTTTGAAATTTTCAAAATTTGAATTTCAGCGCCCTTTTTCTGTTTTTCCAGTTAAATTCCATTTTTGCCCCTGGCCATTTCAATCCGTTTCAACGGTAACATCCCCAGTCCATTAAACCGTTAAAACGGCCTCCTTCAAACCTTGCTGAAAAGTGTATTCTCACCCACAATAAAATTCGTTTACACACCCCATGTTCTATTTGAAATTTGAATAGTTATTTCTTTATTTACACTAGGGGGCAGCATGTGCGTTGCATGGGGGTAATTGTAGGGGCCTCATCAACGTTGATAATGGACCACAATATGAGCCACGTGACACTCTCTTAGAGACTGCTGACAGTATGGATGTTTTGGCCCATCCCTAGATGGACTTACATACCAAAATTTAACCTGATTAATAATTTATATTCGTTGGATTACTCTTTTTCATGGTTTATTTTTAACTGTGAATTTCAAGCATTATTTGGGATACTCAGGTCCAAAGCTTAGAAATCAGTAATCAGGCTGATTTTTTGTATGTACGGGTGTAAATTTGGCCCTGGCCGAGCTACCTCAGGCCTGACTTTTTTCTTTTTCTGGCCAACCAAAATCTCAGGGCCTAGGCCCGGGCCCAGCCCAAGGCCTGTAGGGGTGGTCTTCATGCCGAGCTTGGTCGGGCTGGGCCTTGGGCCCAGTCTGATTTTTTTTTAAAGACAGGATACTCATTTAGGCATGGGGCTGGGGTTGCCTATGCCATTTTGAGTCGGATTTGTTCGGGCAAATTTTGGGTCAGACTGGGCTTCAAGGGGGCAGGCCCAGCCCCAGCCCAGGAACCTAACGGGACGGGCCGCTGGCCAAATTTACACCTCTATTGGGGATGGGCCAAAGATCCATTCGGCCTGTAATCTCTAAGAGTGTGGCACATGGCTCACACCGTCATCAACATTTATGATGGACCACCTACATGATCAACGTTGACGAGTGACTTGTGAACGCCGTGCCCCAACACCAATTTTTGCTTTAAAGTAATAATAATAATAATAATAATAATAACATCCAATTAAACCATTATTTTGGATAAATTGTTTACAAAGTTAGTAATGTCAAAATGAACTGGTTTTTTGGTGATGATGATCATCATGGCAAGGACAATTCAATGTATAGTTGGATTGTCCAACATGATCTCCATGTGGGGCTCCACCACCGGGTGTAAGAACTAGATGTAAGAAATGGGCGTTGCTCTAGACATAATAATAATAATAATAATAATATATTTTTTTAATGATGAAGATATTTATTTCTATTCAGACAACCCAATCTATCAGCATATAAGAGAGGACGAAGACAATTGGGTACCTTATTCCGCCAAACAGTCGTTGTACAAGCATAGAGGCCATACGTCTGCTAATTACAATATCGATCAGCACCAAAATTGCCTAACGCATCACTCCCGATAGACATGAAAAAACATCGACGTATCGATGTTTATCCATGCATATATAATTGAGATTGTCAAACAATAAAATGGCCCCATCCACACCCACTATTCCTGGCTTACCCCGTGACACGCCATCAAAATTTAATTTCATATATTGCAAGGGAGGTTAATCCCTCCATGCAAGATGATACCAAAGTTTTTCCATATCCTGTTAATTTCATATATGAAGTGATTGCCCGAGGCGCGAAGCCGCCGGGATGCCAACCTCCACAATATTTTAGTGGAATCTGATGCAAAAGGGTTGGTGGATATTCTCGAAGCGGGCTCAACCAAGGCAGGCTGGTTTTCTTCGAGGGTATATGCTAGCATTTTGGGCATCCTCTTTCTCTTGGATCTGTTTTGGATTTTATGGAGGTGTATTTAGCAATGTGACTCATACTATTGACCTGCAGCGGGCAAAAACCTTTTCTAATCCGGGCGGTTCTGTAGACCTGATCTTCTTATCCCGAATGGTTGTTCCAAGGATAAGAGAGACCCACATGACGGGGGGTTAATTTTGTTTTTGATGTTTGACGTTGGTTTATACTTTATCGTGATGGATCTTGCTTCAAAAATTTAAAAAGAAGCGATTGCCCTAAAGCTAATGCGTGATTAAAAAAGAATATTAATAGTGGGAAGATAATCATGACAACATTTCCCCAAGAAAATTCTGGATTTTTTTGGATGTCACGTGTCATAATGTGGAGAACATTGGATCAAGGTTTAAAAAACGACCCTTATTTTCTGAAAAATTTTGTGAAAAAAAACGGCCGTTATTTTCATTTTTTCCATTTTTTTCATTTTCAAAATTCTGAAATTCAAATTTTAAAATTCAAAATTTGAATTTCAGTGCCATTTTTTCCCGTTAGTTCCGTTCTTTTCCATTTTTGCCCTTGAGCGTTACGGAAAAAACGGTAACTCCCCCAGTCCGTTATACCGTTATAACGGTCCCCTTTAAACCTTGCATTGGATTGAACAATCGGTTTTCTTCATAAACCGATTCAAGAGAAGAAAAAATTTGTTTTTTTTTTAAACCAAACACCCTCAAAATTTTTAAGGGGTGATGTAATGACTGAAAAATTAAACTTTATAAGTCACATTTTTTTATTATTAATAACTCAGTAAAGGCAGGTTTTGAACCCAGGTCTATGGTATCATCACCCACAAACTTTACCAACTGAACAAGCTGGCACCTTCTTTGTAAGTCGCATTGCTACAGCGAAGGCGGAGGTCGTAGTATTCAAGAGTCAAGACCATGTGTAGACGTGGGATCGACATTTTAAAAAGTAAATATTCCAAATTGATGTGGACCCCAAGGTCCCCAACTCTACATGTGGTCTTGACTCTTGAACAGGGTTTAAAAGAGGCCGATTTAAAGATATAACTGACTGGGAGTGTTACCGTTAAAACGGCTGTTAAAACGAATTGTACAAGACAGGGACAAAAATGGAAAACCGGATTTTAACAGAATACAATGGGAAGAAAGGAAAAATGGCGCTGAAATTCAAAAATGGAAAATAGCTGAAATAACGGACATTTTTTCCATACAGCCATTAAATAGTTTTAACGGCTCTTATTTTCTGAGGGTCAAAATTTACCGTTTTAACAGCTAAAACGGCGTTATTTGAAACCACGGTCTTGAATGCTGCGAGTTCGAGCTCACCGCCTTCAATTTTTAATAAATTTCAAGAAGACGTATAGGGATCCACTGGATCCAGCATGGTTGATCACACGGTCCATGTCAAGGTGATTAGACTTGGACTTGGATGACTTACTAGTTGACGGGTGGCTCTCTTGAGGATATCTTTGAACACTAAATTTATAATTCTATACTAAATAGATAAGATTTATAATTTTATTTAATAAATCTTATCTATTAGTATAGATAAGATTTATAAATTTTATTTAAGTTACAGAAAAAAAACGATTTATAAATTAATTTAAGAAGGGGATAGGTACGTACACCTGGTGTTCGATGCTCATTTGCCACACGACTTCAAAACAAAAAGATAATAATAAACATTCAAAACGTGCATGCGTGGCAAACCAGCACACTACAAGATTGTAATTATCTTAGATTACAAATTTTTTTTGTGCTTCCTATCATTTTAGCATCTGAAAAATAAAAATTTTTTTACGAGAGTTTTTGTTTTAATTTTGATTTTTCAAGTGTTTGAGTTAAGCTGTTTTGGACGTTTGGTAACCATACAAGAAAAGTGTTTATTTAAAGGGTCGGGGCTCAGGGGACCCCATTTTTTCTGACCCCCTCTTGTTGTTCGTGTGCTTGGCCGTGGATTTCAAGAATCCAATGGTGGTTGCAACGCCAATTGGCATCACTTTTGGGGGTGTTGGCAACCACTGTTGGATTCGTGAAATCTATGGCCAAGCATGCCCACACTGAGAGGGGTCAGAAAAAGGGAGTCCTCAGGGTCTGAGACTTATTTAAAAGCCTGTCTATGTTGTTTGTTAAAAAAGTGTTTTTTTGGTCACAAAAGCTAAAAAAATATCAAGTTTTGAAACTAAAAAGGGTAGTTTTGGTATTATAATTTTTTTAAAAACTTTTTCCCGCAAGAGCATTATGGCAATTTAGGAGCTTATTGGGCTAAAATATATTTTTTAAGTGTCGTCAAATATTATTTTTTGATATAAACGCTTAACAACGGATTAAAAATATAATTATTTTAGGTCACTTATTTACTTTTTCAATAAACTCATCATTATTTTAAGCGCAACTTTGTTACTTGAACATCACGTCGGTCTCTCATATGAGAAAAAATAAGCTTTTGAGCCACACTGGCCATATGGATGTTCGCGGCATCCGTAAGTGGTGGACCTACATACAAAAAATTAGTCTGATTAATGATTTCAAACCTTTGGATCTTTGTACCCTAAATAATGCTCAAAGTCCACAGTTAAAAATAACCCATGAAAACAATTCCAATCCAATGCTTAGAAATCACTAATCATGCTAACTTTTGGTCTGTAGGTCCACTTACATTGGGCCAAACATATGGTCAATGATCTCTAATAGTGTGCCAGGTGGCTCATATTGTGGTATGTCATTAATGTTGATGGGCCATTGGTCGTTCTGTGTCAAACATCGTGAGATGCGACACTATACTTATCCAAAATAAAACTAAGTGGAGTCCTGTAATGTCGCTTTTCCGATAAAAAAGAGGGCGTAGTGTGCACAATCAATCCATTTCTTGCTTTATAGGTCGCAGGAAAGTCAAAAAGAAAGAAAGATATTTTAGTAATACCCCCTGAAATTTAAAAGTTATTAGTAATACCCCTTCAGCCTTTCAAACTTTACCCCATTACCTAGTTTAACAGTGGTTGACTTAAGTCAAAACGGGCTTGCAATATTATGTCCTTTCATAAGTGCAGTAACAGGCGCATGATGCACGTCACGTAAGTCAAATGATGGTTAAACTAGGTCAAGGGGGTGATCTTAAAGTATGAAAGTATAAGGGGTATTACTAATTACTTTCAAAATCGAGGGGAGTGTTACTAAAATACCGCGAAAAGTTATGGGATGATTCAAGAAATTCACAGTCCAAGAGTCAACATCTGCAAATGTTTTACCTCATGGATATCTTGGTACAAAAGAATGTGCCATTCGCCCCCCATTGGTACTTGTATTTTTTTTTTCCTTGTTGCTATCATTCTTAACAAGAATGCAATGCTAGAAAGGGCACATCATCTCATGCCCTCCAGTTTCCAGCTGATTTGCCATTTTTATTGGGGCATGCCAACACCAAAGTGTGTGTCAACAATTCATGGGTCAGTGGGCCCAAAAGATTGTTCCACGTGGCATTGTGGTGTACTTGTGATTCAGGATGTAAAAGTTTCTGATGGCATTATTCCCAAATTGATGGGTCTAAGTTGTTTAGATTTTTGAATGGGAATTTCTACGGGCACCCACGTCTTTAAGTCGGGAACCCACATTTTAGACAATTTTTTTTTTACAAAAAAGCCTCTCTCCATCTAGTTTGGGCACACACCCCACCCATTGTGTGTGTGTGTGTGTGTGTGTGTGTGTGTGTGTGTGTGTGTGTGTGTGTGTATGTCTCCTTCTCCCCCTTGGCCAGCCAACTGAGGCTGCCATGTGTACCATGGTTGGGTTGGCTGTGGGCCCAGTCGTGATACACATGGCAACCTTAGCTGGGCTGGCTAGGGGAGAGAGCTAAGGGGGATAGAGAGAGAGAAAAAGAGTGAGAGAGGAGAGAGATTGCAGTAGAGAGAGAGAGAGATTGCAATAGAGAGAGAAGACAAAAGAGAAAGGGTGGGTGCCTAGCTCGAAGGGGACATTTTTGCTTATGTGGGTGCTCAGCTTAAAGACGTGGGTGCCCATAGAGGCACCCTTTTGGAACATTGTACTTGAAGTACCATTGGGGCTATAAGATTCAAAGATACGGTATGTGTGAGATTTCTTCCCAACTTTCGCTAATTTTATATCTTAATGCCTTTACACGTGACTACAAAATTATCTAAAAAGGGTCGGGAAAGAATAATTAATTGGAAGCTCAGAAATTATTTACCTTACGAAATGTGAAGGCAGCCGAAATGTCTCTTTTACCCTTTTCATTGAGTGAAACGCTTGATATAAAGCATTCTTCGTTCTACATTTCAGGAGAGCTCCAGGGAGAGAGAGAGAAAGCGAGCGTGAGAGTGAGAGATATCGCAAGCAACGAAGTTCTGTAAATTCGATCCCAAAAGGTTTTTGGATCTTCAAGAACCCTAGATGCTCATTCGGTAACGAAGCTTCAAATCTATCGCTGTCTTTTGTCTTTCATAGTTTTCTACCTTCAACTTCACAGATTAATACGCAGAAAACTTAGCTTTGTTAGTTGTAGTTCTTATTTTCTCTATCAGAAACCCTAAATGCTTTAAATTTCTCGACTCAAAACCCTCTTCCTTTTGAGTTTTAATTCTAGGGTTTCTTTCATTTTTTACTACCCTTTTTGTCTTTTAAGAGAGGGAGAAAGAGAGATGGCTCTTCGCATGAATCCCTGTGAAAGCTTCGCTTCTAGGTTCACTTCTTCTTCTTCGTCTTCTATTCTCACGTCCTCGAAATCTTCCTTACCGAAATCCAATGCTGTGTCCTTCTTCGTGTACTCCAAGAAGACCGAAACCACGAAAAATGCCGCTTCTTTAAACCTCCACTTACGGTCATCACTCATTCGCTCTGTCCAGGCGGGGAACCGAGTCGACTCAGTGCGTTGCGAGAATGGCCTCGTTGTCGCCAACAACGATTCGGGGAATGGCCAGTTTAATGGGTCTCCGGCAGGGAAGAGAACTGATCTGAAGAAGATCATGATACTCGGTGCAGGACCCATTGTGATTGGCCAAGCCTGTGAGTTTGACTACTCGGGGACGCAGGCTTGCAAGGCCCTAAAAGAAGAAGGCTATGAAGTTGTTCTCATAAACTCGAATCCCGCCACAATCATGACCGACCCTGACTTGGCGGATAAGACCTATATCACCCCAATGACCCCTGAACTAGTCGAGCAGGTCCTTGAGAAGGAGAGGCCTGATGCCCTTCTACCTACTATGGGTGGGCAGACCGCGCTTAACCTTGCTGTAGCGTTAGCTGAAAGTGGAGCTCTGGACAAGTATGGGGTTGAGTTGATTGGAGCAAAGCTCGATGCAATCAAGAAGGCAGAAGATCGAGATTTGTTTAAGCAAGCGATGGAGAATATTGGGATCAAGACGCCTCCTTCGGGTGTTGGGACCACTCTAGAGCAGTGTCTAGAGATTGCAAGCTCTATTGGAGATTTTCCTCTGATTGTACGGCCTGCGTTCACGCTGGGTGGGACTGGTGGTGGGATTGCTTACAATAGAGAGGAGTTTGAGTCTATTTGTAAGTCTGGGCTTGCAGCCAGTTTGACATCACAGGTTCTGGTGGAGAAGTCTCTCTTGGGATGGAAGGAGTATGAGCTTGAGGTCATGAGAGACTTGGCAGACAATGTGGTAATTATATGCTCAATCGAGAACATCGACCCAATGGGGGTACACACAGGGGATTCGATAACAGTGGCCCCAGCTCAGACTCTGACAGATAAAGAGTATCAACGCCTTAGGGATTACTCGATTGCGATCATAAGGGAAATTGGAGTCGAATGTGGGGGTTCAAATGTTCAATTTGCAGTCAATCCAATTGATGGCGAGGTCATGGTGATTGAGATGAACCCTAGAGTGTCGAGATCCTCAGCTTTGGCATCCAAGGCTACTGGCTTCCCGATTGCCAAGATGGCTGCCAAGTTATCAGTTGGGTATACTCTGGATCAGATCCCAAATGACATCACAAAGAAAACGCCAGCTAGTTTTGAGCCTTCTATAGATTATGTGGTGACAAAGGCAAGTTTTTTTTCTCCCCCTTTTGTATTCGATTTGATTTTCTGCATATGTTGCCTATGTTAGCATTATAGATAACTATTTTCATGTCCTGATGCCCTGTTCATTTCCTATATCTAATTAGTGAGTCAGAATGGGAGAAACTTAGCTCAATTACTAAAAAAATGATACATAGTAGAAATTTATACAAGTGTATCTACTTCTAGTAAATTTATTTTTGGATAACAATTTAGGGAATTGATACTTACAAAGCAAATGATGGTGAAATAATACTGGAAAAGATCAGAATACTTATGTTTCTTGTCTGTTTCATCAATTTTTAGTTTACTTTGCATTGTTTATTTTGTAATTTAAAGACCTCTTCTTGAAAACCTTAGTTTGCATATGATAAAGCAAAATAGCAAGCATTGCACATCACATAGTTTTAAGTAACCATTTAATTGTCAGTTGTGTACCCTATTTACTTGAAAGCATACAGGCATTAAATGTTTTAGAAAGATATAGTATATAGAGTTCTATTGGGTTAGGGTTTGGTCTCCCAAATAATCAACTAAGATCATTCTAGCAGTCCCCTCTTTTGGCACTTTTCCGTTAATGGAGGGGTTTTCTGGTTCCGTTGAATGGAATGAGACGCCTTGGCTGGGACATTTTGAGACTGAATTCGAAACGACACTCTCAACTTCATAGTTTAGCAATAATGCGTATTTATGTCCTTTATTCATGGCATGAAGACATTGTTAAAGATTGCATATATCTAAGTGCGATATGAATTGATTTGTTTCTGGAATGCCAATGCACTGGAAGTCCTTTTAGTTGGAAGTTATGTAATTTGATTTTGGATTTGTCTTCATATGATAAATTCCATGATCTCCCATTCATCATCATCATCATGATCGCCCATTGCTTTCTTAATTTTGTTTATTTCATTGTCATTTTATTATCAATGACATTTTATTAACTTATCTTATCATGTCACTATGTTAGATTTTCTTTTTTTCACTTGAGGAATGATTTCTATCAAGTTACTGTTGTTACTCTATTTGGCGTCCTTTGTGAAAGTGAGGATGCTTGCATGGATTATTTGATGCAGGAGCATTCTACTACGTTCGTCAGCACTATATCGTATCAATGCCCAATCAAGTGGATCCTATTTACTATATATAATAATTCACGTTTTTACTATTTATAGTAAATCATGTTTTACTATTTTTAGTAAATTCTGATTTTACTATTTTAGTGGACCCCACGAAGATTTGTTTTAATTTCACTAGGTTTTTCAATTGAGATTTTGTTTTCAATTAGGATTTTATTATTGATTGCAATAGTTGACTTGTATTAGGAGTTTCTAATTTCAATTAGATTAGAATTATGAGAGTTCAAGTAGGGAGTCTTATAAAATGTGATGTACCCTTTGATTTTGAGATGAAAATATGAATGAAGAAATAGAAATCTCCCTCGTGGTGTGAAGCCAAGCTAATTCGGTGTGAAGCCGAATGTATCTTTCTATCTCTTTCTCGATCTCTTCTCTTTCTCCATCTTTATTTTTTTTTTCTTTTTTGTCAATTTCTTACCTAAGAAAACCCAAATCATTCCACAACACTGTGAATAGTGCTGCGTGAATAGTGTCGCATGAATAGTGTTGCATGAATAGTGCCGTGAATAGTAACCCTCTCTTAATTCCTTCTCAAATTGCGGAATGGTACTCCCGTCCTGTATCAAAGCCAGGTTCAAAATTCCTGAGTGTGTTCCGGAAAGATGTCTCAGATTAGATCACGATTGTCAATCGCACTAGTTAAACTAAACGAGGCAGTAAATCGTTTTGAGAGTAGTACCTACAAATTAAACGACTGGATAAATCTTTTGGAAAGCAAACTGGAAGAATCGACGAGGAACAAAAAGCCAAAGGTGAGGAATTAGCCAGTCCCGAACGTCTTATAGTTGAATTGGAAGAAAATACAGAGGATAAGCAGATTGATCTGCCTGCAGTTGTGGAGAATGAAAAAGTTGTTGATTCCCTTGGTTCAGACGCTCCAACTGAAGATGGCACAAAAAGTATTGAATATCTCGGTCCGAAACCTGATGTTTCTGTTGTTTTAGAATCGACAGTTGAAAATGAACCAGATGGAACAAACAAGGATTTTTTATCTAAGAAGATCAGAGTTGAGGACATAGACTATGTTTCAGAAAATTTATACCTGTCGAACATGCAAAAGAAGAAACTGAAGGGAAAATACTCAAAATATCTCTTTCGCTGAAAAAGCCCATTGCAATATCTGAACTTGAATTCGATGTCGAATTCTTTTCAACTAGGAGGGTTTGTTGCGAGAGCATTCTACTACATTCGTCCGCACAATGCCCAATCAAGTGGATCCTATTTACTATTTATAGTAAATTTTCAAAATTACTATTTATAGTAAATCACGTTTTTACTATTTATAGTAAATTCTGATTTTACTATTTTTAGTGAACCCCACAAAGATTTGTTTTAATTTAACTAGGATTTTCAACTGAGATTTTGTTTCCAATTAGAATTTTATTATTGATTGCAATAGTTGACTCGTATTTGATTCCAATTAGGTGTTGCCATGTCGCTCACACTATGGTCCATCATCAACGTTGATGATAGGCGTCACTCATCAAATTTATTCTCTTTAATAGTGCTGAAAGAGCACGGTGGAGAGGGAGAAAACTTTTGATGTTGGCATTTATTTATACAGATGTTAGGCCGCACCTAAAAATTCCACGTGGCACACTCTTAGAGATTTACGATTGTACGAATATTTGAACATTATCCCTAGGCGCTATAGACCAAAAATCAGTTTGATTAGTGTTTTCTAGGCGCTGAATCTTAATACCCAAAATAATTTTCATCTTAATACCCAGAATAATTTTTTTATCCACATTTAAAATTCAACCTATGAAAAAGATTGAGATTGAAGAACTTGTGTCACCCAAAAAATCTAAAAAAAATAAGAGAGTGGTTTTACATGATAATCAAAGAGAAGATCATAAGGGCAGTACCAACTTACGATCAGGTGGATATGGAACACTTACCTCAAGACTAGGTTAGATTCGTTGTCATTGTTGTCACCATGGCCGCCAAGTGTCACTTTGATCGAGCCCTTGATCAGACCTTTCATCTCGATTGGTCTTCTCTCTATCTTGGATTAGTCACGCAAAGATACACAAATATTCTGCTTTGGATGGGTGCAGAAACAGAAATAATCCTCCTCCAAGCTTCCTCACTTTCACTTGGTAGGAGGTTCACCATCCTTTGGAGACTGCATCTTCTTCTAGTTTTGCCCTTACAAAACATTTGACCAAACAACATGTCAGAAAGGCTCCTCTAACTGACGTCCAGCACTCTCATTGTTCACTGGTTTGTAGATTTGAGAGAGAGAGACAGAGTGTGTCGTGGGGGGAGTTGAGAGCGTGAAGATAATAATACACAAATACTTTTAGTGTAAGGGAGGGGCGTTTTTAGAGAGAGTGGATTATGGTTGGGAAGGAAGAATGAAGGGGGTATACGAGAGAGAGGAGTGGAAGGAGGGGAGTGTTTAGCTTTATATATCGGGCTTGGGTTGGGTCGGGTTTCCTGAGGCCTCAGCTCGAGCCCAACCCGAGCCTGAGTAGTGTCAAAGCCAACCCAACTCGAGCCCGAAGTCGGGTTGAGCCCGCCCAATTTGCAGCCCTAGACTTAGGTATAGGTATATCACCAGAGACATTGCAAATAGCTACTTTTTTGAAGCAAAATGTTCTCTTTTAGTCTACAGACTGTCCCAAATTTAATGAAACCAATATTTATGGAATCAGAGAGTCGTTCCCATAAGTTTATGCTTAGGGACTTGGGGTTTCCTTTTTTTTTTTTGAAAGGTAAAATGGATTTATTAAGGCATTTGGAGGCTGAGAAAGCCTGCCAAGGAGAGATGGAAGAGAGCAAAGGAGGGGAAAAACAAAAAAAAAATGCCAACCCCCACAACCGTCTCAAACCTTCCCAATCAGAGACGACCAACTGAACACCACATCCTCAAATCTAAGACCCCTCTCCACATCATACAATTTGACCCAATAAAAGACAAGACCCCTAATCTCCAACATTAGAGCTTTGAAAGAAGAACTTCTCCCCTCAAAGACCCTGCCGTTCCGCTCTTTCCAAATACCCTAAACTATCGCTAGCAAAACAAGGGCCTACAACATTTTCCCAAGATCCCCAAAAGCCTTACAACGCCAGGCTAGAAACAGATCTCTAAACGACATGGGAACGACCCACCTGAATCCAAACTCTTTATAAAACTCGAACCAAATCTCCCAAGTCACTCTGTAATGCAAGAAAAGGTAATCACATGACTCCCTACTCTCCAAATACATGGGGCAATGGTCTATCATTCCAATGCCTCTCCTCCACAATAAGTCCATGGTCTGAGCTCTACCTCGGACCACACACCAAGCAAAGAAACGCACTTTGGAAGGAGCTCTATTGTTCCACACCTCGGCTACTGGGAAAACCTCATACTCCCCATCATCTAAAGCCTCATAAAAAGAGCGCATAGAGAATTTGCCTTTGTTGTTATGCTTCCACTATTTGACATCTTCCACTTGGCTAAGAAAGGGAGTATCCCCGCTCTCAGAAGAAGATTCACTACACGTGACGTTTCTCCATCATTGAGGTTCTACCGAAATCCGAAATCCCAAGTTGGTAGAGCATCACCTGCAACCTGCATCTCACTAAAAGTGGCCAATTTCTTTCTAGAGGTAGAATAAAGGTCATGAAATTCAGACTCCAGTCTAGATTTAAAGCACCAGATGTCTTTACAAAACAACACTTATTGCCTTTCGCTACCTTAAAAACAACCCCTTCTTCAAATTTCTGCAATCCTCTCATAATCCCCCTCTAGACCACACACCCATATGGACCTCTAGGCAGCCTACTAACCCAGCCCGACACGCTCTCGCCGTATCTCCCAGAAATCACTTTATGCCATAAACTATCTCTCTCAGAACCAAATTGCCACAATCACTTGCCTCTCAACGCTCCTCACATGCTCCTAAGCTTCCTAATACCCTGACAACCTTTCTCTCTAGGCCTAGTGATGAACTTCCATCCAATAAGGCTCATCTTGAGTTAGAGGAATTCTATTGATAGAAAGGGGGGAGAAACCCCACTATACAAGAAGAAAAGGATGTAGAAAACTAGAGAGGGAGAGCCTCACTAACAAAGCAGATAAAACTGTACGAAATGGAAAGCTAGAGGGACCCATAAGCAATCCTGTCCCAACCAATGTTTAAAATTCTAGGTCTTGAGGTTTGTCTTAATCAGGTGAAAACCGAAACAAACTTTCGCTAAATGAGACATTCGCAAGATGTTGGAAAATTGCCGAGACAAACCCGAAATAATAAATTTAATGTTCAAATAAGCTTAAATTTTGACTGTGAATAATTTGATTAAGAAGAGGATTGGTGGATTATTGCTTTATGTGTAAAATTAGTGGGGAATCAATCAATCATCACTTTTTGCACTGCTATGTAGCTAGAGAGTTATGTGTCATTTTCTCTCATTATTTGGGAATTGAGATAGCTTGGGTGATACCGGGATCTGTGGTTGATTTGTTTAGTGGGTGTGCGGTCTCTGCTTTCTCCTTTTGTGAAAGACGTTTGTGGAGTATGGTTCATTCTGCGGTGGTTTGGGCCTTATGGAGAGAGAAACCAAAGGGCGTTCAATAGAAAGGAGGAAGAGAGCTCATGTATCATTTTGGTTGTCAAGACATTGTTGTTTTAGTGGTCTAAATTTTTCAAGGAGTGTATGGGCTTCCTTTTTGAAGATCTTGTATTCAGACGGGGTCCTTATTCTATAAGGGAGAATAGGTGTTTTTTGCTCTTTCACACATTTGTTTCCCTTTTGCCTTCTTAGGAGGTTTCCTCAACCTCCTCCATGACCTTTGTAGCTCTTATTTTGCTCTTGAATATAGTTATATTTATCAAAAGAAAAGTATAGTATTACTAGAACAACCCAGTGTTTCTCCTATGTATATTATGCACACACATGGGGCAATCCCTGTGGGCGTGTACTACTATTCTTTCGAGGGTATGGCCCTTCATTATACAAGAGTTACATATCCTCTGAAGCCAAGATCTCCATTTTGCAGGTCCCACTTAGAAGATTTGTTCGACAAAAAATTAACCCAATCAGATAAAGTAACAACCCAGATGCTATACCATCTTTGGACAGTCAAAAATGCAAAGTAGCAGTTAAGAAAATAGAAAGAACACTTATAAAAAAATAGAAAGAAATATTATTATTTTCGCATCGTAGTTTTCTTAATGTCGTATGCAAGACAAACCTAGACAATCCGAAACATTCGAAAATTTGGTACATTCGAAAATTTGGTATTTTCCTAATGTTTCATTCCGGCAATTATGCCAAATTGCGAGATGTCTCAGCCGAGACAATCCGAAACATTGAGTCTCAAGGCACACGCCTCTGCCTAAGGACCATTTGGTGTGCCTCACCCCCTTGATGGTCACACCTTGCCTTGAGGTGTATTCGTCTACATCTTGGAAAAATCTTATCCTCTGTTTAATGCGCCCTCTATATAAAGATAACCTGGTTTTCTTAAGAATTGTTCTCGTCGGAGAGTGCAAGCTCCCTTGTCCATTTTGTTAAGGGTTTATCATCTGAGATCTGTTCTTTGTCTTCCGTTATTAATAATTTTCCAGAAACTGCATAATGGCTCTTGTTTATTATTTTTGTTTGTAGACTTGTCTTCCCTTTGAAGTAAATTTCTGTGGGTAAAAGATATCTGTTATCATTTGTATCTAACGTTGAAGGTATCTTCAAAACCGAGACTGGCCTTTCAATTAGTTTGCACATATGCAGAAGCCGACTTTTCCTTAGTTTATTTCATCTACATTTTAAGTTGTTTCTTTCTTTTCTATGGGGCATATCATCATACAACGTAGTCATTTTTTTTATTCCTTCTATTTTTTTCCATGGATCATGCAGATACCACGGTTTGCTTTCGAGAAATTCCCCGGTTCTCAGCCAATACTGACAACCCAGATGAAGTCAGTTGGTGAATCTATGGCACTGGGCCGAACGTTCCAAGAATCCTTCCAGAAAGCTGTTAGGTCTTTGGAATGCGGCTACTCTGGCTGGGGTTGCGCTCAGACCAAGGAATTGAACTGGGACTGGGACCAGTTGAAGTACAGCCTCCGGGTCCCAAGCCCGGACCGCATCCATTCCATATATGCTGCAATGAAGAAGGGGATGAAGGTGGATGAGATCCACGAGCTGAGTTACGTAGATAAATGGTTCCTTGCTCAGCTTAAAGAACTGTTAGACGTGGAAGAATTCCTCTTGGCTCGTACCTTGTCCCAACTTACAAAGGAAGACTTCTATGAAGTGAAGAAGAGAGGCTTCAGTGATAAGCAGATTGCCTATGCAATAAAGTCCACTGAGAAAGAAGTCCGGTCAAAGCGGTTGTCTCTAGGGGTAACTCCGGCATATAAGCGGGTTGATACTTGTGCTGCAGAGTTTGAGGCCAACACTCCATACATGTACTCATCCTATGATTACGAGTGCGAATCAGGTCCCACACAGAGGAAGAAAGTCTTGATCTTGGGTGGAGGACCAAACAGGATCGGTCAAGGTATCGAGTTTGACTACTGCTGCTGCCACACTTCCTTTGCCCTTCAGGTTTGTGTGTTCTTCTGTTTCACTGTTGGTTTTTGTTTTGAGAAATGATGTGATAACCCTAGGGCTATTTATTATAACAACCTGGGCGCACCTACCATATATTTGGTATGCATGCTCGTTGATCTTGGCAGGCCAATCAATGGGCCTCCTATTTTATTGCAGTTGTCCCAAAAAGTCTCTTAATCCAAATGATTTTATTAACCATCTGACAAATGTTTTTATCCAGCTCACTGTGTTGTAAAATTGTAGCCTGGTTGATAGTAGGTGAGTTTATTGGACAGTTACAGATATCCAATTGATGTCATCTTTTTACTATGTCCAATCCAAGAGGTGGCCCATCAATAGGATTCTGGGATCAATGAGATGTATACAACCAATGCTTTAGAGATCCACGGGGATCACTGGAACATATTGATGCTTTGTTTCTGTTTTGTTTTCTGAAAGATCTTGATTTATGTGGTAACATTTGATTCCGTTCACATGTTTCCATCAGAAAGCCGGTTATGAGACAATTATGATGAATTCAAATCCTGAGACAGTGTCAACAGATTACGACACGAGTGATCGGCTCTATTTTGAGCCGCTGACAGTTGAGGACGTCCTAAACATCATCGAATTAGAACGGCCTGATGGAATCATTGTGCAGTTTGGAGGGCAGACACCCCTTAAGCTGGCACTTCCTATCCAGCGGTACCTGGATGAGCACAAGCCTGTGTGTGCCAGTGGGGCTGGGCATGTTCGCATATGGGGAACATCGCCTGATTCTATTGACGCAGCCGAAGACAGAGAGAGGTTCAATGCAACCCTCAAGGAGTTGGAGATCGAACAGCCCAAAGGTGGGATCGCCAGGAGTGAAGCCGATGCTCTGACCATCGCCATGGAGATAGGGTACCCAGTTGTCGTCCGGCCTTCCTATGTGTTGGGTGGACGGGGTATGGAGATTGTCTACAGTGATGAGAAGCTTGTGACGTACCTTGAGAATGCTGTTGAGGTAGACCCTGAACGTCCTGTCCTGATTGACAAGTACCTTTCTGATGCCATTGAGATTGATGTCGATGCACTCGCCGATTCACACGGGAATGTTGTGATTGGTGGGATAATGGAGCACATTGAGCAGGCTGGTATCCACTCTGGTGACTCGGCCTGTTTGTTACCCACAAAGACTGTCTCATCTTCGTGTCTGGACATAATCAGGTCTTGGACTATAAAGCTGGCAAAAAGGTTAAATGTGTGTGGGCTCATGAACTGCCAGTATGCAATCACTGCATCTGGGGAAGTCTTCTTGCTTGAGGCGAACCCCCGTGCATCACGCACGGTCCCATTTGTGTCCAAGGCAATCGGGCACCCACTGGCTAAGTATGCCTCCTTGGTCATGTCAGGCATGTCGCTCTATGACTTGAAATTCACAAGAGAGGTAATCCCACGCCATGTCTCAGTCAAGGAGGCTGTGCTCCCATTTGAGAAGTTCCAAGGCTGTGACGTACTGCTAGGGCCAGAGATGCGTAGCACCGGTGAGGTCATGGGGATTGACTTTGAGTTCCCTGTGGCATTTGCCAAGGCTCAGATTGCTGCTGGGCAAAGGCTCCCGGTCTCCGGCACTGTGTTCCTCAGCTTGAATGACTTGACAAAGCCACATCTTGCCACAATAGGCCGGGCCTTCCTCAGTCTTGGGTTCAGAATTGTGTCAACATCTGGGACAGCCCATGTGTTGGAATTGGAGGGTATCCCGGTGGAGCGGTTGCTGAAGATGCACGAGGGACGGCCCCATGCCGGTGATATGATTTCCAATGGACAAATCCAGTTGATGGTGATGACTAGTTCGGATGATGCACTTGACCAAATTGATGGTCGGATGTTGAGGAGGATGGCTCTTGCTTACAAAGTTCCGATCATAACGACAGTTGCTGGAGCGTTGGCGAGTGCAGAGGCAATAAGAAGCATGAAACACAGCACTGTCAAGATGATCCCTCTGCAGGACTTCTTTGATGTTCCGGCAGAGACTCGCCAGAACTTGCAGCCTGTTTCTTCCTCTTGTTGATCCATCCTGGTATTGCCATCGAGCACTCAAATCTTGTCAGTTTCTTTTATCAGGTTGCATTTTTCTTTAGTTATTTTGTTCTTATTAATGTCGTCTTGGACAAGTTTTTGAATAAACTAGTTAATTTTCTCAATTTTCCATTTCCCAATCTTATTTGGTACGTGTGTATGAGTTGAGGAATACGAAGCTTTCTGAGATCCTTGGTCAGATTTTTTGTATAGTTAGAACATTAAAGCCATTTTATTTTCCCAAGAACACAGCCATTGCTTTAGACTTTTTGAGCAATAATGATGGGAGGAGAAGATCAGATCATCTCCACTCATTCTTGTAAGAGATTTGTCTGCCCTGAATTTCCAAATCAATTGCTCAGCTTACGGGCAGAATATCAAGTTCCAGTTTGCAGATTGTTAGAAGAAAGTGACCACAATACAGCACATTTTCTTTTCTGGATGACCCCCTTCTTGAACAAATTGTGTATAAAAAGAACTACAAATCAATCAAAGATCCATGGAAAAAAGAATAAACATGTAATCATTGCAATTTTATGATCCAGAATTCTTTTTCATAGTTTTGTAGAACATTCCCTACAACAAAAGAATCAGATCAAATGGATGAACAAGATATTACTCTGAAATCCATTCTGCACAAAATAATTGACTCAAGCCAAGTGGTCATAGACTTCAAAACCAAAACCAAATAGAGAAAAACAAGTTAAAGCATGAAAAGCCAACCTGAACCAGATAATTCAGAGAACCTTACCTTACAGTGCTCTAGCAATGGAGAAACATGATGACTTCTTAGGGTGATTTTTAATTTACCATTTTCAGCCTTGTCTAAGCTCTGAGCAGAAATACATTTTAAGAACCCTTTTCAGTAAATCAAAGTAGTAATTTTTGTACAAAAGAAACATCAAACTCATGCAGATCTCGAGAAAACATTCGCTGGCCCCGGGGGACATCAAACTTTGAAGTCTCTCCACCCAAAATGTCAGACACGTACATCAATCCCTTAACTCAACCCGTGTTAAATCCCTGGTGAGTGGTTAACAAGGGGTCCCTGTCAGACATTTTGGGAGGGGGACATCAAAGTTTGAAGTCCCCGGGAGACAGCAAATTTTTTGTCGTCTCAGTAACATCTCAATACAAAAAAATGCAGAAAAATACATTCTTTAATTATCTGATATTGTCAGAAGTCTCGTAGTGTTCTAGTATTACAACAATGAGAATACTCAAAAGAGTCCTTGATTGGGCCCCATGGCCAAATTTCGAAGGGTCTGGTCCGTCACGTGCGAATAGGTCGGCTGACTTGCTATTCGTGTGACCACGGGCACGTGTACGGCTCTGATTAATCGGTTTATATTGGTCGGATTCAAGTCCAATTTTACATTTTTAGATAAAATTAGTAATCAGGTCTTGAACCAACTCTGCATATACTGATGATCGACCTTAACCCGAGCAGTTCATTTCCCCTAGTTACAACCATTGTTAGGAATGTAAGATGTTCCATGCAAGTAAAATGTACCCAAGAAACAAATGTCAAAACCATTTTTTTATCTTTGGTGGGCGCAGGGGCAGGGGCAGGCGAATGCGCATGCGCACGCCCACGTTTTTTGGTGGTTATTTTTTTGTAATCATGCATGCACCCATGTTAAACGGTAATAAAAAAGTACCCAAAATTCTATCGCAATCAGTAAAATACTTGCTTAAAAAAAGTTAATTACTTAAATAAAAGGGGCATTGCATTATAAGTAAGAAAAGTGAAATATTCAATAAAAATATAAATTGAAAAGGAAAAAAAAATTACGTATTAAAAAAGGAAATTAAACAAAATGTCTTCGAAAAATGTGAGATTGATTTGTAGTTCCATGGAAGCGCATTTTTGTTACTCGCCGCTGCCATCTGGGCCCACTGACCACGTGGACGACATTCATACCAGAAATTGAGTACGGGGAAATTGTACGAAAAAGATGTTGTGACGGAAGCCGGTCACAGCATTCAATACAAGCCACGTGGCATACTATTATAGGATGATGACTGTATGGATGTTTGGCCAGTCCCTCTGTGAACCGGTACACAAAAAAGTCAGCTTGATTAAGTGATTTCTAACCGATTCTATTGAAGTTATTTTCATGGGTTGATGTTAACGGTAGGAATCTGAGCATTATTGAGCGTTATTTGGGTGCAAAACTCCAAAGGTTGTAAATCCCTAATCAGGCTATTTTTGGTTTGTAGGTCCACCGAGGGACTGGGTCAGCGCCCTCTGATCGTGTGCCACGTGGCTCTTATTGAGTGCTGTGACCGACTTCCGTCACAACATCTTGTGACACAAGTTTTACTAAAAACAAGAAAATGATTACTTTAATCACGTGAAAGAATTCATAAAATGGAGGTGGGACCTGTGATGCGATACGAGGTGTAGAATTTTGACGATGGACGGACGTATGAAGTGGCGGAGCTAGGATTTTGTTCAAGGGGATACAACCAATTGAGCAGAACGTGAACTTCACGGGCGAACACGTGAAGGATATTGTGTAATGATGGATCACAGTCTGAGCCACGTGGCATATTCTTAGAGATCACTGAATGTATGGATGTTTGGCACAACCCTAGGTGGAACTACAAATCAAAAATTAGCTTGATTAGTGATTTATAGGCTTTTGATTTGAGTCTGTTAAACAACTATTTACTCCTAGAGATCATCCTATTGGAGAAAGGCGAAACAACTATTTATATCAACCAGTCGTCAGTCCACCACAACATGCCCCCTTAGTGGGAATACACTCCATAAAAGATTTGAACCTGCGACTTCCCAGGCCTGAAAGCCCTGATACCATTATAAACAACCATTTACCCCAAAATATCGACCTCTTTTGGAAAAATGCGAAACAACTATGTATACTAACGGGTAGTCAGACCAATACCACACGTCCGCAGGAACACACCCTCCTCTAACAGAGTCATTTTCATCGGTTGATTTTTAACTGTAATTCAAGCATTATATGGAGTACAAAGATCCAAAGATTTGAAATCAATAATCAGGCTGATTTTTCATGTGTAGGTCCACCTAGGGATAGGCCAAACATACATACGGTTAGTTGTCTCTAAAAGTCTCGCACGTGGTTTGTGCTGTGGTGCGTCCGTCATCAACGTTTTACTCCCATATGAGATTACATGGGTCTGAAAATAGGCCTTTTCGGGCCCATATGAAAATGGGTTAAAGGCTGCCTTTTTATAACCCATTTTTTATGGGGTTAGAAATTTGGGAATTTCAAAATGGACTAAATTTTGCAAGGACGATTTCCATGACAATCATGGGGTTCACATAAAGATGATTCTAGGGCAAAATATATAATTCATTCTTGGTCACTAGCCCTAGCAACCCATGTTGATCACTAGTAAAACCCTGTTTCAAATATTTGAAATTAATTTTTTTTTTTTTTAGAAAACCGTGTTGTCATGGTTGTGAGAGGCAGTGGCGGAGCCCCCAGTAAAACTTGCAACAATATGAGCCACGTGGCACTTTTTATAGGAAACTTACCGAATGAATGTTTATCCAATCCCTAGGTGGACTTACAAACCAAAAATCAACCCGGTCAGTGATTTCTAAGCGTTGGATTAGAGTCATTTTCATGGGTTGATTTTAACGGTGGGAATTTGAGCATTATTTGGAGTACAAGATCGAGTGAGTGGCAATGCATCCACTTGCTATGTTTTTGGGCTGCACTTGCTTGCATCTATTTTGTTAAGGAGTTTGCAAGGGCATGGCAACCACTTGCACGCAAGCTCATTTGCATGCCCCGAACCAATCATGTGTATTCCAAAATTGTGGCAAGTGAATGCATTTGCATCCCAGGGAAGCGAACCAAGCAGGGCCTTACACACAGTTGGCCCACAATCAAACTGTCTAGTTGGATGATTAAAATCGTTATTAGGCCATGGCCCACCTAGGAGGCGAAACTATTGATTCATCATCATCATCATCATCATCATCCGGTTGATTAATTGGTTGATCAAATTGTTTGAATTACGGAACAATTCTGCGAGTTGTGGCATGACAGACAGTAAACTTTGAATAAGACTCAAATTACACCTTTTATATATGAAACAGGTTCTGAGCAGTCACAATTTCTGACTCATAAACCATCTCAGCACACAAAACCATCGTTGGATTTCTCAGGATCTATAGACAAGAACATGAGTGAAAATATGTGTCAGAAATGTGAGTCCGCAGATCCCGACCCTATAGCTATAAAAAAAAGTCTCTCCCCCTCTGTATCTTCCATCCATTCAACGAGATTTTGATCTACAGCAATACGATCAAATGGTACGGATCAATGGCGATATCAACAAACTATGTGAACACTGAACAGGTGGCCTACACAAACTTAAAACTCAGGCTGGAAACTATTTTCTCTTTATTGGGGTCAAGCCAAAAATGTACCAAAATCTCAAACCTCAACAAGCGAATCTGGACTTGTCCATATCAACGACACCTGGCTATCAAATATTCATAAAGCAGCACTTTAAGCAAAATTTGTCTAAAAAGATTTTAAAAAAGTACTAATTTCTCCAATATGCTCTTCCCTGTTCCCTACGTGTGCACCTTTTATTTTTGGGTCAGGTCGGGGGACCCCCATTTTTGACACCCATTTTGGTGCACTCTCGTAGAAGATGAATCAATGGCTGATTTTTTGTGAGGATGATCTCTATGGTGAGGAGATTATCCTCACAAAAATTCAAATCATTCCGATATTCGTAGACTGGTTTAGAAGTTGAGGAATTATGGACCGTCAATTTTTTACTGTGTAACTTGAAAACCACATTTGATGGGGTTAGAAATTTCAGAATTGGCTGATTTTTTGTAGGGGTGATCTATATGGCGAGGAGATCATCTCACCAAAAATTAGCCATTGATTCATGTTCTATGCGGGTGCACCAAAATGGGGGTCCCCGAGCCCTCCTCAAGTTTGGGGGTTGAGTGTGGTCGAAGTGGTATCCAACTTACTTAATTGGCCGAAGACAAGGAAGAAGAAGAAGAAGAAGAAAAAAACGACGCGGAAAAAACACTCATATGAAGTGTCGGGAGATACGCGTCCAACTCACAAAAGAAGAAAAGAAAGAAAGAAAGACAAAACTCCGTGGCTCCCTTTCTTAGCTGTAGCCGTGTGATGAGTGGAAAGCCTTTAAGATGAAGAACAACTAAGAGAAGCCGTGTGGGCCCGGCCCGGCCCGGCCAGCCAAAGCTTTTTGATTTCTAAGAATGCCAACCTTTGAGAGAAATATTTTCACCTTTTGATTACTGCCACGTGTTATGAACTCAGAAATCTTTTTTCTTTTTCCTTTTTGATTAGTCCTATGAAGTTTAAGCCATTAATTAAGTGTACAACCTACTTTTTCTTCGCTTATTAATAAGAAAATGCTTAGGTCTGAATGGTCGCATGTCTGGATCTGTGGATCCCGGTTCCACCTACCTATGTCGGACACTTGGCAAATATACACTAGGGTAGGACCCAATACTCAATTATCCAACCTAAAATTGACCCATTTGGATGATCCTAACCGTCGATCTAGTCTAAGCTAATCCAAATGGTCAAAATCAACTTGACTTCAAGATTAGTTGCTGTTACCCAACATTAATTATCCGCCATTAGATAAGGATGTTCGCATGTTCAACCTTCCTGCGCCCGACACCTGGTTGAAAATTAATCAAATCGACGACCCACTGTTCCTTACTGTTCAATTTGTACGATCGTCAAAGCTGAAAATTGATCTGGTTGGATAGATAATCCTAACCATCCGATCGATCACATTTCTTGATAATTAAAAATTAAGAATTTTTTGTCACATAATCATGTAAAATAATCTAGTATTTTTCTTTTAATGATTGATTAATTATGGATCAAACCTAATTGGAAGAGTATTTCGTGTTTTTTTTAAAAAAAAAAAAAACTTGGCCCACACGGAAATAATACGGTCCAACCACTTCCACCACTACCCATGTTATATCCTTATCAAAGTGACGGTTTTTTTCCTAAGGGGGGGAGGAAATGGTGACACTTGCCTTAGAAATGAAGCAAGATTTCGAGAAGAAAATTTTCCACTTTGGAAATACGTTGTTTTCTGCGTCAGGAGGACGTCGTTGTAAGGTCCAAGAAATTGGGTGATCAACTTTTGTGACGAGAATCCCGAGGACCATCGAATGGATTGAGTCACACATGTCACCATCGTTAGTGGAAGTTTGAGTCTTTGAAAGTAGAGGAGTTTCCCTATCACGTGCTCAGCGTGGTGACCGGCTCCTCAACGAACCTGGGCCTTGTATGGGCCCACGGGCCGAGTGCTGTTACTTCAGTCGTTATCAATCGACACATCATTAAGCTGGTAGGAAGATTGTCCTGTCTTAGTGGTGACAGCAAACTCATTTCCTCCTCGCTCAGCAAATACTAAAATTTTGCTGACCGTCCATGGTCAGTAAATCCACTGACTGTCCACATTATGAGCTACGTGGCACAATCTTAGAGGACGCTGGCCAAATGGATGTTTGGCCAATCCATAGGTGGACCTACAAACCAAAAATCAGCACAATTAGTTATTTCAAACCTTTGGATCCTTGTACCCCAAATATTGGTCAATAATGCTCAAATTTCTACGGTTAAAATCAGCCTATGAAAATGACTAAAATCCAATGCTTCGAAATCACTAATCAGGTTGATTTTTAATTTTTAGCTCCAACTAGGGATTGTCCAAACATCCATACGGTCAATGTCCTCTAAAAAACTGCCATGTTGCTCATACTTTGGGTTGTCAGCGGATTTCTGACTGGCACGGTCAGCAAAGTTTTACTCGTTTTTGAGGCAGCAGAATGAAGTTACACTTTAACGGAAAGATGAAAAGTGGACTTGTTGGTCCAAAAAAACGGGAGCGTGACCGTGAGACTAGAGAGAGTAAACCTTCGCTTAAGCGAAGCCAATCACAGCCCATGGTATGAGCCACATGGCACACTCTTATAGGGCGATTACCATATGGATGTTTGGACCTGCAAAAAGTATTTTTTTCACAATTTTTTATAAAATAACAATCGTTTGGATCGTCATTTTTAAAAGTATTTATCCCATTAAAAAATACAAAATTTAAGTCAAAAACTCTTTTTGTAAAAAATAACTGAAAGCCATTTTCAAGTTAAAAAAGACATTTTTTAAAATTTGCTAGCTCATTAATAGGGCTCAACCCAATGTTGGGCTCAGGCTCAGGCCTGGTTTTACATAACCCGACCAAAATCGGGTTGGGCTTCAGGTTGAAGCTTCGGCAACCCGAGCCAGATCAACTTGTTACATATATACAAATAAACATTAAACATATGATAGTAAATCCCAAATATTAATCACTGATTTAATCTCTCCCCTACCACTTCTCTTTCCCTATGCTCTTAGGGTTAAGGTTTTCCTCACACTCACCCTTGATGTCCGTTGTTGTTCCTAATATCTTCCTTCGTCTGGATAAGTTCTCCTGGGGTTGGCAATGGATCAGATCAACCCAAAAATTCAATCCGTTCCGATTTGATAATTTTGAATCTGGAATCACCTATTTTCTTATCGGATTGGTACCGAGGCCATGTATGTTGATCCAATTTCTTATCGGATCGGTACCAGATCAAGCATGTACCGATCACATACTAATCCAATATATATATATATATATATATATATATATATAATATTATTATATTAATAAAATATTGATATAATGTGTTATATATAATTTTACCCTTCAATATATCTTTTCATATCATTATTGTACAACATTTTAATTTTGAGGGAATAAAATATATAATTATAATTTTTTTTTATTTAGTGGATTGAATTGTATCGGATCGATTTCGAATCACAATTATGTGATCCGATCTCTTATTTGATCGGATCCGGATCGACATATTTTCTTATCGGATCGGGTCCAAATCAGCACTAATCCAACTCAAACCAGATCCATTGCCAACCCTATCTCCTCTCTTCCTCTGTTCTATATATCTGCTCTCTTTTTTTTTCTCCTCACACACATCACCTTCTCTCCATTTCTTAATTCTTAATCTTTGAGTTCGTGAAACACTAAAATCTTGAGTCTTTTTGTACGACTGTTTTTTGATTGACAAGTTACAAAACACCGAACTGATTTCTAACCATTTTAAGGTTCTATTGCAAAACACCGATCATATGGTCAAAAAACGCAGCGAAAATCACTGCAAACACTCCTAAAAGTCATTATATACAAACTTCCATCATTTTTTTTTGTCTGGCATGTTCGAATTTCGGGGGTGTCCCGACAATAATTTTTGCTGCAATTCCTGACCATAAATTTTTTCACCGTGTTTATAAATGTGTTTTCAAACAAAACCACCACTAGCGAAGCGATTTGGGACGGAAGGAGTTTTCTTTGAAAAAACGTTCATTTCTACTTTTCATTCTCACTGTTTCTAAGAAGAAAATCTATCGAACCCGGGTAGTAGTTTCGGAGTAAACCTTCGCTCACGTAGTTTCGGAGTAAACCTTCGCTCACTGCATGATGTGAGTGAAGCAGATCACAGCACACAATACATGATTTTGACAGTAGGAATTTGAGCAATATTGAGCGTTACTTGGGAGTAAAGATCCAAAGGTCGTAAATCACTAATCAGGCTATTTTTGGTTTCCAGGTCCACCATCCATACGGTCATCTTTGCTCACATCATGCAGTGAGTGAAGGTTTATTCGTTATTTCGATCTTTACAAAGACCTTTTCAATAAAGCTCAGGCTCCGAGGACCCTCTTTTTCTGACCCCTCTCGTTCGCGCTCGGCCGTGGATTTCACAAATCCATCGGTTGTTGTCAGCTCTCCCCCAAAAGTGAAAAAGTGTGCTAGCTACCGTTGGATTATTGAAATCACGGCCGAGCACAGGAACAGGTAAGGAACAGGTGAGGGGTCTAAAAAAAAAAAAGGGACAAATCGAGTGTGCAACTGTTTACAGACTTAAAAGTATGCAAACATTGTTTGTACGGTTAGATGTCCCTTGAAAATTGTATTATTTTAATATTTATTTAAAAAATATTTTATAAATTAAAAATACATTTTTCAAGGAGCATTTAACGGTGGATACAATGTTTAAATACTTTTTAAGTCTGTAAACAGTTGCATATTAGATTTGTCCAGACAAAAAGGGTCCCATGAGCCCGAAAATCCCCAAAGTCACAATGATGAAATTTCAACTCTGACGTGACGTCACTTTTCACATAAAGTGACGGGTCACGTTACCCGTTTCCCGGGCTTTCCCCTTATATAAGAATTCTCATATTGGCTAAAGGATCCCATCAATCCCCCCTTTGGTTTCTCTTCTCATTCACTATTTCTTTTTCCCTTTCTATCGTCTCCATCTCTCTCTTTGCTAACATGGACTGCTCAAGTGACACTTCAGCCGCCGCCACCACCACCACCACCACAACGCTCTCTCTTTCCCCCTCATCTTCTCCTTCTCAGTCTTCTCTCCCTCCAACTCTTCCTCCAGTTGTCGTCACACCTTGTGCCGCTTGTAAGATTCTCCGTCGACGATGCGCTGAGAAATGCGTCCTGGCGCCGTACTTCCCACCGACGGAACCACTCAAGTTCACAACTGCCCATAGAGTGTTTGGTGCAAGCAACATCATCAAGTTGTTACAGGTAATCAATCAATCACTTGGGTGGGTCATGTAATTTACGAATAACCTTTCGTCACCCATTTGGTTGAGTAGATGCCTCACCCCACTGTAAAGTTGTGCAGGTGGAAGGGAGGCCAAGGGTAACTGGAAGAATTAGTTTTGGTTTAGATGTAACCTACTCTTTAGGTAGCCATTGCCCACTCCTCCTCCACATTAGAGGGGGTTGAGACATCTTCTTAACCAAATGGGTGAGGCAAGCCGAGTCTTTCCAAAGTTATTTCAAGGAGTAGGAATGGTGGGACCGGAGCTTAAAGTCATTACCATTTGAGAAGGATAATTTACTTTAAGAACCCACTATAGACGGAAAAAATTTAGATGCAGAGGACTTTGGATGCAGAGGGGTCTCGTGGCCCTACATGGCTCATTTTTTTGGGCCCACTAACCGAATGGATGCTTAGCCCACCCATTGGTGGATATGTTTACGAACAATTAGTCTCATTGATTTTATCTAGCCATAGATTTTAGCACTTTTTTAGGATTGACTGTAACCGTTGGTTTCAAGCATGTTTTTGCATATTTTTGGACAATTAATCCAACGGCTAGAAATTATCAACCAAGCTGATATTTAGTATGCATATCCACCAAGGGGTGGGGTACACATCCATGCGATTAGTGGGCCCAAAGAAATGAGCCATGTAGGGCCACGAGACCCCTCTGCATCTAATTTTTTTCCACTATAAACACCCAATTATTGAAGGAATTGGGTGTCTAGTCAACGATACTTTGTAGCGCGTTAATTACCGTTCGATTTTCGTACAAAATGTCAAATTTCATCAATTTTGACTTGTATGATCTGGGGTTTGATATGATCAGGAACTTCCAGAGTCTCAAAGGGCTGATGCAGTGAGTAGCATGGTTTACGAGGCGAATTCGAGGATTAGAGATCCAATTTATGGGTGTGCAGGAACAATTTGCCAACTCCAAAAACAAGTGAACGAGCTCCAGACACAACTGGCTAAGTCCCAGGCTGAGCTTCTCAATATGCAATGCCAACAAGCAAACCTAGTCGCCTTAATTTGCATGGAGATGGCGCATTCTCAAGAACCCTCGTCTCAACAATCCGTCGACAACTTCTTGAACAATCCCCACAATTTGCAGACTAATGGAAGCTTCTTAGACGACACCAATCTCGGCTCAGCGTGGGAACCGCTCTGGACATGAGAACTAGTACTCGCGACGAAATTCGCGACAAAATTAGCGAGGAAATCGAATCCAACTCTAAGTTAATTGTACCAGTGGGAAGGATAATTTAGTTTTAATTTTGTAGGAACTTAAGAATATATATATATATTGTATGAATAAAAGAGGGAAAAAAGTGGGCCAATTTGGACCTAAAATCTCAGAAAAAAACTACTGAGGTTGATGGGGGGGTTCTTTTTCCTTCAATATGTAATCTTCTTCAAAATGAAGAGATGTCTCTGTTCTGTATGAAGTCAAAACAACTTTTCGGTCACCTAATATTTTCTTCTAAAATGATGTTTTGTGAGTTCCTTGTCAAACTAACTCTTGACCCATATTGTTCACTTTTTTTTAGAGGAATTGAGACAGGATTTATGTCGTGGAGTTTCTTTTTCCTTGAATTTTATTTTATTTTTTGCGATACGGGAGTTCACCGCCCTTGTTTTTGTTCGGGCGAGTCTAGTCCCTGTGGATGCACGTAATGACCCGCAAACCACGTGCATTGGGTAAGTAAGGTCAAGTGTCGAAAAGAAATAAGTTCAAACCCCAAATAACGGTCCCTATCTTCTTTTAGACTTAATGCGATCGTTTTTACATGGATCGAAGATTGCTACGCGGGTCACCATCAGTTTGGTGACTAGGGTCAAAACTTTACGCGGGGTGATAAAATTTGAGACATCCAATTCACATACAACACTGAATTGCTGGACTCCATTGTTAGTAAGTTCGTTTATTATGCACGAATTTTATGAATTTTGGAAGAAAAAATAAGTATTTTATGGCAGAATTTTTCAAAGATTCGGTAATTCATCTATTTTATAATGAGTTGTAATACACGAATTATTCCCCAATGATTGAAATACTAATTTTTAAAATATACTAAAAAATACTATATATTGACAAATGGACATGGAGCTCACATTCAAATGAGTTAAGGGCTGATTTTTGGTGATGATATTCTTCTCAACATGGATATCACCCAAAAAATTGATAGGGTTTACTTATAGGGTCAGGATCAGGTGACAACCATTTTGGTGGACCAACGTACAAGATGAATCAATGGCTGATTTTTGGTGAGGATGATGGTCTCCTCACCATATAGAACACCCCAGTAAAAAATCAGCCCATTCTGAAATTTCTAACCACATCAAATGTGGTTTTCATGTTACACGAAAAAAAAATAAACAGTCCATAATTCTTCAACTTCTAAACCAGTCTATGAATATCGGAATGATTTGAATTTTTGTGAGGATGATCTCCTCACCATAGAGATCATCATCACCAAAAATCAGCTATTGATTCATCTTCTATGTGGGTCCGCCAAATGGTTGTCAAAAATAGTTGTCAAATATGGTTGTGTATGCCGTCTTTTTGCCGTATGTCAAATTACTAGCTATAGTGGAGACATACCTCTTCTACCGTCTGATTGGAGATAAGATTAGCAGATTTTGGGAGACAGAATTGTAACATTCCTCTGTAATTAATTAATCATGGATGATCCCGTGGAACACTTCTTTTAACTTTAACTAAACAACGGAACAAAGATTGTCGGCAAACCATCGATGATGGTTTCTCTTCGATGCACAATAAAATACCCTCGAAAGCTTAGACAACATCTCTGCCACTCACCCGACATGCTTTTCTTTGACTAACGTGCGCCTCCTACGGGGTACATCTAAACCTGTTCCCACCAAACCCTATAGTGAATTTGCATTTCAAAAGTCAAAATGCTGAAATGCGAATCATACCAATTATTTTTGTCACTAAAAGGACAAGCTTCATGACATGTTATTTAAAGAGAAAAATATATATATATATGATGTCATAAATCATGTGGACCATAGGGATCTGGGACCCACTCCTAGTTGGGTACCCATCAAGGAGATGTCTCAATTGGATGATCTGATCTGTTCAATTCGTTGGGGTTGGTTAGGAAATTTGTTCTCAACTATCCAATGACAAGTATTGTAGTTACTTTCTTAGGATTCAATTTCTGTTTTTTTGGTGGAAAAGATCTTTCGGAATGTGACCATTTGAACGATTCGTCCTGCCCCCCATGTAAGTGTGACGCGTGTGTATGGCTATGACTTTCATAAGCTAACCTTCTTGGTATATAAACGTTGTAACTGCTTTTAAAACGGTGACACCCCGACCCTGATACGTTATTCAGAGAATAACGTCCAAAACCGGAAAAAAAATAAAAAAAAGTAGGCGTCATAACAGATATTGTAACGGAAATAGGGGAATAAATAACGGCTGTTATTTTGTCCGTTAGCCTTTATTTTTACCATTAATGAGATTATTTTGAAATTTTTTTTTTTACTCAGATGTGACATGTTGCAATGACTTATAAACAACGATAACGTTAAGTGTCCAACGTTACGACGGATCATTAACCTTTGTGTATATATACCTGTGGGTGGCCCGTGCTCACGACACTCTCCGATAAAAACATTTGTCAAAATGGGGTGTGAGTAGCTGAGATCCATTGTCTAATTGGGAGATAAGATCTCGGCCCTTCTTTATTGAAGCCCATAAGAGGGAGTATAAGTGGGGAAACAACCATTGTCAAGGAAACAGGGAAAAAAATACCCTACTCACACCCAATTATTCAGATGTGACATGTTACAATGACTTATAAAGTACACAATAACACTAAGTATCCAATGTTACCACGGATCATTTAACCTTATTGTGTATATATACTTGTGGGTAGCCCATACCCACAGCACTCTTCGCAAAACACTTGCTAAAATCGAGTGTGAGTGGCTGAGATCCACCATCCAATTGGGAGATAAGATCTCAACCCTTCTTTATTGAAGCCTATAAGAAGGGGGTATAAGTAAGGACACAACCACTATCACGGAAATAGGAGAAAAGTATCCCCAAAACCTTACTACAACAGCAATGCACAGCATTGTACTGAGTTACTAAAAATAGTCTATCTATGAACATTCTCCTTTGTTGGGGAATCTGCGCGCCTTTGCATTAATAGCCAATCTCGGAATTAAAGAGAAGGAAATATTCAACCCGTGGAAACCAACTCTTGAATTTCTTTGACTATATACGCTAATCTTTTATAGATATAATACTCTATTTACAGCTTATCCCAAGTTGAGAAATTTTGTACACAAGTTCAACGACATAACAGTCTCTAGTCTCTAGTCTCTAGTCTCTTTGATAGATACGGTCATCTAATAATTGTTCCTTGGATTCCTTAATTTACTTACCAAGAACATAAGTTGAAATCATTAAGATGGAAGAGATAATGTATAATTCGTTATTTATTATTCACCATTTTTAGTCAAACCATAGTCTATATACATATGACTTTGATCACCTGTTTTCTAAGAGGTGGACCCACTAGTACATGTTCCAACTCCTGCACCATGCAATTTTTCGTCCTAAATAATTTGACACCGGTGTTTGCGCGCGAAATGTTCTACCTCACCCTCTAAGGCTCTGAATGGTGATCAACAAAAAGTTTTACAGAAAAAAGGATTTGTATGTTAGAAAGTGTTGATAACGAAAACGTTTTATTTATGACAATTATATGCAGAAATCATTTCTAGAAAACTTATTCAGGGTAACCATACAGAGCCTAAATAATTAACCCGTTTAATTTAAAAGGAAACGAAAATTTTCCTGCACATTGGACGCGAATGATTTTGTCACATGTACACATCTTGCTTTGTTCTATATATTGCATGGTTGCGACATGTGGCTTCCGTGATATTCTGAAACTATTATAGGTCAATTAAATGATAATTAGCACAACGAATGGAGATGTTACGCACCACAAGCTCTAGTATAAACCCATTGAATTCTTTTGATGAGCTCGTGTAAACCCGTTGAATTGAAAAAAGGAAAAAAAAATATCCAGCTTTCAGTTGATAACGCAGAAGAAAAACGTGCTCCATAAAAATTTTGCAGTTCTTCCGAGAAATAAATGCAAAAAATGCACCACGTTAAAGTACAAAGCGATTTGACGCAATTCATCCCGAAGGAGACAATTCAATGCCTAATTTTCACTCCTACGAAAAAAGAATAAAATGCATTTTTGGAAACATGACAACTGTATGTATTATAGACAAATTTACTTTTGTAAGCAAGGTTTAAAGGAGGCCATTTTAATAGTTAAAGGGACTGGGGGCGTTACCGTTTAAAAGGCCATTAAAACGGATTGAAACGGCCAAAGGAAAAAATAGAAAAATAAAATAATTTAACGGATTTTAACAGAAAAAAAAAATGGAAAAAATGGCACTGAAATTCAAATTTTAAAAATTTTAAAAAATAGAATTTAATAGAAATTAAACGGATTTTAACGGCCGTTTTTTCACAAAATTTTCCAGAATTAAACGGCCGTTAAAACAAAAAATGGCCGTTTTATTCAAAAACGATAAAACGTGTTTAAACGGTTTTAACGGAAATGGGCTTGGGGCGTTACTGTTTAAACGGCCATTTTTAAAACCTAAGATTAATTTCAAGAGCTATATATATATATATATATATATATATATATCTTTTGTGCGTGTAGAATTAAAAAAGAAGAGAAAGTTACCAAAATATCCCTATTTATACTAAACTTATATTAGAAATTGCACGAGCGTTTGAGGAAAAAAGTGACAATGTCGGCTCCGTGGGTCGGGTCTTGGTTCTAAGGGGTGAGCATCATTATAATACTCGCTATGTTAGGCCGATAACCGTCGTTGTAAGTTGTTGACACGCGATAGTTGTATTAGGTTGAGCTTACTTTAAAAAACCCACCTAACCAAATTTTGTAGAAGAAAATAACAAAATAGAGGGAAGAAAGAGCAATATATGGTTGAATAAGAAGAAAAAAAAATATACATAAGAACAGCATCAGCGACATTTCTAAGTTAGGGGGGAAGCCGAAAATTGTAGCTATAAAGTAAGTAAAGCGTCTTATCCATGTCTGAGGAATCTACACTAAAAGAATTATGGGTGGGGCTCTGGGGACCCCTTTTTTTTTCTGACCCCTCTTAGTGTCCGTGTGCTCGGCCGTGGATTTCAAGAATCTAACGGTGGTTGTCAGCATCGAGCTGGCATCACTTTTGGGGGCACTGACAACCATCATTGGATTCGTGAAATCAACGGCCGAGCGCACGAACACCAAGAGGGATCAGAAAAAGGGGGTCCTCGAGCCTCAGTCAAGAATTATTATAAAATAGTTTGTAAATGGGAACGAAGATGTTTGTTGTTTGAAAATGTTTCAAATTGAAACTCAGTAGCTAGCATGAGCATGGGACCCCTTTTAAGCTCCCTGTTTGTTGTTTCTTAGCTTTTCAGCTACTTGAAATCATGGCCAATACCCTCTTTTCTTCCTTTCGAGATCTCATATCAATGTGGTCCAATAGTTGAGCAGCCTTCCATTTTGCATTTCTAATCCAATTTCCTCTTTTCTCACTCATGGTCACTTAACCATGTCAATGTCAAGTGGTTTAGCATCTCCCTACATGATTTGTCCACGTCGTCGTTGATCGATCGGCCACCTCTGATAGGTCGACATTGCTTAAAAATTATACAAAGTGAGAAAATTTTTGAAGCAGCGAAGCAGTAGCCAATCACATTGCGCCACAATCCGTTGTTGCTTTTGAACGAAGCCAAGAAATTCTTTTGAACAGCGGATTGTGGTGCAATGTGATTGGCCACTGCTTCGCAGCTTCAAAAATTTCCTCATGCAAAGTAGGGGTGTCAATGGATAACCCATTACTCGATTTCCTAACTGACCCAAACCCTGATTAGACCAATTCTTGGTTGAATCTGAGATCATCGTCAATAAGCGAATAATCTCATAAATTTTGACGATCAGGAGAATATATGATGAGATACACCAATAATGATATAATCCATCTCACACAACTTATTACAATGTGAAACGAGAGAAATACATCCATTCATCAGATGGCTTGCATAACCAGAACCAGTCATCATCCATTACGTGTCGGCTATGTTGCATGGGTTCTTCTAAACGAGCAAAGGCCACACTAATCCGTTAACATAGATAGCCGGTCGCTTAGTACGAACGGATTAGATTGATCTAAAATGTCATTTTATTTTAATCGGACGGCCTTGCAAGTAATTTTCCTTAAAATTTACTCAATGTTGAAATTCATAGAGAAAAAATAATATACCTATCCCATCTGAGGTATTCTAGAAATCAATTTTCCCATCTCTCCTTTTCCTACAAGACCTTCACCAAACCCTTTGAAGGAATCATGAGAAGAAATTTTCAAAATAAAATAATATTAGAGAAGAATTTTCAAAAAGAGTCAACTAAAAACAAAGTCAAACTTACTACGTCAGCAGATATTGCAATTGAAATTTGACGGGCGGTACAAAATTTTCAATATCGAAGATAATGAATGCATTAAGGCGGGAAAAAGAAGAAGGGACAAATTTTTAATTAAAAAAATAATTAAGCATGCAAGGCATGCAACGCAGAGACTGATAAGGATTGAAAGAGAAGTACTTTGCTCATAAGCCCTCAAGGAGAAAAGTTGATACTAAGCGGCTCTCTACTTGACACGTATACCCCTAGGCATTTACGGAACAAATTTGATATTAGTGAATTTTGTGTATAATTTACCATGGTTTAAAAAATGGCCGTTATAACGAAAATAGCAGCCGTTATAACGGATTCGGACCTCCCCCGTTACGTTATGAACCATTAAAAAGCTGAAAAATAACGGCCGTTATTTTCCGTTATTTTCCGTTAATTTTCTGTTATAACGAAAATAACCACCGTTAATTTTTGAATTCTTTTGTGAAAAGGCCATTATTTCCGTTTTTTCCTTTATTTTCTATTTTTTTTTTAAATTTGAAATTTCAAAATTTGAATTTTAGCAGCATTTTCTCCGTTATTTTCCATTTTTGCCCCTGAGTGTTACAATTTGTTATAACGGAAAAAAATGGTAACGCCCTCAGCCTGTTATAATGGCCCCTTTTAAACCTTGTAATTTACTGCACATTTTTTTATATTTTTAGGGAAAATGTATTATACTATAAAACTTTTCAAAGATTCGATAAAATTCACGAAGTTTATGAAGAGCTCTATTGAAAAATTTTAGATGTGAAAAAAAGTATAAAAATGACAAAATTTTATTTTTATATTATTTGCCGAATTTTTGAACGACAACTCCGAATTAGACTCGAACTTGTTCCAGGGACAGAATTTTGCAGTCTGGCAAATTGAAAACTATGCTCCTTTGTGATTCGGAGAAAAAAGGAGCATGTCGATGAAGTTTCTACAAGTTCAAACCATGTGTTTTCCTCTCTGTTGTATTTTATAGAAAAGGGGCTCGAATTTGACCATGGAAGCTTCTATTGGTTTGATTCATGTGCGAGTTCATGTTTACAGCCTAAACACACCCCGAAACCGCATCATCTTTCAAGTTACACGGTTGATATTGATGTTCGAGAACCCCTACAGTCCATAAATCATAAAAGGAGCCGTTATAACGGTATAATGGACTGGGTGCGTTTCCCCTTTTTCCGTTATAACGAATGGTTACAGTCAAGGGCAAAAACGGAAAATAATGGAAAAAAAAGGCGCTGAAATTCAAGATTTGAATTTTCAAAAACGGTAAAAAATTGGGAAAAAATAGGAAAAATAATGGAAAATAACGCCGTTATAACAAAAATAACGGCTTTTTTTTAGCGTTTTAATGGTATATAACGTAACAGGGTATGTCCGAATCCGTTATAAGGTGGTTTTTTAAACCATGGTCTGTAAGACTCGAACCTTAGATTTTCCTAGCTAATGCTAGTGATAGGAACTATTACATTGGGTAGCTGCAATTGAGTTTGAGTTCGCTAAGCATGAACCAGACATAGATTATCGATCGGATTAGGTCTATCGAAACTAGTCAAATCTGCATTTATGGATTAGTTAGGATGTAAGATCATCAGGTCTTTGCTTTCTATGACCATGACCGGTCCACTAATTGACCCATTAATTAGACGGTTCGTATTAATGAGCTAGCATGCGCACCATGCGTACACTAAGTTGTCGAACCAGTTTAACGTCTGATATAAGTTAAACCATAGTCGAATACCCTAAATCAAGGTTTCAAAGGCGCCGTTATAACGGTATAACGGTCTGGAGACATTACCGTTTTACCCTTACAACGGAAATAACGGTCTTTTGTTAACATTTTTTTTAAAAATAACGGTCGTTATTTTCATTATAATGGCCGTTGTTTTCAACAACAAAAATGGCCGTTATTTTTTGGCCGTCAAAATGGTAGATAACATAACGGGTGGGGTCCTAATCCGTTATAACCGGCTGTTATTTTCATTATAAGGGTCATTTTTTAAAGCATGCCCTAAATTGACCCCACCCTCTAGTGTAGACATGACCCCCTGCTCTTTCTTTGTTTTTTTTTTCTTTTTATTTTGGAACTTATGCTTGGGGTTAGGGGTTAGGCAGGACCCCAACCAGCTATATTAATAAATGATTAAAAAAAAAAAAATTTACATACGGCGGTATAACCAGTGATGTAACCGACTACTCGCACGTACCCTCATTTATGATCTAAGAATCCTTTGAACAGTCCAAGGTGGTCAGCTACTTGGCTGCCAACTCATAAATCCAGACCACAAAATCATCCATGTTCCATGGGTCCACACGTATAAAGAACGCCACGTAAGGCACACGACCTATTAAGTAAGACGGACGAGGAAGCGAAAGGCGAAAAAGTTCCGAACCTATAGGACATAATTAAGGCTAGTATTAGTCCTGATAGAATTTGCGAGAGATTTTGACCGTTTTACTTCTGTAAGACTCCATAAGACCTTAAGAGAATAAGATTTCAATGTGCAATTTTTTCTTTATTTTGTTAGGTATAGAAGTTTCAAATCAAACACGCATGTTTAGGAGATCATCCCATTCAAATTCCTTTGCATAGTGCATAAATTTCAACCCTGCGGCTACTATCGCAAGCCAAAACCCCGTTAAACCCGGCGCACTGTCCTAATGAAGCTTAGGGGCTGCCAACTCATCTAACACAATTGTATCGGCATCCCCATCAACGGGAACCGTTGAATTAGATTGTACCAGTGGTACACATTTCATAAGGTAGCTGCCAACTTTTGTTTTTTTGATAAGGTGAAATTATATATTTAAAGAAAAAAAAAAAGACGGGAGGTCGAGAAAGCCTCCAAAAAAAATAAAAAAGAAATGCTATTAAATACGCCTAAGCGTAATAGACTCCCGTCTAAAAACTAAGTCCACAAAGGATAAACCTTTATATTCTTTAAACGTCTTGGACCAAAAGAGGAGTAGAGCCTCCATGGATAACAAAATATCAAAGCTAGACGCCTCCTTGCTGAAGACCCTGTTGTTCCTTTCCTTCTGTAAATGCATGATTGAGCTATTTACAAGTGGGCCTTAAATACAACCCCAAGCTTGTTTTATGGGCTTGTAGAAGGTTTGATTAGTATGCACATGGACCTGGCCAGCTTCATGGGCTCCTCAATCTAACCTGCTTTCCACGGAGAGCTATAAATTGCAATATGACAGACTTATTTTTGTTCAATGGATGTCGATCATCGTGTGAGCTTTCAGGTGCAGCCGAAGCCCATTCAAGCTGACCATTCATGAGGGCACATTGGCCCACCCTTGATGAACCTACATGTCAACAATCAGCCTAATAGCTAATTCATAGCCGTTGGATTTGAGTTTTTTTTTTTTTTATCATGAACTGGTTCATGGGTGCAAGCATTGAATCCAACCCCCATAATGAAAACAAATACTCAAATCCAAAGGCTTATTTGCTTTAGGAGTCCAGGCCGATATGGAGAATGAACCGGGGTAATACTCAGGCAGAATCAATGTTTCTGCTGGGTCGTCTACCCGATCCATCTGATCATCAATTACCCCATCGGATAGTTGTGTTCATCATCCCCGGAGTCACCTATCAGAAAGGTTGCAAATTCTGCATTGTTTGGTACATCCAAGCAGCTGTCAGTGGGGTGGACTTGGAATGGGCCAATGTCTTAAGCCGTTCCAGATTTCCAAGGCCCAATCCTGGCCCATGTTTGGCTGTCAATGATCCTATTAGGCCTGAAACAAAGCCCACTAAAGAAACTCCATAATTATTCAACCTGTTCTTCTCTTTATTAAAGTGTGTTCAATTTTTTTTTTCCCTGGTGATGCTTTGAATAAATTGCTCAAACTTCAAAGACCCAGCCTCAACCGATTGGTTCTGTCAAACTTTGTAGAGGACCCGGTCATATAGAAGCCGGATTTTGAAAAACAGCCGAAGCATATGCCTCAAGCCTAATGGTGCAGCCCAAAGCGGACCAAGCCTTGGAGCTCAACAGGCCAGCCTAGTCCATTGACAGCCCTAGAATCCGATCCCACTTGGGCCCGGCTTTGCTCAACAGCTTACAACACTGTCCGTTCGTTTATGAATTTAAACTTCTCTGAAAACAGTGTTATAATTAGGGTTGAAAATGGGCTTTTAGGCCCATATCGGCTTTGAGCCGGGACTTGGGTCGGCCTTGGGCCTAGTTTAAAAATGCCTGATTACTTATCAAGCCATACTTAGCTTCTCTTGGAGGCCTGATGGGCCTTGACACTATAGTCTAGCGTAGTTCAATCAACTACATATATAGCGTGTTAATATATATTACCAGTTACTAAAAAGATGGTTGAACATGTTTGCAATTTTACTTCCAACTAAGGATACTTTTTTGTAGTGAAATATGGCAACTGGGCTTAAATTCGTTAAGGGCCCGGTCTAAGCAGTATAAATTGTGGTCGTATTGGGCTTGGGCCATCATTTTCACCTATGGGCAGGGTTTGGGCGACATAATTGAAGGCCTGATTTGGGCCAGATGGGTATGGGCGAAATTACTAAGATGTTGGGCCTTAACTAATTTACAGGCTTTCTTTTCTTGGCCTCGTAAAATGAACCTTTCAAGTTACATGCCATATGGATGTTTAGTCCACCACTTGTTGGATATACAAACTAAAAATCAACCTGATTGGTTTTCTCTAGCCATAGATTTTACTACTTTTTAGGACTGATTCTAGCCACTGGATTCAATGATGTTTTTTCACTAATAATTCCAATGGCTAGAAATCATCAAAAAAGCTGATTTTTAGTGCGTTTATCCTCCAATAGGTGGGCTGAACATCCACGCAGTCATTAGGCCCAAAAATGGATCTATGTAGGGCCGCAAGAGTCCTTTACATGGATCACAATGGGACTACCGGAGTCCTGCATCTACATTTTTTTGTAGCTTTTGATTATCATGAATAGTTCTTAAATAAGATTTTTTTACTACCATATATATTAATATATTAAATATAAAAAAGGCCTTATGTGGAGTTTTCGCCTAAGGCCTCAACTTGCATCGAGATGGTCTTGTGTAAGGTGCGGTTAACGGAAGAATAACGGATTGGCAAAAATGAGAAAAAAATTTAAAGGGAAAAAACGGAAAAAATGGCGCTGAAATTCAAAATTTCATGCCATGTAAAATACAAAATGATTAAGGAGGGAGAGAGGTGTTTTGGAAGCGGGTGACACGTATTGAGTAGCAAGGTGCTAGCTCACTTTTTACTTTTCACTTAATTTCAGTGGTTTTCATGATAAGTGCTGAAATTAAGCTGTTAATCATACGCCATTATTCACTAAAATCACTTATTCAGACTTAAGATTTGAAAAAAAGTTTATCCAACGGCAAACTGATTTTTGATGTGTAAATCCATCAAACGTGGACCAAAGCATCGATAAGTTCGGTGGGTCCTAAATAGTGTTACACGTGGTATTTTAGGAAGAGGACTTCGAACTTTCAAAGGGACATCAAACTCGGGCTCCATCCATTCTCTAGTGTTGATATGGCCCACCAACTCATCAATCCAGACAATTAAATCAGTAGGGCTGGGGCACCTCTTGCATGGAATCGAATCTTTTTCATGGGTTGATTTTTAACCGGATGATTATAGCGTTGTGTACTCAGATCAAAAGGTTAAAAATCACCAATCAAGCTGATTTTTGATCTGCAGGTCTACCAAGGGAGGGCCAAACATCCATACGGTAAGTGGTCTTTAAGAGTGTGCCATGTGGCTCACGTCCGGGAGCATTCCTCGTCAAAGATTTATTCGCTTTTCAGCACTTTCGTTGCCAATAAACACAAGCTCCGTGTAAGACTTGCCTGACAGGCGGAAGCTGCCCACAATATGAGCCACGTGGCACATTTGTAGAGGATGCTAACTGTATGGAAGTTGGGTCAATCCCTATGTGGAAATTATCTTGTACCCTAAATAATTTTTAATAATGATCAAATTCCCGTGGTTAAAATCAACCCATGAAAATGATTCCACCACTTAGAAATCAGTAATCATGTTGATTTTTGGTTTGTAGGTTCACCTAGGGATTGGCCCAATGAGTAAAACTTTGATGACAGCGTATGAATGTTTGGCCAATCCATAGGTGGATCTACAAACCATAAATCAACATGATTACTGATTTCTAGGTGTTGGATTGGAGTTATTTTCGGGAGTTGATTTTAAGCGTGGGAATTTGAACATTATTGACCACTATTTGGGGTACAAAGATCCAAAGGTTTGAAATCACTAATCAGGCTGATTTTTGGTTTGTAGGTGTAGCTGGGGGAGTATGCCACGTGGTTAAAATTGTGGACTGTAATGGGCCTCTATGATAGTCCGCTGTCATCAAAGTTTTACTCTGGCCAAACATCCACACGAGTAAACCTTCAGGGTGTGACTTGTGACCCATAATACGAGCCATGTTGACCGTATGGATGTTTGGTCAGTCCCTCGGTGGACCTGAAAACCAAAAATCAGCCTGATTAGTGATTTTCAACCTTTAGATCTTTGCACCCAAATAACGCTCAATAATGCTCAAATTCCTACAGCTAAAATCAACCCATGAAAATAACTTCAATCCAACGCTTAGAAATCACTGATCATGTTTATTTTTGATTTGGCTACACATCCATTACAGTCAGCATCCACTAAGAGTGTGCCACGTGGCTGATACTGTGGGCTGTGTTTCGCTTCGCTCACAACGGGTGCGCGCGACTCCACAAGTGTGCCACGTGGCTCATATTGTGGGCGGTCAGTGACCCTCGCCGGTCAGGCAAGTTTTACTCCGCAAGCTCCTGGCTCATGAATGGACTGTTCAGTTTCGTAAGGCGGCAGCATACTTCTTGACCACTTTGCTCAGAGATGTATCTTCACCATCAGATAGTTCTTGAAAAACATGTTAACACGGTTTTCAAAATAATTTGAATTTCAAAATTTAAAAGGGTCGCAATGTAACACGTAGCTACGATTTTGGCATGAGCTAGCACCTTTTTTTATTCACAGAAGCCAACTGGGTCCACTGACTGTATGGATGTTTATCCCACCCCTTGGTGGATATACACACCAAAATCACCATGATTGATAATCTTTAGCCGTTAGATTTTAGATTTTTTAATACGTGCTTTTAGACGTTGGATTCAAATATTTTTTAGTGATAAAAACAACAGCTAAAAGTCATCAAACTAACTGATGTTTGTCTTGTAGATCCACTGAGGGACTGAACAAACATCCATACGGTCAAAATCCTCTAAAAATGTGCCATTTATCTCATAGTTTTGGGCAGTCAGCACTTCCCTGACCATTGATGTCCGATAAGTTTTACTCTCTGTACGGCAAGGTTTGAAAGGTTTTTTATAAACGAACTGCAAGGAGGGTATCGTCATTTTTCTGGCCAGAGCAGAGAAACTCTTCCGAAGCACGGCACGACTTGTTTGTGACAAACTCAGCGCGCGGGCGCGCGCAGAGAGAGAGAGGAAGAACGAGAAGGAAACGAAGAGGAACTACAGATTTTAGTTTCAGAGCAGCCGCGAGAATTAATGGCGGCCAGAGATCAAGATTCCGAGCTCGACTTGGCCTTTCGATTGCAGATGCAGGAAGCCATGGTTGCATCTCTCGCTCTTCAACTCTCCACTTCGTCTTCGACCTCTGAACCATCTCCTCCTTTAATGGAAGACACAATCGCGAACCTTCGAACCCTAGAGCTCGATAAAATCCGACAAGAACGAAAGGATCGCGAGCAATGTGAAACCGAGATGCGCAGAATCTCCGACGATCTCAAGCGTCGGATTCACGATCAGAAGTTTGCACGGGAGATTCTTCAGATCCCCGAAGAAGATTGGCAAGAATACGGAGACAATTACGAGAAGCCGTTTGGTGAGGGTTGCTCTTCTGCTCCGGTGAGCGACGAGCCTTTCAAATTGTACTTCAAGGGTTTGGTTAGTGATGAGGGAGTTAGGGATTCGAAGGTCACGTTTTCGTTATCTGCCATCGGCGTAGCAATTTGCGATCCTTGGGATAATTTGATTTTAAAGGTACAGAAACCGTTAGGTGATGAGAAGAGTCATCGGGTCGTAGAGGTGAAAGCTTTGATCGAAGGTCTCAAAGCCGCTCTTTCGTTAAATATAAAGAGAATCGACTTCTTTTGCGATTACTTCCCGCTGTACCAACATGTGAGTGTCCTTTCACTTAACTGTTTCGTTCCTTTGCAGATCTTGTTTGTTTAATTTAGTTCCGTGGCCAAAGTTGCCCTCTTCTTGTTACTTAGATTCTGATGAAGAAACATACTTAGGCTGTTGGCCCCAAATCATATACAAAAGAGAACATATAGGCCCTAAAATATTCAAATCAGCATCTGTAACTAGGAAGACGTTTCAAATACCACACATGAATTACTGGACATGCCACTTTGATGTATCCCATTTGATATCTTCGTATCTGAGAATTTACAAATCCGACTCTTCATTGTTCACAAAATTTCAAAAGAACTATACTATTTGATCCTCATCTATGCAAATTGAGAGTTCTTGTCTTGCTTCAGTTCTTGTCCGGTCCTGAGTCTCGTGTTTAGGAATGGCAAAGACCTTTCCTCTAGTATTACAAACTGGTGACTTCAAGGTGACACTACCACTGAGTTATCTCCCTTCCCTGTTCCGCTTCCCATTGTTAACGTAAGCATTCTTAGCTGTTCCAATGCTGTGGTGGTGGTGGGGTGTGTGTGTGGGGGATGGGATGGGAGTGTTCTGGTTGAAATTGGTTAGCTACCCCTTCTTTTGTTCAGGACCCCACTACTCATCGTATTAGGTATGGTAAGCTGGTTTTTTACTGTAGGTAAGCAAGAGGAGGGACTGAAACCTTCCTTAAATCCAAAACCAACCCAACAAAAGTTGAATTATGGTTTGCGCTTTAAAAAAATTACGGCTATGTGATTGTCGTCAAATGACCAAAATAGGCATTTGAAATAGTTTATCGCTAATTTCATTCAACCTTCACCTTGATTTGTTGTTGGGGCCTTTTAACACCTGTAGATGCTTTGATATGTACATGCTTACATGGATGCCACATGGGAAACTTAGAGTCATATAGAATATCTAAAGGTAAGGCAACGATGCATAGTCATCACTTGGATGACATAAGAGATATAGGATTGGAGGTCAAGAGATAAGTCAGCAAGGCATGATCTTAGGTTGGACGACGTCACCATAAGGAACTGTAAAGTTGTCATGGTTATAGGTGTCATGTAATTTTTACATGGTACGAGGGTATTTTTGTCATTTCACTTCTTAGACCCAAGTCTATAAATACTCTCTCTCTCTTTCTCTCCATGTTCAGCTGTCCTGATCTCTTATATTTTCTCAATATGACGAAGATGGACCTAAACGGCTAATGATTTAACTTAAGCGGGTCTCCTAGACTATTTTTCCCCGCTTACCAGACATATCTTATCCTCTGACAATCACGTTTTGGTAACTCCACTGGGGAAGGTTATCCTACAAGATATGAGAACGACACGATCAGGGCGCCAAGAGCCCTCAAACAAGATTGATCAAGTCACTGATCAACTTGCTGGTCAAGATCTAGTTATACCCAACATGTTGCCACCGCAACCGGATGTTCTAACTCAGAGCCAACCTATTGTCGAAGAGATCTCTCCCCACTGACAGAAGCAGTAGACTCGCTAGCTCATGGCCAAAAGAAAATGCTAATGTTATGACATTTTTGTCAACATTTTGTACCTTTGTCGTCTCCACCCATGATGAATGAAGTTGTTGAGAATAGAGGAGCATCTACGTCCGCAGCTTGAAAGACAAACGTTTGCCATGCCCTTGTGACTCAAGAGCCCGACGTCATGCCTACCCCACATCACCCAAATGTGACAACTATTGCACACCTGGACTCTTTGGCATATTACGTCACGGTGGTTGACCGGAATTGCCTCAAGAACGAGGTAAAACAAGTAGTGATGACATCCTATACGAGCATTATCCTCCATACCCGTCGGACCTTCAGCGTAAACATTCTTCGAAAGGATATTCTAGCACGAGGTGCATGGAAGAAAATGCTCATGAACATGTGTCATGATACTTGGAAGTGTTAAGCGAATTTCAAGATGTTGACCTCGCTTACGAGAGTTTTCGAAATCCCTTTTGGGGCGAGCATACACTTGGTATAACACTGATTCGCCGGCTAGTGTGCAATCATGGAGAGAAATGGTCGACATTCGTGAAGGAAGAATCTCGTGACGCCCAGTGGCTATCAATGTCATCGTGTCAGTAGGCTTCTGTTTCCCACTCGCTATGATCTCGGCCATCTCTTCTTTGTGTTTCTTCATTTTATTGGCTATCTACTTATGGGTTGACCATGGTGTGCTTGGAAGGGACAATGAGAGCATTCTTTTTTTGGTCCATGTGAGAATTTTGTGGCAACTCTTCTTGTGGTATCTTTCCTTTAGGGGGGAATTTTCCACGGTCAGAATTAGCGAAGTCTTCGATGACCTGATTTTCAAAAGATTCCTCTAGGATTGGTCTCTTCTCAAGAAATTGACGGAGAAACTCGTTTTCCTTCTTGGTTCTTCTGCGTACTTCTTTTGCTCAACCATTTCTTTTCTCAGCTCGTCCATTGCCTTTAAGAGGTCTTGAACGTTGGGATTCGATGTGGCTGTGCCGGTTGCTGTAAAGGCATCTTTGCACTCTCTCTCCTCTTCTGAACCATGTTTCTTGCAAAAAATTGGGACCTTAGGGATTTCCCACAGACAACGCCACAAGATGTGGGGAAATTTCTTCACCTTACGATCCTCAAGGTCATCTCTAACGAGAAGAGTCGGAATCTTGCTTCCTTTGTTGATCAGACGTTGAACGGTACCTTTAAAGACACTTTGAAGCTCAAGTAAAAGAGGAGAGAGTTGCAAGTGAATTGACTGAAGATGAGATGATCATACCTTTGCTCATGACCTTAATTTATGGAGTTAGAAGGAAGTTCCATTCTGAGAAGGATTAGAACTTTAGTTTGGAGACTTTCTATTCTTCGTTTTAGTCGAACATGGGAAAGTCTCCCCATTCTCAATGTGCCAAGTCAGAGGGGTTCCAATTCTGGCAAGGTTTGGACTCTCCTTGGAATCCTTCTATTGTTGGTGTTGACCAATAATTAGGAAGTCTTCTAAGTGGTGTCCGACTTTGCTTTAGTAAGTGTCTTCCCATGCAAGTAGGGTTGCTTTTTGTGTTGACACAATGAGGTCTTTGCCATCTCAACAAGATGCCTATATCTGTCATGGAATCCTCCCCAGAATGTATAAAAAGAATTAGATATTATATTTATTGGGTCCCATGAGGTTTGGTAGGGCCTAATATGTCACTTGTTTGGCTCACGTGCGTGGCTATTAATTATGGTGACACGTGTATTAAGTATGATGACATGCGTACGACTAAAAGTGGCTTGTTTATATATGGTATCCACAATATTGATAACGTACATGTAGAATGTATCCTACTGCATGCAATGGTCTATGAAGCTGTAGGTATGATGGTATCAAGGTTGATTATTGTTCAAGAAGAGCATTTAGTGGTTTTTTACACCTGACTTGATTCTTGAAGGAGCATGTTGTTTCAAGACTCGATTGATCTTTTAATAAGAGTTTAAAAGGCCTGTTACTGAATTTATTTTTCAAGTGTCTTGAGTAGTCAAGCAGGATCTTCTAGTCCGAGATTGAACTTGTTGAATATGTAATTGAGATTCTCAAGTTATCTCTAGAAACTTTTGAAGAAGAAGAAAAATTGGGTTATTAATAATCTTTTAAAGATTTTCTAGAAGAACGAATCTTAGAATATGCAATGGATGATTAACCTTGTACTTTCTCACTCAGATTACAGGGAGATGGCAGGTGAAGCAGCGCAAAATTGCAACATTAGTCGATCAAGTGTTACTTCTTGGGAGAAAATTTGAGAGTTGCCGACCTTTCTTACTAGCAAGAAATGATGTTAAGTTTGCATTTAAACTGGCAAGGGATGCAATAGATTCTCAGATCAGAAGGTCCGTGGAATCTAGCCATGCTAAGAATTTGAATGAGACTTGCACCATCTGTTTGGAAGACACTAATATTAGCCAAATGTTTGTTGTTGATGGTTGCTTGCACCGCTATTGCTTTTCTTGTATGAAACAACACGTGGAAGTGAAGTTACTTCATGGGATGGTGCCTGGATGCCCTCATGAAGGTTGTAGTACTCAACTGAATGTAGATAGTTCTAAAAAATTCTTGTCCACTAAGTTTGTTGAGATGATGACCCAACGTCTAAAGGAGGATTCAATTCCTGTAACAGAGAAACTTTATTGCCCATACCCAAAGTGCTCTGTGTTAATGACAAAAAGTGAGGTTCTAGAGTATGCTAATAATTTATTTATTGGTGCTGATCGATCTGGAGTCAGGAAATGTATCAAATGCCATGGCCTTTTCTGTAGCAATTGCAACGTCCCGTGGCATCGTAACATGACCTGTCATGATTATAAAAGGTTAAATCCTTATCCCCATGCAGAAGATGCAAAGCTGAAGTCTCTTGCAACACAAAAGCTGTGGCGCCAATGCGTGAAGTGCAACCATATGATTGAACTGGCTGAAGGTTGCTACCACATGACTTGCAGGTAAGTATTCGTAACTTGTATCTAACAGATCTTTAATGGGAAATCCTGTTCTACTTACTATCAGTTACATTAGAAAAACACCGTGGAATGGTATTGCATTATTATGCTTCAACTTCAGAGATATTTTCTATTCCTTTGGGACACAAAAGTTTTGTATTCTTTCACTATTTTGTCAATATGTCACCCATGAATTGATATGCATTGTTCAATTGGTGGGAAATAGTCCAATTTTTTTGCAAATCGGATAATCCTATGATCCCAACTTTCTTGTTGAATCACCATTTTAGCTGTCTGAGATTTTGATCATTTTTGCTCTTGGTTGGTCGATTGATATGATTTTGGCCTATGACCCAGTTAATAGGTGACCCACCTGTTGAATAGTCTGGAAGACTGGACGGATATGTATATGGTAGAGTCCAAGGACAACTTTTTTATGTCAGTCACAGACACAAGTCTAGCTGTTGATTTAAAAACCACTGGTTTTCATAGACTTTTAGGAGTTCGAGCAGAAATAAGGTAAACTGGGATTTTTTAATGTTTTTTATGCAATCCTCCATAGCTATGGCCAAGCACAACTGATTAATTTTTTAGCCCAATAGTCATTAATGATTATGAATAAATATTGCTGTTTCGAGGCAAGGTTTGTTGCATAGTTCGAATTTCCAATATGGATTTGATTGAAATTTTCATCAAACTATAGTTCCCCTCATCTTCTACCCAAGAGAGTCTTTGGAATCTCATGATCCTTGGAAGCATTGGATAAAAAAATGTTTTTATAGATAAAAAAAAAGCTTATTTCTGATTCCCCCCCAAGTTGCTGGTCTATCCTCCAGCCATTTTTTTGCCATGCTTATTTTATTCGCGTGCGCATTTCTTTGGGTGATCAGAAACTCGAAAGTTTCTTCCATTCCTGTGCTGGGTTTATTACGTCTTACTCCATTGGACATCCTCATTGACTTTTGAATGAATCTTCCACCATAAACCAAAGCATTTCTATCATGTTTTTTGGTTGCTTAAAGATATTTATCTTGCATGCATGAGACAGAAATCAAAGGCATTAGGAAGATCTAAGACTTAATTATCCTACAAAAAAAAAAAATGTTTTAATTGGCATGAAAGCAGTAGGTAAATAAATATGATAAATAATGCATATCTTCGTCTAGTTCCATCTTTATAACGGCTCTTATTTGTATTGAACACATGTGCCTTGTTTTGCAGGTGTGGTTATGAGTTCTGCTATACCTGTGGAGCCGAATGGAGAGACAAGAAAGCAACATGTTCCTGTGTACTTTGGGATGAAGATAATATTTTGTATGATGATGATGATGACGTAGAATTTTATGACGAAGACGAAGACGATTATGAAGACATGTACGAGTCTGATGAATACTGGGACGAACAGACAATCTACTGGTATTAGGGTCACCTGGTCACCATATTTATCTTGAGTAAAACTTGCCTGACTGCGGGTCAGTGACCGTCACCCACAATATGAGCGACATGGCACACTTTTAAAGGACGCTGACTGTATGGATGTTTAGCCAATCCCTATGTGGACCTACAAACCAAAAATCAACATGATTAGTGATATCTAAGGGTTGGATTGGAGTCAATTTCATGGGTTAATTTTAACTGTGGGAATTTGTGCATTATTTGGGGTGGACAAGATCGAAAGGTTTGAAGTTACTAATCAGGCTGATTTTTGGTTTGTAGGTCCACATAGGCTTGGCTAAATATCCATACGCTCAGCGTCCTCTAAAAGTGCGCCATGTGGCTCATATTGATGGTCAGGCAAGTTTTACTCATTTATCTTCACCTTTCTGTTACAAAATAGATTCTTATGGATTTGATGGGAACCTAACTATTGGAAGGTCTGGATTGGGTTGATATTTGTGGTTAGAGCAACAAAAGTATTATACAACTGGTTTGTGGTCGGAAGCTTCATATGAAAAGAAGACGTAAGGGTGTCAGAGAAAAAAGCGCCAAGGGTATTGCTCCCCAACAAATTTTTCTAAGCTGCTTTGGGTTGAAGATATCCTTGTATTTGTACGGTAACTGATCTTTTGAAATTGACGGTTAGTTACTTGAACAGAGGGGTTTGTTTTTCTAGGACACGTGTCAGGCAAAGATAAGGGTACTATTGATCCCACATTGCTGCTGCATTGAAAACATCTTAACAAGACTAAGAGGAAAACCATCTCAAAATTTATGTTTCTTCTTGAAAGTTTTTACCAAGCGGACTTCGAAAATGGCAAATATGGGTAATAATGAGAACACGTTTGCTGAGTAGTACTAGTCGGCAAGCGCCTCTCCCCCTCTGTTTTCATTTTTGTGTTTTTTTTTTTACTGAAAACAGTTTTGTCAAGGGTACTTGTCAAGTGGAAAGGCACTAGTCAGCAAAAATGAATTTGATCAGAATCTTCTCAAAGACTAAAGGGCACACTTAAACTTATATTGATCAACATTTATAACACTATAACTGGGATAACCTGATAAGGCTTATGATGATGATGACGAGATTCATTTACCAGGGGATCTGTAACCTATGCAAGGTCAGGTATGGTATTTTAGTTCTTTCAGGCCTTTTATAACATGAATGTGTACAAATACCGTCCAAAAGAATGCTAATCGGTCGATCTTATCTGTCTTATGGCCCGTTTGCAACACAAAAAAAAGAATGCAAAAAGGTAGCTAAGAGCGTTTGGATGTCACTTTTCAAATGTCAGAAAGTAGCTTATATTAGATGTAAAAATATATTGATTCCGATGGAAGTAGAAGCAAAAAACTCCACTCCAAATTTTAACATGTGTGCAACAAAAATCAACTTGAGTGAATCTTTTATATTGACATTTCTACCTCTGAAATCCATTGATTAAAAAAGGAAAAACATGTAACAAAATATACCTAACGCTTTTTAGCGTCAAGAAGCATGATTTTGTTACTCACTGTTGCCATAGGGGGCCCGCTGATCATATTGATGTTCAGCCCAACCCTTTGTAGTTGGCAGGTAAAGTCAATCACTACAAAACTTTATAATGGTGGATAGCCAGGTAAAATGGTTTGGTACCTGGTTGGACCATCATAGCAATCTTCCATCCCAGTTTAACCTTGTATTAATAGGAGATTAGCATTTTTAGGTGGAGAAAAATTAGATAGAAACATCCCTCTATGATCTCAAAATTTGCTGTCGCCCCACCGAAAATTGCCATATACAAACCAACCCCACCCCAACACACCCCGAGTATATTTGGCTATATCTACATCAAGTTATCATTGTTGGGTTAGTGAGGTGGTATTGTCTTTCTTGAAAAAAGATGTAACAAGCTATACTTAACGCTTTTTAGTGTCAGCTAGCGCGATTTTTATTACTCACTGCTGCCCTCTGGACCCACTGACTGCATGAATGTTTAGCCCACCCCTTGATGGATATACACACCAAAAATCACCCTGATTGGTAATCCCTAGCCATTAGATTTTTATACTTTTTAAGGCGTGATTCTAGCTCTTAGTCATACACATGTACTCAACTTGTCTTCTTGAAACCAAGCGTATGTAATAGTGGTTTATGGTCATTTATCAATGGTTTATCAGAATATGATATTTATATAAAATTGTAAAGAAATGACTTTTTGACTTAATTCATGTCAAACTAACTTTTTGACTTATTTATGTTTTCAGATAGTGACTTTTAAAATCAACAACTTATAATCTATAAGATACTTTTTTCACTTCCACTATGTTGCCAAACAGGCCCTTGGTGAACCATGTCTTTCCTCTCTCAACAATAGTGGCCTTGGGAATTAGTTCGGCGGATGTTTGGTTTTGGTTGCATATGAATCAAATTATAGGGTCGTGCTCATGCCTAGCTAAGAAGTGTATTCTTTAGTAAACAAGGTTTAAACTTACTCCAATTAACTCTATTCGAATAGAGTTATCGCTGACCACAAAAATACCCCCTAAACTAATCTCCGGTCCGGTCAGAACGAATTTCCAATAAAACCGGAACGGTGGCGGGGCCGGTTTTTCAAAGGCATCTACCATCTCCTCTTTATCGTCTGTGTATTGGTGGTGTAGCAGAAACAGAGAGAGCAGAGGAACAATGAGTGGAGCGGGAAAGAAGATCGCCGACGTGGCAGTGAAGGCTTCGAAGGGCATAGATTGGGATGGGATGGCTAAGCTTATAGTCTCCGAGGAGGCTCGCAAGGAATTCGCTTCTCTCCGCCGAGCCTTCAATGAGGTCAACTCCACCCTCGAGACCAAATTCAGTCAGGTCTCTCTCTCTCTCTCTCTCTCATCCTTTACTTTGATCTTAATCTAGGGTTTAGTTTTGTTTTTTTTTTTTTTCCTACTTTTTTCTGGTAGATCATAACTTATCGGTCACTTAGATAATCTGCAGTTAGGGTTTTTATTTTTGATGTATTAGATACACCATTGTTCTATCTTGAAATTAGGGATTTTTGATCTCTTTCGGTTAAGAAACGAAACGGTGGATCGAGAGCGCCCATTTTAAGATCTGGTTGACAATCTTACCATCGTAATTCCATTTCAAATGGTGAGGAATGTATTATATTTTAAATTATGTTAAGACCCAAACCAATACAACAAAGAACCTAGGCGATAGAGGCGCATAAAGCTTAGGTCTTAACTATCAGGATCCAAATATACCACTACGTTTCTGCTGCGGATGTCCTCGGCGGCCTACTCTGTGGTCCAGTTAGCCCTTTCCATTGGCGGCTTTCATCCTGGCTTCTTTTTTCCACAGGCCTCTATGGTCCAGGTAGCCCTTTCCACACGGTGGCTCTTTTTTCCACACATCGCCCATTCCTTGACTCAAACCTGGGATGTAGTATTGGCTCTGATACCAAATGTTAATACCCAAACCAATACACCAAAAGCACCTAGGCAATAGAGGCACATAAAGCTTAGGTCTTAACCATTAGGATCCTAACAAATTATGAGAATATTAGATATGGCGGCTCTGAGGATTCTACCGGAGACCCTTCTACTTCTAATAGGCCATGGACTATAGCGGGATCATTTTTAGTGAATTGACATGTGATTCGTTGAAAGAAGACAATTATTAGTATGTTACGATTATTTGTCTACTCTGTAAAAGGAGGGTTTTTCCAGAATGGTTAATGAGTGTAGGGTTTCATCCTAAATCACGACTTTGTTCATTACTACTTCTCTCTATTGTAACACTATTTGTTTTCATAGATTTTACGTAAACAACTTAATTTTTGGAGTTTTCGAGGTCGGAGAATCTTCTATGTTTTAGGAACTGTGTATCTGCAATAACTAGAATTTATACACCAAGTCAGTCTTCCTTAATCTTGCATATAATTTGCTAGTTATACTCCAAGTTCAAGAATTGCTATGTTTTTGCAGCTATCAAGTTAGCACCACTTGTAGAAATTATGGCAGCTAATAAATCTTCAAATTTGCTAGTATCATGGTCTTATCTTACTATATTAGCCTTAAAAAGAAACTGCGAACTGCAACCTTTTTTTTTTTTGATCGATAAAAAGATATTAAATAAAAGGGGGCTGAGAAAGCCCCAAGAGGAACCTTTAGAAGTAGAATTGTGTGATGCTTCACTAGATGTTTGGTTTCAGTTATTAATAATTTCCTTTCTAATGAATATCATTTTTCACCTTATGCAGGAACCTGAACCCATAGACTGGGAATATTATAGAAAAGGAATTGGCTCTCGCTTGGTGGATATGTACAAGGAGGCTTATGAGAGTATGTTTTATTTGTGAAAGTGTCCACCATTTATTTTGTTTTCCTGTATTTGTTTTTTTTCGTAGGTGCATTATGCCTATCGACGCTTTTACTTTTAGTGTGTGTGATTGTGTGAAACTGGAGTCTGTCCTATACTTTTGCATGTTACTTTTAAACTGAGATCTTCCTTTAAGCTTATCGGATTTCCTTTTGTGTCAGTCGGATGTGCTTATCGCATCTGCGGTTTTGGGATTTGTAGGACCTGTTGGTTGGTGTGGCTGTTGATTAAGGGTGCATCTTTTGAGTTTCTCTACCAAGTTCAATAAATTAAAGCCCATGTTCAAGAAACTAAAGCTTGTTCTTTACAATTTTGGTACAACTTGAGCAAGTTTTGTAAAAATATTAAAAATTGGAAAAACAATTAACTAGATTACAGGGAAATGCTACATATAGTATACATACAGATACATGGAAACATATGCACATTTTTGTTGGTATGTTAATGCGTACACAATAGTATCACTGGCTTTGAGTCTGTACTCTGTTTCTAACTTTTTACTCTGAAGATATTTTTACTTTTTGTATGTAAGTCTACAATGGCTACTTAATAATATTTAAGAAATTAAGAATTCAATGTAAATTGTCTTATGCTGATTCAATGATTAATAGTTAATCAAGCAATCAGTTAAGTAATGATCACCTGATTCACCTCATCATCATTCACTTAATTAATCAGACTGATAGATCGGTTATATAGTATTTGTACCTACATGCAAGAACCAATATTAAAATTCATGTTCAAGTACAGAGTTAAGTCATCTTAAATAAATGAAATATGCAGTTTGAAATCATCTCCCCCAATCTCTATACCACCATCTTCTGAAAAAATATATTAATAGACATCTCTGGAAACCGCATGTATCCCATCGTAGCTGGTGCATTCTATTTCTGTATATATGGGTGGCTTCCTAGTTCCAAAGGACTTCAGTCAGTATGTTGTAATAGATGAAAGATACTGGGTACTAGCAAAGGAGGCTCTTGGCAAATGATGACTTCTTTTCTAAGCCATCAATTAAGAGTGAACTTGTTCTTTGCTATGATTTTAGTCGTGCCCTGAGACTACATGGCCCAATAGACAATCTGAGAAACAAATACAAAAGACCCTTCGAATAACATTATCTGGAAGGAGCAACACGGCTAGCCTTTGGTGTACTAGGATTGGTTAATATGTTAATTGTCATGGTTTCCTGCCGGATGCGATATTTTCGGCGAAATAACAAAGAGTACCTGACAGTAAACTGAACTGGTCAGGAACTAGATTTCATGACAGTTCAAAATTCAAGTGTATCTACAGAAGATTCAGAATATGTGTTGGACCTACCGAAAGCAGTTGTAAAATTGCCCGGAAAATGTTTCTACCCTTACACCTATTAACAAGTTCGCAATGGAAGCATGGCTACCATATATTACTATTATTGGCCGAAGTTCGATATTATGTTAGTATTAAGATTACACATAGTTGAAACACTGACTTGATTCTACGTCGTTCTCTGCTTGTAACAACCTATTACAGTTTCTCCCCTTTATTGAATGCACATTGTCATTTTTTCCACTTTTTAACTGTTTGTTATGCAGGCATAGAGATCCCCAAGTATGTAGACACTGTCACTCCTCAATACAAACCCAAGTTTGATGCACTGGTGAGAACCAACATGATACTCCCACTTTTTATCTTTTACATCTTTTATAGTTGTGTTGTCAAGATGCCCACTCCTTTCTTGGTGAAAATGGTTTAGAATTTGGATAGATTACTTATCAAAGAAAGGTTAAGACTTGGATTCAAAACTTGGGCTTTAATAAGTCTGATTCTGTAGAGAGTAAGCCTGCATTGGACTAACAATTATCACACCTAATGATGCTAACCCTACTGAGTTACAGTTGGTTGAACTGAAAGAAGCAGAACAGAAATCCCTGAAGGAGTCTGAGAGATTGGAAAAGGAAGTCGCTGAAGTCCAAGAATTGAAGGTAAGGGAAAAAAAAGTTGACCTATTCTTCTATTGCAGGTGTTGTTCATCATTTGATTTCTCATAGAATCTTCCTCTTCATAACAGAAAAAGATCAGCACCATGACTGCAAATGAATACTTTGAGAAGCATCCTGAGTTGAAAAAGAAGTTCGATGACGAAATCAGGAATGACTATTGGGGTTATTGATATAACCTCTGCTGATATCAGCCTTGAGGCCAAACCGTTCAGCAGGATTTTTGGAGTTAAACCTTTTATCTTGTCCTTTTAGAATAAAAATATCCAACTGTTCACTCTGTAGTTTGGTTTCTCTGGTACTGTGAACTCGAAGTTTAGCACCGATGCTGATCAGGTGATTCATTCAGATTTTCCATAAGGAGAGAGAAGTGATCTCTACTGGTACATGATTCAAAATCCACATCAAAGCAGGATTGGAATTGCCCTGACAATACTTTTTTATTTATTTATTAGCATATATCCATGTTCCTCCCCATCATACACTTCAGAAAGCGTGAAACATTGCTTTCTATAGAATTTCTCAGCTTTTGGCAGCAAAGAGCTTTTGTAATATCACTGAGTACACCCCGGGTTATACTGATCAGAATGCCAACGGGTTAATAAGATCTCTGCCAACTCAATTCAGAATGGATACATCATGCCTGCCAGAAGTGGACTGGCTAACTATCCATGTCCCCCCTTGAGGTGAGTTGGGAGTTAAGCTAACTGTGGACCTGTTGCCAAAGTGTCCATAACTCAGATGAGCGACGCAGATTCCTTGGAACATCGAGTGCGTGGTGCCTTTGAGGTACACCTTAAATTTAACCAGATTGAAAGTATTGGCGAAGTATTTGTTCATATTGACCAGAAATTGTTTCTTCCAAAAGTCATCTTTCTGTTCTTGTACATTCATGGTGAATCACTTTTGTTTTTATGTTTTTCTCTTGTTTGGTTGGTTCCTTTGCCCCTCCTTGAGAAACCAATTCTGATCTTCTCTTGGGGAATATCTTAAATGAGGAAGAAAGGATGACACTTCAGATTTTGCGCCAAGAGAGTGGGATTGTTGTGTGCCACTCGAGAATGTTTAGAGTCAGAGCATGGGGCACTTGCTATGTGTGCTAACGTGACCTAGAATTTTTGTTTGCCCTTGGCCTTGCTTCGCAAATTCACTCAGTCCAGTGGTCAAAGCTCCAAAAGAATTACCTGTTTAGGCCGTCAAAGAAGCTTTTTCAGGTTTTCATTTCCAATGAGCCCACTTCACAATCTGATATCAAGCTTTACGATTGACCGTCCAAGCTCCAAAGTTTCCAATGAACCTGCAAGGCACTGAGAGCTTTTAAAAGCTGCCCCCCCTATTTCTCTGTTCAATCAAATGCCGTGGGATATGATTCGCTAAGCTCCAAGTGAGAACTTTGAAGGCTACCCTCCTGTTTCGTCAAACTAAACAATCAAGTCTCATGAAATAATGTAACTGAAAAGGTAGATCAATAGAAGCTCTTTTGATTTGAGGGGGACAACCATTTGTGTAAACTTCTACACATATCGGAACGTGTCGCATAGCACTACCAACCTATAACCTTACCCGCACCGCCACCCAAAATATGAACATATAGATGTAAAAGAGTAATATCGAACATATGGCCATCTCCACATAAATGTACAAAATCGGGAAAATGACATCTTGTCCCTAATCTAACTCTCACAGTTTGTGCATGTATAATTCTAGTTTGCTCAAACTAATGCCCTTTTCAATGTACAAAATAAAACCTGACATTTGCAAGGCCATCATTGGCAAATGACAATTTTGTAACAAGCAAAAGAAGCTGTCTCAGAAATTACAATTTCTTAGTGAGGAGATGTCGACAGATAAAACTGGATGTGTATGCTGGTGTTTAAGCCAGAAAAACCTCAAACTGCCCCCAAACAGCCAACATATTATCATCCGTAAAGAAAAAATGGCAAGGCTATATGATCTCTCTTCTGAAGCACTTTACCCAGAATCGGCCAGCCTCTTTTGAGGAAGCTGATCGCCTGTTGACTCTTCAGTTTTGTCCATTGCCTTCCTTAACAGTTCGTAACCTGCAAAATTCATGGCACCCAGAGGTGCAATCCAGAAGAACCTGGGAACTGCTCCCTTGAAGAGGCCGAGGGGTCCCTCCTGGTGAAGAATGGAGAAGGCCATCATAGACATTGAAACTGGAAGACCCTGAGGAGCAGTCATCATCCTTGTCTTCACCACGTCAAAGGGAGTTGTGACAACAGCAGTGAGCCCACCAGATAGAGCCCCAACAACAATTATCTCCCAAGGCTCCAATTCCCGACTCAGGAGCCGCTGAGCAGCCTTCAAAACAAAAAACCGATAATAGTGTCATTATACAAATTGAGAATCCTTTACATCATTCATCAGACATACAACACTACTTTATCAATAGAAAAGAAAAAGAATACAAAAAAAAAAAAAAAAACAAATGGCAGAAGCAGTTAACACATGGAGCTCACATGGAGTAATTCACCATCCATGTCAAACATGAAAAATGTGACTAATGGCAACGCATTTTAAAAAGCACAATGGCAAAAACGCTGTGCAAGTAAAAACGCTGTGCAAGTAGGCACCTAGGCACGCAGTACCCATCACGAGGATCATATCTTCTTTTTTTCCCCAAAGAAAAATGTGGTTTGTCCAACCCATATGCACTTCATGAAGTACCAAGAAAACACACTTGAAGAAATAGGATCGTGTGCAAGTCACTCTTTTGACCGAGTGGTGATTGTTCTGTTAACAGGGTATAACAGCAAGTAGTACAGGACAGGCAAGCAATAATATTCAGCAAAATCTGAAACCTAAGTCCACCCAAGAAGTAACCTTTATGTGTATTACCCATTCATAGGAAGATATGTATGTGCGGAACTACCCAAAGTGTGCCACAACTACATGAGTATGTGGATTAAATAGTTTTGGACTCTATAGCCTAAGGTCATGATGGTGTTTTCAGGAAGAAAATTTGTCATTTTTTTCTGCATCTAATAACAACTTCTTGTATTGCACTAGATTAGAACCATTGTTTTAAACTTTTAGAAATCTAGCCAAGCACATGCCTTACGTCAATGGACTACAAAGAACAATATATGGGTGCAGGATATTTTTGGTGATTGTGGGAGAACAACACCTTATCCATTAAGTTGTACTAGAATGTCTACATGTCTAAAAAACAAGAAGTAAACCACATCCACATATGAAAATACTGAAAAGAGTCAAATAAAGGAAGTCTATTTGTGAGAGTAGAAGTGCCTGGGAAAAAGATTTTTAAGAACCCACCATTGTTCACATCCCAACAACAGTCTTGCCACTGTAAACTACGGATTGTGAGGAAAGCATAGAACCTTGAGCATATGACAGCCTATCTACATATTCCTATAGGCTAAACTTCATACCTTTTTTGACTCAGCATAGAGCCCCATGCCAGCAACATAAAAAGGAACCTCACGGCAAAGTGTGGCACCAGTCCCACGAAAGAAACCCTTGAGACCATCTTGACGCATAGTACCAACAATTGCTTCTCCCACATTGTCAAAAATACCAGCCTGCAAACGCTGCTTCAATACCTCACAGGGGATCCGCACTGCTGTTCCCAGGATCGTGCTGCAGAAGGATGCTATAGTTTGCACCTATACTAACATGCCAATACAAATTAAGTTTCTCATCACTTCAAAAAGTTATCACAGTACAAAAGTGCATCTAAAAAGATTTTCATAAAGGAATTGCTTTTTCCAGAGAACTTTTTACCTCTTTTAGTCAATATTTTTCACATTTAACAGAAATGCCCCTCCCACTCCAGATTTGACTTTTGAAAAGACAAGTTTTATAAGAGAGGTATTTTCATAAAATGCAAAAATGTTCTCTGGAAGAGGTAAAAAACTCTCTGGAAAAATCACTTCCCTTCATAAATCAGTTATCAACACTGATACTTTTTCTAATTGAGCATCCTCACACTTCTAAAGCAAGCTTACTGATCGAAGTGTGCCTAAGATATACCAAAAATATAGGTGAAACGAGAATAGGTGAAAAACATCCACATGAATTAAGGACATGACAAAACCTTATATTACTTCTAACAGCAGAAAGTAGAAATAGGTGAAAAATAGCAGCAAACTTTGAAAAGTAACACAAAGAAAGAAGCAGTGAATGCGCATAACCTGATTGAAGAATAAAATAATTATCGTCACCTGAATGTCCGGAAGTGTCGGAGCAACATTTATTAATACAAGCTTGCTTGCTTCAAAGATTCCAGTCCGCAATCCATGGCTGTTGTCAAAGAAGATTAATAGTGAGCCAGAATCGTAAGAGATTCTCACTACGCAACACAAAGATGAGAAAACTAACCTTGAAAATTGCCCAAGAATTGCTGGGACGGAACCCCTGTATAATCCCTGAACACCAATTTGTGGAAGCTTTGACACAAGTTCTGGGAAGGATAGTGTTGATGCTTGTACTTGAGTCTGATAGACCATGAAGCCATTACAAAAAGCACAACCCATTGGGAAGGAAAAAAATTTAAATGCATGAAAGACTATTATAAACCGGTTCGCAACCACAGAAAATTAATTATTCAGAATATACATCCAGTTTGCAATTCCGGTGTGCAGTAATATGCTTTGACAGTTTTATTATTAGTTACGGATACGAGCTTAGTATTGTAGGGAGTTTTTGAGATCCATAAAAAACTATTTGTTTTCCGTGCGTGTTCAACAGTTCTATGATCAGGACATTAATGAAAATTGACTTTTCAATTAAAGGGGCTCCAAATGATATATGATAGAGCATCTACCTCAAGTGAAGTTCAATATCATTATCTTGGTCTTGATCCTATATTTCAATCGCTCACTTAGGTGCTTCAGAATATTGCTCCACAAGATACTCTCTTGTCGTTAAAGATTCTGCTAATGCACTCCAATGCCAAGGTCTAGTGTGGGCCTTCGTCATGGTCTCAGGTGTTCGCGAAAAAAGTCTCATTGTTAGCTTGGTCCTGATACTAGATTTCAATTGGTCACTGAGGTACTTCAGAGAATCAGAGTAGTACCCTGCAAGACTTTCTCTTGTCCTTAATAATTCAGTTAATGCACTCCAATGTCATAGTCTAGTGTGGGCCTTCATCAGGGTCACAGCTGTTAATGGAAGTTCTCATCAGAATTTTGTCTAGACTCTGATAATGGTGGACTGGAATTCCTCAACGTGATCCTGTGGCTAACAGGGAGCTTAGCTAACATAGAGGGTAGGACAAACCTTTGATGAGTTTTACGTTAGCAAGTTGGTATTAGAGATGTTTTGAGAAGTTCACTTACACAGGGAAGCCAACAACATTGAAACACATGTCCAGCCTCAGCAATAAAGTCATCATAGGTTTTAGCACATCTTTTCCCATCAATAGACATTTGTGAATATTGCAACACCAATTAAATTGCCTTATTGAATGAAACAAAGAAAATGTACCCCATTACACCATCAAGTAATGAGGAAGCCAAAGAATTTACCTTTATCGTATCAACAGGATGCATTACAGAAGTAGAAAAAGCACAAGAAAGGCCCCCTGCCAAAGCAGATTTCAGAACACTTCCAGCAGGTATTTCCACAGGTGGTGCAACTGCAACAACAGTAGCAGCTTCAAACCAAATACTCCTGTACATAAGATATAAAGATATTAATGTCAACTGAACCAGTAGAACAATATGTAAGAATGTATAGGTTTTCTCTAAATATCAAGTACGGTTGCAAAAACCAGGATCAGATCTTGTTCTGCCGTCTGCTAATTGATAGAAAATAAAGAATTCAAATAGATCCCAGATACACCAGATTTGTCATATGCATGCAATCTTGAAATATAATGGGATTTGATATCAGACATGAAAAAACTCTAACTACTGCACCAAAAACAGTATTCAAAAGTTTTTGATTTGACATTCAACTAAAATGAAACATGATACCGGCAAAGTGGAAATCATAAAAAACATGAAGAGCCTGATACCTATCTTCTAAAGCTCCTTTTTTTTTCCTATCGGAAATTCTCAAGTTTGGTCTTGATTATTGATATAGTTCAACTCTCCTTATCAAAAAAAATTATAGTTCAACTATAACTGAAAAGATAAAACTAGTAGGTTTTCTGATGGTTTTCAAAATTCTGAACAGCCTCCAACACAAGCTTTATCCAAATAACATTATCTGAAGTTCTTAATTTGATCACTGATATACAAATGACTCAAGAGTCAAGAGCGAGCTACTAGTTCTAACGAAGCTCTAAATGCTCACAATGTGCAACAGGAAACAACAAATCTGTTCTAAGGTCGTCTTGCTTGATATCTGAAGGAAAATATGACTTCATAGAGGGTAACTTGAGCATGTGAGGTTGAGACCAATAAAAATCTCCTCTTTCAGTGTCCTCCCATGCTTAACCTAATTTGAACACTTTAGCACTTCTCACTCCCCTTCAGTGTGCAGGCAAGAGGGGTTGCAAAGGATCTAAAGACCTCCTATACACTCTTTCATTTCATTGAACTTTTTGGAACAGTAACCCACTTGCCTAGCTGAAAAAAAAAGACAATTACAGAAAAGACTGATGAGAGCTTCAATTATTTACAAGCATTTGAAGATGTTTAGATCCTGCTGTTCGGTTGCAGGCATATCTCTATCTTGGATAGAATAAATCCAGGATCAGAGCTATTTGCTGTTTAGCTTGTAGAAAAATGGGGTTGTGCAATATGCTTATCCACCAGACGGTATACTCTGGTAGCACTTCTTCTTTTCTTTTTCTTTTTCCAAAACATGTCTTTCACTTATCCCTTGTAAAAGCTTAACTATCAGAAGAAAACCCTGCAACCAAAGATTCCCTGAAACTGAACTTGAGCACATTCAGCAGGCAACAGGTCCACACTTCACAACTCATTAAATTTTAAAGTATCACCTATTTTGTATTTCAAGACTAAGTGCAAACCCCAGGAACTGGTTTGTGAACTGAAACAAGGATTTGGGAAGGAAGTACTTTCTTTCGGTATCATTTTCCTCTCTGATATTCATGAACAAATGACAACAAATACATATATCAATCGCTAACAAACGATTGTGATGAAGGAAAATCTTAATGAAGTGGTATTATAAAGCCATTCAAGAAAGGCCGCAAAAGATATTTATGTTTACTATTGAAATCATTGATGTCCTAACAAAGGCCTTGGAAGTTGTAGACTGAACTGTATTCCATGCCTAGGAAAGTTCTGATTTACCGATGTTGTAAAAGCCATGTGCTGACGTGCACTGTCTAATTAGTGCTCATGTATATTCCATATATAAGTTTACAGTCTCCTATTGCAAATGTTGCATTATGTTACCCGGATATGGCAAGGATACGGGACTGACACGGTGTGGATACGGCATTTATACTTAAAATGGAAGTATCTGACACGGATACGGCACCCATTTTGAAGTATCCAGGTATCATATATATGTGTAAAGACAATTTTCAAGCCCAGAACTTTTATGTTCTACTAGTGAATCATGGTGGTTCTCCACTCTAGCATTGTCTTTCCTAACTATGGGCATAGATTAACTCAAAATAACGGCAATCACTGTTTCTTTTCTAAACAAAAATGTCTTGAACACTTCTGTACAATAAACTAATTGATTAACCGAATAGCCGACTCTATCGGGCATTAAAAAATATCCAAAAGTCCAACTAAATTTGTAGACATATTTATCATTATCTTTTGAACCCAAACTGGTCCACACCTGGTTCCATTAGACCAAAATAACTCTGTTCACAAATATACTAAATGCATCTTACCGAGGATCATCTTCCAGTCGATCAGAAGGCAGAAGAAGCATAAAATTGCGGAAATGACCATAAGAAATAGATCCTTCAGTGTCTGCATCCAAAAAGCGCATCATGGCAACAGCATTATCGTCATTGGATGGAAGTCCGGCATTTTTAAGGGATGTCAAGATTTGATTTTTTTGCAACGTCCCAGAGTTGCTCAAACAGAGAGTAGTATAAGCTCGAAGAATGGTTGGTTCCTTCTGTTCCATCAAGGATAAAAATTGTTTCCACCCAAATGATTTTGAAAATAAGTGACTTCTAGTGTGGCACATAAATTCCCGAGCGTATCTCCGGGGTAATCTTCTCTTTCTCATTGCAATTTCAAGATCCTCCAAGGTTACCTGGCCATCACCATCTCTATCCAGCTCCTCGAAAAAACGCCTTCCTGTAAGCACACGTGGCTGGTTTAAAATGAGAATTAATCATTGACACCATGCAAGCGAAATAAAATGACAAGAATCAGCAATGTATTCCTTAGCCTCTCCCATCTTTAAGAACATACTTTATCAATCTAATAACCAGGCAAGCAAACAAAGGTACAGGCTGTAGACATGAAGGAACCGTAGATGAATTACAATGGGATGTAACTGTAAAATCACAGCTTTATATGAGATGTCCACGGAATGTCACAAAACATGGTAAAACCAAAGTAAGCACTTGAAATACATGAAAAGACAAATCCGAAATAATAGAGAAAAGAAACTTTAGGAAACCTTGATTAAAATGACAGGAAATCGTGCCTGAAAAATAGATAGAAAGCAACTCTTGTGTAATGTGTAGTCATTTGGGCCACATTCCCACTAATTATCTAGAGAACACTTAAATGTGCTACGTCGAAGAAGTGAAGAACCCTGGTATGACTTAAAGTTGCAAAAGTTATCCATGAGAAGGATGACTTTAAATCAGGAACTGCAACACTTCTTAAAAAAATGTTGTATGATTGGAAATATGTTTAATAAAAGCAGGGGTAGATTCTCTATAGGCAGTATGTTGTCCTATCATATTCTAGATGGATTGCCATATTTTGCCCATAAATGCTGAAGGAAATTGCACATCTCCAATAAAATGGCACTTGTTTGACACAAAGTTCGCAGAGTTAAGTGTTGATAGATCAACTTCTAGTTGAAAAAAAAGAGGCAAAGTATTTTTGGTGACTTCATTGTTGTATCCTCTTTTATTCTTTTCAATGGCATACTAAATGCTTCATACATATAGAACTTAGAATACATAGCAATGAATTAGGATATTCTTACTCCCACTGGAGGGTGCACGTGGAGATCATGTTGGACAGTCAAACTATCATAATCACCAAGAATCAGTCCATTCCGACATTACCAACCATATAAAATTTGACCTGAAGTAACGATTTAATTGGATGGTCAGGATATTTCAACTTCAAGTCAACTTTTCATAAGTTTAGGAATATCAAAATGGATGGTCTTGATCGTATAGACCAAGGTTTAAAGGGGACCGTTATAACGGTATAACGGACTGGGGGTGTTACCGTTTTTTACGTTATAACGAAAAAAAACGCTCAGGGGCAAAAACGGAAAAAAAAGGGGGGAAGTAACGGAAATAACGGGAAAAAACCGAAAAAATGGCGCTGAAAATCAAATTTTGAATTTTAAAATTTGAATTTCAAAATTTCAAAAATGGAACATAACGAAAAAAAAACGGAATATAACGGAAAAATAACGAAAATAACGGCCATTTTTCACAAAATTTTCCAGAAAATAACGGTCGTTATTTTCGTTATAACGGAAAAAAAAACGGAAAATAACGGCCGTTATTTTCTGGGCGTTTTAACGGTCCATAACGTAACCGGGTAGGTCTAAATCCGTTATAACGGCCGTTATTTTCGTTATAACGGCCGTTTTTTAAACCTTGGTATAGACAACACACTGTACAGTTTGATTGTTCAACATGATCTCCATGTACCCACCAACGGGAGTAAGAATAGGGTATACGAATAACAACAAGTAAGAATATATTAACTCTATACCGATTAACAATTTATAGATTAGTTTACATGATTTTATTAGTTAAAAATTCAAATGCTTTAAACCTTTATTAGTAATGCTGTTAACACACTTCGAGTTTGGCACCATTAAGATTCTTCTCTATAGGCATTATACTTGTGTTTCACAAGTTATAGTTAGACGTGACTGCATATCCTGCATTATACTGTTCTAAAACCATGCATTATATATTCCGTACAAAGTTACAAGATTAGTATTAATTCATCTTTACTCATGAATATTCTTTTTTAACAATATATTATTTCACTCAATTATATCACACAAGTGTGTAATTAGCCCATTAGATTGCAATATACGCTTTTAGCATGAGACGTAAAACAATGTAAATTATATGTAATTATTTGTCAAAAATGTATAAATCAGTAGTTATTAGACGTTAAATAGAAGCCATGTACCTGGGATTCACAACATTATGCTATCAAGGTTATGCTCTTAAACAGCAATGAGAAATAAACTGTTCAAATGGCTACCACGGTACTTGAGAATAAAGTCACATACCTTCAGACTCTGTGTACCTGAAGAAATCTTGGACAGAGAATAGCTTCTTCTTGTCAGGATAGTCATTAGTGGAACGCCCTAACTGAGGTACAAGCTCAATCAATTCTGTCAATGAAACGGTGGATAGTGTAGACTGCAAGCGCTCAACATTTGATAATGGAATACCTAGCAATCCAGTTGCATGTTTCTGAGGTGAACTACTCTCTGATTCTTCCTTATTTGCAGTGGATACATGATCCTCACCCTCATCTTTGACAGAAGCTACACCCACAAGACTCGGTGGCACACCTCCCACTCTTGCAAACCTCAGATTTCCCCAAAAAAAATTGGCATCTGCTTTGCCTCCTTCAAAGATACCCGTGAGCATCCCCAGATAATCTGATCGATGGGAAGGTGAAGAAGAATCATGATTTCGATCACAAATCTTACGACAGCTTTGTTGGATACCCTGATCAAACTTCTGAAGATTTTGAATAAAATGATCTAACACAAAACCTAGAAAGAGTTCCAACGACAAAAGTTCTCCTTCCTTATATACTTTGCCCTTATTTTGAAATGCTGAAGCAAATTGATGGTTGGATTCCATCTGCTTCAGTTTAGGAGAAAACTCCAACGATAATGATTGTGTGCATGAATTCAAACCGGCATTTTCTTCACCGCACTGTTTCTGAAAACGCTTCTTCCCGGTTTTGAACGGACTCGGAAGTGCCTGAACAAAACTGTTAAGCAACAGAGACCAGGTCACTGCAAACTGGAAGCAATTCACACAAGACCGCTCCTCTTTAACAAATTCTTCTTTAGGCCCTTTCTTCGACACCTCAGTAGTTCTACGGCTATTGCTTCCCGAGTTTTGAAAAAACGTTCCCAAAATCGTCTTGAGCGGAACCCTAATCGATGAGCCTTTCTTTTTCTCATCCGTTACCACATCCTGACAATGTTTCGTCTTCACCGAACAGCCCCCAACCTTACGGTTCTCCACGGTAACATTGGATTGAGGGAAGAGTTCCAGATTCTTAACCCCATTAGTCGGACCTGCCCAGCACGACTCGAGATCTTTCGCAGTTCGTCGAATGCCGGACTCAAGTGGCAAAAGCGCTCCTTTAACCGCGTTGATCGTATTAAAGAAGGAGTCTACAGGATCATTCCCAGACACCATTACCAAAACCTATATTAAGCAGTTCTAGACTCAACTTTGGTCAAAAACAAAGCAAGGCAACTTTGATTGATTAACAGAGCGAGATCATCATCAAAACTAAACAGAGTTCATGCAGGAAACGATAAGGCCCAAATGTCTTCAATCAAAAAATCTATATCGGATCGTTCTGATGAACGAGAAAACGTAATCTGTCGACAGAAACAGTACAGCAATCCACTTCCGGAACTGCAATTAAAAAACAGGTTGTCACTTCAAGCTCCGCAGAGCACAGATTAAAATAATTTTTTATCTGAGCTTTTGTTCGAATGGTTCACAGATAGAACACCAGCCAAATTCGGAGGTGAATTTAAGCGGCGAAGTTCTGCTAAATTTGGCGGAGAGCGCAGAGAAATGGAGAAATGTCAGATGAGGCCGAAGACGAAGAAGAAGTTTTCTTCCTCTAAATTCTTTCATTAGTTTTTTTACAAAAAAATTATTGCAAGGTTTATGCAAGGCCTGGTCAGACAGAATCGACAGACGACGGTTTTGTAAAAATGACTCATGCGTCTTCCAAGTATTTACGGAAGTACCCTTATTTTCTCGTATGAATGTTGAGTCTATCCACTAGCATGTGTTCGATGGAAGTGCACATAAAATATTCACCAAAGGCCAATTCATTTTCTATACATGTGGCATACGTCATGATCTTTTACCAGTTTCATCCATCTTGTGGACCACGTCTTGGATTAGGATTCACGATTGATGGTTCAGATTGACAAGTTACTGGTGTCATGTACAATATGCGGTAGGGTCCTTGGAGGATGATGAGGCTGAGGTGCATCTCATCTAATATTAAAAGGTTGAGGCTTAAAAGCCTTAAATGATTAACAATGGAGTAAAACTTCTATCACAGCGTTCTGACGTATGCTTCTGTCACAATGCAAATCACAGGCCACGTGGCACACTTTTAGTGGACTATGACCGTATGGATGTTTGGCAGTCCCTCGGGTCCTCTGAACTAAACATCCGCCTGATTAGTGATTACTAATCGATTCGATTGAAGTTATTTTCATGGGCTGATTTTAACGGTAAAAATTCGAGCATTATTGAGCGTTATTTGGGTGCAAAGATCCAAAGGTTGTAAATCACTAATCAGGCGGATTTTTGGTTTCTAGATCCACCGAGGGACTGGCCAAACATCCATCCGGTCAGATTCCACTAAGAGTATTCCACGTGGCCTGTGATTTGCATTGTGACAGAAGCATCAATGTGCGGGTTTTAGTGGAGTTTAGTTTTATATTTAACTGTTTTTAATGTAAAAAAATAGATTAAATAACATGTGCGAAAAAAGCGAATATGAAAGGAAGCATCAGAGGAGCCCGTATTTGATCCTTTGATGTCCACCCTCCAAAACGCCACGTGGAATATTCTTTAAAGCTCACCTACCTTATGGATATTTGGTCCACTAGACGATGAATATACAAATCAAAAGTCAGTATAATTAGTGATTTATAGTCGTTGGATTTAATATTTAAATAACGTAGTTTTTGACCGTTGAATTTGACCTTTTTTTGGATGCTAAAATATAATGGGCTTTTTTGCTTTACCCCCTTACTTTATTGATACAATTTGCATCTCACCCAATATTTTCAAAATATTTGCATCTCACCCTTTGACCATGGTCAACGTCATTGACCATAGATGGTCTCCAATGGACAACCCAATATTTTCTAAATGACTATAATGACCTTGGGTGAGACCCAAATATGTTAAAAACATTGGATGCGATACAAATTGCATTAATAAAGCAAGGGGACAAGCAAAAAATCTTTTTTTTTTAGGCTTTTTTTTTTTTTTGAGGATTTGAGCTCAAAACCTTTCTTCATTTACTTTTGGCCCAACCGAAGGTGTACATACAGATCAAAAATTAATTTGATTGTTAAATTTTAAGCATTGGATTAGAGTCATTTTCTAAGTTTATTTTATTCGAAGAATTTGAGCATTATTTGGAGCACAAAGATCTAATGGTTTGAAATCACTAATCAAGCTGATATTTGGTATGTAGCTCCACCTAGCGATGGGCCCAACATCCGTACGGTTAGTGACCTATAAGAGTGTGCCACGTGGCACATATTGTGGCCCCTTGTCATCATTGATGAGGGACACTAGCCTGCTTAACAACCTGTGAAGGTGAGTTCCTTTTAAAGTTCACAATCCTCAAAAAAAAAAAAGATTTTGAGCTCACATTCCTAAAAAGAAAAAAACTGAAAAAAAAACCCAAAATAAAAGATTTTTCACTTGTCGCCCTCACTTTATTTATGCAATTTGTATCGCACCCAATGTTGTTAACATATTTGTCTCACCCAAGGTCATTATAGTCATTTAAAAAATATTGGGATGTCCATCCAGACACCGTCTATGGTCAAAGACGTTGACCATGGTCAAAGGGTAAGACACAAATAATTTGAAAACATTGGGTGACGTGCAAATTGCATCAATAAAGTAAGGGGGTAAAGCAAAAAAGCCCAAATATAATTGATAAATCACCGACTAAGCTGATCTTTGGTATGTAGGTCCACCAAGAGGTGGTCCAAAGTCCAAACATCCATAAGAGAAAATGTTCACTACTTCTTGGTGGACCCACATCAGCTTGATCGGTGATTTATAGAGTTACTTTTAGCATCCAAAACAGATACTCAAATCAACTGTCAAAAACCAAGTTATTAAAATGCTAAATCCAATGGCTATAAATCACTAATTATACTGATTTTTTATCTGTAGATTCATCAAGAGGTGGACCAAATATCCATAAGGTAAGTGAGTCCTAAAGAATACTCCACGTGGCGTTTTTGGAGGGGGGCGGGGACATCAAACACTGACTCAGGTCAGTAGGCCCTAAACTAAGCTCCAAATGGCATTTTTGGTTGGGGAGACTTCCGGGGAGAGCAAATATTTTCTCGCATCAGACGCTCCACAAGCTGCCAGTGGCTCAAATATGTTGATAAGTAGCAATCACAGTTGGGTCAGCAAGGACACGTGTCACAATCAAGATGATTCCTCTACATTTGATATTAATTTTAGGAAAAAGATGTAACAAGGTATGCCTGAAACTGTAGCAAATGCGGAAGCACGATTTTTGTTACACACCACTGTCATCTGGGCCCACTGACCGCATGGATGTTTATCCCACCCCTTGGTGGATATACACACCAAAAATCACCTTGATTGGTAATCTATAACCATTAGATTTTAGTAGTTTTTAGAAAATGCAACCATTTTTTGAGTACTAAAACCAACGGCTAAAAATCATTAAACGAGCTGATTCTTGGTATGAATGTCTATTAAGGGGTGGGCTAAACATCCATGCGGTCAGTGGGTCCAGATGGCAGCGGTGACTACCAAAAATGCCGCTTCCGCAAATGAAAAGATCTCAGGTATACCTTGTTACATCACGACCCTTAATTTTATAATAATGGATGGTACGTTTGGGGGAGCCGTGAAGCAGACAGGAAACAGCATCACCAGAGAGAGTTACTGAATTGATGGGTGATTAGCAATTTAGCACAAGCGCGATATCCCAAATGCTTCGCGCGTCACCATATTAACTGGTCTCACAGGTTCCATTACCGTTAATCACTGGATCCATGGTTTTTTATCTGATGATAAAAGCAATAAAAATTCTATTCTAGGCACTGTCAGGCTTCCAACACTCTGATTTTAGCTCGTGAACTACCAAATCAGGGGAGTACATCTGGCCACAAGGACATATAATTGCAAGTTAGGTAGATCACAAGGACGGTGTTTACAAACTTCATCGGGTCCCACGGTAGCCGAACTCCTGGTAAAGAGACCAAACAAAGGGAAGTTTCCACCCCTTGGATCAGTTTCATCTTCATCGTTCTCATTGGCGGTGCATTGCTTATAGTTTATCTCAGATGTATCTTAGATTCGCTCATGTAAAAGGAAAATTTTAAGGTCCTAGTCTTGTAGAACATAAATGCAGTCCCCAAATGCTCCGCTCGTGTGCCTATGTACCCATCCAGTGACTCACATCAAGGATGTCTGCATCTATAGACGCCGTTCTCACGGAACATGTAAAAAAGAGTACTTTTTTGGTTACTTGCTTTGGTGACCCATCTCAGTCACTAAAGCTTGTACAATTTTTTTTTATTTCTCTGTAAATCACTAAGCTTGTACACTTGAGAAGTGAGAAAAAATTCGATGGTCCGCTCCCAAAAGGTCTCACACGTACGCCAAGGTCTAAACCCTACCCCAAGTTAAACCTTTGGTTAGTTAGTTAAGGGTGGTTAACATGCGGGACCAGCGAATTTTTTCTCCTTGAGAAGTAACCATGACAACCCCTGCACGGCCGGCACGATGCAAGTTGAGGCCTAGGGTGAAAACTCTATATAAGGCTTTTTTATATTTAATATATATGCGGTAATAGAAAATCTTATTTAACAACTATTCATGATAATCAAAAGCTATAGAAAAATGTAGATGGAGTGGACTCTTGTGGACCCACTTAGATCTTTTTTTTAGCCTAATAAATGGGTGGATGTTCAACCCACTTATTAGTGGATAAACACACTAAAAATCAGCTTGATTGGTGATTTCTAGCCATTGGATTTACTACCCAAAAAACATGTTTGAATCCATTGGCTAGAATACTAAACTCTATGGCTAGAGATGACCATTCAGGTTGGTTTTTGGTTTGTATATCCAACAAGGGGTGGGCGAAACATCCATGTGGTTAGTGGGCTGGGCCTTCTCCCACCTGGGGCTCTCTCACCTGGGGCCTAAGGCGGTGTGGCCTTATGGTAGAGACTGCCCTGCAACCCTGAGGTATAAATAATGAAAGTTTCGCCTCGCGTAATGGTTGACGTAAAGGGAGTCATGCAAATCAAGGGCCTTCTCTGAATACATTAGGAGGCAGGCCATAGTCAGTGAGCCCGAGGGGTCTTGGCAAATGGTAGAACCGCGATAGGGGTTTGCTCCCTCTGATCGTGTGTTCGAGACTAATGGGCCTCCTGACTTACCTAGTTGTGCATAGGGAAACTTCGTGGAGTCGGTGCGCACAACCGGAGGGATTAGTCCCACCCAAAAGGTGTGGGGATACCCTTCTACAGCAGCAGCAACAACAACTACAACAAAAATAACAGTGGTTGTCTCCCCACTTATACCCCTCTTATAGGCTTCAACAAAGAAGGGCTGAGATCTTATCCCCCAAATGGCCGTTATAACAGATTCAGACCTCCCCGTTATGTTATGTACCGTTTTAAGGCTCAGAAAATAACGTTCATTATTTTCATTAAAACGGCCGTTTTTTTTATCCGTTATACCAAAAATAACAACTGTTATTTTCTGAATTTTCCATTATTTTCCATATAAATTTTATTGAATTTTTTTCATTTTTGCCCCTGTGCGTTACAATCCATTATAACCGAAAAACCGGTAACCGTTATAATGGCCATTTTTAAACCTTGGTCTGAATTGCTAACTATGATCTAAATATTGATGCAAGTACTCTCAAAAGTCGGCACCTACACACTTGCTTGATTAAATTAAAAAAAAAAAGTCATGGTTTTGTGTACACGGCAACTTTAGGACTACTTTCATCGACCGCCCATAAAAAGATTTCTATTTCCCCTTGTTAAAGTTAAAGAGTGATGGATCATCTCAGTTTGGATTTCATCCCAAAAGAATGGATAGGATGAGATGGATTATATGCTTAATATATCTCATCCGATGACTAGGACGATCTTATCAAATGATAAGGTCATACGATTGATTGATCGAACCATTCAATCTATAGGATTAATGTTGCCAGCTCCAAGCATTTCAGATTAAAAAAATTCGTTATCCAAATCCTTTTAAAGCTATATCATCTGTGGCCCTACGTAGCTCACTTTTTTGGGCCCACTGACCACAAGGATGTTTAGCCCACCCATTGATGGATATAAGCACTCAAAATCATCTTGATTGATGATTTCGAGCCGTTGGATATATATGCCAAAAAAAAAAAATGCTTGAATCCAATGGAACTGCTAAAATCTAATGGCTTGAGATAACCAATCAGGCTGATTTGTAACATGTATCCACCTAGGGGTGGGCTAAACATCCATGCGGTGTTAGTAGGCCCACAAAAATGCACTAAGCAGGGGCATAACCGCATAAGAGTCCCCTGCATCGACTGCATCCAACCCACATGGGCCACATCTAAATTTTTTCCCCTGTTTTTCCACATGCAGTGTGCTTGATTGCACGGAAATTTTTTCTAGAAAAAATATTTTTTTCCTCAAAAATACATCTGGAAAAGTGTCTTAGATGACTGTTTGATTGCACTTAGGAAAATATGCATTTTTCAATTATGTGAGAAAATAAAGGCATATTTCCATGTGAAGACAAATTTTCAGACATGTGCAACCAATATGAATTGCGGGCTTGGACGGAAAAATCTCGTTTTGTGGGAAAATTTCCCAATTTACAAATGTCTATAAAACAATGCAAAATTTATGTTTTCCTAAGAAAATAAGATTTTTCCAAGGAAAAACTGGCAATCAAACACGTCCTTAAGTACGGGTTTGAATTGGAACATATCACCTTGATAATGCACATGTGGGATTTACAGCATCTCCCTTCCCAACAATGGAATGGACGGTTGATGGCCCACATGGAATCAGCATGATGGTAGTTGGTTGATATTGCTAGATCTAGGGTGTGTTTGATACACGTGCAAATCGGGTGTGCAAATAGGTTTACACGTACAATCGTCTCCCATGCATGTTTGGTATGCGTGCATTCGGAGATTTGCACATGCACACGTGCAAATGAATGCTCACCCTCTTTAACAATTAAAAACCCATTTCACCCCTTGAGCAATCGTTTACACAACCTGCTTATGCAAACGATTTGCATAAGTACAAATTAAAATCCAATATTTTCTCAAATTAAGTCCTATCTTTCCACAGAAAAAAAAAATTAATGAAAAAAGTGGCCTTGAAATTTAATATTTAAAATTTTAAAAAAATAAAAATAAAAATAATGGCCATTTTTTCATAAAAATGATGGTCATTATTTTTTGTTACAACAGAAAATAACAATCGTTATTTTTTTACCATTTTAATGGTACATAACATAGCGGGTGAGGTCCAAATCCGTTACAACGGCCGTTATTTGTGCCATAACAGATTCGGACCTCCCACGTTACGTTATATATCGTTAAAACGTTGAAAAAATATACAGAAAAATAATGACCATTATTTTTTTAAAAATTTTGTAAAAAATAAACGTCCGTTATTTCTGTTATTGCCCATTATTTTTCTGTTTTTTCTATTTTTTTCGTTTTTTGAAAATTTAAAATTTATGTTCAAATATATGGGGCCAACCTATTAAGTACGAAAAATTCATTTTTTTTTTATACTTAATATGTGGGACCCACATATTTTGTACTTTCATAAATGAACATGTGCGCGAACCAAATGGTAGTAAATATGAACAGTGCGTAAAATTTAAAATTTGCATATGCAAAGTTAGTGCGAGCCAAACGCAAGAAATTAGTATAGGTGCACAAACCATTGCACACGTAATTTGCATGCAATCCAAACAGACCCCTAGTGCTCCTTATGGTTGAGCCTCTACAAAGATCCCTGCATAGGCTGCATGTGTCTATTACTATTAAAGCACAGTGCCCCATCTCTTTCCAACCGATGGTCTAGATTCTAAAGACAAACTAATAGAGATAAGTAGATGAGTTGGTGGGATCATTATCTGATCTTCGAACCTGTGCAAGCTGCAAAGAAAATTGTAACCCGTCCAAGAGAGTCCCTTTCGGAGCTTTTTGACAAATTGAACTTCGAAGGAGGTTCGAGTAGCTGATCTAATAAAATAATTGAAATAAAAGGGATGTATCTACGGTACCGGTCCACCATCATCGTCAAGCGACCCTACCACCCATGCGACAGCACGTTAAATTTAGCTAATTAAAGAAATTATTGTTTGGGCGGTTGGGAGTCTTGGGACCACTCAATCAAGTGGGCTACCTAAGCTTAGGCTGTAACCAAACAAAAATGATAACTTCTTGTTCACTTGTCCAACACGTGTCAATAGTCCGGCTTCCTTGCATTGGTACGAACATCGCTTAGCTGGCATGTGGCATGTGTTTAATGATTTAAAACCTTTGGATCTTTGTACCCAAATAATGCTCAAATTCCTTTCCTATGGTTAAAATGAACCCATGAAAATAACTTCAATCCAATGCTTAGAAATCACCGATCATGTTTATTTTTGGTTTGTAGGTTCACCTAGTGATTGGCCAAACATCCATACGGTTAGTGTCCTCTTAAGAATTTGCCACGTGGCTCATATTAGCTGCAGTCAAGGAAGGTTCACTCTTATTTCTAAGTTTCTAACCATTCCATGTTTAGATCATAATTTGTTATAATGGTGTCAACACATTTCACATGTTATGTCAAGCGTGATATAACCTTTTTATTTTTTTCAAAATGGCATTTATTTTTGGGTGCTCTACGGGTGCCCATGCTTTCAGTTTGGGCACCCCACTCCTTCTCCTTCGTTTTCTCTCTCTTCCCTCTCTACTGTCACTCTCTCCCCTCCCCTCCCCTATACTTCTCTCACTCTCCGTTTCTCTCTCTCAATTTCCCCCTCTCCCTGGCTTTTAGTCCCCACGTAGTGAGGGACAGGAGATGAGAGAGAGTGAGAGATAGTGAGGGCGGTGAGAGAGAGAGAGAGAGAGTTACAAGAGAGAGAAAAAATGAAGGAGAAGGGGTGGGGTGCCCAAACTAAAAGGGGGTGAGGGGATTTTGATCTATTGTGGGTGCCCATAGAACGACCCTTTATTTATTTATTTTCTGAAATCAATGTTTAAAATGGTTAATGGTATAACGGACTCTTAACATTATATATATATATGTGCTATAATGGCCGTTAGATCACATTCGAGTGAAAAATGGTCAGAATATTATTATATTTTTTTTTTATAAAATAACCTCAATAATTGTAAAATAACATTTTTATTTCTAAAATAACAGCCGTTATTTCTGTCTAATGGCCATTCTAATGCTAAGCCTATATTTTTCGGTTAACAGGGCTGGCAAGTTACCATTATAATAATCATTATTTTCTCACTATAACGGCCAATTTTTAAATAATGGCCATTATGAAACAACGTAAAGATCTGTTACTTTCATATGACATATTCAAAGAAAAAGGAACCATTATAAAAATAAAACGTTGATCATCACCACGTACCCTAACAACCCCACCATAATGAACAATTTGAAATTACCTTAATATGAGTCAAGTGATAAAGGCAAAAATGGGATTTGTTGGGTGTACGTGTCCATAGGCTAATGGTGGAGATCAACTTTGATTTTCTAATGATGGAGAGCAAAGTTTTACTGGTAGGTAAAGTCAAACACTTTTTCAGAAAATCCGAATTCTCATGTCTCATGTTTAATTTCATAACTAACAACATTAATTTATTATTTACGTTAAAATAGCTGCTATAATACCTTTATATTGACCGTAATAAATAAATAACGACGGTCCTCATAACACTTTAAAACGGCCGTTATGCCTGTAACTTCCCAACAGCATTACAAAATTTAAAAAATAAAGCCCAAAACCCCATAAAAAGGATGGGCTTAGTGTTATAACGGAAATAATAACTGCTATTATTTTGTCGGTTATCTGTTATTTTACTGTTATCGAGATTATTTGACTAAAAAAAATATTTTGATCATTCGTACGACATAATGGTAACGTTAAGTATCCGTTATAACGTTATACCATTTGAAACCTTTATCTAAACGAATTTTTTCATGTTTTCCTTTTTCTTTCATGGATTGACACTTATGATTATCGGAAAAAAAAATCTTTCTCCAGACCCCCCTAAAGCATTTTATTTGTCATTTTGTGGCTTGTGGCTTGTGGGGAGCCCAAGTTAGAAGCTAGGGGGCACCATGGGATCACCATCAGGTGTTCAGCATTTCAAGTTTTAGCTCATGATCACACAATTAGATCTTTAGATTAGTTAGTAATAGTTTAGATTTTCATGAGGGTGGCCACCGATTCACCATCCTACACCATTCATCAACCCAATGACACCTAATACTATATAAATGGTCCATTATTAGCGTACATCTGTGGGTCACCTGTAAACAGACCAATCAATGACTTAAAAAGCTTCTCAACAACATCAACTTCAATGCTCCTGTGCACCATGGGATATTGCTCTCTTAACTAATAGTGGGCCCACCACCCACCAGGCCAACAATCAACAAAAAGAGCAAAAAAGAGGATTCGCTCGTTTTCCAAGTAAACCTACCTTCGGTATTTACGAAATTCCACAACTACCCTTCAACCAAATCATCACTCTCACTAACATTTCTCGTCACATGCACTGATGTACACACCCACTCCACGAGTTGAACTTTGCTGTCCGATGGCAGTCAGCAAAGTTGCTGACCTACTAATTTATGAGCCACGTGGAATATTCTTAGAGATTTCTGACCGTATGGATGTTTGGATTAACAATAGATGGATACACAGATTACAGATCAAAAATTAGCCTGATTAGTGAATTCTAAGTGCTAGATTGGAGTCGTTTTCATGGGTTGATTTTTAACCGTGAAATTTGAGCATTATTGACCATTATTTGGGGTACAAAGATCCAAAGGCTTGAAATCCCTAATCAGGCTGATTTTTTTGGTTTTAGGTCCACCTAGGGATTGACCAAACATCCATACAGTCAGCGTCCTCTAAGAGAGTTCCACATGGCTCATATCGTCGTCGGTCAGCAATTTGCTGACTGGCGTCGGTCAATGTAACCGGCTATTCCAGGTCACTTCCTTACGACTACACCACCACCAACCGCGTTACCGGTATCCGGCAGTTAATTGCATGACAGAGCAGTTTGTCAACGTGGACGGATCCTGACCGTTATATTGATTTCAAGCCGATCGTGACTCTGAACCCCGTGCTTCAAAATCACTGGTTCTAAGTCCCCTGTAAGACTCGCTCGGACCAAAAAAGAGAGAAACTTGGAAACTGCCATTAATGGCGAAAACGGTTAAACTTTAAAAGTGCGATTTATCTATACGCATAGTAGACCTGCAGCAAAGATTTCAGCATCCACGTCCCCGTCGGATTGAAAACGATAGTAGATGCTTTTTCCTTTTACCATTCTTTAAGCTTTTTGAGAGATCTCGTCCATTGATTGTTGGTCGGTTAGGGTTTCTGCAGCTAAACAAAGATGCTTGAAGATAATGCTAATGGAGATCCGATTTCAGTTGTGATTGCTGAAGTTCGATTTCTTCGATTTGATCGATGTCATGCTATGAAGGTTTATAGAGCTTGATGTTTTGAGTTTCAAATTAGGTATTTTAGGTCGAAATGCCGGAAGTTACAGGATCATGGGGAGATGACTTCGCCAGCCTTATGGAAGATACCGGGATTCGGTACACCGGAGATGAAATTGGAATTGCTGCGGCGCCGGTGGAAATGAGAACGGGGGATACCATCGGCGGTGAGGGACTCCATAGTGATGCGGCTGAGACGGAGAGCTTTCAGGATCAGGTTAAAGGTTTTTTGAAGGCTTCAGCGGAAATGCTTCAAGAGTTGGCGAAAGGTTGCAGAGATATAGTGCAGCAGAGCCTTGAGAACGAGGATTCGTTCATTGTGCGGAGGTTTGGAGGGCCTTGGGCGAAGGTTTCGGGGAGATTAAGATTTCTGAATGAGTTCTTGCCGGAGGATCGGGATCCTGTTTACGCCTGGCTGGTGTTGTTCTTCGTATTCATCCTCGCACTTACAGGTAAAGCAGGTTCTTCTTGATCGTATATGCACTAGAATTTAGGGGAATTTCGGTTGCACAATCAAGATCAAATAGATCATACATATATGTCCTTGCTTGGTTAGTTGCAGTGGCTGTATATTGCTTTTGAAAGTCAAATGTTGAAATCTACCATCTAATCATGATGCATGGAATATGTGAGAGGTTCAGTTTCAAAACGCTTATCATGTTTACCTTTTGAATCACCACTCATTATAGCTGCCTTGTCACCTTCTAAATAAGCACTTCTTCGATTTCAAAATCTTCCACTAGCCCCATTATTGGGATGCTCAAGCTCAATATCATATTGGTTGTGTTCTACGAACGTTAATTTTCTTGGTTGGCTTAATTCTTCAAGACCCAAGACGTACTCGTGCCAGTTCAGTTTTAGTTACTTTGCTCTTTGTGAATCTTTCTATTCCCTAAAATCCTTGGCTGCTTCTTACTATATTTGGGTTTGATTGATTGTTAAGAGTGGTGTTCAGCCATACTCTATGAGATGCTAACAATTTCACAAATTCTTTAGCTAAAAGCGATTTAATAAAACTCCCTTATATATTGAAAATTCTCTTCCCTAATCCTTGTACACGTCTGTTCTTCATCAATATGTTATTTAACAAAAAAAAAAGAGGGATTTTGTTGAGAAATTGGCAATCGAGGTCTCCTCTCAGTTTAATGGATTCGACGTCTGTTTGCACACCTCTCACCCATATGACTCTTTTAACAATGTCTTTGAAAAACAAACTTCTTTCTGTAATTCTTAGTCAAAGTAGTGCGCCCACACACACAAATTCTACTCACCTCATCTTGTTAGTGAAAGGACAACCTACCTTCTTTAAAGGGACAATTCTGTCTTCGTTTCTTTTATTCCAAATTTTGTCATGAGGTGCTCCAGTGATTACTTTTCTGTTACTTCCTTATATGTTGTCATTAGGAATATATCTTTTCATGTATTCTAATTTCTAAGTCTCTTCACATATTCAACCATCACTTGCAAAAAGGCTTGATATGCTTACTCATATCTTTGTTGAGTATGGTCCCATAAATGCGATAATGATAGGGTTAGCATATTGTCAAAAGATGCCATGGCTGCATAAATACTAGTGATAGAGGGTTAGGTTGTGGGTTTTATGTCATTGTAATATAAACCTTTTTAGAGTTTGGATCACATACTGATGTGCTGCGGATAGTAGAATACTTGTGAAACCAATGGAGGATGAATAAAGATAGTGGATAAATGATGTTTTCCTTCAGGAAAAAACTGTAAAATGGATCTCAAGAGACTTGAGAACTTACAAGAATGATTTTTTCTCTTTTTCATAATTTTAAAACCTGGGGCCCCACGGTTGGTTTTATACCACGTGAAGTATTGACATTGGGCCTGAGTTGGAATTAACTATTGTTGTTAAACCAAAAAACAACATGCGTACTACTTGCATGATAGGAGTTGACACAATTTTCCAAATACAGCCAAGAATGTCAAAGAGTACTCTTCAGTTACAAAATACAGCTGATTAAACATCTTTTACTGTTTCATTTCTATCACGCTGTGCCATTTCCACTGTCCATTTTTTTCCTACCACGTTGAATCTTTCTCATCTACTAGTTTTTCCTTCCTACAAAGTGATATATTGCAACTGTTTTTTTATTAAAAAAATGCAGAGACTATGGTTTGTTTTCTTACTCTCATTAGATCTGGACTTGAGGTGGTCGTGTGATAATTTTAGGAATACAAAAATTAGTGGTCCCATATTTGTGATTTATTATTATTATTATTATTGTTAAATTGAGTCTCAAGTGCTTTCTATTTGTTAAGCACCTCTTAACTCAAGTAAAGATGTGCAGCGTTAAGTGTAAATACTGAACCTCGAAGTCCAGAGTTATTGCCAAAGAAAGTGTACGTGCATCTTCCTAGTGCAACTCGTGTCCAACTTAGAGATGGAAGATACATGGCATATCATGAAAAAGGTGTTCCAGCTGACAGAGCTAGATTCTCTCTGATTGCTCCACATTCTTTTCTTTCCTCCCGACTTGCAGGTAAGACAACTAGTGGTGTTGAATGCATTTAGCAAAGTGGTATATGGAAAGTTTGTTCTTTGTGAATTTCTCTGTCACATTTGATTATGTATTTCGTTATTTAATTTTAAACAGGAATACCTGGAGTTAAAGAGTCACTACTGGAGGAGTTTGGTGTTCGCTTGGTAACATATGATCTTCCTGGTTTCGGGGAGAGTGATCCTCATCCCAAAAGGAATCTTAACTCGTCAGCTCTGGATATGTCAGACATAGCAGATGCTGTTGGTGTTAATGACAAGTTTTGGGTGGTGGGGTACTCTGGTGGGGGCATGCATGCTTGGGCTGCTCTCAGATACATTCCTGATAGACTTGCAGGTACGCTTGCTGTTTATTTTCTTTTTCATTTTCTATCAAAATTGTTGCTTTATCACATGTTTTCCGCCACCGGTCTTCAGTAGCACCCAAGGATCAGCCTAGCTTGATCCAATACAAATTTTTGAGAATATGGCCTTTTATGTTTTTAAAATCAGAACTTGTATATCTTATTCAAGCTGTTGAAATACCATTGTCCTCCAATAAATTTGAATTTTCAGTTTTTCTGCGAGTGTTGAGCTTTAGGCGAGGATTCAATCAGTTAGCAGCCAGCATGACACTTGTGCCAAATCTCTTCACACAAATCCTGATTCATGTTTCTAATTAATTCTAAGTTTTTCTCTCAAAAATAGAAGATAAAGTTCTAGATAGAATTGAATGACAAAATAGAATTCGTGTTGCTGATGCCAAATAGATGGGAGAAGTTATTGATGATGATAATGACGATGAATTCTCCGAACTCAAAGGCACACTGATAATTTTCTTAATGTTACTGGAACATGCTCAAGACTGTAAATAACGATGCTTAAACACAATTGGACAAATGTGCCTAGCATGTAGAGGATCAGAATCCAGCATTTAATTCAATCTTACTCTGTTTCTTTGGACGGTGAAAAAAATATTTGGTTGAGCTCCAAAAAAAATCTGAAGATCAGATGGTTCAAAATCATTCGGTCGTGCGGATATTTGGCCTAGGGATTCTCCTAGGTGGGGCCCATTCAGTTTTGTGTTACAGATGCGTGTTATGATATTGTTCTCAAGGACAGACATTTGGGTCAGTGACTCAGACTCTAGAATCTCCCTTAAAAATTTCGTTTATTCCTCATGAAGTCTTGGACTGGTTAGGCATTTTCTTTTATTTCGTGAATATATGGAGACTTTTTTGCAATAAGATTACTCAGTTCAGCACAGATGTGGAAGCAAATTCTGGGGTTCTTTTGGTAAGCAAGCACTCAGCAGTATTTTGTTGCAACCAGAGTGGAAATTTCATCCATCATTGAAATTCATTATGGACTTATGAAAACAATCAATTGTTTGTACACTGTGGAAGGATTTTGTTTTTCATTAAAGTACAGCCCATTTGACCTGGATACAGCAAGGACATGGGACCGATGTGGTGTGGAACACTTCATATTGGAGTATCCAATACCGATATGGCACCCACTTTGAAGTATCCTTGTAACCTAGAGTGCGGTATTTCCCACCTTACTATCAATAAGTGAATTTTCTAACATTTTTCATAGTAGGTCATCAAGCTCTGAGAGAAATAATTCTCTCTTGGAACTTCTCCCAGGTTTTAATTTGGGAGGAATTATCCTTTAGATTTACTGAATGACATGTTCTCAACCTTTTTGCTGTTACGAGTCTTATGACTTTCTTAGAGTCGTTTCATTCACAAACCAAGAATTTTATCTTTTTATTCTGGAAATCCAAGAAATTTGTTGTGCTTCAAAGAAAGACATGAGTGCCTTCTCCTCGATCAAATTTAGCATCTAGCAGCAGAATTTGCTAATTTGTTGCCAGCATTGCTCTATGCCTTATTCATTTAAGAATGTGGAGTACTGGAGATTCAGAGAAACTATGGTCATGAATGTTAATAAAGTTACATTGGGTAGCTATATGGCTATTATATAAAACCATTGTACTTGTCTCTGTTGTTGAAAAAGTTGTGTGCTGGTTATCATTTCACTCAAGATGAGGAAACTAACACTTCTATATGTATTTTATTGGTTCTTATTTTCCTTCTAATACATCTGCAACCTAACTTGCAGGTGCAGCCATGTTTGCTCCAATTATTAATCCGTATGACTCAAGTATGACTAAGGAAGAGAGAGACAGAACCTGGGAGAAGTGGACGCCAAGAAGGATATTGATGTACTTTTTAGCTCGGAGGTTTCCTAGCTTTCTTTCTTACTTCTACCGCCGAAGCTTCCTATCTGGAAAGCATGGTCCACTAGATAAGTGGTTGTCATTGTCGTTGGGAAAGAAGGTGAGGGGTATTTCAATTTTCAGTCATTGCACAAGAGCCAATTTTTTACAATTTTAACCAATTGCATTAAGAACACTAAATTTACTTTGAGTTTCCAAAAATTGCACTGAAATGTTTGACCCACTTCCTCAACAAAGTTGTTAGCCATGTAATAAGAATGCTCCATTTTCTATAGAAGTTGAGTTGGAAATACATGTCAGACAAATGTAGATGCAGATACTGATGCAAAATTTTTGTTTTATTTATTTTCCCTTTCTTTCACTATGAAGTAAATACTATATATAGAGTTCCAATTGTCAATATGTCATTGTATTAATCTAAGATTATGATTTTATTAACCAATAGTTGGACTTGAATATATCTCTTTCTCATTGTAACTAATTGGATGTGTCAGCTTGCCAGTTTCGTGATTCTCTCCCCATGGAGTATTTAAGGGATCCCTGCACAGAGATGCTTGTAACACTCAAGTTCTTATCATTTATGAACCCTCTTACATCCAAAACAGTGTCCATCCATGTCATGAGTTGGCTACTAATGGTTAATGCAACACTCTCTCAATGTATTTTGATAAATTTCAGGAAAAAAGTTGGTGGCATTTTCTTGTTTTGTGGAAATGGTTTGCCCTCTTTGCTATTGTAGCATTCTGAACAGGAGTACCAAGAAAGAAATACAAACAACATGGCACTGTCTAATTGAAGGATAGGTCTACTCATCTGTTAATAAAAGCTAACACTATTCCTTAAAAGTAAAATCTTCTTCTTCTTCGTGTTTATCAAGATGAAGAAGAAATGGGGAGTTTTTGACAGTATCTACGATTCCCACACTAATGTTTTATTTTTTAAACAAGGTAAAATTTGAAGGGAAAATTCTAGGAAGAAGAAGTTGTTGATAGTATCCACGATCTTATGACATAACAAATAATTCTGAAGAAGAAGTTGTTGACAGTATCCACGATTCCCACAATAATGTTACAGTAATGTTTAATTTTTTAAACAAGGGTAAAGTTCTAGAAATACCCCTAATTACCTATGAAGACATATAAAGACCAATAAAATAAATTAAAGGGTGAAACATAAATAAAAGCTATAAAGCCGTAACAAATACATGCGTTAACACTCCCCCTCAAGTTGTAATACTGCAGACTGACTTGAGAACACATTAGGTACGTTTACAGCAGTTCAAGAGATCTTAGGCACACAACCTAGGCCGGCTGCAACACTATTTTTTTTATCTGATTTGAGGCATGCAGAATTTTCTACATGCACTGCAATAGCTTTAGAACACGTGGTAGCAAGAGAACACTTTTCCTGAGGGCATGTGGCACCAAGAGAAGCGCTTCCCTAGGGTTTACTATACCCTGCGGCAGCAAGAGAAGTCTTCTAGGGCTTGAAAAAAAATCCTTCAGTTGTCTAGTACCGATGAACAGTACATGATGAATTGTGCCCAATGAATACTAATTGATGAACAACACCAATCGTAGGCTCTGATACCATGTATTAATTTATATGGAGAAGACGATGGAGTGGAGTACGAAGACATATAAGGGCCAATAAAAGAAATAAAATGGTGAAACAAAAATAAAACCTATAAAGATATAACAAATACACGTGTAAAAAGAGAAAAAGGTAAGGATTAGTATAGAAATGTTGAATGGTGGCGCCATTGTTCATGACTTGTGGAGAGCAAGCTGTTAATGGCCTCATTGATCATTTTTGCATCAACGCATACCATGAAGACTGACGCAGGACAGGAGTACCGTTTTGCCATTTAAAAGAACACATTCGGCTTCGCATCGAAATAGCTTGTCTTCGCACTAAGATAGCCTGGATTCGCACCAAGGAAGAGAGATTTCTCAAAAAAAAAAAAAAAAATGAATAATCAATTTCATAAACTTCAGTCATGCTTTAAAATCAAAGCTTACACCACTATTTATAAACTCCCTAATGTAACTTTTCTAATTCTAATCAAACTGAAACAAGAAAATCTAACAATTCTACTATAATAAATCGAAAAAATCCTAATTGGAAATAAAATCTAATTTCAATTGAAAAGTCCTAATTAAACTAAAACAAACAATAATTTTGGAATTTACTATAAATAGTAAAAACGGGGTCCACTTGCTTGACCGGGACACTGATTCGGTGTAGCAGGCGGACCATCGTAGTTAAATGCTCCTGCATCAAAGACCTATTCCTCGCAGAGATGGTGAATGGAGTAATGGAGCCTGATAATCCTAGACCTGCTCTACTAACAACATGAAAGAGTAAGAAACGGTTAACCATGTAACATATCTCAACATGTTCATGGAATCCTCATAATTTTCAAAATCCTCCTAGTACCATTCATTTCCCAATTTAATTTTTCATCAAGGGTACCTGTTAAAAAAAGAAAAAGCAAATGCTGCAACTAAAGAGTAACCTGTCATAAATTATTTCTAACAATTCATTTACTCCAAAGTAGCCTTAACTCTGTAAATCCTGCTGGGGCTACCCTTTACCCCATGCCTTGTACTTTCTGATGCTCTCTATCAGCACATTCTGAAATTTCTAACCCCATCAAATGCGGTTTTCAAATTAACGCTAAAAATAGACGGTCCATAATTCTTCAACTTGTAAACCCGTCTACGAATATCGGAATGATTTGAATTTTTGTGAGGATGATCTCACCATAGAGACCATCCTCCTCAAAAATCATCCCATTCTAAAACTTCTAGTTTATATATTGGCCAGCTCTCTTAGAATGTTTACTTATCTGATGCAACAGATGATGGCATTTTGTATAAAAAAAAGTCATTTTTCTTTTTCAAAATTACGAGTGAAATGGAGCTATGGTTATATATGATGACTATTAATGGTATGCTGATTTATTCAGGATCAAACTTTGTTAGAGGAGCCGATGTTTGAAGAATTTTGGCATAGGGATGTGGAGGAATCAATTCGACAGGGGAATCCAAAACCATTTGTGGAAGAAGCGGTATTACAGGTGTCGAGTTGGGGTTTCAGCCTAGCAGACCTTCAGGTGCAGAGGAAGCGCCAAGGAAAAGGAATCCTCCCTTGGATTAAGTCCATGTATGGTCAGGCTGAATGGGAGTGGACAGGTTTTCTTCGTCCAATACATATTTGGCAGGTCTGCACGCATCTCCTTTTGAATTTATTCGTCTTTGGCCTGTTTTCAAGCCGAGTCAGAGAAACGAACTTCTTAGATAAACTTGACTTCTTTCCCTATTAAGGGTGAAATAGAATGCCCGATTCCTTTATTCTTTGTCTTAAAGAAAAACTTAGAACTGCCTCTTATCTTCCTAAGCTGAAATATAAGTGAAGATTTTGCCTTAAGAATTATTCCTGTTATTTAGCAAGGATGGCGTGCCAACAACATAGTGATAGTAGTATATAAGGTGTCCACATATCCTTTCCTTACAGACCTCCTACCTCAAAAATCAACCTAACTGGATGGTCCTGACCATCTGCTCTGTCGACTTATTTCTAGAACGCTTGCCATATATGTTCTGACTGTCCGATAGAATGCAATCGATTTGATGCTTAGGATCATCCAATAATTTTTGGCCTAGGAGATCATCTTGGGTGGACCCAACAAATGCTGTCTCCACCCTTAGACGTCTACATTAATTGGAACCCTTTTCAAATATATAGAATAGAAGTTCACAAAATAGATAAATTAATTGTGGCAATGACCATGTTCTTTAAAGGTATATTCATTTAAGGATCAAAGAATTACCGATCAGCTAAGATTCATTTTTATGCAACTGGTATTTCTGTTGATATTCCACTTTTGAACAGGGAATGGATGATTTGGTGGTCCCACCATCAACAACTGAGTTTGTGCGCCGGCTAGTACCAGGGGCCACAGTGCATATGCTCTCCGGTGAAGGCCACTTCTCCTATTTCTATTTCTGTGATGAATGCCATAGACAGATATTCTCTACTCTTTTTGGAACTCCCCAAGGTCCACTCGACAGGACTGTGGAGATGGATCAAACTCCATGTGAAGGAGACCTGCAATAAGTATCTCTTACAGATTTTACCAGACTGAAGAATCTCAAATTTCTGGTTTAGTTTTATAGTTTCTGATTCAGTTTCAACCTAATTGAGGGAAGAAAAAAAAATGTAAATACCACAGTTCTGCTCTGCCACTCATGGAGCAACAGAACTTATAAGTTATTAGTTTCATTTCTTCTTTGGGATTATGATAGGGCAAGTGGTGAGTGTGGATGCCTGTCCACAGCTTGGGAAGTAGATGTAGAAAGCGAGGAAACACGGGCAAGAATTTGTCTCTTGATTCTCTTTCTTCAGGAAATGGTCAATCTGTTTTGCACCTCTCTTTTTTTTTTTTTCTCTTACAAAAACTTGAATTGACATTGCATTTTCTGAAACTTTCGTTATGATAGGTGAAGTGGGGTTGAATCCATATGTTGGTTAGTTTCGGTAGGCTGACGGGACGAGATGTATAAACTGAAACGCAACGGTACAATGGAAAAAAAATGTATATGCCATGATTAAATTAAATCATTTTATAATATTAAATTAGGGTACAAATTAGTTTTAAAACCAGTTTTGGTAGTTAGATTAGCCTTTTGGTACGATATGTATTGTCTCGATAGCAATGCATTACGGCAAGGAGACGATGGGATTGCCCAGAGAGAGAGAGAGAGAGAGAGAGAGAAGGTATTGGCACTGAGTTCATAATCAAACAGAAGCAAACCGGTACAAGAAATAAAGTTGAAAACAAAGTGAGAAAATTGAAAAAAAAAATTAAAATGCCAAGGCCCATCTGGGTTTCATGTGATGATGATATAATAAAGCTCTGATTATCATCATATTCATGTCTCGTGGTGAATCCGTTGATCCCTCTGAACATGAGCCTGATATTATAGATCACCCCTACAAAAAATCAGCACATTCTGAAATTTCTAACCCCGTCAAATGCTGTTTTCAAATTAACGATAAAAATAGACAGTCCATAATTCTTCAACTTGTAAACCAGTCTATGAATATCGGAATGATTTGAATTTTTGTGAGTATGATCTCCTCACCATAGAGACCATCCTCGTCAAAAATCATCCCATTCTAAAACTTCTAATTTATATATTGGCCCGCACCAAGTTTTTGTTGTCAAATTTGTTATAAAAAATGTTGTCCCCCAATCCTGATTGGTGATTTCTAAGCGTTGGATTGAAGTTATTTTCATGGGTTGATTTTAACCGTAGGAATTTGAGCATTATTGAGCGTTATTTGGGTGCAAAGATCCAAAAGTTGTAAATCACTAATCAGGCTGATTTTTGGTTTGCAGGTCCACCAACGTACTAGCCAAACATCCATTCGGTCAACACCCTCTGATAGTGTGCCACGTGGCTCGTATTGTGGCGGTCACAACATCTTGTGACATAAGTTTTACTCCAAATAATGGTCAATAATTTTTGGTCGGTATGTCCATCTAGGGTTGGGCCAAACATCAATAAGGTCAGAAATATCTAATAATATGCCCCGTGGCTCATATTGTGGGCAGTAACTTTGAAAGTTCTACTCTAAATGAAACTACTTGAGGGCTATTTTGAGTGCCATTGGTATTTCGATAATAAAAACCCTTAATGCCTCCTCGATTCAGAAATTTAAAGTTTCAGATTTCCCTCTCCTGACCCTCTTATACTTGGATGGAAAAATATGAAACTACCTCTCTTTTTAGGGTTATTTCTTTCTGGGAAATGCAAAGAATTTATTTAAGGAAAAAAAAAAAAAAAACCTCGAGTTGCCTCCGACGTTAAGAGTAACTTGGCCTCGCCCCATAAATAATAGTAACGTTCAATCTTTATACTGATTACCAGCCAAGTAGAGCGAACTCATAGCGTTGGCGAAATTTATCTGAGTACCGGTTGGATAAACCATTAAGGGCGATAAAATCAAGTACCTTAAGATATACTAAATATGAGCCTAAATTCTTTGGGGTCTTAAAAGAATTGAACAAAGAGGACTTGTTTACTTGATATTCCATGACAAAAGAAAATACACCAAACTTGTAGAATGAGCCTAAATTCTCCACAAGTATGATACCGGAAGGATGAGGTGAAATTGTTTCATTAATGAGGACAGGACAGTCTTCAAGATCACCTTCCAAGCTTTGACAAAGGAGCCTTGCGGAATCGCCTTTGGTATCAAAATGCAGATCCACCGCCTTTTGTCTTTCCAAGCATTACATCTTTTGCTTCATTAATTTTGGAAGCAAGGTAATGGCTGCCACCGGCATCTGGATGGTTGGCTACCATCACCCTTCTGTGTGCTTCTTTAACCTTGTCTGGAGTTGCATTTTCCCTGCTAAACCAAAACTACTTCTGGTAAAAGTAACACCCAGGACACAAAATGCATCTCCACAGAGCCTAAAGCACCAACAGTAGTTTTCAAAATGTAGGGAGTCAGAACACCCAGGAAGTGTGCAACTATAAACGTGATAATAAGATCCCCTCATTCAAGTTTCGGGAACTAAACTACCCCACCTGGCTTAGTAATGGTCCACGGATCAATCTAAACTCTTTTTGAGTATGTAAAAGACATATACATGGGTTAGATAGGTGGATCAATAAAGAAACATTGAAATAATTTTTTTTTAGCAATTATGCTTTTTGATAGTCAAGAGGTTCACACAGCTAATATTACAAGAACGATCAAAATTTAAACCAAGAATAACATCAACACAAGTATATCTAAATATGATAGATTAAGGACACTAGCAAATGGTAGGATACCATGGTTCCAAAGGAGTAAGCAGGACCCGCATTTTGAGAGATGTAGGAGACTACAGCTATTATAGATTTTGAGTCTGCAGCTTGATACCATAAACACAGTAACACCACCAAGAATTCACAGAAAGTGTCCAATCAACAGCCAGGTTTTCTCACATAGCTTGCAAGCAGAGTGAACAGAAAAAGAAAAACTCGCTGTCAAGAGAAGGGCCCAGAAAGCCAGCCAATCCAAATTTCTGTCCATAGACTCCATCATAAAAGCTGTGGAACAGAGACATATCGAATATCTATTGCTGCCAATATTTACTTATATTTGGTTTTCCTTTGTTTTAGTGTTAGGAATACTTTCTAACGTCAAAAAAACGTATAATAGACCGAAAGACAAATATCCTACATAATGCCCATGCATACTTTCAAAATCGTGTGTTTCTTATCAATGTTTCATCATTATAGTAGCAAACATCATAGAATGTCGTTAGTTATTCCTGTTAATCTATTTTTGTTGTAAGAAGTCGTGGTTACCTAATGCCAAGAATAAGAGCCGCTTCCCTTTTGTTCATTGTAGGCTGGAAACCGCCGTCATAAAACTTGCGCATCCTAGTTTTAGGTGGCCGTGCCTTAAATGCTTGCCATGCTTGGACTCCATATCTGCCAGCAAGAGCAGCAGCAGCTATTGCAATTCCTGCTAGAAACGGTGTAGCCTGATGCACATCCAAGACTTAAAGTTCATTAATTCTGTGCAGGAACTATTGCAGAAACAAGAGTAAAAACTAATGAAAAAAGAAAAGTCACAACCATATCAATAGAAAAGACTCAAGAGGCATTCTCTTTTCCCTGTTTATTTATCAAGTTTTCTCTTGTTCCCTTGACAGGAAATATAAACTAAGATTGAAGTAACACTTCTTTTTTTCTTCTATCTTTTGGGGTGTGTGTATCTGGAGGAGTTATAGTTCTAATAAAGTAAGAATAAGGCAGTACATAATTTTAACTATCTTTTCTTTATGTGAACCCCTCTCACACAACCCAAAACCAGAGTTAATCTCATTATTTTGGAAATTGGAACCCAACAGATTGAGAATGATGCGGGAGCATTCTACTGTGATAGTCCGTAGCTACACCGGATCAGAGAAGAGGGCCATAGCATGCGGACCCGCAAGATTAGGCAGAATTAATTTCATTTTAATTAGGTTTGTTATCTCTTTTTTTGATTTTTGGGACGAAGAATTGAATAAAGAAATTTGCTTTTGGGTGTAATATCCAAGTTTTCCGGAGAGATGCCTGTAACGGAAGAGTGATTCTTTCCGAAAGAGTGATTCTTTCAAAATCCGGTGGAGTGATTTCACCGAACCCTATCTGATCGTAGAACAGTCCCTCGTCCTGCATCAAATTTGGTATGAGAACTGAAAGAATCCTCGTCGAAAATTTTGGTTTCGTTATCTATAACACTAGTATTGGCGTTGGTTCATCATCACCGATACCATCATAATCGTTGGATTGTGTTTTTCTGTCATTCGGTTGTTGTTGATCCTTGTGACATCGATTTGCCACAAAAAAAAAAAGAGTATTGTTGCAATCACCGCCTCCACCGTCGCTATAGCCACACATCCTCGTGGTCATCAGAGTTAATATCGCCATCACCGGACCTTCATCTTTTTTCGAGATCTTGACTTCTCTTACCGGGTGGTTGATGCAAGCGGATGCAAGAGATTGCAGGAGAACGCAGAGGTTACCTTCATGGGGGAGGCACTTTGTACAATGATGACCTGTTCTATCTCAAGGAACAGATGGAAGCCGAGGAAGATGTTGAGCGCTTTCTACGTCGTACTGAGAAACAAGCATTTGCTGCATTTAAAAAAGCTGCAAGTTTAGCAGATTCTTCGCCTACAAGCAGTGCCTTTGCCACTTCGCGTTGAACCCAAGCCAAAAGTGGGATCAGACAACAAGTGGAGATCATATTGAAGAGACATCGAGAGTCAAGCCCATCTGATGGGAATCAACCTACCGTGATTTTAAGTGCTTCAATGAATGGGAAAACCGATCCCAACCTAGAGAAAGAGCTTCCTCTGTCAAAGGCGAACAAAGAAGAAGAAAAGGGTTCTCCATAAAAGAAAATGCAACCGTCACGCATCCTCCATCATAGCAACATCGCCAGAGTTCCTAGTCTCCGGCACCGTTCGCCGCCACCCATCCTCGTCGTCGAACTTCACCAGTCATCATGTGGTGGGCCTGTGACCCTTCTTCCCCTCTAGTTGTGCCTGCAATCATGGAGATTTTTGAGTTGGGTTTCTCAAACCCTAACTCTGTGTTGCTAGAGATTGAAGACAACCTCTCCCATACTCTTCAAATCGGGCCATCTCAATTAGCCTTGTGGGCTTAAATGAGTCACGCCCATGACTATCTCCTCTCAAGTTGATAAAGGCCACGAATTTCAAGCCCAAAATCTAACCCATTAGATCGCCCGTTCAGTCCAAGACCAAATCCAAGAAAGCAAAAGTATTGTCCAGATCCATGTAAGTCAAAATGTGCAAACATTATGTGATGGGTGTAACTTTACTTATGAAACACGCATATTGGTATTCAATCATGCCTCGAAGGAAAGAGAAGTTTGTTTCTCAGTCAAATTCAATCCACTTACAATACAAATCACATGTCATGTTGATAGAAATACATGGATATAGAAGAACAAGAGTAATTACTATGTTATTCTCGTATCTTAAAGATGCACATATAGAGTTAACTTAGGAATCAGGATAACGAGCTACAAGCATCGACATGGGAAACCCAATTAAACATACAACCTTTCTCAAACCTCTAATTAACTCCCTCAAATAGATGTGGGCATCAACAACCATAAACCCCACACAAAACACAAATGGAAACAACTAGAGCTCCAAAACAAAACACCGGTGGAGTTGAATCAGACTTACATACTTTAATCAAACATAAAGTTCATGAAACAATGACCAGTAAAGATTCAAACCCTAAACTCAAAATCCTGCAAGAATTAACCTTGAAATCACCACCAAATTTAAAAAAAAAAAAATTATTCCATCGAGAATTACATATACTCCCTCTTGTCTAAGATCAATCGAATTCAACAATTATACAGAGATGAAAATTAGGGTAAACGAACACATTAAATACTATTGAGAAATGGAGAAAGACAGCGAGGAGTCTGAACTCTAAAGCTTCTGAAACACTCACCATTTCTGCGAAAGAGAGTTTGAGAAGATGGAGATTGGCATTCGAGGGCGCTTTGTAGTTTTTGGATTTGCTCTGTGGTTTTCAGCATTCAAGTGTCCATTTTTTAGGGTTTTTGTGTTTTTATTTGTTATTCCCTCAAAATCAGAATAGAACTTTACACGGTGCCGGGAATGGCGGAGCTTTATGAGCTTCAGAAAAGTGAATAATATACCTGAGGTGCATCATCCTCAATTTACCCCATCATCCACCCATTGGATCTGTGTCCCATGTAAGTCGGGGAATCGGAGTAAGACTTGCCTGACCACCCACAATATAAGCCACATGGCAATATATTAAGGAGAATGACTGTATAGATGTTTGGCCAATCCCTAGGTGGACCTACATACCCAAAATCAACCTGATCAGTGATTTCTAAGCGTTAGTTGAAGTCATTTTCATTGGTTGATTTTAACCGTAGGAATTTGAGCATTATTTACCATTATTTCCGTACAATTATCCAAAGGTTTGAAATCACTAATCAAGCTGATTTTTTGTTTGTAGATCCACTTACAGATTGATCAAACATCTATACGGTCAGTATCCTCTAATAAATTACAACGTGGCTTATATTGTGGGCGGTCAGGTACTCACCTGACCACAGTTGGCCAGGCAAGTCTTACTCGTGGAATCGTTGAACACTGATTTGCAGTCGATGATGACTTAATGGGACTACTGTACAACACAGTTGATACGGTTTATTGATGATGGTGGATATGAGAGGCAGTTGGTTGTTATATGCAAGTTCTAAGGCAGATTGACCTCAATGCACGTGATGGCCTACTAGACCTTCATTTCAACATCATCAAGGTAAATCTCTAGCTTATATTACCATTTATAGATGGGATCTTGGGAGTAATAACCATCTATAATCATTAATATCAAGACGTGGCGGCGCACATGCAGCCAGAATCAGGACCCGCCATTAATTGATCTTGCCTAGGAAATCGCAACCGTGGATCAAGATGGTGCAGATTCATCCATAAAAACACGAGATAAAGTTGAAACCATTGAATCAAATCGATTAAGATTTGTGAGATCACAATCACACACGAGTGTGCCCATTGAATGGTGGTGGAACATCACGTACCCTGAATAAAAACCAGATGTGCTGATATTGTTCTTATTAGTAACACCTCCCTGAAATTTTAACATAATTTGTAATACCCCTTAATACTTTCCAACTTTTAGGATCAACCCCCTTGACCTAGTTTAACCATCATTTCACTAACATTAAAATGTGACATGCATCATGCGCTTGTTAATGCGCCTATGAAAGGACCATAACGACGCGTGATTCAAGTCCGTTTTAACTCAAGTCAACCGCTGTTAAACTAGGTCAAGGGGTAATTCTAATGTTTGAAAGTATAAGGGGGTATGACAAATTACTTTCAAATTTTGGGGTGTTACTAAATAAGACTCAAGGCTTCGGAACGACGGTTTAAAAAACCGTTGCAACGGCTATAACAGTAACACCCTACACCCGCCAGCGGCAGAGCCGGGAAGGGACTAGTCTTTTAAAAAAAAAAATCTGAACTAACTTTCTATTTGAACTTAGAGACCCCCTACGGTTTTTAGTTTAGTGCCCCGTTTTAGAGAACGCTGACCGTATGGATGTTTGGGCAGTCCCTATGTGGACCTACAGACCAAAAATCAGCCTGATTACTGGTTTCAAACCATTGGATCTTTGTACCCCAAATAATGCTCAAATTTCAGGGTTAAAAATAAACACATGAAAACGGCTCCAATCTAACGCTGAGAAATCATTAATCAGGCTAATTTTTTGTCTATATGTCCATCTAGAGTTGAGTCAAACCAAGGTTTAAAGGAGGCCATTTTAACGGTTAAACGGACTGGGGGCGTTACCGTTTAAACGGCCGTTAAAACGGATTGAAACGGCCAGGGGCAAAAATGGAAAAAAATGGGAAAAACGGAATTAAACGGATTTTAACGGGTTTTAACGATTTTTAACTGAAAAAATGGCGCTGAAATTCAAATTTTGAAATTTAAAAATTAAAAAACAAACGGAAATTAACGGATTTTAACGGAAATTAAACGGATTTAACGGCCTTTTTTTCACAAAATTTTTCAGAATTAAACGGCTGTTTAAACCAAGGTTTAAAGGGGACCGTTATAACGGTATAACGGACTGGGGGCGTTACCGTTTTTCCCGTTATAACGGAAAAAAAAAACGCTCAGGGGCAAAAACGGAAAAAAGGGAAAATAACGGGAAAAAAAATGGAAAAATGGCGCTGAAATTCAAATTTTGAATTTAAAATTTAAATTTTCAAAAATGGAAAATAACGGGAAAAAAACGAAAATAACGACTTTTTTTCACAAAATTTTCCTGAAAATAACGGTCGTTATTTTCGTTATAACTGAAAATAACGGCCGTTATTTTCTGGGCGTTTTAACGGTCCATAACGTAACGGGGTAGGTCCGAATCCGTTATAACGGCCATTTTTTAAACCTTGGTTTAAACGATTTTAACGGCCATTAAAACAAAAAAAACGGCTGTTTTTTTCAAAACCGATAAAACATGTTTAAACGGTTCTAACGGAAACGGGCTTGGGGTATTACCGTTTAAACAGCCGTTAAAACCGTTTAAAAGGCTGTTTTTAAAACCATGAGTCAAACATCCATACGGTCAGAAATCTCTGAGAATATGCCACGTGGCTCATAATACTAATTGATTGTGCCCCCCTTGAACAAAATCCCGGCTCCACTGCTGACCCCCGCTACGTTATTTAGCAAATAATGGTTTTATAATGGCCATTACTCAAACGCAACTGATGTGATCCGTTATAACGGACATAACAGTAATGTTAAGTGTCTGTTATAGTGTTATAATGGAAAACTTACAAGCAAAAAAAGCACGCGCAACTGGTTTTTTTTATTCTTGTTGTCAATGAAGGAAAAATTTAATAAATAACATACAATTTTACAACAATGAACGTTAAAAAGATCTTGTCAACTCTGCCTACAACAATGTCAGTTCTACAGATTCCCGGTGCATCTCAGAGGGACCCCACAATTGTCGAATCCGCCATCGTCACTTCTATGCAGGGCAGCTGCAGATTCAGCTGCACATCTTCGGAAACCGATTGAAACCAAGAACTGGCATTTTTTTTCTAGCTCGGTGGTGTACTATCGGCGGTGGTGTTTGAAGGACAAACTGAAGCAAACTGACAGTACTGGCATTTCCATTGCTCCTCCTTCGGAACAAAACCGGCTTCTCGCTCTCCCAACCAGAATTCAAGAGAGCGCTTAATCTGATTCTTGAACCAATCAGAATCATATGTGAATTGATCTTCACCCAGCAATGACTGATTTCCTTGGAATTCGTATCTGCAGCGAAGCCAACGTAGAAAGACCTTGCTAAGCATGTTAAAAGGAGATCTTAAGCTATTGTAAGCAAGGTTTACCAATGGCAGACTGGCAATCAGAGGGAGTGGGTCCTACCTTGGAAATCCCCTTACACCAAAAATCAACCCGATTGTGATGTGGGAGCATTTTACTGGATAGTTTGTAGCTACACCAGATCAATTAATTTTTTTTAATTAGAATTGTAACCAGTTTCAGACACTTATAGAAAGTCTTTTTGTTTGATTAGGATTAGGAAAGTTAGAGTTTTATAAATAGGGATGTAATCTTTAATTTTGAATAATGAATGAATGAAGAGATATTTTCCTTTTGGAGTGATTCCAAATTTCTGAGCGAGATGCTTGGAGTGGAAGAGCGATTATTCCGGAAGGAGCAATTCCTTCAAAACTCGATGGAGTGATTCCATTGAGTCTCTGATTGTAGTGACGGGGTTCCCCTTGTGTCCTGCATCAGATTGGATGCTCATAACGATCCAATATATAGCTGAACATTCAAAAGAATGTGATAGATTGAATCGTTAAAACCATCTGATCGGGGTGATTTTTTGCCAGGTTGTTGTAGACTGCCAGTATGTTAAAATATCAACTCTTGTAACATTCCACACAAATTATTTTCTACTAAAATATGCGCAACTAGTCAGAAATTATCTTTTTTTTTTGAAAAGTACTAGTTAGAAATTATCTCAAAGTCTAAAATGTTTATCACCTCAACAGAAGCTGGTCGTGAGCCGGACGCAGTGTGCAACATGTACTTTGAAAGTGCGCCACTAAATCTTCGAGGGTCTGCACATGAAAAATGACACAATTTGAGTATCAAATCATGATTTGGACAATGTTTTTTGTCCAGTAAAGACGAGCTTTTCATTCTTGATGCAGCACTGTTCAACATGGCCTGCTATGTATTGATCAATACCATTCAATTGGCGGGCAATCGCTTGGATGAACCATAACCCGAAAATGACAACAATCTAATAAAAATCCAGGGGTGTGATCCATCAAAGAGAAGTCGCACTGATTGAATGATCTTCCGGATTCTGGATGGGTAAGCAGCTCATTTATATGTTACAGAGCCAAGGACACAGAAAGGTTCCTTAATGACTACAAAAGGTTTCATTGAGGATACAGACCCTCAGATTCAGCACATCTTTTCTATTTGAGAAATCTCTCAGAAACATGCGAAAGAAACTAAACTCATCATCACTCAGCTGCAGAAAGTTCTTTACCTTAGCGGGAAAACCTGCAGTAGCAGTGCGATCTTGGATTTCTTCGGATAAAATATTTCGAGGATTCAACCTAAAGAAATTGAAGAACTGGTTTGTGGGGAAGTTAACAGTAACTACATAGTCCCACAAATACTTGTAGCACATTAACTGAAGCCTGCCATGTCCATAAAAAATCTTGTTATTCTTGCAAAGAAAACAGTTGCAGATGGATCATAAAATTTTGAACATTTCTCTACAAGAACCCATCCTGATAGATTAGCAAGTAAGCAATATTTTAATTGTGAAACATGTCACAACATAGAAATGGAAGCAAGAAAGAGAAGATGCATACCTTCCATTTCTCTTTTGTGGTTCAGTGGGAGGTGTAGCTTGAGAACGAGTTTTCGTATCTACCAATGAAGGGTTTTGAACGGTTTTCGTTACAGGCATTCGGATTTCATCAATCACTCCCACCATCCATACACCTTCTACAAAGCCTATGCTGAAATTTTAAACAAAGTATAGCTTCTTAGCATGAATGCTATATGCAACTGTCACCTTCAACAAAAGTTCCAAATCCGATTGTTGCTCAAGCTCTTAGTAAATCAAAGGTAAAAACTTGAAAATAGTTTGCATCAAAATGTGGAGTAAAAACCCATCAATACACTAGAAAGAATTTACAAATGTTATCATTTGCTGAATTTTAAGGACGAAAAAAATTGAAGTCAAGAAAAACAGTTTAAAGCATATTACCCAACATGAAACATTTAGGTTAGTCAAGGGCATGGCTCAAAAAAGTAAATCCAGGATATCTGTCCTAGAGATGGAAGATGGTATGTTGCTCAGCTGATGCAAGAGTCATCAGTCATCTCCCACACCGAAATTCAACCCCAATTGAATGATGTACACACTAACCATCCGTTTTCTAGTTTTTATTCCCAGATCATTTTCCATACTTTTCTCTGACCATCCCAAAGAATCGGATAGAACGACAGTTACTATCATCCATTCAAAATAAGCATGCCCCAGCCAAAAAACTTGAAATTTACCAAATAATAAGCATGAAAGGGTATCGGACCAATAGATTCGTGTTTGGACCCAAATTTACAGGTATTGAAGAGTATTTGGACTAGATCCAACTCAAGCCTATAATCCAAGACCTATATTTCGAGGTGGATCCAATCTATGTAGCATGTGGGTTGGATCCAGATATCTGTTAATATATTAAAAGATATACATTTTTTCATGCTACATAAAACTAAATCTCGATATGTTAATATCATCACAGAGATGTGGGTGGATCCAAGACCCAGATCAAAGTCAGATCGCACATACACAACCCTTGTCCACCCCATTTTTAAAAGGAATCCTAAATTAAGGATCTGTTTTCTAGATTATCGGGTAATCTGTCAAATAAGCAGATTCATCCCATCCTGTTTCATGCCCTACTGAATACTGATGCACAAACAAAGCCATGGGAAAATGGAAATTAGAAGCTAATTCAATCGATAAGAGCCAATGATGAAAGTATAAATGACCACACAACTCCCAAACTTACAGTGGCATCTCGCGGGTCAATCCTTCCAATGATAACTGATTTGCACAAATGATAAAATTCATGAACTTCGAAGCCCAAAAATCTTCAGCTGATTTCACGCGAACTTTTGCTTTCTTTAAAACCTGCCCTACCATATGTTAAAAATTTTAGAAATGAAGAATTGCATATCACATTTTTGGAAAAGGCATAAAAGGAAATAGAAGAAAATAAATAAACAAGATAAGTGATCGAATATGGATACAGGATCTTAGAAGCAGCACCAAAATTAAGAAAGCTTTATAATACATAAAGATCAATAATAACTCATTATGTGATTTTCATACTTCAATGACAGGCAAATTTGTTGAGTCTTTTGCACAGATTTTGTGGGTCATACTTGTTCAAGCAAAACTAAAAGAAGGGAGTAATGTTACAGAGGAGTGCGGAGATACAAATCAAATTTGATTCTATTTAGAATTTGAAAGCTTACCTCATCTTCAAGTCTCGCATGACGATCACGACCAGCTTTCATAGCTTTAGTGATTTTTGGCTTGCCAAAGCGTAGAGCGAATTCCTCTTTCTTTTCACACCACTCCTAATGTTAAGAATAAAAATGAGGCAAAATGCAAGTGTGGTTAGATCTAAAATTTAACTCCAGGACACCAAGCAACACTAAAATTAGCTTCTAAGCCTGATTCCAATATAATATACTGCACAATATATCTATATAATCTAGTGCTGTAAACATAATCTGATGTAGAACAACATTTGCAGAATTTTCAAGAATCAGATCTCTTAAAGCTCGGATTTAGGAATTTCGCTAACGAGTTAAACACATGGTCATAACATATAATGTGGTATTTCAAGAACTAAAAGAACGCAAATTTGACTTTTAGGACTGGGATATTGAAGGTACCCAAGTAGCCCATTCAGGCCAAATTCTCATTTTCTACAACTGTCCAGCTACATTAGTTGAATCAAACAAACAGTGCTCTGCGACAAATATTAGGGACAAATGGAGAAACCAAATTATGTGATTACAAGAGATCATTATTTCCCAACAGTATGGAGCCGGCTGGACGAAGCCTGTTCCTCCATTCAACCCTGTCTAAAGCCACCTCGTCGGTTACGTCTTGAAATCTCCTTTCAGAACCCTGCTCCATGTCCATTTTGGCCTTCCCATTCGCCCTTTAAGGCCCTTCCACTTGCAAATTCCTCCTCACTAGTGATTATAAGAGATGTTACATACCATGTGGATTCTAATTCGATCTGGGTTCTATTTCTACAGCAAACTACGCAACAGAAACAAAACTACATTTTTTTAAATTTGATTCAACTTAATTTTCATTCTCATTTCACATTCCATCCACATTATTTAATCAAAAGCAATTAGCATCTAAACCCATATCAGGAGAACAAATTCAATCAAAAAAGATAACCAAAAACGCGTACCGAAGCCGTGATATCGGTCACTGAAAGTCCCTTTTTCCTCCGAAATTGATGAAAAAACGATTCGGGTACTTTAATTTTCTTCTTGGTACCCCTTAAATTGCCCAAATCTTCAATATCTCCAGTTCTAAGACCTTCTGAAGAAACTGATAGTCTCCTTTTGGCGTGACGAGTGATGGATCCAATGGACCTCGCATTTCTTTGAAACTGAGAGGATGAAAATGAGCAGAAGAGAGAGGATCGAGAGGAGGACGAAGTTGCTGCGGAAATTGAAGAGGAGGAGAAGGAGGAACGAGTAGCGGCTAAGGCAGCTTCCACGAGAGCCATCTCGTCGTCGCTCACGATCTCAATTGGGATTGAAGGGATGCCGTTGGGAAATTTAATTGGAGATTCTTCCATTGGGATCGGTTTTTGGATAACTGAATTAACTAATTAACAGGTAAGACTGCCACGACGAAGCATTCTTCCTCGAGGTGTTGCTTCCCACTTCTCTTTCAATTTTTTTGTTCCTTAACGGCTAAGTACTCCTCAACGGCTAAAAGTGCCGCTAGGGAATAAATGGTAGGAGGGATAAAAAAAAAAAAAAGAGCAGGGAATAAAGGTTAGGATCTGTTTGCAACCGAGAAAAAAAAGTTATAACGGAAACAATTACGCGTTCAAATGACGGTGCACATGAAAATTTTATGCACGTTTGGATCACTTTCTATGTTCTCATCTAAATGATGGGGTCAGCGCGTAGCCCGCGTTTTTCATTTTCCAATGAGAGAATAAAATTTGCCCACCAAAGCTTACAATGGTGGACAAATATTTTCCTAGGGGCAGGAAGGTGAGAAATTATTTATGTGCATAGGCAGATAAATTGATAAGTCCGCGAAAAAACATTTGAAGGCACAAATGTGTGGGCAAACACGTGATAATGTAATTTGCACGTGCAAATGTTTTCATGCCAGATTTGCACACGTCCAAACTGACCCTTATCTTCCTAGTCTTCCACAAGATAATAGTTTGGGAAAACCATAATCTAACATGTTAACCAATCCGGACAGTCTAATGAAAAATGTACCCTTTACCAATGTTTAAAAATCGGCCTATATAACGGATTCGGACCTACCCCATTACGTTACGTACAGTTAAAACACCCAGAAAATAACGGCCATTATTTTTCGTTATTTTTCCGTTATAACAAAAACATAACGACCGTTATTTTCTGGAAAAAATTGTGAAAATGGCCATTTTTTCCATTATATTCTATTTTTTTCCTGTTATTTTTTATTTTTGAAATTCAAAATTTGAATTTCAGCGCCTTTTCCCGTTATTTCCCATTATTTCCGTTATTTTTTATTTTTTCCCATTTTTGCCCCTGAGTGTTTTTTTCGTTATAACGGAAAAAACGGTAACGCCCCAGACCGTTATAACGGTCCCTTTTAAACCTTGCCCTTTTGTTTGATAAGTCAAATCTCCCTTGATGCATTTGGAAAAATTCTAGCCCGTACCTTTGTTTGATAAGCCAACTCTTCACCTGCGTTAAAAACAAGTAACTGGGGATGAGTTTAAATGGCTCGGGCTCAAGGGACCCCCTTTTTTCCGACTCCTCTTGGGAGTCGTGTGCTTGGCTGAGAATTTCAAGAATCCAACAGTGGTTGATAAAGTTGAGCTGATATTCACTTTTTGCCAGGGCTCAACCACCGTTGGATTTGTGAAATCCATGGCTGAAAAAGGGCCCAAGCCTTATTTAATATTACTAATAGTGAAGCCCCAACCCAAGTTTTGACTTTATAATAAGTAGGGGAACGCCACGTGCGATGCACGTGCAGCTTACATGTGGCACACTCTTACAGATCACTCACCATACATCGATATTTGGCACATCTCCAGATGGAACTACAATAAAAAAATCAGCCTATTGATGAATTTTAAGGATTTGATTGGAGTCACTTTCACGGGTTGATTTTTAGCCGTAGATTTTGAGCATTATATGGGTATTCAGATCCAAAGGTTTAAGATCACTAAACAGACTTATATAGGTCCACCTAGGGATGGGACAAACATTCATGCCGTCAGTGGTCTCTAAGAGTGTACCACGTAGCATATACGATTGTCCCTCATCATCATCGATGAGGGATGTAGGCGTACTTGACATCATGTACTGTGTAGGACGTACTCCAAATCAGGTTTTGTCTTTTCTTTATAAGAGATGTATTTAATGAAGGGAAGGTTTTACCTTTGAAAGTAGAGATGGATTTATCTGTGTCACATGGATAGGTAGCACACGGGGCCGTCAATAAAGGTAAATGTCCGTTGAAGCCTGTTAGGGGGGGGGGGGCCCAACCCAAGTTGCTTTTAAGTAGTATAGATAGATAGATAATAGATAATAGATAATAGGTTTTTATTCTTTTAAGCTTGTGGGAACTTTATGTTAGACCAAACGATGTGATGGCTTAGCTAATACTTTATTGAAGTAGCACGCAATTCAAAACGTTGGATTGAGTAACATGATGTCATAACAAGGAAGACAAAATCAGATTCCATCAATCCTATCATCAATCCTATCGCACGGGAATCATATAGGACTAAAACTTTGACTATCACATCATCATCATCATAAGCCTTATCCCAACTAGGTCCGGATCAGCTACACAAATCATATTCCTCCATCAATTAAATCTAAAGTCATGTCTTCTACTAAGACAAGTTTCTTCAAATCTGCTCTCGCAATCCATGTCCCTTCACATGTCTAGTTGTTGCAATACTCCATCAACTTGACTTTTGATCCAAGTGAGGTCCATTGAATGTATGTATGCCATTTTTCTCAATGATTTTGTGGGCCAATGGGTTAACCCATTTGGGTACTAATCTGAGTTCCATGAGTTTAAAATTGTTAATGGGTTAACCCATTTGGATACTAATCTGAGATCCATTTTGTGGGCCAATGGGTTTAACCCATTGGGTACTAATCTGAGTTCCATGAGTTTAAAATTGTCAATTATTATATGGTGGGGGGAAAGTTAACATGGGACACAACTCTATAAACAAATCCCTTCATAGAACATCCCTTACAAACCCATTACAAATAAGTGGATTTCTTTAATCCAAAGAAATTAAGAACAGGAAGGAAAATCACAACCATTCATTTTGCAATCTCAAATCAAGGACTGAATTGGGTTCTTCTTATCTGTTTTCATGAGCAAAATCCTAACGCCAAGAACCCAAACGACTAAACAAAAGAAAGAAAAGAAAGAACCAATCTCCAAAACAAGACTACAACCCCATAAATCATAACTGTCCATTGAGACTAATTCACCCCCAAACCAATCCCTACTACACAATAGATAAGAACTGTATCAAGAGTAGTAGAAGAGTTCATAAACCATCTCTTTGTTTCCTTCTCGGAACCTCTCTCAAGCCAAATATCCTTCTTTCAGAACTTCTGCTCCTCTTCGATCAGGCCAGGCTACCTGCTCCCTCCATTGCTCACACTGTTTTCTATGTGCACACCAATGTCCTTAATGGAGCTGCTGTCTATCTTGGGTGGGCCTGAATGTCGCCTTGGTCCAGCTGGGGAAGCTGGAAAGGATAACCGCTTCTTTACGGACCCTGCCGATCCCCTCTCTGGTGTTTCGTGCTTCTCAATCCCCAATGGACTCTGGGGTCGGGCCTTGGCCCTTGCGGACTCAGTGGGAGCCATGTAGCTTGGAACTGCTGGGGAGCTCGCAAGGCTCTCATCGTCCCTCACCGATGACCCAGCAATACTGTGCCGTCGATACTGCTCTGACTGCATGCTAAGCATGCTCCTAGAATCGTCATCTACGACCCGGAAGCCTCTACGTGGGCTTGCTGACTTCACTTTCCCAGCTACTGATGATGAAGATGCCGCCTTGGAGGGGGGAGTTGACGGGGACTGGCGGCTGGCCGGGCGGCTTAGCTTTTGGGCTGTCGGGGAAGGCCTCTCGGCATTGAGATCACGGCGAGCGTAAGCTTTGCTGATTTCTCCACCTGCAATGCTGCGGCTTGCGCTCTTTACAGATGAGCGGTCATTGTTGAGTTCTTTCTCCGACATGCTTCGACTCTCCCACGGCCGGGCTGCCATCCATCGCTCTAACCAACTCCATCCCCATTGGGGATTATTTGGGTCCACAAACATTGGGTTTGCAGACTTTGAAGAATTCTTCCACATTTGCTGCAGAGCCATCTCATGCGAGGTTATTCTCAGAACATAGTTCATACAATGTTGAAAAACTTGGGACTCAAATCTGACTCACTCAACAAATAATAACTCGGCTTGGATGAATGCCCTTTGTCGCTTAAGATATTCGGTATAAATAAAAATAATCATACTGCAACTTTTGTAAGATACATAAAGGAATGTCGGTCTTGTAATTAATTCTATAAAGAGTTTTCAGGCCAAGTTAATGTTGGCTCAAGAAACTCCGAGTAATGAAAAAACTCGGCAGAGTCATGCATTCCTTTTTGTAGCTGGATCACCTCAACTTTTGACACGGTAGCCCTGAAACATGGCTTCCTTTGGCGAGTCACATGTTGACTTGCCAAGTTTTCCAAGTTCCAATTACAATTTATTCATGGAAACAATGATAGAGAAGTTGCAGCAGAGGAAGAGAAGTTGGACATATGAGGCCAACATTAGAAGTTTGGAGGAGCAAACTAAGTAGAGTGAAGAGTAACATATAGTAAGGGCAAGTTACCTGATGAGAGAATGCATAAGCCAGTGCTCTTTCTCTTCTCATAGCAGCCTCGTGCTTGCCCAATAGATTTGCTTCAATTTGCTCCTTGGATTGCAGGCTGTCATCCCAATCCTCTCCCATCTGTTACAAGAGTTCAGAAGAGTGTTCAATATGAAGAAATTCATCTGGCAAATAAAGAGAGCCCTACTAACAATCTTCCCCTGTATGATAAATAGAACATGCTAATTTACAAATTCTCAGTGCATTTTTTTTCTCTTTTGATTATTATTCAAATCATAAATCATATATTATAGAAATAAAATTGCCGAGGCAGATACCTAACTTACACGACCACCTGGGTAGTTGGGAGACATACTAACCCTGGTAAAGCTGATAAGCACACTCTCCATGGTTAATTTAATGCTACCAAAGGATACATTATTGTATAGTTAAGTCTAGTTCACATATAATTATACGACATAAAAGATGGATTTGATAAATACACGTACATATACAATAGTAATCCAAAAGTAAAGGACAGCCTAACTGCGTACATGTGACAAAGCGGATCAAGCTACCTGTTTCCCTGCTTTCCCTATTTTTGAATTCAATTTATATTGAAAGAGGAGAACCAATAAAGCCAGTTGCTGTGTTCCTCACATCACATTTCATGGCATTACTATGTGGTTGGGCAGTCCAACTTTTCTTGGCATCCCTCTCACCCTATCAGTGTTCTATGAAAAGTATAGAAAAAATAAACGAGAAAATAAAAATAATTTAATGTGTCCTAACAAAAGTGTTATCCTACACGTCTCAAAAAAATATAGGAAGACAAAAACTTGATAGAGGAAAGTTGTTACCAAACTACACACTAGAGATGGAGATGAAAAACTTACTCCAGCAAATAGACAATAGGGGGTTTGTTTGGGCTTAGAAAAAAAGTTATAATTGATGCTGAGCTTAAGTATTTGTGCACAACAATATTTATGCATGTTTGGGTCGCACCCGATTTTCCCATCCAACTGATATGGTCATAGTGTGGGCCAGTGCATATGGTCTGCCTTTCTCATTTTCCAATGGGAAAAAAAATTTGTCCAGGAAGAACAAAATTGGTGGACAAATATTTTATCAGAGGGTTTGTGTGTGTGTATGTGTGGTGTGGGGTATTCAGTTTTTATCTACCTGCAACAGCAGGCAAATTGGTGGGCCCACGGCGCGGAAAACGTCATTAGCGGGCGTGAAAGTTTTCTTTTCCCTATTTGACGCAATCCAAACATATCCTAAGAGAATATAGGAAAATTTTGAAATTACAAAAGAAGCATCTCTGCACTTTCAGGGAAATTTACAGCCTTTGCCAAAGCTTGTGGTTACAGGGGAAATCATTTCTAAAACCCAAATGCATCTATCTTAGAATATGCTTGAAACAAGAAGAGGGTTAACAAACAGGACGACTTAGAGCGGAAGATCAAAGAAAACAGACAAGTGGGTAAACCAAACATGTAAAATAAAACAGAATACGGTAGGGGACTTACGGATGCTCTCAAGTTCTCGAGCTCCTTCTCACGCTTCTGCTGGAGCTGCCGCTGGAGTGCCTGGTTCTCCTCCGACATTCTGATCCTCCTTGCACGGATTTGGGACTGCACACGAGCCAAGGTCTGCATGCACCGTAGTGTGGTTGTGGCTTGACGTTTGACAGAATGCCCATGTATCAGTGTTTTCAACCTAACCAGCCCTCTCAAAGCTCGCAATGCCCTCCTTGCCTTGACAAAAAAAATGAACCATAAGTAAGACCCATTTCATATATCCACTCGTTATCGATAAAAACAGAGAAACACCCTTTTCATTATTTTTGAGAAAAATCAAAATTGGCAAAGCAATTGAAATTGAAACTGTTTAAGATACACTTAAACTTGCAAAAAAATTGAAATTCTGCACAAATGCAGAAATTATCAGAAACATCATCAACACCAAAAACTGAGCAACCAAATGAGAGAAATTTTCCTAATCTTTTATGAATACCTTAACGACCATTTGTAAGATACTAGTGGGTATCCCGTGCCCATGGCACTCCCCGACAAAGCATCTGCCAAAATCGGGTATGAGTGGCTGAGATCCACCGTCCAGTTGGGGGATAAGATCTCGGCCCTTCTTTATTGAAGCCTATAAGAGGGGGTATAAGTGGAGAGACAACCACTGTCACTTGTTATATAGATTTTCTTCCCAACGCATGAGTTGGCATTTAATTAAAGTTTGGAAAAATTTTCACAAGTTGGAAGTTCAGTTCAAGCAACAAAATGCCCCATGAATTTATCTAACAAGCACATATGTATCTCTTTGAAGGATGATATCTACTGCTTTAATTCCACTGTCAAAATATATCCGAAAAACGAAGAATAAAAAGAAACAGGGCTAATACCAGGTATCCTCGGAATGCAGTTTGAATTTTGATTGCCGCAACTTCCTCCTTTGATTTACCTGAATACCGTGTCACAGTAGTGAGGCGAACAACCTCGGCAGCAGCCTGAGCAGCAGCAACAGCGGCCTCAGCAGCCACAGCAGTGGCGAGCGCTACAGAGTAAGCATGCTTGCTCTGTTCATTCTCTGCTTCAGTCAGTTTCACCTCCTCAGAAGGGGGAGGAAGTGGTGCTGAGAAAGTTTCTACCGTCGAAGATGAGGGATCCCGGTGTTTCTTTTTTCCGAACCCCCATTTCTTCTTCGACTTACTGGGTTTCTGATCAAGAACAAAACAATAATTGGCTAAGAATGACATTCAAACCCATTCCAGGAAATCCAGATAGCAAAAAAAAAGGAAGTTACTAAAAATCCTCCTAACCTGATCATTCTTCTCCTTGGATTCATGACTGAAAGCTCTCTTTACTGCAACAAACCAGTTCCCTTTCTTCCCCATGTCGCCTTATCATTCCTCAATTTGAACTTGAAAATAACCCATAAAATTCCAAACCCAAATCAGATCAAAGGAACCACCTTTCTGAAAAATCTTACAAACCCAAACTGAACAAAAATATCATTTTTTCCTTCAGGACATAATAAAAAATCCCAGAAACAGATCTACCAGAAGAAAAGAAAACCAAATCAACATATGATGCAATACCCAAATTCTGAAATTGCCAGATCTTCAACAAAACTAAAAAAACCCATATCCATATTTCCAAAGATAGAGAACTTTACAGAGATCTACCAACAAAAAACAGAGACAAAAAAAAAAAAAGTTGCACCAAAAGCAACAGAAAAAGGGGTAAACTAAATCCAACGTTCCATTTAAGATTCAAAGCAAGAGACAACAAGATACCTGTTGTTGAAGAAATTCTCATGTCTCTGAAAACTCTTTCTCTCAGTCTCTCTCTGTCCACAAAACAAAAAAAAGATCAGAGCTTGCAAGTTGCAAGTTGCAACCTCACTTTGTAAGAGAAAAACCAGATCTTGCTAACGAGATTTCAACGATCAGAAATGGAGAACAACAGCTGGTTTTCTTGTGGGACCCACCCTTCAGGGGTCAGGCAAATGGGGCCCATTGAATAAGTGTCTCATTTTGTATTTTTGGACAACAAAAACAAGCTGTCTTTGAACTGATTAATAATCAGTATTCCTTCTAATATTCACCTGAAAATCTAAAACGCAAATTTGATCTGATAAAGTGGGATCAAAACCAACCAATTTAATTCTCAACTTCCCAGATCGGTTACAGTAACCGTTCTTCTAATCTCACCGTCAGATCTTTAAGACATTGGCATGTCTGGGGTGGTCACATTAATGTCACCACATGTTACCGTTATCTCCTTCTGTGGTTCCAGTTTTGTGGACCCGTAAGCCATCGGAATCAATATTGTCGTTGTTCTTATCAGTTCTGGTTCCTATTGGTTCCGGTTCTCAAAATGATGGATCCAGATCCAGAACTTACTGTTTGTTTCTGGGTTCCAATCTTGCTAATATGACCATTTTAACTCTATATTTATATTGTCGGGTTCGGGTTCGGGTTCGGGTTCGAGTTCGGGGGGATACCCATATTTGACCCCCCTTTTTTACACCTGTTTTGGAGTACCCACGTAGAAGATGAATCAATGGCTCATTTTTGGTGAGGATGATGACTGGTGTAGAAGTTGAAGAATTATGGACCATCGATTTTTAAACTTGAAAACCACATTTGATGGGGTTAGAAATTTCAGAATGGGCTGATTTTTTGTTGGGGTGATCTATATGGTGAGGAGATCATCCCTACCAAAAATTAGTCATTGATTCATCTTCTATATGTGGGTAAGCCAAAATAGGTGTCAAAAATGGGGGTCCCCCAAGCCCGACCCATATTTATATGTTTGACATTATATTTATGTATCGGTTCGGGTTGATTTTGATTCCTATCAATTTGGTTCCAATATCAAACTAACCAGAATTGGAACTGTTATCATCAGTTGGGTTCCGGTTCTTATTTGGTCGATTGGTTCCCAAAAAGCAAAATGGGAATTAGTGTTTTCGGTTCTTGTTCAGAATAAACGGTTCAGATTGACACCCCTAATGGAGGGGTAGTGAACTATTGACACCCCCAATGGAGGGGCAACTGGTGGGACAGGGACAGGGACATGGACATTTTTTTGGGCCCACTGACGGCATGGATGTTTACCCCACCCCTTGATGGGTTTACACACCAAAAATACGCCTGATTGGTTATCCCTAGCCATTAGATTTTAGCATTTTTTTTCTAAGAGTAATTCTAGCCATTGGATTCAAGCATTTTTTGAGTAATGTGCGTGTATCGAACAAGGGTCGGGCTAAACATCCATGCGATCAGTGGGCTCAAAAGAATGCACTATGTAGGAATACGTACCCTCCTCTGACACGATCATAGCCGTCTGATCTTACTCAATTTTAGGATAAATAGTCATTCTTTTAATCAAGTCGATCTAGGGTAGAAAAAGCAATTCGCTTGAATAGATCTTTTTCATTGTGAGACAATGACACACAACAGGTACCATAAATTTTCCTCCTCTTTAAGTTATAGTCATTGTTTTTTTTCCCTTTTTCTTTTTCCAATTAATAGTCTAATAAATTTTATCATGAGGATCCCTTTTCTTTCCTTGATAAGGTCACGAGCTTCAAGTCTAAATCATAACACGTGTAGCTTAAGATTACACTTGGCGTTGTCTGGTTGCCCGAATAAGTTTTCTAGAATTGAATTTGTCATATAAATATTATAAATTTTTTCTATATCAACACTTTCTAATCAATAAAAAGTTTTCGAGAAAAGTTGGGCTCCAAAGACAGCCCTAAAATGACAGGCTTCTCTTACATGACATAATATGAGCCATGTGGCACATTCTTAGAAGACTCTGACCGTATGAATGTTTGGCCAATCCCTAGGCGGTGGACCTACAAACCAAAAATAAGCCTAATTAGTGATTTCTAGGCGTTGAATCTTTGTACCTCTATTACTGCTCAAATTCCCACAATTGTGATCAAAGTCCAGTCCAGCACCTAGAAATCACTAATCAGGCTTATTTTTGGTTTGTAGGTCCACCACCTAGGGAATGGCCAAACATACATACGATCATAGTCCTCTAAAAGTGTGCCACATGGCTCACATTGTATCCTGCAACTGGAGCCTGTCATTTTAGGGCTTTCACTGGAGCGGCCCTTTAGAGATAAAATGAAATATTAGAAAGTGTTGATATAGAAAAAGTTTTACTACGGTTTGCATACAAAATCATTTTTAGAAAACTTCTTCCGGGTGATCATCAAAAACTTTTATAGAAAAATATTTGTCAGAAAATGTAGATATAGAAAAGGTTTTTGACATTTATATGCAAAAATCATTTTTAGAAAACTTATTCAGGCAACCATACAGAGCCTAATAGTAAAGAAAATTTTCAAATAAAAAAAGGAATTTTCTGAAAAAAGCGCATTTAATTATAAAAAAGAGAAAAGACAAAGAAGTTCGTAAGTGGAAACAAAACTTCCAGCTTCAAAGATTTATTGTGTAGTGTACAATTAGTTATGTTGTCATAATCTGGACCATCCAATTGATGTGACATCACTTCCCTTAAAACTTTTGATATGCATCTCAAAGTTAGTTGATGTTCCATTTAATAGTGGCACTGATCTCGGGGAATATCTCCATCTAAAATGTGAACCGTTGATCTCGTCATTAGGAATTTTGGACTAATGGTCGACATGATAAGTTGTACAGTAAATTTGTTGGTTCGTACATGTCTCATCATGGGCTTTCAATGGATTGGAGTGCTAATGGGCCCTTAAAGGCCCAACTAATGCTCATTGCATATGATATGACTGCTTACCTGCCAAAAGATGGAGCCACTTAAGAAGAGTGACCTTAGTGATGCCCCAATAAAAGACGAGAGTAAACCAGCGAAGTCGATCACAGTCCACAATAAGAGTCACGTGGCATACTCTTAGTCGACGCTGATCGTATGGATGTTTGGCCAATCACTAGGTGGACCTACAAACCAAAAATAAACCTGATCAGTGATTTATAAGCGTTGAATTGAAGTTGCTTTCATGGGTTGATTTTAACCGTAGGAATTTGGACATTATTGAACGTTATTTGGGTGCAAAGATCCAAAGGTTTTAAATCAATAATCAGGATGATTTTTAGTTTGCACGTCCACCGATGTACTGACCAAACATCTATACGGTCAGCGCCCTATAAGAGTGTGCCACGTGGCACGTAATGTGGGCTGTGATCGGCTTCGCTCACATTATGGTGTGAGCGAAGGTTTACTCAAAAGACGAGGACTATCAATTAGTTGTTGGCATGTTGTACTTTTTGTTGTGAGCATGATGTTGTTACAGGTGTTTATGATACGGATTACAAAAGGTGCAAAACATTTTATCATCGTCCAAATTGTTGACCCAGCATGGTCAAACGATCTACAATTTTGTTCATCCACATGTCTCTTAAGGACGTGTATGATAGCGACCAACAATTTTGCTTGTCTATCGATCAATCTAATCTAGATCACATCCAATGGGTGGACCACCTCTTAGAGGGGCATAGGCATTGTTTAATGATGTATTGTAGGATCTTAACCGTCGGATCTAGAGATAAAGCTTGGATGGCTAACGGAGAGATTTCAGAATAGAGCTCCAAGAAAATGGCACACCAAGAACGATCCAGATTATCGTGTAAGTGAGATGTACGATTCATCAAGTAGAGGCCAGAAAGATCCACCAACGTCACTGACACACTGTAAGTGTAAGTACGTGAGATGCTGTAAGGGCTTTGCACGAACGTTCTGTAGTTGGACGCAATAGCAATTGACGCGTCAAACGCGTCAGGGTTGGTGGTGACACGCGGCTTCAGCATGGTGGTTGACACGTGACAGGATCCCTAGCAATTCCTCGACTAAAACCCCGCTGACCGTCGACAGTCAGCAATCCTCTTTTTCGAGTAGAACTTTGCTCACCGGAGTTCCTGACCGACTATAATATGAACAACGTGGCATACTCTTGGAGGACGCTGACCGTATGGATGGTCGGCCAATCCCTACGTGGACCTACGAAGTGGATCTTTGTACCCAAATAATAGTAGCTCAGAGTCCACGGTTAAAAATCAAGGCATGCAAACGACTATAATCCAACGCTTAGAAATCACTAATCAGATAAATTTTTTTTTCTGTATTTCACTATGTCCATCTAGGATTGGACCAAAAGTCAGAATAGTTTTAAAAGAAAAACCTAGGTGGTAAAATGCTAAAAACTCTACTCTATTCTATAAACTGGGCATGGATAGGGGTATAAATCGGACCGGGTCAAATAATGAAGGGGAGGCCCAAAGTCCAGCCCAAAGCTTGATCTATGACTGGGCTTCGGGCTGAGCTCCGGCAAGCTTGGAGAGGTGCCCAAGAAGGGGTGGTAGGGTCGGGTTTTGGGCTTCTGCTGTGCTTGGGGAAGGGCCCAAGAGGGGGTTGAGCTTTGGGCATGATTTCAGGCCGGGTTGGGCTCAAGCTTAGGGGGAGGCCCGTGGCCCAAAATATCTAGATCACCGTTTAATCTAAAAATAAAAAAATTTCTCCAATTTAAACAGTTCTAAAAACTTTGTAATGATTATACACGTGCTCCTTCTTAAGTAAGTAGTGAGTAAAACTTCTGTCACAACAAAGTTGCAAATCACACAATCACAGCCAATGAGTTCTCGGCACAGCTCAAAGTAAAAGCACATGGATACGTTGCAAAAGCACTTGTGTACGTGCCGAGAACTCATTGGCTTGTGATTGTGTGATTTACAATTTCTTGTGATAGAAGTTTTACAGGTAAAGTAGTAAAGAAGATAGACAGGAGGGCCCTATCATTTGACTCAACGGGAACACCTCACAAACACTTCAAGATTTGAAGCTTCCTCTCCCAAAATGTCGGATATGCTTTTTGTTGGTTTTGAGTTAAACTTATCGATCCAGTGGCCCTACGTATCCCCATGTAGTGCATGTTTTTGGGCCCACTAACTGCATGGATGTTTAGCTCGAGGAGTCGATATAGATATAGACACCCAAATATTACTGATTGGTTATCTCTAGCTATTAGATTTTAGCACTTTTACAAGTGATTCTTACTGTTGGATTCAACCATGTTATTGGAGTACTCTATCCAGTGGCGGAGGTTCGGAGCCAGGATTTGTTCCAGAGGGCAAGGTGGCAAGCGACCGTCAAAGTGGAGTAAGCCTTCGATGACACCTGCAGTCAGCGATACTGTTGACTTCAGCCAATATGAGCCACGTGGCACTTTTTTTATGAGGACACTAACTATAGGATGTTTGGACAATCACTAGGTGGACCTACAAATCAAAAGTAAACTTGATTGCTGATTTTTAAGCGTTGGATTGAAGTTATTTTCATGGGTTGATTTTAACGGTAGGAATTTCATGAGCATTAATATTTTGATACGAAGATTCAAAGGTTTTAAATCACTAATTAGGCTGATTTTTGGTTTGTAGGTCTACCTAGTGATTGGCCAAACATCAATACAGTCAGTATTGTCCTGTTAAGAATGTGTCACGTGCCTCATATTGGCTGCAGGTGTCATCAAAGGTTTACTCGTCAAACTGGGGCAGATGGGCCCATTGACTGCTTGGATTTTTAGCACTTCCTTCAGTAGACCCTCATACCCAAATTGGCTTGTTTGATGAGTTTTAGCCGTTGGATTTAGTACCCAATTTTTTGGTTTAACGGCCGTTAAAATCATTTTAACAGCCGTTGAATTCTGAAGATTTTTGTGGAAAAGAAAAATGGCCGTTAATTTTTTTCTCTTCAATTTCCCCATTTTTTTCAATTTTGCCCCTGGTCGTTTCAATCCGTTTTAACGGTAACCCCTTTAGTTCGTAAACCGTTATAGCGGCTGTTAAATATGTTTTTCTCTTCATTTTTTCAATTTTGCCGCTGGTCGTTTCAATTCGTTTTAACGGTAACGCCCTCAGTCTGTAAACCGTTAAAACGGCCTCCTTTAAACCTTGAACTAAACATCTATGCGGCAGGTGAGCCCATGAAAGTGTCTTAGGTAGGACAATTGATAAACTCGATGGAAAAGTGATTTGAGCAGAAAAAAAAAAAAAAGTCCAAAATGTCATGTGGCACTCTTTTAACCCACAGACCCAATAAATGCTTTACCCGTTAGCTGGATTATTAATTTGTTTTTTCTTTTTGGTAAGGGCCTGTTTGGTAGGTGGGAGAAAGAGTTCCAACTACGAATATTTAGCCAAAGGAATATTATCTTGACTAAATATGTGTGCATGTGAATATTTAACAACCATTGGTGTGTATTAACTAGCATACTTTATTTTCTTTCAATTTGTATGATCCCACGCATCGAAGTAAGTCAAATATAAGTTAGGTGAGGCTCCTTGTAGCTGACAACCACCGTTGGATTCTTGAAATCTACGGCCCAGCACACCAACACCAGGAGGGGTGAGAAAAAAGGGTTCCCCTGAGCCCGACCCTTATAAAAATGAATAAAAAGCAGTTTTTCCGTCACCCCTCGAGTGGCCGTTGCCGCTATTTGTTGTCCTCAGGTAGGTCCAGACCGCTGATGGTCCTCGGGTGCCATAGTAAAAGAGATGAGATCCTGTACGCCTGAAGTTGGTTAACTTACACAACGCCAAGTCTGATCATTTGCCACGTGCACCTTATCAAAATTCAAAAACATAAAATAAAACAACTATTATAGAGGATACGTGGCAAACCAGCGATTTGGTGTTTCTCACCTACAGATCCCAATTCCGAGATGAATTTAATTTCGTGATAACTAACCGCCTAACCAATTTATCCCGATATAATAGAATTCAGATCCTGTACTCCAGGTAAGCGATAACTTACCCAACTCCCACATTCAATTTTTGCCACGTATACCTTATTTTACAAAGATGAGAACGTGGCATACAAACAAATGTGGGAGTCGAGTAACTACAAAACTCCCTGACGCACATGATCCAGAATAGGCTCCGTCTCAAAAATCGAGAGAATCAAAATCGAGGTCTGTGGCTAGAGCAGAAACCACCAGCAAACCCCGAAACCCTGCATGGCCGCTACGTGTCATCGTCATCATCTCCACCCTCGTCTTCATAAACTCCCTCTCATCCTGCTTTCTCCACTCAATCAACACTGACTGTAGTAGAGAGAGAGAGAGGGAGGAAAAATGGGTGGGATGAAGCTTGAAGCGTCGACGTTGTTGCTGCTACTGGTTTTGTTCTTCTTCTCAGTTCCCATGGCGATGGGATACGAAGGAAAAGGAGGAGGAGAGAGAGGAGAAATGTTTTTGTTGCAGAGATCAAAGATGGTTGTGAAGACTGAAGCAGGAATGATTAATGTAGTGAAAGGGTATAAAACGAAGGGTGTAGAGACCCCCATGCATATTGGGTTCATCACCATGGAACCAAAGAGCCTTCTCATCCCTCAGTACATCGATTCAAGCTTGATCATCTTCATTCGTAGAGGTACTAACAATTTCTTAATTTCGTTTCTAACAAATGTTCTTCAGTAAAAAAAAAAAAAACAATGGTTCTGTGTGCATATTCGTCAATCTGGGCCGTTAATTTGATGGGCCATATTGGACCTGATGACTGTGTGAGGCCAGGTGAAGCAAAGATTGGATGGATCTACAAAGATGATTTGGTGGAGAGGCAGCTAAAGATGGGAGACGTGTATAGAATTCCGGCTGGTTCTGCGTTCTACATGGTGAACACCAACGAAGGACAGAGACTTCAGATCATTTGCAGCATCGACACATCAGAGAGCTTGGGAATGGGTGTCTTCCAGGTTTGTGTTTCCTAGTCCCACGGTCCCAGTCCCACCCCTCTTTGATTTTCTATGATCTCTCGTGATCTAGAAGAGAAGTCGAGATCATATTTCCTTCTTTTCTCTGTGCATGCAGTCGTTCTTCATCGGTGGAGGAACAAATCCCACATCTGTGCTTGCTGGGTTCGATCATAGAACGCTCACTACTGCATTTAACGTAAGCTTTATAATTATTATTTTTTTTTTTATCTTTTTTATCTGAAATCAAATATCGATCAAACTGTTGTTGCGTGCAATGTTATCAAACCTGGCCCAGACCGGCCGGTCAAACCGGTGATCTGGTCACAAAACCGGATTGGTCACATTCTTGTAACCAATGTTTTAAACTCGGTATCGACTCTGAAGTCCATAGGGTCGAGTCACCTCAGTGAATCGGGAGTCGACTCGGCGAGTCATAAAATTAATGATCAAATATTTAAATATATAAAAAAATTTATTAAAAAATTTTAAAATTCATAAATATATAGAAAAATTACAAAAAACATTTACAAATTTATAAAAAAAAATTGAGTTTCACGCCGGCCTTTAAACGGTTGACTCAGCTGAGTTTTCGAGTCAACTCGGTACGGCTTGTAAATCCGAGTTTGTATTCCGAGTCGACTCGGTCGTAGTCGACTTGGCGAGTATTAAAACATAGCTTGTAACCCACTCGACCTGGCCTATGAACTCGCTTTCTTTTCCGACTCTGTCGTAGTTCGAGGGGATTTATTCGCTTTTGCTGATGGATAGGGAGATGAAGCACAGGTCCAACCTATGAGTCAGGTAAACAACACCAACACTGCACCGTTGCTAGTTGGTGGTGGCCCACTACCCACTTCCAACGTAACTAAATCTACCTCAACTTATTAGGAATTGCGGGTGACCAGGCTGACCCGGCCCAATGATCCAGGGTAGTCCACCAAGGAGCTGCCAAAACATTGGGCTCAAAAGATTTGCCATGTGAAAGGTTGAACCGGTCCCTTGTCTCATGACCGGTCCGGCGGTATGAAAATATTGGGTGCGTGCGTGTGATGGACTCGTACGTGCAGTCTGTGTGTGGGTTGGGGATCCTTTGATATACATTGTTAAGCATCTAGCAACATGTGGTTGTCAACATGGTATCAGAGCGGGAGGTCTTGGGTTTGATCTTCGGGGGTGTGTGTGGGTTCGATCTATGTGCTGAACTCGTGAGGTCTTTGTGTGGGGGTTCGATTTTGGGTCGCTCTACGGTCACCCACGTGGTGCCCGTCTTTCGGCTGGGCACCCACATTGAAGACAATTTTTTTTTCCAAAATTGTCCCCCTTTATTTTCTCTTTCGGCTGGGCACCCACCCCTTCTCCTTCGTATTCTCTTTCCTATCTCTCTCTCTCTACTGTACGTGTAACTCCCTCCCTCCTCTCCTCTCCTCTCCCTATGTGTCTTCCACGTGGGGATAGTGTTGGACTCGTGTGGTCCGTGTGTGTCTCTAATGGCTTTAGCTAGTAAAAAGTGGTGTTCAACATTTACCCAGAAAAAAACTAATAATAGTGTTGGACTTGTGTGGTCCATGTGGTCTCTAATGGCTTAAGCTAGTAAAGTGGTGTCCAACATTTACCCAGATAAAAACTAATATATGGTCATCGCAGGTGACGCCGAGCGAATTGGACGAGATCATGAGCAGGCGACAAGGTGGTCCGATTGTGTACGTAACGGGTGCAGATCAGCCAAGCAGGTGGGCCTCATTCATGCAGTTGAAGCAACAAGAGAGACTAAAACATCTACAGGATCAGGAAGAAGAGGAGGTTGATGAAGAGCAGCAAAGCAAATTGACATGGAGGAAACTCTTGAACTCTGTGTTGGGGAAGGAGAATAAGCGTGGAAAGGGCTCCGTCAGAGCACCTGACTCGTACAACCTTTACGATAGGAAGCCTGATTTCAAGAACAGCTATGGATGGAGTCTCGCCCTCGATGAGCACGATTACGCTCCTCTTAGCCGCTCCGGCGTTGGTGTTTATCTTGTTAATCTCACTGCAGGATCGATGATGGCGCCACATGTGAATCCAACAGCGACGGAGTATGGAATCGTACTGAGAGGATCAGGATCGATCCAGGTGGTGTTCCCCAACGGTTCTTCAGCGATGAACGCAAAGGTGGAGGAAGGAGATGCGTTCTTTGTGCCAAGGTACTTCCCTTTCTGTCAAATTGCGTCGCGAGGTGGACCCATGGAATTCTTCGGGTTCACCACGTCGGCTCGCAAGAACAGGCCACAGTTCCTAGTGGGGGCCAGCTCCATTCTCCAGACTCTGAGCGGTCCCGAGCTTGCAACGGCATTCGATGTGAGCGAGAAGAGGTTCAATAACCTGATCAACTCTCAGCATGAATCGATCATACTCCCTTCCGCACCTGCGGCCCAACTGCAGCAGCAGCTGCTGGAGGAGAATATGGAAGGGGTAGAAGTAGAACCGCTCATAAGGAGCTTTGGAACCGGATATGATCGTGGGTTTTGATTGGCTGATGAGTTAGTGAAGATGTTATAGGAGGAAGGTTGTTTCTTCGTTTGTTTTTACTGTTCAGGAACTTTTGTCGTTTCTGTTTTATTGGTTTCTTCATGTGTCGAGTTTGTCAATAACATGACTTGTTTTTTTAATCTGTGCTACTTTCTTTTGAGATCATCTTTTTGTTATCCTCCTACGTGGCGATTTTGGGACGTGGCATACGCTTAGAGTACTTTAACCGTACGGATGTTTGGCCAATCCCTAGGTGGATCTTCAAACCAAAAGTCAGCATGATTAGCGATTTCAAACCTTTGGATCCTTGTACCCCAAATAATGGTCAATGATTCTAAAATTCCCGCTGTTAAAATCCAACCATGACTAGAAATCACTGATCAGGTTTTTGGTTTGTAGGTCCACCTTGGGATTGGCCGTCGACGGTTAGCGATCACGGGGGGTGGTTGAGGACTGACGCACGAATGTTTGCCCCATCTCTTGGTGGACTTGCACACCAAAATCAGCTTGATCGGAGATTTGTAGCAGTTAATTTGAGCATTTTCCATAATGGGCTTAGGGACAATTGATGGGTTTCAAGCCCATAATGAAAATGCTCAAATCCGATGGGTAGAAAATAACGTAGGTACTCCTTGGCGAGCCAAACATTCATGAGGTCAGTGAAGTCGAGAGTCATGTCACGTGGCATTTTGAGGATTTTTTAGGAATATTTTCTTTTCAAATCACGTGAGGCCCCCTGGTCTCACTAAGGGGCCGCTACTTATATCAGCAGAGTGAGAAATAATTAGCTGTGTGGCCCGACATCAAATATTTTTTCCAAGAGATTTATCTTTACTTGGGCTTCACTCTACAATGTACAGATAGTGGCGGTCCAGGCTGCACCTAAAAACACAACGTGGCACGCCAGGATCAAAAAAATTCTCCTACGATTGGGACCACACCCGCCTCCATGATTTACTGTTAAATTACCTAGGTGATATCTTAACCTAGGATCCTAAAATTGCACCGGGCTTCAAGGTCTAAGGCAGCTTTCACTCCGGTACACCTAGGCATTTTTCCAGTACCCATATTTTCTCCAATTTTGAGTCAGCCTCCAGGTAGTCCTTTCGCCCTTCCTGTGACTTGAACCCTGTCATGAGGTTGACTCTAATACCAAATGTTAAGACCCAAACCAATACTCCAAAATTACCTAGGTGATTGACGAGTGGAAAGCTAGGATCCTAACATTTACCCAGTACCCCCGAACAGTTTCTGAAAACTGACATTCAAAGATTGTAAATTTCTACATCGCATCGTTGGATGTGAGACAATGTTTGCGCAAAAGATTGTAAAAATTCTCTCTCAATATAGCTGGTTGGGGTCTAGCTAGCCTAAAAGCCCCATATCTCAGCCAACAAAAAAAGGCTCGTGGATAAATATTTAGGTTTAAATGAGAAATACCAAGACATTCCGAATGAGTATATGTGACATGGGAAAGAATGGTGTACAGGGGATGGTTGAATTGGATTGGAAGGTGACCCCCTATTGTTCATCAGACAACCGCTGAGCTACTTGGTAGTATCTCTGTCCCAGGCTTTCTTTCATTGGCTTCTTCCTGAGTCTGGAGGATGGATGGGAGAGGTGCAGTAATCTCAATTACCTGCACGCTAAAACAGACGTCTCATGGATGTATTAAGAAGAAAATAAAGAGGTAGTAAGATTATCAGAAACTAGCTTATAGCCATTTAATACAAGGGATCTCTTTTGAACGACCCGAAAACACAGCTGGTGATGTTTCCTAATGTGAGCCAAATGTGTGTTCGGGATACCATGAGTTTGGACGGCCGCTCACTGTGCACCTCGTCACTCCTGCAAACAACCCCGAATGGGCTACATTTTTTCTCCATCAATGTTTTCCTACTTAGCTCAATATTTACACTAGTTCAGTCGTGTGCCCATTAAATGGGCCCCTTAGCAGTTAGCACTTTCTCAACTCTTTGGGATGGAAAATGCCGAGTCCGGTTTTGTTTACAGATGTCCATATGAGCAGCCACTGACCCTATGGATGTTTGGCCGTCCCTACTTGGACCTACAAACCAAAAATCAGCCTGATTGGTGATTTCTAACTGTTGAATTTGAGTCTTTCTCATGGGTTGATTTCATCCGTGCTCAGGATGTCCATATCGGACTACTGAAAATCCCCCTCATTTTTGTTATGCAGTACTCGACCAACCCATCTACATGTGTCATCCTGACCTGAGTATGCCCCCACTAATGACAGTGACACTACAACATTAACTACTTGACTCTCCTTGAGTATTTACAGTCTACTGACGTTAACAAGTAAATTAGGGTTGGACTTGATCCACAATCGTTTACAAATATATTAACTATGCTTGTACTTACCTCATTTGTGGTTGGGTGATGAAGAACCAGTCGATGAGCATGCAAGTAGTAGCCACAGTCTCCAGGAACAGGTTTCGTAGGCCTCTCATAACCTCTGAAAAAGCAGTGCCCAGAATGAGATCAAGTTATACAGGCAGGGAACTGAATATCAAACAAATTAGAGATGACATGCAGCATATTTACATATACATACATATGAAAAATCGATGGGTGATATTGATATAGTTGAACAAAAGGGACCAATAGGCTCGTCTATGGAGTGGAGATTATGATGTAGAAAAACCGATACAATACTTTAGGGTACAAGAAATTCATGAATAACTGACAGGATATATTATTCAGGTTTAAGGACCCCCTTTTATCTCTAATATTGCCTAACAAGCTGAGATGTGCCTTTGGAGCATGAAAAGCTTGCTGCAGAGAATTTGATTCTCATTATGAAGACTGGCTTCCACAATATCCACACAGATCCTTTTGCACTTGTTTGAACAAAAATTTGACTTCTTCATTAGATCTTGATAAACCAATGCCTGCCAGTTCCCCATGAGATAGGATACTCTGCCAAAATTCAATAATAGTGTTCTGGTTTCCCAATCCAATCTGCATCTCTATAACAAGAGTTGTGCATCTTGGGCTGTTAAAATTGCTTGGATGTATTTGAGAGAAACTTTTCGTCGTGACAATATCAATTCATGTGACCCGAGATCCAATGGTGTACATCAATAAAATTCAGGGTAATTGGCTGTAATATTAAATGCATTTTGCTGCCTCCATGATATCCAAGGAAAATTTTGGCATATAGAATGAACCATGCTTAAGACAACCTGGCCGGAAAATTTCCACGCAGTCAAAGGCATTACAATTTAAGCGAACTTTTTTCTTTTTTTTTTTGGGTTTTCTCCTTTAGGGAAACTCTAGTTCGTGTTGGGGGCATATATATGTCTTGTTTCTCATTGAGAGAGGAAGAGAGTGTCTGTGAGAGGTTGTACGAGCGATTGAGAGAGAACAATCTTTTACTTTGTTTATTCATAGTGAAGATCCGATCATCATCGCCTGTGGACATAGGTTTCAACTGAACCACGTATATAGCTTGTGTTCTTTGTTTTCTTCGTTTGATTTCTCTGTTGTGGCCATTGTTTGCTATTCGAGTGATCGCTTGGGGTTTTCCGCAATATGACGTATATCTTGGGGACCCTCAGTTACTAAGCAAGAACCCTCATTCTTTGGTGTCATTTAAATAGTTGTAAAGTTGTGGTGTTATCCTGAATACATTTTTCAAATTTTGTGCTTTCATAAACTAATATTGCATACTTTATACAGTAATATATCTTTCAATATTACCACATAATTAATTGTGTAATCAGATCCAGGATTACCAGATGCTTCATGTTTGTATCTGACAAACTAAAACCACCAAAGGGGTCCGAGTCTAAGATGCATATGCCGACTTATAGACTATTAAATTTGAGGTAGAGCAGATGACATTGCCATCAAACATCGAGTATGGTTCAAAGTCAAGCAAGAGAGTTCCCAGAATCATCTGTTGTGCGTAACTAGAAAGATATCTAGACAGCTCACTTTATAACATGTTTTACTGTAACAGATTACAATTTTCATACCCATCTAGTGCATAACTGTCATCTCTAGATTCAGAATCGTAGGAATTAGGATGTCCACCAGTAACATAAAGAGGGTCCCCTGATAAGCAACAACCAGTAACTGTCAAACATTGGCCACTGAAATGATGAAGTGCATAATTTGTAAATTGCTACAAATTCAGAATAAACAATTAACTTGTAACTTAACAGTGTAGATTATGGTTCAAGCTAATAAGCATACAAAAATCAAATTGATGAATTGGGTACATAACGTAAGCTATCGGGAAGGACAATGTAATAGCCTGGAAGAGAAACTGGTAATGAGATCTGTAGGAAAATTCGGTTTTAGAGAAAAATAAGAACTAAAAAAAAATTACTTGGGACCATTTTCTTTTGTAAAATATGGTTAAATACATATAAAAATTCTAAAAGGAAAATGGATTCTTTTCCTGTGATACAAGATATGTGAATTTGCTTCATTGTCACATATCATATCCTGTTCCATGGCACTCCATTTAACCACAACACTTACAAGTTCGTGCAGTAGGAAACATATCAAGAAGTATCCAGTCACGATTTTTAACACTTAATATGTGATAATGTAAATATCTGCATTAATTTGGACGTCCATAATCTAACAACTGTATTCAAACCCATTTTATCCTTAACATATGTTTGGGTGTTTAATAGTCTTCTTTTGAATTACTTTGAACAAAACAGTTGATATTTGTCAATCTGTCTCCTTTGTGATGCGGCATGCAATTAAACTAAAATCTAGTCATACATCAATTAACCAACGTATAAGATGTTCCAGCTTAGTCAGCGCTCATCTCTTATTATATTATCAATGTGGTATTTCATAAAAAAAGATAAAATTATGCCTTCATTGATGTTGGGATGTATGATATTTATATTTGACATCACGGTGTTATATGCCTCCATATACTATAAAAAATACAGCTTGTTTATTACCGATCAAAAATCTTGCTTGTTTATTGAGAATGTTACATTACTACTTTGAATTGTTCTTTACTACAACAAAATAACAAATACAAAACAATAAACCTTGACTTCCTAGAGCAAAATATATATGATTAATGGTAAGTTATTAACCTTAGTTGAAAGTGAATACAAAAAACACATACAAACACAATTGGTCTTTTTTCGGACTTGATGCGAGGTTTGGATGTTGTATTTTGACACTCTCTCCATAGTGCAATGGTTTAGCCAATTCATTGGCCAATTAAGGTGAACAGGCATCGACGGAATTCTCTTCCCTAATTTTTGGTTCTCTAATAATATATTCCTTGTGCATCAGAAAGGGGAAAGAAAGAACAAAAGAATATAGGACGTATATGTAATACAAGTACAATAACTTCTCCGAGTCCTAATTATAATGATGGGACAAAAGGAATCAAAGCTAATACTATTCAAAAATGTAAAATAACTACCTAAATGACATGTTACCTCAGAAATGTCAATACACAACCTTAAGTTTCTCCAAGTATAATTTTGAAGGGCCTTTGTAGGGTGAAGGTGATTCTTCCAATGCATTAAAATGGGCAAGCAGCTACACTAATCAAAAAAAAAAAAAATGGGCAAGCAGCTAGGGATTGCCCATGGAGGCTAGTTAATAGTTTTATTATACTTCAACCACATTCTGGAGCTAGCTATAGGATGGAGTATAATTTTTTTCCATACACTGAGACATGCTAATAACTTGGTGATACTCTAGCAAAAAATGGTCTAAAGAGAGAATTTTTGTATGTATGGAACTCTCTTCCCTAGCCCTCTTACCTATCATCTTTAATACTTAACAAATAAAAAAATGAGAATAGGTGGATCACACAATGCTACTTGCACCAAGTTTACTCCTATTAAAGATAATCTAGATAAACTCCTTCAGCAGAGCTAGCACTTATATGAAAAGCATCGAAAGAACTTCATATGAAATTTGTAAAACTGTAGAAGTATTTAGCACTAGAAAATTTACCCAAGAGTGGATGTCCTATGAAAGATAGATGAATGCGAATTTGGTGTGGCCGTCCTGACTGAATCTCAACCTATACAAACAAGAAGAGCAAAACAGAGAATTATAAGAACTAGATAATAGTGCAGGATTGAGACAAAGGTTATATAAAATTCTTGCAAAACATAGAATCATATCTCTCCATGTTCTTGCAATTGAGCATTGGTAATATCAATGTTTGCATCCTCGTGTAATTAGAGCAGAGCTTTAGTAATTACATCATGACTAGACTTGGATGACCAATGGCCATCAAAAGAATCCAACACAATGAGTCAGCTATGTGTGATCAACTTATATATGTATTCCAAGTTGGTCAAAATAAATGGAATTTCATTAACTGAAAAAAAAAAAATTACTGCATCACCACCACAAAAAATGTAATAGGACACGTTCTAATGTAATTAAACATACTTGCATTTGTATTACCTAAACAGTATTATAGCCAGTACAAAATCCATAATTCCCAATTTATTCAAGACCTTCAAAACAACTTAGCATGTGAAAAACATTACACATGAGTACCACTAGATTCAAGAGCTCTATTGAGATTAAATCATCTCATTTGAGATGTTGCTTTTAGTGGATCAAGTTTCTGATCATTTTTATAACTGTATGTCCATAGATTGTATGAATTCCTCATGGTAAAACTTGCACTAATTAACTTTACACATCAACTCAACAAAGAGTAAGTTCAAGAGGCATAATCTTGTTTGTTGTGTTTCGTCATTCTATTGGACAAATTAAAATTAGTTCCATTATTCTATGTAAGGAGATGATTAATTTATGTCATGAGATGTCAATGTCATCTAACGAAGAAAATTATATTAGTTGGTGTAGATCTAATTTTCATTTGTCAAATCTCTACTTTTTAAATTACCTGCATTAACACAATATAAGTAATCACCATCTAAAGGAACTGATTAATAAGAACCAGGAAATCTTTTTTCCTTTCTATATTTCTTTCTTCTTTTCTTTTTCTTCCTCTATTTTTTTTATTTTCTTAGTTCTTTTGACAATGAACCAGGAACAAGAAGAGTATTGTACAAGGCACATGTACATCTCCAACCAAGACAGATTTATAATTGCCGGCGTAATGAATGGATAAATAAATAATATGTACATGATTACTTAAGAAAATAACAGAACATTGATAATGACATGCATAGTATACATTGTTAAACTAGAGCACCTGGACCAACGTCTGGTTTCCTTGTATATCTCTCTCAAGAACGTTGACTTTGCTCAAAGCTGGTTTCCCTAATTAAATTGCAAGGAAAGCAAGGGAAAAAGATTACAGACAGAACCAAAAAAGAGAAAAACATTACAAAGACAAACACCATTAGAAGCGTGCTAATGACAATGATATATACACTTGATAACAATAAGACCAGTAGAAGGTACTGTAGGCATGTGAATTGTAAAGAATTATAATTATCAATTTAAGACTATTACAAAAACTTGGAACTTGGAACAAAATGAAACAATTAGGTGGCAGTACATAGAAACAGAACCTGATGAAGAAGCAACATAAAGCCCTTTAGCCACCCCGGGGTATCGTATCATTCCGATTGGCTGGTTGATAACAACCTATGAGGCACAAATAACCTTCAAATTGTACAAAAAATATCTTTGCATGGGATAATTAGATAAAGGATATTGAAACAATACATCAGGAAATGATTTTGCAGGAAATGCCTGGTCCTAAAACAACCACCACATCAAACTGAAATTAATTAAACCATTTGAAACAACAACTGCACAGCACTAGCAAATGTAAAAGTGATAGGGCTAACATTTTTCTGATGAATATTTGAAGAATAAGTACATAAATTAAAACCTTTGAAAAGAACGAACTGAGGAGGCCGAATTTTATGCATAAGATTTGTAGGCAACAATACTTTAAAACCCAATACGGTAGATGTACAAGCAAGTTATGATCATTTATGCAGGCCAGGAGTAAGTAATAAATATATTTTTGTCCAGATTGAGACCACAAAATCAAGGTTGAGGGGAAAATTAATGTGTTAAGACAGCAAAACAGGGCACAGGAATAACATAATCTGAACAGGGCCAATTGCACAAAAAAGCTATGTTTCCACATTCATGAACAGAAACTAAAATACTTCTGGACAGCTATATCTTCCCTTGTCATATTGTTTGTCAAAGTACTAGTTTCCTTGCAAAAAGCATGCCACCTTCAAATACTCAGCAGAATTCAGCCAACTTTACTTCGCATTGTTGCAAAAAGATGTCTTACCCTGATGCTTCACAACCACATCTCCTTAAGCTATGTAAGAACTACTTGATTGCCTGATATTTCACCAACTCCTCTCCATTCCTCTAGTGCTTCAAACTTACACTAGTCAGACCTTGCTCATTTTGACACCTTTTTGCCTGCTTATCTTCCTCTGACGGTTTCTTATGCCGATGGTCCTCCTTGATGTATCATGTGTGTCTGGCAAGAAAAGTATCCCAGAAAGCATGCACCTCCTACAACTCTCATCACCAATCTGTTAGCCCTGACAATCTCTTCAATCTTGTTTAGAGAAGCCCTTCAAGGAAGTTGCTTATCGCCTTTGGTAGCAGATTATGCAAACCATTCTAAATTGTAAATGGGACCTTGTCCCTTCGTCTAACAAGTCTTCTATCGTCATTTAGAACATTCGAATATCAAAATGTACATCACTACAATGCTTTCAGCCTTGATTCCTTGACAACTGTGCATAAGAGTATGAAGTGGACTGGGAGTATGAGGATCACTTTCCTTCTGCTGGTGTAGCAGCCACTATCTACATGCTCATCACAGTAGCCACATCTGATGGTGCTCAAGTTGATGTGAACATCTTTCAGGTAAACCCAAATGAGCTTTCCACTTCCAATACTACTTTATGCTCCTTTCATTATGCATACGTTGTCTCAGTTCGGATCCTCGTGCTAGTTATGAAAACTCTGCATTTCTCTTTGCCTCAGCTCCAAATTAGGTTTTCTATTGCTTTGGACCACCATAATGGATAAACTACCCATGATATAAAGAAGGGTCGGGGGAGTGAAGGGAAACTATGACTGCAGTTAACAAAGTTCGTTCGTTGGATAAGTCTACTTTATACTTACTGAGTTCATTCCAAAGAGACAGATATCTAATAGACAGTACAAGCAAACAAGCTAACATTATGTGGCGAAGAAAACACCATTATCATGCAGCCATTTTACCTCGTCCTTGTCAAGTATCCCCGTGGCCAATGCTCGATATATCTTTGAAATTTTTCTTACAGCAGCAAGGTCCGGATTGGTATTTCTGTACAACCGCAGGGTGTAAGTCTCAATAAAGAAAGTGATGTAACATGAAAAACATCACTCCACAAAGAATACAACACTAGCATACTAAGCCAAACATATACTGAAAGCTCAAAGAATTGCTCTACAAACTTAAGACTTAAGAGATGTAAGAACAAAAGAAACGAAATACATAAGACGTATCACCCTGTTTGGAACCTCCACTGCTATAGGATCAGAACCAAGTATAGCGCTTTGGGGTTGAGTTTGAACCCATTTATAAGACAAAATTTAGGAAGTTTCAGATGTTTAGGGAGTTTTTACAAGGTATTTGCTTAGGGTTGAGTTTCTGGATCTGATAAATATTTGCTCAAAATTGCTATATAATCAGTACTGAGAATTCTTTCTTCCTTTACCTTTTGTCCCCAACAACTGATGTCCCATCAGCAAAATATGCAGCAAGGCGAGCTTTGGCGATCTTTGTCTTTGCACAAAGTAGTATTCCTAAAATACAATTCAAAGATCAGCCAGAATATCGAACATTAAATCACAACTACATAATCAATTATAGAAGAATTACAAACAATTGTTTTATCATTATAATTGTCACCAACATCGATATAACAATGATAGAGGTGGGATTTCATAGTTCGTACGGCCTATCAACTAAAACTGAACCTGATGTGCCCCTTCCCAGGCGATGAACAGGAACAGGATGTGGTTCCTGAGCACCAGATGTTCCAGAAAACCCCGAAGGGGAAGAACTTTGCTTCCACGCTCTCCATTGTAGCTGGGTTAAAACAGTCCGTTGCTGGAAAAGTCCTCCCGGTAAAACTTGCAAACCAGAAGGCTTATTCAAAGCAACCTGAATACATAAAATTAACCCCAGCTCTGACCTTAATTCACCTCTAGCACTTCAAAATTCTACAACTAGAATATGCCAATTTGATCAAATTTAAGTAAATTTCAGAAGCTTTTACCAGATCATCATCTTCAAATAGTACTTCTAGCAAGTACGGTGCATCGGGCTCTTTCCAAGGAAGCCGATGATAGACTAATTCTGAACCAACTCTAGAAAAGACCAAATTACAGTTTAGTCAATAAGAACCATATATTAAAACAAACAATGTAACAAGAATTCCATCTGAAATTCTCTATTGGAAACCTGAGAATAGTGTCGGGATCTGTTACAACTTCACCGTCGATCGTTATCTACAGAAGAACAAACACGACTGTAACTTTCTGGATCGAACGACACGGAATTCATCAGGGAAAAAGGACCCCACCATATAATTGAGTAACCAACCTGTCCGTTCCGGATCCGCTGTAACCAACTGCTCAGAGAATCAGTGAAAGAATGATAGGTTGATACGATCCCACGATCTCAACAATAGTTTCTATTTTGAATAAATTCCTGTTGTGAGCAGTTTCTTATTTACTGAGAACTATTTAAGTAGTTTCCTAATTTAGTTAGAAGTGGTATTATGAAGGTTTTCTATGGTTTGAAGATTATATATATTGTAATCGTGGGTTTGGAATCAATCAATAAACAGTAATTATTTTAGTCAAAATAAAGTAAATTAGCTAGTTAGTAGATAATTTAGTTATGATCGCCAAAGTCTGGTAACATTTGGTATCAGAGCAATCGATCTTCTTCCATGTCTTCCTCTGATGGCATCAACGTCTCAAATCCGGCAACCATGACTTCTCAAATTCGACAGGGAGCTTATGACCACGTTAAGCAATAGTGTCACAAATCTCCATGGCAAAATGGGAGAGCTGGAAGTAGCAGTACTTAAGCTCCAAGAAACCCTTGACGCACGATTACTAGCTCCGCTTCAACATTAGGCGCCGGTTCAAGCCTTTCTTTTGCGTTACCCATCTCAATTACCTACACCGGCGCCGTCTGTCACAAGATGATGACCTCTTTCGGGCCCATTCACCAGGAACGTCCCAATTCCATCCATCATGGACCGGATACCAACTCCGGTCCTCCCGGTCGCTGACCGTAGTCCTCCGGCTCCACATGTCGCTCAACGACCTCCTCCTCCAACTGTCGCTAACCGAACTCCTTCGATTCCAATTGTCGTTGACCGCACTCTCTTTCTACCTCTTTCCACCCATTGCTAACCGAAGTTCTCCCCTGCTGCATGTTGCCCCAGTTATGCAGGCATGAAGCCCACCGAAGTGACATCAATTCCAACTATCAGACAACCTGGCTACCTCGGAACATGCAGTACCATCGTTACCTCAGGATTTGCATATGTGCTACCTTGGGTTCTAGTGGATGTCCTAGCATCGAATGCGATTTGGGATCCTAGTGGCATGGACAAGTCGAATCCAAGGCGGCGACAATGATACGATCCCATGATCGTAGGATCTTAGCAGTAGTTTCCATTTTTAATAAATTCCTATTGTGAGCAGATTCTTCTTTTCAGTAGTTTCCTATCTTGTGAGAACTATTTCAGGTTTCCTAATTTAGTTAGAAGTGGTATTAGGAAGGTTTTCTAGGGTTTGAAGCTTATACATTGTAATTGTGGGTTTCGAATCAAGCAATCAATGAAGAATTATTTTAGTTAAAATATGGTAAATTAGCTAATTAGTAGATAATTTAGTTACGATCGCATTGTTAACTAAATTATCTACTAACTAGCTAATTTACTCAATTTTAATTAAAATAATTATTCTTCATTGATTGCTTGATTCCAAACCCACGACTACAATATTTAAGCTTCAAACCCTAGAAAACCTTCTTAATACCACTTCTAACTAAATTAGGAAATTACTTAAAATAGTTCTCACTAAATAGGAAACTACTGAAAATAAAAAACTGCTCACACTGCTTACAATAGGAATTAATTAAAAATAGAAACTACTGCTGAGATCCTACGATTGTGGTACCGTATCATTGCCACCGCCTTAGATTTGACTTGTCCGCAAGTCGATGCCACCAGGATCCAAAATCGCATTTGATGCTAGCACATCCACTAGAACCCAAGATAGCACATACGCAAATCCCGAAGTAATGATGGTACTGCAAGTTCCGAGGTAACCTGTTATCAGGTTGTCGATATCGCTTCGGTGTGCTTCATTCCTGCATAACTAGCGCAACATGCAACAAGGGAGAACTTTGGTTAGCAATGGGTGGAAAGAGAATGCAATTAATGACGGTGGGAATCAAAGGAGTTCGGTCAACGACAGTTGGAGGAGGAAGTCGTTGAGTGATGTGTGGACCGGAGGATTACGGTCGACAACCGGGAGGACTGGAGTTGGTATCTAATCTTTGATGGATAGAGCTGGGACGTTCCTAGCAATGGCGAATGGGCCCGAAGGAGGTCAACAGTTTGCGAGGGATAGTGCCGGCGTAGGTAATGGAGATGGGTAACGCAAAAGAATGGCTTGAACCGGCGCATGGTGTTGAAGCGGAGCTAGTAAACGCGCCTCAAGGGTTTCTTTAAGCTTACGTACCGCTACTTCTAGCTCTCACATTTTGTCATGATGATTTGTGACGCTATTGCTCAATGTGGTCATAAGCTCCCTGTCAAATCTGAGAAGTCATGGTTGCCGGATATGAGACGTTGATCAGGTTGATGCCATAGAGGAAGACATGAAAGAAGATCGATTGCTATGATACCAAATGTTACCATACTTTGGCAATCATAACTAAATCATCTACTAACTAGTTAATTTAATTTATTTTAACTAAAACAATTCTTCTTGATTAATTGATTGACTCCAAACCCACGGTTACAATATATAAGCTTCAAACCCTAGAAAACCTTCATACCATTTCTAACTAAATAAGGCTGCTTAAAATAGTTCTAATAGGAAAGTATTAAAAATAAGAAACTGTTCACAATAATAATTTATTAAAAATAGAAACTTAGAAACTACTTCTGAGATCCTACGATCGTGGGATCGTATCATAGGATTTTATGAATTTGCAGCAGTTTGAATGAGAAAAGAGGGGCGTGAGTATAACTTACCCTTGAAAGGGGGCTGAGTTCTTGTGCTTCGTAGAGTAGAACTCTATCAGGGTCGAAGCTGTGAATCATTTTTTTATAGGAAAACAAGTAGTATTATTATTATTATTAAAGGAAAAGAGAGAGAGAGAGAGAGAGAGAGAGAGAGAGACCAGCGTTGGTGGGTTCGACGACGTCGTTGTAGGTTAAGCCTTCGTTGAGATCAGGCCACGGCACTCCGAATGTCTGCAATGTTGGCTCCTTTTCTTCTACGGCACTTGACATTTCAAACAGAACTTTATTACAAATGAATGATACAGTGGACTTTAGTAGTCGTAGTACTCTCTTAACCTTCACAGCTCAGTTCGGGTCCTTCGGGACAGGGAGGGAAAAATTTAGACGCAGAGGAGAGAGGACTCCGATGCAGTCGATACAGAGGATTCTCGTGGCCGCTCATTTTTTGGGCCCACTGACCACATGGATGTTTAGCCCACCCATTGGTGGATGAATACAATAAAAATGTCCTTGGTGATGATTTTTAGCCGTTGGATTAGTACCCAAATAATATTTTCGAATCCAACAGATAGAATAAATCCTAAAAAAGTGCTAAACAAAAATGGCTAGAGATAATCAATCTGGCTGATTGTTGGTATGTATATCCACCAAGGGGTGGGCTCAACATCCATGCGGCTAGTGGGCCCAAAAGATGCACTAAGTAGGGCCACAAGAGTCCTCCGCATCGACTCCATCCAAAGTTCTCTGCATCTATTACATTCATGAGACATAATGGACGGTCCTGATTCGTAGTCAACCCATGAAATAGTGGTCACCCCTATGCAAGTGAGCACTCTTATAGCTGCCTACCTACTCGTGCCCGTAGCTCGATCTGAGGTCAAGAGTCAATTTATTCATGGGCATTAAGCTTGCTATGAGTGCGGCAATCGAATAGCTGCCTACTACTCGTGCTCGTAGCTCGATCGGAGGTCAAGAGTTTGATCCCGTGGAACCAAAAAAAAAGGTGATCGTGAATTGCTCAGTATTGCTTCGCCACTCCCGAAGCTGGCAGAAATAGCTTAATGGTAGAGCATAGCCTTGCCGAGGCTGAAGCTGAGGGTTCAAGTCCTTCCTTCCGCTCCTGGCTTCGTCATTTAGTGGTAAGAGTTACACTGCAAACATGCGTTTTTGTAGTGCCGTCACTGGAATTTGTGATTGTTATTTTGAGAGGATCCTTACACCAGATCTAAAAGAAAAATCTCATTGGTTTTTGAGATAAGAGGCCATTGCCCGATAAGATTATCATAGATCTTGGGAAATATCATTGATTTTGATGTTCAACCATTGGTTGATGAACAGGTGTCACTAACCACAATTGAATTAACAAATTAAAAAATTTCCAATTTTCTTAAATCTCCCCTTCTTGAAATACTTCCAAGGGGTTTTTACTCAGATGGCCGGATGCAATGTGAAATGCATCTAGTCTTACAAAACAAGCATTTCTAGAACACAATAGGACTGTCGACTCATAAGCCTTATAAATTAATAACACACATCACCAGAAGAAGGCGGCCCCGTGGCCTTGAGTAGAAGAGGGTCCCATACTGCGACCTCGCTGCAATGTCCGCTTTTAATGCCAACGAACTGGAATTGACTGGGCCCACCAACGGAAGCAGTCATATCTGCATGTTTCTCCGCTGCTGCTTTCAGTCGGATACGCTCAGCTCTGGAACCGATGACTTGTCCCAGGACAGAGGCTGCGATCGTGAATGCCATTGCCGTCTTAGGCATCAAGACAGACTTCCTAAGCATGGCTATGAAGGGCACAGCTGCGTGTACTGCTACAAACCAGGAGGGTGAGAACTTCTTCGTGTGCTCCCTCCATATTCCCAAAGGGACGTTGGCTGCCATGCCCAAGACACCAATCACCAGCATCTTTGTGGGCAGGGCCTGTGGGCGGACGGTCTTCACGAGGGCCGTCCTGGCAAGAGCTGCCCGAGCTGCAACCACTGCAGGCGGGCACTTAAATTTCATTCCCGGTGGAGGCTGCAGAGCCTTAGCAACCAGTGGCAGTACACCGCTAACTGCTCTATATGACTTCGCAATTGGGCAGTTCCCAGTTTCCAGCCACTCATTTCCCAGTGCCTCGTGCGATGATTCTCCTCCCTGAAAGATTAAGAGGAACAACTGTCAGGAGAATAATATGAGAAGAAGTTTGAACCCCTTCTGGAGATACAACAGTACATTGGTTTTTTACAGATATGATGGTCATTCACCTGTGAAGAATGCTCCTTCTTGGAGGATTTGGATTTCTTTTTCTGCTTCTTCCATTTTTCAGAGAAGGAATCAAAGCTGAAGGGCCCTCCTAGTCCAAAGGACGAGAGACTTATGGTGGCTGCCTTTGCTGCTAAGGGATTAAACTGAGGTGGCGAAAGCTCAGGCCCCAAATTCTCAGAATGCAAAAATGACCTTTGCGAGAGCGGTACCACTCCACCGTGTCCATGGAAAAGTCTAAACGCCATATCAAAATTGGGACCATCCTCGAAAATTGGACCTTTTGCTCCCCGTACCTGAAGAAAGGATGGAACAAAAAATTTAAGGACATGTTCAGGTTCAGCAACTTCATCTGATAGATAAACACATGTCCCAGGAAATTGAGAGAAAATCGGCTGTCATTGAGGAATTATGTTCGTCTCTATTTTGGTATTAAGATACATAACAAAATGAAGAGATGGAAAAGGACAACTAATACAAGATTTTCAAAATAGAAAGGAATGGAATTAAAGGGGAAAGGAACTTACAGGCATTGGAAAATTCACTGGCGAGGAGAAGGAGAAGTTAGTGGGTTCATTGATATTCTTCAGAAACGGACATCTTTGGATGCCCTGATGAGCGAACGGACACTCGGAAGACGGTGATTCATTTAGACCTCTAAAGAAAAACTCCATTTCCACAGAGCAGCTTTACCTGCACAGAGACGAAATAGAGGTAAACAAGAGCATCTTCATAGCTTCTGAGTAGGACAATCATACAGGAACTTGAGAAATACACAGTTAACCAGTAAAAAAAAAACAGAAACACCTGAGTTGCCAATTAAATCGGGACTGGACAATTCAATCAGAAGCACTCAATTTGTCAGGTAACATTGTCCAACCGGAGGTTGAACAACTGTCACCCAGATACTCCAAATGGATGTTCAAACCCAGCACTATGGTTTTCTCTCTCCCATGAAACTCCTCCTTTAACTATCTATGATTAATCTGGCCATTTTTTTAGGCATAAGCTGAAAAGAGATTTGAACAGCAGTCTGAAAAGACTAATGCTGCACAAAAGACTATGCTTCAAAAGAAGAATAATCACAAAGTGACTCATTGTCATAAGTCTTTTCCCAACGTCATGGGGTCGGATGCACGAATCATGTTCCTCCGTGTCTAAAGCCATCTCTTCCATTAAGGAAAATTTCTTGAAAGCTCTTCACAAAACCTCACTCCACGTCTGTTTTGGCCTTCCCCTCCCCCTTTTAGGCCCTTCGACTTGCACATTCCTCCTCATTCACATTGGTGTTGTTATTGGTCTTCATTGTAAATGACAAATCATCTTAATCGACTTAACCTCATTTTGACACTTATTGGGGCTACTTTTATATTTTCTCGAATACGTTAATTTCTAATTTTGTCTTTCCTTGTCTTACCACACATCCAACTCAACATCCTCATCTCGGCTATTATTTTATGAACATGTTATTTCTTGAATGCCCAACATTCTGTTCCATAAAGCATCGTCAGCATTATTGCCATCTTATAGAATTTTCCTCTTAGTATGATTGGCACACGTCGATCACATAGCACTCCGGAAGCACATCTTCACTTTAGCCACCCCGCTCGAATTCTAAGCAACATCCTTCTCAATCTCTCATTCCTTATGAACAATAGAACCAAGGTAACAAAATCGGTCACTTTGAGGTATCTCTTGGTTGTCAATTTGGCGGATCATCTTTTATGTGTATCCTTACTAAAATTGCATTCCATATACTCTGTGCAAAAACGATTAAAGAACCCCAAACAAAAATCATTTGTGCATACATGATTAAATAAACCAAACAAAAAAAAATCTATAGCACAAAACCTAGATTTAGAAGAAACCTATAGAGATCCCGAGATTAAGCATCCAAAGAAAATCCGTCCATACAAACCAAAGCACAAACTCATTAACATAACCGAAAAATGCAAAGCATATAGACTATAAGCCCCTAAATAAGTTGCAAACTAAAGCTGCCCTAGTAAACATCCATTGGCATGAATTCAAATAATACAAAAACCCAAGCTTAGCCATGGAATCACCAATACAAACTATCGATCATAAGAAGCACGAATTCCGCAAAGAAACCCCACAACATTCATAGATAAAATCTAGAATCATAAAAACAAGCACCAACCACATACATCAAATCCCCGGAATATAAACCCTTAAAAAGGCTTATAACGAAAACGATCCCTGATACTTCCATCTACCCCAGCACGAATCCATCCGAAAAATGCAAATAATAACAATCAACAGCTAATTATCTCCAAAACTCATTACTATGTTAGTTCTTAATTCCATCAAAAAAAAAAAACGATTACCAATTCTACGCGTTAAAACCCTATAATTACTTATGTTCAACCTCACACACCTGCAAAAGCATTCATAGATCATGAAACTCTTAAGACATCAGAAATCTACAAAGATCAATCAAAATACTCATCAACAACGACTCCAACAGCAGAATCAAACAAATCGAAACCCAACACTTAAAAAGAAAAAATAGAACTTAATAAAAAAAAAAAAACAGACATCAACAAACAAAATCATCGGTACAAACACAATAAATAACAGAAAATTCAGAATCAAATAAGAGATCTGATCTGAAGGCGAGAGAACTGAAGTAGATAGAGTAATTAAATACCTGTCTAAACCTTCCGCGCGAAATCCCTCACCTAAAATGAGCACCGGAGCGAAAGAGAAACAACAAAGATAGAGGAGTCAACAATAATAGAGAGAAGCAGAGAACAATGGAGGGAGGGAAAACCAACAAAATTGATATTTATGGTTAAATTTGGCGTGTTTCCCACACGCCTATTTTGACATTTTTTGGAGAACGTTGAAACTTGAAAAGGTCGTGCCACCAACTTTTGTATTTGTATTGGGATTTTTAAGCCGAATCCAACGTTGAATGGGAAATCTGCTGTCACAAAGCGTGACTCGTGAGAGGCGAGACTCTTTCCTTCATGCTTTCAACCAAGGTTTAAAGGAGGCCGTTTTACTGGGGGCGTTACCGTTAAAACGGATTGAAACGGCCAAGGGCAAAAATGGAAAAAATGGAATTTAACAGAATTAAACGGATTTTAACGGGTTTTAACGATTTTAACGGATTTTAACGGGAAAAAATGGTGCTGAAATTCAAATTTTGAAATTTGAAAATTAAACAAAAAATCAGAATTTAACCGATTTTAAACAGATTTTAACGGAACTAAACGGATTTAACGGCCATTTTTTTTCACAAAATTTTCAGAATTAAACGGCTGTTTAAACGATTTTAACGGCCCTTAAAACAAAAAAACAGTCATTTTTTTCAAAACCGATAAAACGTGTTTAAACGGTTTTAACGGAAACGGGCTTGGGACGTTACCATTTAAACGGCCGTTTTTAAAACCATGCTTTCAACATCGTTTTTTGTCTACATTTTCCCAAAACTACCCTTACTATAAGGAACCCTAAGTAAAACTGTTACGTGGTACATTATTAGAGGACGCTGACCGTTTGGATGTTTGGTCCAATATCTAGGTGGACCTACAAACCAAAATTTAGCCTGATTAGTGATTTCTAGACGTAGGATTGGACTTATTTTCATGGGTTGATCTCAACTGTAGCAGTATTTGAGGTACAAATATCCAACGCCTAGAAATCACTAATCAGGCTGAATTTTGGTTTGTAGGTCCACCTAGGGATTGGACAAACATCCATATGGTCAGAGTCCTCTTAAGAGTGTGCCATATGGCACACAATTGGGTCCTGTACAAAATCCTGTCATTTTATGGCTGTCAACTGAGTCCAACCCTTTTACAAAAAAGCGCTCATTTATTTTCAACTTTAGAACAAGCAAGAATATGTAGGTTTGAACCAAAACTCTAACCCCCAAAATTAAACAGTTGTGGTGGACGACCGGCCACAAGATTCCAGTGGCTTGGCCATCCATCACCAACAACCAACCTATTGGAGTATGTCAAATTTCAAAGATAATATGAAGATATGTCAACAATTTCTTTTAATTTAGGGAGTGCATATTTGCACACCCCATTTCCTATCCCGGTGGACTCCTAGTCCGGGCACACCCCAAAAAGAGATCTCTCTCTAAAACTTAGCTCACCGGTGACGGTCACTAACCGCTCACAAAATGAGCCTCATGTCATATTTTTAGAGGACACTGACCGTATGGATGTTTGGCCCATCCCTAGGTGGACCTAAAAAATCAGCTTGATTAGTGATTTCAAACCTTTCGATCTTGTACCCCAAATAAGGGTTGATAATGCTCAAATTCCCACGGTTAAATCAACCCATGAAAATGGCTCCATTCAATATTTGGAAATCATTAATCAAGTTGAATTTTGGTTTGTAGGTCCACCTAGAGATTGGCCAAACATCTATACGGTCAGTGTCCTCTAATAATGTGCCATGTGGCCCATTTTGTGGGCGGTCAGTGTGGTCACCGATCAGCCAAGTTTTAGAGAGCTCTCTTTTTTGGGGTTTGCCCCCGACTAGAATCGAGTCCACCGGGATAGGAAATGGGGTCTGCAAATATGAGCTCCCTTAATTTATTGCATGTGAGCTGCACCAAATTTCACATTATTTTGCGGCACTAGAGTATATCTTACGACAAACTTCCGGATTCCGGACCAAAGTTGAGGGGGCAGCTGTCCCCCTCAACTTTCCCCGCTCTGCAACTGGACCCGGCTCAAATCTAATGGTCCGGCCTACTATATTTTAAGGGTCAGGCTCAAGGGACCCCCATTTCTGACCCCCTTTTTTGACCCCCATCTTGGCGTACCCACGTAGAAGATGAATCAATGGCTGATTTTTGGTGAGGATGATCTCTATGATGAGGAGATCATCCTCACAAAAATTCAAACCATTCTGATATTCATAGACTGGTTTAGAAGCTGAAGAATTATAGACCGTCAATTTTTACCGTGTAACTTTAAAACCACATTTGATGGGGTTATAAATTTCAGAATGGGCTATTTTTTGTTGGGGTGATCTATATGGTGAGGTTATCATCCCCACCAAAAATCAGCCATTGATTCATCTTCTATATGGGTACACCAAGATGGGGGTCAAAAAAGGGGGTCAGAATGGGGGTCCCTTGAGCCCGACCCTTATTAATGATCCATGCTTGGGCTAAAACATCGAGCCAAACTTGGTCCATTAACAGCCCTAATAAATACGCACAAATTTGGTGGGTAAGTAGTTGGAAAACTGCACGTGTTTTGTGAAATTACATTCTGTGAAAAAAGATGGTTTCCAGTTACACCCACTGCATTTAGTCAGGCTCAGGCATGGTCATATCTTAGGGGTGTAAACGGGTCGGTCCATGAAAGATTTCAGGTCTGAATTGAAACTGTATCAGGCAAGGTTTTGGCCCCTGTTTTGTTCAAAATTTAATAGTTGTGAGGTCCAGGTTTGGCCCATTTACACCAAGACTCATATTTTGAGGCCAATATGAGCCACGTGACACATTCTTAAGAGGACATTGACTGTATGGATGTTTGGCAATCATTAGGTGGACGTACAAACCAAGAATCAGCCTGATTAGTGATTTCTAAGAGTTGGATTGAAGTTATTTTCATGGGTTGATTTTAACCGTAGGAGTTTGAGCATTATTTGGTTACAAAGATGCAATGCTTAGAAATCACTAAGCAGGCTGATTTTTTGGTTTGTAGGTCCACCTAGTGATTGGCCAAATATCCATACTGTCAGTGTCCTCTTAAGAATGTGCCACGTGGCTCATATTGGCTGCAGTCAGCGACACTCATCGAAGGTTTACTCCAACGTCAGTTGTTTGTATGCGGAAAACAATGTCCTAAGGGTCGTGATGTAACAAGGTATACCTGAGATCTTTTCAAATGGGGATGCGCATTTTTGTTACTCACCGCTGCCATCTGGGCCCACTAACTGCATGGATGTTTAGGCCACCCCTTAGTAGACATTCATACCAAAATCAGCTTTGATGATTTTTAGCCGTTGGTTTTAGCACTCAAAACATTGATTGAGTTCAACGGCTATAAGTACACCTTAAAAAGTACTAAAATCTAATGGTTATAAATTACCAATCAGGGTGATATTTGGTGAGTAGATCCACCAAGGGTTGGGATAAACATCTATACGGTCAATGGACCCAGATGACAGCGGTGAGTAACAAAAAAAGTGTTCCAATTTGAAAAACTTTCAGGCATACCTTGTTACATCTTTTTCCATGTCCCCTAATGCCTGTTATTGTCACTTTGTCACAGGAAGTCCATTTTTGGTCACTTGCTTTAGTGACCCATCTGAGTCACTGCCTGTAAACTCAACAGGGATTCACATGAATACGGGCTTGTTTGGCAAACCAGTGGAAGCAAAAAGTAACTTCTATATTAAGTTGCTGAATTTAAAAGTTGTCATTGGAAGCAAAAGTTTGTTTGGTGAAACACTTATAAGTCAAAAAGCGAAAAAGTTAGTTTGGCATGAATTAAGTTAAAAAGTTATTTTCTTATAATTTTATATACATATTATATTCTAATAAACCATTAATAAAGATCATAAACCAATATCACATATGCTATTTTTTTTTCAAAAAAAAATTAATTATAAATGGTCAATAATAAATGACACACTAGGTGAGTCATTTTATGGGTAATTATTTTTTCAAAAAGAGATGGTCTACTGACCTACTCCTCAGCAAACCATCCTTGCTTTTCTCCTTCATAAGATGTTTTATATCTACACTATATAATGTGAAGTTTACAAGATAAAACTGACATTTAGAAATATTAACTTAAAATTAGAAGCGTCGGTTCCGCAAATTTTTTTGACTTTTGCTTCCACCGGAAGTAAGAAGCAAAATTTTTTTGCTCCCACAAAAAGTAAGTTTTTGACTTTTGAGAAGCAATTCCAAAATAGATACCCAAACAAACTTTTCAACTTTTTTGCTTTTGGAAGCAAAAAAGCAACTTATTTCGGTGTTGCCAAACGGGCCCTACATGTCAAGTGTAGAAGCTTTAATGACTGAGACGGGTCACTAAAGAAAGTGACAAAAAATGGACTCATCGGATCCAATTATACATGACGAAGGGCACTTTCACAACCGTCCAAAAAAATGCAATCTATATATGTTAGGATCATATTTGGTAGTTATTCACCACCTAAGGGGTGGGCCATCACCTTTAGTTGAACGGTTTTGATCGATGGTACGGGGCCAACATTGATGTAAAGATTTAAGGATCATGAAGTTTGAATTGATCCCTGATTTCTCTTAACGGAGTCAGAGAACATCAGATCATTAAACTCTTCTTACTTGGATCCGGTACACAATAAAACGGTGGATCCCACCACAGCCGATAAGTCACGATCGGCTTTAACCTTTAGGCCATGTTTGTTTTCTTTGAATGCGCACGTATTGACGCTGATGTGCGCATCGCGGCCCAAAAACGTGTGTTTGATTGCACTAACGGCTGCGACTGACAATGCGCATCGTAGTCGAAATGTATGTCAAATCGTGCATCGCAATACTCAACCCCCCCCATTGAGCATCGAAAAATGCACTGAATCATGCGTTTTAATACACGTTGGTGTACCGTGCAACACACTTGTGGTGCATCGCACTATATAAAAAAAAAGGGATTCACTTTTGTGGAACCCTAGCTAGAGAACGAAGCTCTCTCCGGTTGCCATATCACCTCCTTTGCCTCCACCTCAATGTCCAACGCCACCTCCTTCTCCGGCGACACCTCATCCGGCATAGGTATGTCTCCGACACCCTCTCTCTCTCACTCTCTATTTTGCTCTTTTTTTATTTTTATTTGCTACTTATAAAAGGTTTTCGTTAGTTAAAATGTTAGGGTTTGGAGATTTTGGGTGCTAGTTAAAATGTTAGGGTTTGGGGTTTTTGTTATTCAATATGTGTGATTCATTTTAAGTCATTCATTCTTAAAGTGCCACATGGCATTTTAGTTGAATATATATTATATTAAATAAAAATTTACTTAATATCATATTATATCTATATCTACAATCAAAACAAAAAATGAGTCCATGTGGCAGTCTAAAAATGTGCATGTATATATTTATACAATGCAAAGTGATGCATTGAATTAGGTGCAACATCCACCGTTATTGGCACAACCAAATGCCTAAGTATAAAACCCACACGAATTGTTGCCCCACCAAACATAAAGCATCCGACGTCGTGTACTTTTAACGCATGACAATGCCTAAGTGCATGCTTGTCGCGCCACCCTAAACACACGTGAAAAGAAAACAAAGAGGGCCTTAACCATCTATATATCTATACTATAGCAGAAAAGCAAGCAGCGTCGTTCTCTCTCCTCCACATCAAGTTGACGTGGCACTCTTCTCATGCAGAGTGCCATGTCAACAACCTAAAATTCTCTTTCCTCTCTCATCTACTTGACTCTACCCTATCTTTTTTGTCTTTTTCGAAAACACACCTGGATACTTTAAGTAATGGACCTCAAACATTAAGGACTTTTTAGACTTTCTAACCAACTCAATTTATTTTTCTTTAAAATCTCAATTATTTATTTCTTAATTCTCTCTTTTATTCTTAAATTATTTATTAATTCGTTCTTAAATTTGTCTTTCTCAACGTCTCTTAACACCCTTTTATTTTCCAAAACATAACTTTCACAACCTTCTATTTATGTTTCAATCAAAACGTTTATCTCATTACCACCGCTTCCATTATGGCCTTTTAATGGCTTTCCATCTCATTCCTTCAATTTTCACAACATTCTATTTTTGTTTCAATTGAAACGATTTCCCATTAACATCACTTCCATTATTGACATCTAATATCTCTCCACATTTCGTTAATAAATAAATGTCAATTTAATTAGCCATTAATTCGGTCATATATAAATATTAGGGTTTAGGCAGGGTTCTCACATTTTCTCTCACCGACTGAGCTTCTTCAAATGATAAAGACACAAAAGCAGGAGAAAAACCAATATGGTTCGATATCTTTACCATCTCTTCTAAAACTTTTTTTTTCCTTCAATGAGTCGTCTCTGCTGAATACTTGATTTGAGCTTCTAAAAGAATTATTATTCAATTATTTACATTCATGTTTATGTTTAGACTCTAGAATGATGTTTGTTTATTTGTAGGGTTTTAATTTTTTAGAATTGTATAAATCTTTGAAGGTAAAAATGAAGATTATGATTTTTTTTTTTTCAATTGTTAGTCATTTTTTTATTTTCTTATCATGTTTTACCTGCTAAGGAGATGTTGTTGAAGATAACGAAAAGAGAATTGTGAATAAAAATAATATGAAGATAGGGAGAACTGATGAAAGGGTCATCACTACTATGGACATAGTGGATGTGATGTGTGATGTTTGAATGTGAAAATGAAGATTATAAAAATTTATTTTTTATTTTCTTTCAGTATTAGTAATTTTTTTTCATTTTTTTATCATGTTTAGAGAGGATGAAAAGAAAGGGAATAGTTAAGCAATTTTTCCATATTATTTCATACTTATAAAAATTAATTGTTGTTAGTTTGTATTTTTTATTTTAACCGGTGCTTTCATTACTTGTTTACGACTATAGTACACCGAAATATACGAGTCCGTGTACTGCACTGTGGTATATAAACTCTTCGGTCGTGACGTACGGCGCAACGCATCTGACGGTTTGGAACGTGGGGATGACGTCTTCCTGAGGCGGACACCCATCATTTCCGAATAAAAAACCCTCGTTTTTCTCCCCCAACCACATCCAACCCGTACAGGTATTCTCGCTCTCTCTGATCTGGTTTTCTCTCTTTCGGATTCGATTTTGCGTGCATTTTCGCTTGAAATTTTCTAAACAGTATAGGTTTGGACCGATATCTCTTCGACGATTTTCGTGAGATCTCATTGTTTGTATTGTTGAACTCATGTTTGATTTTGATCCCTCAGTTTCTAGTTTGATTTGAATGCGTGCCAGTGTGGAAAACAGGCTTTTGGGACAATTGCTTTAAGTTTCAGCAATGGCGGACGAATCTGATAAGGTCCCCCCATCGTTCAAGAATATGGTACCATTCGAAGTTCAAACCCTCTTCTTTGTTTCTGTTGATCGATCGACTTCTACAGTTCAACTAATTTTGCAGATCTGTTCTCACGAGCCTGTGCTTGTTTTTGTTACCGTTAATCAAGATCTCTGTCTTATTGAATTCTATATATGATTAGTGTTTGTTTGCTTGAATTGGTGAATTCTGGTGTTGTAAACCTGTAATATAGTTATTTATGGTACGGTACTATTTCCTGCTTAGTTTTGGTGGAAGATTGATTTTGTGTAGTTTAAGTCCACTATTTTATAAACAATTGGTATTTTAAAAGACAGATCTTGGAAAGATATTATCGTTATCCTTGATTATTTTCTTCAAGTAGTAAATGAAACACAGATATGATTGGACCAAATGGCTCATAAGAAACAATTAGATTTAGCAGAGAGTCACTGGATAATCCCTAATTAATTGCTTTGTCTCTCTCCATTTGTTGCTATCCTTAAACAATTTCATTTCATGCATGTTCAGCTTTCCGTAATTTGTACTCAAGTCCAAATGACTGGGCAGCTGGTTGCATTTGAACCTTCTGTCTCCTCCCAAAATTACTTAATTGAACCCATTCTCTTATTTCTTATGATCATGGTAGTCACAATCTTATCCATAATAGCTTTAACTTGTATGGATTCTATGCAAGTATCTATGCAAACTATAGATTTTGAATGGGGTTCAGGTTGGTCCTTTTGTAAGTCAGAGAAGGCAATAAAAATCGAATCAGATCCTAAAATCGTAAGGAGTATTTGAATTTTGGACCATATGATTCATAAAGATTTTTCTTTATTAGCTAAAAGAATATGAAATAATATCCAAAAAAATTAATTAAGAATATAGCCTAATTGTTCCAATACCTATCATGTAATGACAAGGTTTCATACGAACATGTATAAATAATGACACAAATTTGTGCATGGCAATCCCAATATGCAATATAGGAACACTGTTCTAAACTCATAGTTTATACAAATAAAACATCTTTCCACAAAAAGATAAATCAAAACTATAATTTAGACGAGTTTCTCTTTCTCATCAACAGTCTCAATTCTCAATATTTCAAATTATAGGTGTAAATATGTGTTTCTTGTCATTTGTGTTAGGTGATGTTTCATGCAGAAAAAAGCTACCATAAAACTAGTTCCTTCAATAATTGTATTGTGATAATTTTATGTTTGTGTGGAAACATAGCGAGAACCATGTTACAACTTACAAATTTGTTTAATTAGTAAAAAAAACATTTATTTTATGTTTGTAGTGTTTAATATTTAGGAAAAATCAAAACTACAAACATAGAACTCATTGTTTTCACCTGAAAATGTGCCCCATGATTTTATTTAAATCATAATATTTGAAAGAATTGTAAGATTTAAGTTGCGAATCATACTAAAATAATTTGATTTATTTAATCTCATGAAATTTTAGACATAAGATCCAAATCGTTTTGTTAAGATTTGATTTGAATTGTAGGATTCAAATTGCAAACCATAAGATTTTAATAAATTTCATATAGAGTCTTGTTAAGTCATGATAAGCTGAAACGCATTTCTAGGATTCTTTTTCTTTTCTCCTTTTTACTACCTCATTCAAAAGAGGAAAGACTGAATAACTATAGGAATTACCCTCTTTTCTGAATGGAGGCCCCAAAACTAGCAAGATCCTTGTAACTTGTAAAGGAAATAGAATGTTGAGAAATCTTCATTGGCCATGGAAGCAACAAGGGCAGGAAGAAGGCTTTTCTAGCAAATTTTAACTCTGATCTATGGTGGATGAGCATAGGATCTTCTATATCCTAGCATCATCATTGCTGTAGTTCGTGGAGAAGTCTAGATTGATCTCGGAAGCTAACCAAGTTGAGAAAATTTAATCTTGATTTGATCATAACTACTTAATTGTGAATCTCTTCTTTTGGTTTCTTGTTTCTTCTTTGTCCCCCTCAAACATACTGTAGATGGTGTCTTTAGGCACCTTACATGTTTTGTGCCTTGCCAGTGAACCTTTCTTTTATATTTCATTGTTCTTTTTGGATACTTCTAATCACTGACTCGTGCCAATAATGTTTATTAGTTAAGTTTTCCAACAGTCTGTGTAGTTTTTAAGCTACTTGAATGTTTTCAATGACAATTTCATTTATAAACTTATGGAATATTTTTTTAGTACAAGAAAGAGCATATAGTAGTACTTATTACTAGCATTAAGGGGGCATTTGGGACACAAAAACAAGTGACTTCTTGACTTACAAAAGTCAAGAAGTAGAGAAGATAGTATGGATGTCTGTTATTTTTTAATTTGAGTAGTCAAAATTTGACTACAAACACTAGTTAAAATTTTAGGCTTCTGACTTCTTAAAGAAGCTACTTGTCAAAAAAGGCAACAATTTCGAATTGGATTTTTAAGTGAAATTTCGTAATATCATGATTGCCTCCATAATCCTTCAAGATAAATTATAAACGACCACTTCAACCTTTTTTAATGACAAAAATATCCCTCTAAGCCTTTAATACAAATTATAAATTACCACTTCATCCATCCATACCAGTTACTTTTTGTCCTTCAAACAAACATTTGATTTCAGATAAGTCAGAAGTCGACCTAGTAACATCTACTACAAGTAGAAGTGCTTCTGCTTCTCATTCCCAAACGGGGACTAAGAGAGTAGGAAAATTTGTTGAGTTTCTTTGCAGGTCAACTGGTCTTTGGAAGACGCTACGACAATTTAACAATTCTTTGGAAGTGTCCTCTTCTCACCCTCCCAGTTATTGGTGTACAACAATGTTTGACCAGGTTGATCTAATTGACTTGAACTCAAGCGGGTGGAGTCCTTATTGGTTAGAGTTTTAATGTAACCCCATTTCCCACTTTGAATTGTGGAGATCAGGTTCTTAGGTTTTCCATTTATTCTGTATGGAGTACTACTGTAGGTTTGTAAGGGAGAAAAAATCCTAATAACCACTTTGTATGAAGATCAATGAGAAAAACAAAGTAGTGACAACCCGAAGAAAAAAGTTTTTGAAGTCTTTTTATGGGGGCAAATTAGTTGGAGTCTGAAATTGAGGTCTAGTGGTTGAAGGTGGGTGCAAATAAGACAGTTTCATCATAGCATAGCAAATGCTAGGAGAAGGCTGATATCAATTTAAGGATTCGTAGGGCGAGGTTGTTCTCGAAAAACCAGGAGACTGGAGAGGAGGCAAATATTTACATGTCGCATTACAAAATGCAAACTTTTCATTGCCCTTTCAATGGCCTTATTTTAAACCCATTATCTTGTAACCAGGCCCTTTGGGTAAGAGAATTTGTGGATGAGAAGGCGCTGAAAGATCTTGAAGGTCACCAGGCTCTGCGCCTGGATGGGTTCACTCTTGTGTCGTATGAAGATGCGAGCTGGTAAAGCAGATAATTTTTCGAGAACACTTGTAAGCATCTAAACAGACAAAGGCACTGCTTCTCTCCAAGTCATCAAAGCTTGCTGATATTTTAGCTGATCTTCTCCCAACCAAAAACTGTCTTTCGAATAGAATGCAAGTTCTAAAATTTGGGGTTGCTTGAAACTGATTCTTGGGGAGTGTACAACTATGAAGTGATTCATCTAGACCAAAAATCATTGAGCATTAGTTAAACATAGTTGAAAATTCAAATGAAAAATTTGTCAGCTAATAAATGTGTCTTGATAACTTATTTGTAGTTGTCATGATTTCAGTTTCTGGTGAAGGTCAAGGAATCTCTATCATTTAACTAAGTTCATCTTCCCCTTGCAAAAGAGAGCTTAAATTGTCAAGTTCTCTGAAATCTCATAATGGTTGAAATCTTGTTAGGTTCAAGGAATTCCGAGGCTGATTTGCATTGATGGTTATGGCTACAGTAAGAGCTCCCTATACTCGATCAATTGACTGGCCTTTAAGTTCTATAATTGTGAGCTCGTCAAAATTAGAACTTTATAATGTCTCAGGATTTTATGTCTGAAATCTCTTACAGATCTTAAAGTGCTGGAAAGTAACTGAAATTTATAAAATAGTCTGTGTTATAATCCTCTCAGGAAGATGGGTTAGGATTATGTTAAATTTTCTCGCATTCTTGTGTGGATTACTCTACTCATTCTTTCTATTTGTTTTCATTTCCGTTGATAGAATATTATAATCCATCTACGATGCAATGAATGAATAGGGTAATATGATGAAGGATGTGGAGGCAAAAGGGTTCAATCCAGCGTTGATAGTCCTGCTTGTCGTGGTCGGACTACTGCTGATCTTCCTTGTTGGGAATTACGTTCTCTACATGTATGCTCAGAAAACCCTTCCACCAAGGAAGAAGAAGCCCGTCTCCAAGAAGAAGATGAAGAAGGAGAGGCTGAAGCAAGGCGTCTCAGCACCAGGAGAGTAGTAGGAATGTAGGTTTCACTTTCTTTTGTCTCTTTATGTTGAGCTGCCACATTGAGATTTTTCCCTTCTTGATGTCAGTTACCATGTCGATACGAGGTTGCTTTTTCAGATTCGATGGAAAGTTAGGTCGTAATTACAATTTACCATTTATAGGTCAGTACATGGGGGTGCAAATAATTCTTAGATCATCTAAGATTATTACTCTTGATCCCCTTTATGATTCAGAGTTCTCGAACTTGTATCATAATGAAGGGTAATGATAGCATCATCCCATCCCATGTTCTATGGTTCAGACTCCAGACCATTGGCTGTCCTTCAAAATTCATGAGGTGCTATTTGAGATTTGTGTCATGGCAATTTCGATGACCATAAATGGTCTGGACCTTAGGACGATGGTATGGCTTTTTCGTCCTCAGGGTGATGCCAACACTATGGTTTCTCATTCCAGAGTGAACAAAAAAGACACACTACCTTGTATTGGTTTTTCTCTTTATTACCAGACATTGAACAAGTTATTTTATTTTCCCAGTAGCATTTGAAGAGTCGACGACCACTTTAATCATCCGAATATTTCTATCTGACGTGATAGATAATCCTCTCTCTACTACCATAAGCTCATGGTTTATATAGATAGGGGAGCACACTCCCCTGCAATGGCTAGAAGGGCATTGCCGAGATTATCAAGCCATAACAAGCGCTTCTACTTTCCAATGATCCATCTGTATTCATGCACTACACCCTCAAAATGGTGGTTCCTAACAAATCCAACATGGAATTTGTGATATAAACCGAACTTGAACACCTCCAAAAAACTGATACAATTCCCTATTAGACTGATGGTCTTCCACCTGCATATGAAGAAACACAATCTTTCTATGGTATCCTCTTCACACGAGCTGAAATTGAACTGAAAAATCCTAAAATTTCTTTCCATCCAAATGGGATAGATGTGTGACACGAAGGCCAAGTTTCTTTAAGAGACAAGAAGCGGAAACACAAAAGCACACCTCAATTGCCGGAGATCTCTTAACAAAGTCTTCCTTATTCGATTGGTAAAAGAGCAAGAGAAAAATAAATGATCCATGTTTTCAGCCCGTTTCCAACTGAACATGCATTTGGACCGATGAAATGTCCCTCGTGGTTGAGCATCTGATCCTGAGTTTGAAGGGAATTCAGAAAAGCCATCCAAGCAAAGAAAGCGTATATGGAAGTGTGTCGGTGACCAAATTAAGCCATGAAAATCTGCCCCTGGACTATGAATAGCTCTCCAAGCGGACACCATCGACATGTTTCGCTCAAAATAACATGGCAGTTGTGAGGAACATCAATCTCTCTAGTTTGGTCCCACATTTGAATAAGATCGCTAGAGTTGTCGGCTGCACCATTCACCATTAAATAATATATTTAAGCTGTAGCAAGTTGATTAGACCCAGCAAATTAAGCAGATTCCCGGGTTACCCCAATCCCAATCCCAAACTCAAGGAACCCAACAACTAGAAGCACTTTGTTTCACCAAACTCCTAATATATACACAAACTCCAAATATATATGAACTTCCTTAAATTAACACCAACTTGAGCCATTTCTACAAATACAAACATCACAAAACATAAGTCTCCCATTATTAACATATCTTATTTACGGTTAAGCAAACCAAGTGTATTGTAGCCTGCCACTTGAGATAACACGGACACAAATTTAATAGAAGTTCTGCCGCGTGTACTAATAATAGTAGAAGTATAGATGGACTGGGCCCAGGGGGGAAGTGAGGCCATCTCAGGCCCCACCACGGTTCATCGCCTGTTCCATGGGAGGGATCATAACCAAGACTGGTCGACTGTTGAACCCGGGATGAGGCAGCCTACGGCGCAGCTCTCTCCCTTCCTGGCAGAGGGAACATGTGTGACAGAAGAAGTGAGTCGCAAAATCGCATGCCGACTCACACTGCTCACGCTGCATCTCATCCTCTATGATGCTTCCACAACACCCGCATGATCTAGAGAATGCCTCGCAGCTGCCCTGTTCTCAACAAAACAAGAAAAGGCACAAAAGCATAAGGACAAGAGTTGAAAATCATAACGCATCAGTGCAGGAAGACTTTGTCCATTTCTCAACCTTTCTCTGGCAAAATTAAATAAAGAGAAATCAACAATTAGACAATGTGGGTCACACCACAAATATCCATGGAGAACAGAAATAAAGTGCAAACAAACCATCTGCGAATTGTACAATGTTGGACTCAACTCACCTTACGTTGGTCTTTAGTGACCCTCTTAAAATGTAATGAAAAAATAAAGCGTGGTTGGAAACAATGAAAAAAGTATATCATCTTGGTCAGACACTGACGAGTTGAATCAAGTGAATGACATGTGGAAGTTCCAAAAATCATCAAATCCCAACTTCTTTGATTTTCCATAATAGTTAGAACGTAGCGGTGATTTCTTAATTAGCTTTCCACAATGAAGAAGCGTGTGTTGATTGAAGAGAGGCTAGAGGATCTTACCCATAACCACATATGAGAGACATGCTAGATCCATTACATCAATCAACATTCTTGACACCAATCACTAGAAAGTCAAGTAATACTGTAAGTTAGATGCCAAGGCTGCTGCCAATACTAACTTCCCACCTATGTAACAATGACACGGACACGTCGGTGTCCGGAGTCCAAACAGATGACAGGTTTCCAACATTGCCTTTGAGAAGGCCAAAACATAAACACATTTATGCACTCCCCAGTGTGCAATAGTGCCATGGGTTGAGGTCTCCCTATTGTCCAACGGGTACCAGCCCACTATACTAACTAGTCCATGGTTCTCCACCCTCAGTTATCTCATCAAAGATGCACCTTATCATGTCCTAACAATAGAATATGAGTCAACAAGTAAATTGCAGAGGTTTCAATGAATCTAATGTTGGTGAATATTACATAAGTATGCCTCATGGTGCCTAAGCAACTCTACAACTCACTACCCTGCACATGCACATATTGTGTGCTAGTTAGTTTGGTGCTTTAAGCCATGCTTGAGCTATATGTTTATCCGTTGGCAGAAAGACGTACAATTATTCTTAGGGGTGGCAACATAAGCTGCGAAAGGATTTCATAGACAATATGGGGCTGAACATTTCCCCAACTCATAAGAAAGGTGTTTTTGCAGTAAAACCTTATACCATCTAATCATCTAGGTATAAGCCAAATGTTCCAACATAAGAATATAGGACAAAGGAAGATAACTTGCCTCAAGATTGAATCTCCGACGAATCGCTGTCCGGCTAGGATATGAAAACCAAGGTGCGAGGCAATTCCCACCAAATAGGGAATTTCCAAGCAGGTAAAGACCAGTGTAGGACAAGCAGTGATTTGCAAAAGCCCCAGAACCAGATCCCAGTCTCTCAACGTTACTGCCATATAGCATACAAGGGGCCACACTTCCAAGAAGACCTGACCAGATTATTATGGTTATCAGTACAAAACACCAAGAAGCAAATTCAGAATGGTACTACCAAACGAACTGACAATTTTCAACATATCAGTAGCGGGAAACTAGCGAGCTTTAGAGTAAATGCAAATACAAGATTCTCTAACCAAAATCTCTAAATAATAGAGTTAAATGAATTCTAGAGTGCAATGTGCTAAAATATGACACCTACATGCACACACGAAAACTTTCACATTCAAGGACATGCAGTATCAAACATGTGTAATACAGTGACAACAATGGAAAGTATGATCTAACACCCTGACTTGATTTTTTTAAGTATGTTCAAATATCAAGTTAGATTATTGGGTTCTGCTCGCTTAAATAAAACGCAATTTGGAAGAATAATGCCCTTCTAGCAAAAGCAAGAAGTAAAATGGATGGGTTATAATATTTTGATGGTAACTTCTTCACAGAGGATCACTTCAACCCAATTGAAGAAAAAACAAGTTTGATATATACCATTGGATACACTCCCTTTCCCATACCCATCTCTACCATCAAGAAAATGGAGAAAAGGGGTAAAACACAGATCCCCGAATACAACAATTGCCGGTTTTTTATTGGACATGTCAGTTTAGCCAGTGGATTCCTCAAGAAAATTGAAGAAATCATAGATTCATCAAATGCCAATTACTTTGTTATTGTGGTGACAATATCCGTCACATATTTTTCCCATTGTACAATAATCTCCATATCACTAATTCTCAGAGCATGTTTATAAAATGAGTATAGCCAAGATGATGCTGTTGATATGGATGTGCGGTAAGACAAGGAAAAACAAAATTATTAATGACAGCACTTATGAAAATATAGTAGTAGTCCCAATAAGTGACAAAATAGGGGAAATTGGATTGAAATGGATTGATCATGTACAGTGAAGACCAATGACAGCACCTGAGAGGAGGAATGTTCAAGTCAAAGGATCTAAAAGAGCAAGGGAAAGGCCAAACCGGACGTGGATTGAGGTCCTAAGAGGATATTTTAAACAACTTGCCTTCACGGAAGAGATGGATTTAGACAGGATTGATGGAGGACCATGATTCGTGCAGCCGACCACATACGATTGGAAAAAGGCTTATGATGATGATAATGACTAATTCTCACAGCAACCAATATCTTGATCGGATCGCTCTAATCATCCACAATAAATGTTTTCTTCAGGTACAATCAAATGTTAATTCACATGGGTTCTAGAAGGTTAAAAGATCAGATTTCCCTTCTCTTAGACAATTACAAAGGTATTCACATTTATTTAACAGATCATTTGCTCCAAACCCTAATTTGATTTTTTTTTTCCTTTTACTTGTCAATTATGGTAACCAAGCGACAACAGCATAAAATGCCTAAACCTATAAACCGATCTAACGAAATCAGAATAAACAATTGATGAACACAATTAAAAATGAAAATTCGTCACAGAGAGCCAGAGAGGAGAATATACAACTTACAAACTTCAAGATCGCCGCTGCAGAACTCATCGTTGCGGCCAAGACAAGCTAAGAGACTCGAATCCCATTGAGCACGAGCCACCGGTTCACCGACCACGCTTCCGTGCCCCAACGGCAACCCATCCGCGGTCCATCCGACTCCGTAGCCGCCTGCGGTCTGCCCCGATTCCGCGTTCACTGATTTCGACGGTGCTGCAGGTTTTTCGTCTTGCTTGGTCAGAAGAGGGCTCGATTCTTCAGGATTCGCCATTGAAGCAAGGCCTAACAAGTAACAACAGATGCAGAGAACAAAGATGTTGCTGGGAATTACAGTTGAGTTTAAACCCAAGTCTTGAATCTGATTTCCCCGATGCTTATTAAGAAGGTCCTCTTTTGCTCACGGACTTCCGTGACCGCTCACTGACGCTGTCTAAGCCACGTGGCACACTCTTAGAGATCACTATCCGTATTGATGTTTGGAACTTCCTAAGTGGACAAAAAGACAGCTCGATTGATAATTTCTAACCGTTAGATATGATTTTTTTCATGGGTTGGTTTTTAGCCATGGGATACGAACACTATTTGGGGGTACTAAGTGCCAGCCGCTAGAAATCACTAATCAGGCTGATTTTTGGTCTGTAGGTCCACTTAGGGATGGATTAAACATCAATAAGGTCAGTGCTCTCTAAGATTGTGCCACGTGGATTATAAGCCGTCCGTGAGCATTTTCGTCAGGGACGTTCGTGAGTAAACATGGACTCTCTTGTTCCGTGTTGGGTCCGTGTTACTTAAATAACCGTGTCAAGCGAGTATCACACAGGCCTCTGTTACAGCGACACCCGGGGTTTTGTCATTGGACCGCCTAGTATACTCCTATGTAAGTTTATACAACGTGTACGTTTATGTGGACTTGATTGCCTGTCTATCCTCACCATCCATTTGGAGTACCTCTCAGAACAACGACCCGATGATGGTCATGATCTAAATATGATGGTTGTGATGGCTCACCGTGTGGAATTTTAGTAAGAAGATCATCATCATCACAAGTCTTATCCCAACGGATGGTCATGATCAAAATGTGATGGCTCACCATATAGAATTTTATTAAGAAGATCATTATTATGATTATGAGTCTTCCATTAAATTGTGTCTAAAGTTCTTTCATCAAGGTATTATTTATTAAGTTTACTCTCAAAACTTCGATCCATGTCCGTTTTGGCTTTGTCCTTGCCAGGTTCGAACCCATGCCCTGCCAAAGAATTCAGACCCAACCCCCCATTCGACTAAAATTTTGAAGTTTAGTGGCAGCATTACAATCGTAGCTAAAGTTTAAACATTGGATCTTTGTACCCCAAATAATGATCCAAACATTCATACGGTCAGTGGTCTCTAAGAGTGTGCCACAAAGCTCATACCACAGTCCCTCGTCAACGCCAATGAGCCTCCTATAATCACTCACGTGCAACGCATATGCCGCTCCCCTAATTTTCTTTAAATCAAATTTAACATGTTTATAGATCAGATCAACTCAATGTTAGGTCACCAATTAGACAATGAACCATGAGCCGCACTTCGAATCCGGATCCGGCCGGTGAATCGAAAAAGAAAAGGATCATTGTTAATTCTAACTCTCCATCTCCATGGCTTTTCTTCTCTATCCATGAATAATTTTTCCCAGTGGAAGAAGAAGAAAAGGCAGTGGTGGTGGTGCAGTGGTTGTAGCGGTAGTGGTGGAGGAAGAAGAAGGCAGTAGTAGAGGTGTGGTAATAGTGGTGGTGGTGAAGAAGAAGAGAGCAGTGGTAGTGGGTGCCTCTTCTTTGTCAGACATCCCCCTTATCTGAGTAAAACTTCGGTCACAACCCACAATATAGTCCACGTGGCACACTAGTAGAGGGTGCTGACCCTATGGATGTTTGGGACTCCTTGAATACTTGAAGAGGAAATGATTTAATCGCCCAAACGCAGTGTTTTAAGAACCGAACCAATGATGGAACCGAAATTTTAACAAATTGGTTGGACCACGTGGTTTGATTCGGTCAGACCAATTGCACTAATTAAGAGAACTATTGGTCCTTACGTTTCCAGGGAGAGTGACAGTAAAACTTATGTCACAAGATGTTGTGAGGGAAGCCGGTCACAGCACTCAATACGAGCCACGTGGCACACGTTCAGAGGGCTCTGTCCGTATGGATGTTTGGCCAGTCCCTTGATGGACATACAAACCAAAATTCAGCCTGATTAGTGATTTACAACCTTTGGATTTTTGCACCCAAGTAACGCTCAATAATGCTCAAATTCCTACCCTTAACATCAACCCATGAAAAATAACTTCAATAGAATTGGTTAGACATCACTAATCAGGCTGATTTTTTTGTGTACCGGTCCACCGAGGGACTTGCCAAACATCCATACGGTCAGCGCCCTCTGATCATATGCCACGTGGCTTGTATTGAGTGCTGTGACCGGCTTCCGTCACAACATCTTGTGACACAAGTTTTACTCACTTTCTTATGGGTCGGGCTCAAGGGACCCCCAATTTAACCCCCCCTTTTTTTAACCCATCTTGGCGTACCCACATAACATAAAAGATGAATCAATGGCTGATTTTTTGTGAGGATGATCACTATGGTGACGAGATCATCCTCACAAAAATTCAAATCATTCTGATATTCATAGACTGGTTTAGAAGCCGAAGAATTATGGACTGTTGATTTTTACCGTGGAACTTGAAAATCACATTTGATGGGGTTAGAAATTTCAGAATTGGCTGATTTTTTGTTGGAGTGATCTATATGGTGAGGTTATCATTCCCACCAAAAATCAGCCATTGATTCATCTCTATGTGAGTACGACAAGATGGGGGTTAAAAATGGGGGTCCCTTGAGCCCGATTACTTTCTTATTGATAGCTATTATTTATATTTAACAAAATCCTTTTATAAAGATAAATTAAAATTTAAGAGAGAGGGCTTGCTCTTCTCATAAAAACTAAGGGAGAACCAGGCAAATCAGGGCTCAGCCCTTCTTTTATCCTTCCTTCGTTTGAAAGTAACTGAGGTTGCTTATCCACCGCTCACTGTCGTTGATGCTGAGCAATCGTCCCACAAACTTAAGCGAGTTTGCAGCTCATACCAGTAGTTTTGGGTTTTTCACTGGTTGGTTTGGCCTCGATCTGGTTACAGATCTATCTTGTCCAATGATTTTGCTTCTTTAAGGTTTGTGCAGCAATTTACAGCGTAGTGGTTCTTGTTTGCCTAAGAAATCTTCGTTTTTTACTTATTTCTTTCCTATTTTCTTTGTTTATTTCAGCCCTAAAATCAAAGCCCCTTTTCTCCCTTCCCCAGATTACTTATTGTAAAGGTGTTTGATTCGGCCAGTATGTCGGTTCATCGGTCGGAACACCGATCTCAAAGAAACCGTCGGTTTATGAGAAAATAACAGTTCAAAACAAACCAGACCGAATTCTTAGTAAATCCCGGTTGGACCTGGTTCGACCGTCGGTCCGGTTTTTAAAACACTGCCCAAACGAAATAGATGCGAAGAGAACGCGCGCCTCTAACACCACTATCGTCTATCGGGTTTGGATTTTTGATCTCTATTTGTATTTTGTACCCACTGTCGGGTCGGGTGTAAGAAATGGGTATAGCTAGCTTTAAAAAAAAAAAGGGTCATATGCCTGTAATCATTCCTTGCGGTTTATAAGACTTACCACAGATTATCAAACTTTCCGAACATATTTTTTCTTCTTCTTTTTCAGCTCTCACTGTAGCCAGAAAGCTTCTGCAGTGAATACTCAGACACCATAACGACTTCTAGTTCTAGGGCAACAAAAGCATGAGCAACAGAAAGACCAACAATGCAGAAGAGAGACGACTGAACGGAGAAGGTAAAGGAGGAGAAGAAGAAGAAGAGGAAGACGACGATGAGGGAAACGGGAGAGGTCTCGAGGCTTGGGAAAGAGCTTACGCGGACGAGAGATCTTGGGAATCCCTTCAAGAAGATGAGTCCGGACTTCTCCGCCCCATCGACAACAACTCCCTCCTCCACGCCCAGTATCGCCGCCGTCGCCTCCGCTCCCTCAACGCTGCCTCCGCCGCCGCTCGAATCCAGAAAGGTCTCATTCGGTACCTCTACATCGTCATTGATTTCTCTAGGGTACGTCACCTGATTCATTACTTCTCAATTTCCCTAATTCATGTTCGATTGGCTTTCTTCGATTCATGGATCAAAATCAAATACCCAAATTGTTTGAACATAATACGAGTGGGAGCTCGATGTAAACCAACATAGATGGGTTGAGCTTCCTAGGTTAACGAGATCGGAGAGCCACTTAGTGGTACAGCGATACTTATACGGATTCCCAACTTTTCTATTCAGATCTAACACCAGTTTTTAGGCTAATTAAGCAAATGAAAAAGAACATAACTGCCAGAGGAAGGTGAAGACATGACGTGGATTGAGGTAGTAAGAAAGATTTGAAGATAAACACTTAAACAGAAGATATGGCTATAGATAAAGTTGAATGGCGGAATAGGATTCATGCTGCCAATCCCCAAATAGTTTGGGACAAGATATTGAAAATCATGACAATGATGCTGATAATTAGGCTACAGGAGAAAATATATACGTGATCCCATAGCCACTTACAGGTGTATATATTTGTTGGAGGATCAAGTAGTGCCTATCCACATAAAGGGGTAGTTTTTATTTGAATTTGAGAATTATTGTGGACCAAATAGAAGCTTAGAATGCTAGTCATGTCATTTAGAGGTTTATATAATAGTGCCTTCTAACACTTTTGGATTTGTTCTTCCTTTGTGATTAATAAAGAGTTTATACATATTGATGAAAAATCTAAAAGAACTTAAAAAACCTGGGGTGCTGCCTAAATTCATAAAAGATATCGTCATCATCATAAGCCTTTTCCCAATAGTATGGGATTAGCTATGCGAATCCTACTCCTCCATTCAATTCTGTCTAAAACCATCTTTTCCGTTAAGGTAAGTTTCTTAAAATCTCCTCTCAAAACCTCACTTCATGTCCATTTCGGCCTTCCCCTCGTCCTTTAAGACCCTTCGACTTACACATTCCACCTCATTAGTGTTTTTATTGGTCTTCGTTGTACAGGACCAAACCATCTTAATCGATTCTCTCATTTTGTCACTTATTGGGGCTACTCCTATATTTTTACGAATGTGTTCATTTTTAATTTTGTTTTTTCTTGTCTTACCACACATACCATCTCAACATCCTCATCTTGATACACATTTTTATGGACTTGTTTTTTCTTGATTGTCCAACATTCTATTCCATAAAGCATCGTCGGTCTATTTGCCGTCTTATAGAATTTTACTTTTACTCTTATTAGAACACGTCGATCACACAGCACATCGGAAGCACATCTCCACTTTAGCCACCCCGAACTAATTTTATGGGCAACAATCTCCTCAATCTCTCCATCTTTATAAATAATATAATCAAAGTAATGAAATTGGTCATTTTGAGGTATCTCCTGGTTGTCAATTTTAATGGCCGAATCATCTCTATGTACATCCTTATTTTGAAACCCTTAGATTGCAAAACATTCCTCCAGTGTTCCAGTTTTACATTTACCTTGCCCCTACTCTCGTCAATTATACTATAACATATTGCAGGGGACCTCATCTTGGATATGAGCAGTTGTTTCATCTATAACTAAAACAAAATGTATGAACTTAGAGCAGTTGGTCATTAAGTCCACTCTTATAAATATCCTCTCTCCAACGGGAATTCCTTGCATCAATCCACGCATGTCTTCTCAAAATTGTCTCTTACTGCTTTCTCTTAATCCAACTTGAGGTGCATAAGCACTAATTATATATAATCTCTTTACTTATCACTTTTTGTTGATAATAACCAAGTGCCTATTCTCTGTACTCCCACAACTTCATCTTTCATATCTTTATATACAATTATTCTTGTCTTTATTTATTTATTTTTGTCTACCAAAGTTTATATCCATTTTCTTAGCTTTTGCCCATTTTCACTCTCTCTTGTAAACAAGATATATTAACTCTCCTTTTCATTGTGTCTACTAACTCTAAGCTCTTACTTATTGAAGTTCTCACATTTTGAGTAGCAAGACAAATCCTACTTTCTTGACTAATTTCTTTACCTGCACTCGTCCAGTATGGTACGGGGACCATTGCCCACTTTTCTCCACAACCAGGTGCCATTGTAGCGTGTCGTTTCTAGAGTATTCCCAGCCAACCCTTGCCCATTTCCCACTGCAACCGGGTGTCTCTGCAACACGTCGCTTCTGGGGAACATATTAGCATGAGCTAAATATAATAATGAATTAGGATTCATTGTATGATTTGGCAGAGTTTTGCACTGGCTGCCAACCTGACATAACCCTCCTCGTTCATTCAGGCTTGGGACCAGCTATGCAGTGTAAAGCACTACAGCGGCAGAAGTGTGATTTACCCTTTGCGTAAATCCATGAAAGATGAGCAAGGAAATTAGCAATCTTCTACTCCTGCCTATGGTGACACCTCTAAACTGGTGTTTGGCAGAAGAAACCCCGTCAATCAATTATAAAACAGATAGATGAGAATCAATGACTGATATAGCATCAAATGATGTAGCTACATTTGTTTTCTTTTTTATGTTTGTCATGGATTTGGGTCTTGTTAACCATGCATTTGTTATTGTACTCGTCATGGATTTGGATTTGGTTAACCATGTGCAGGCAGCGGCAGAGGTGGATTTCCGACCGAGTCGGATGGTAGTAGTTGCAAAACATGTGGAGGCTTTCATTAGAGAGTTCTTTGATCAGAACCCTCTTAGTCATATTGGCTTGGTAACCATAAAAGACGGTGTTGCTCATTGCTTAACTGATCTAGGTGGCAGCCCTGATTCCCATATAAAGGCTTTGATGGGTAAGTTGGAGTACTCAGGTGATTCCTCCCTTCAGAATGCCCTAGATCTCGTTCATGGCTATCTCAACCAAATTCCATCATATGGTCACCGTGAAGTCTTAATCTTATATTCTGCTCTCAGTACCTGTGATCCGGGGGATATAATGGAGACTATTCAAAAATGCAAGCAATCCAAAATGAGGTGCTCGGTTGTTGGCCTCTCAGCAGAAATTTTTATATGTAAACATCTCTGCCAAGAGACTGGAGGATCCTATACCGTGGCATTGGATGAGGTGATGACAACTAGTTAGTTATATTTCACCTTTTCTACTGGATTATTTAATGAAAATGTTTCATTTTTTCCCATCTCTTTTTGTAGTCTCACTTTAAAGATTTATTACTGGAGCATGCTCCGCCACCGCCGGCAATAGCAGAATTCGCTGTTGCTAATTTGATCAAGATGGGATTCCCGCAAAGAGCAGCAGAGGGTGTTATTTCTATTTGTTCATGCCACAAGGAAGCTAAGGTTGGTGGGGGCTACACTTGTCCAAGATGCAAAGCACGTGTGTGCGAACTACCTACAGAATGTCGGATTTGTGGGTTGACACTTGTTTCTTCTCCTCATCTGGCAAGGTCTTATCATCATCTGTTCCCAATAACACCGTTCGATGAGGTGTCTTCGACACTTCCTAATAATCCACATCACAGGTTACCAAAAACTTGTTTCAGTTGCCAGCAGAGTCTTCCGCATCCTGGTAAGTAGTTACTCAGGAACACGAGATATGGAGTCACAGTCAGTGAGCTGTATTTGGGCTTCCAACACTCTCTGATTTGTGATTGAACAGTTTTCAATGCATCCCACTTTATGCCATATCATCATTTCCTCTAACCATTCACATAAAGTGTTGTGATCAACTGCCATTTGATCATAAACAGGACAGTGTTTGAGTTGCTATGACAGCTTGCATTTGACTTGTGACCAGCATCCTTCTTCACTTTTCTCTAGTTAGTTTCTTACTCTGCAGCTTGATGCAATAGTAGTCATATACTTGAGATATAATACTCTAATCTAGCAAGGTCATTATCTGTGGGTGTTGATGCCACAGACCTGGGTCCAAAACCCATCTTCACCCGCTAACCTAATGACCACTACCCTCTTGCCTTGCAAAAAGGAAAATGCTCATGATCCCTATGACTAGGGCAAGCTGCTTAGCTGAGCAACTTCAATCGGTAAATCAAAATATGAAACCCAAACCTTCATAGAACCTCATTGTACTCCATGAAATGCAGGGCAAAGACTCCAAACTAGTCACAATATTTATTGAGTGACCAACAACCCAATATAAAACATGGTTCCAAAATTCTGTTTTCTACTCTTATGGTTCCTCATGTGTTTACTGGCTGCTGACACAGGAAATAGACCCAGCCTCCGTGTTGCTTGCCCAAAGTGTAAGCAGCACTTCTGCCTTGACTGCGACATTTATATCCATGAGAGCTTGCACAACTGCCCGGGTTGCGAGAGCCTCCGACATTCCAAGCCAGTGAATGCTAGTGAACAATGACACTATTGCAGACTTTTGACTTCGTCCTTTCTTCAGCAGTTGTTCCAACATTGGTGGTGCTGACTAAGTGGGTTTTTGCAGAGAGCCAAATCCCACAAGCTCAACATTCAGGGAAGGTGCTGATCCCCTTTGCAACATGTTTTCACTTTGCCATTTTTAGCTGCAGTTGTTTGGAAGCAACGATGCAGCCTTGATCTAGCCCAGATGCACCAATTTTGAAGAAAATATAGTTTTAAGATACACTATAAATAAATTAGTGTTAGCAGCTGTAGCCACCAATTCACTTTGAGAGGTTACTGTTCGTGCTACCATGCTTTTTGCTCATTTGTCTTGATTCTTTCTTGATTGTAATGCTTGAGGGATCATTTGGCTCGACTGTAGCTAACCTGGTATCTTCTGATAAATTAAGAAATTCCCTTTTACCGCTTTTTCCCTTGATGCTCTCTTATGTGGAAAGTTCGAAGTCAATGACTTGAGTGGCCATGATGTGCAGTGGTTAAGGCCTACTTAAAATGGACCTCAAATCCAGTACATAATGCCTACTCGTTGGGGGCTCCGCTTAGGGGACTAGTTTATCTTAACCTCCAACAACAAATAGAACGTTTTCCAGAGTACTGTTATTTTTTACCATCTAATATAATACAAGAAACTATAGTTTTTTACAGCCTCGAAAGTGATCTAGATGGGACCCATTTATTGCATGGTCTGGATTGATAAAAATGTACAGGGATAATCATGATATAATAAGACATACAGAGAATAAACGACGAGGAAAAGAGATGCAGAGGACTGTGGCACCTATTGGGATTGCGTACATGTGTTGATCATTCATTCATATTTGGTTGTCCAATTCCTTACCGCACAAATTACCAAAAGCCTAAAATGCAAACCATTTTGTTTTTAACTATTCTGACCGTCTAATACAAATATGTACCTTTGAATTGGACGATTATGGCCTTAGAAGCTAAGATAATCAAATCGAGTCAGGACTCAAACCTAGGCAATGATCTTTATTCAGTTTTCGTTGGTAAACCAGAAATGCAGTTAAAATATCAGCAACCCCAGAGTTGAGCTAGGGGACGTGAATCTTTATTTTACTAGATAAGCCTAGACTGATGTTGCGGCTGCAGCCTCAAAGTAAGCCTGGGGTTCAGCTCTCTTTCATTGGGATGGCTGAGATAGGGCAGGTTTGAGGCACATAGCGCCATCAAATTGGTCATTAGGCTCAACCCTTGGGGATCATAACTGAGTTAAGATGTAACACTTTTTGCTATCAAATTTTTTCTCAGCCAAGTATGGTGTCTGAATGCATTTATAATACCAATGAAGTCAATATAACATATGGTGAAACCTCAACAATCAAAAATAACGACGCAAATCTCTAGTTCTCCAGCTTTTTAATCGGAAGAAAATCCCACAGATCTTTCCGGGTTTTTCCTCTGCAAAACCCATTTTGACTCAAATAGGAACCGGACCAGAGTTGCTGAGAGAATTCTGTTTCCTTTCCGCCTGTAGTGACCGACACAAAGATTCAAGCGTTTCCTTCTGAATCTTCACTTTCTCCAGCTGTTTCTTCATATACTCACGCTGTGCAGATAAGGGAAGCCAAAGGAGTGTCTTAAGATGGCAGCTGGATAAACGGAGAAAACTGAATATGTAATATGAAGAGATCGCGAATAATTATCCCACATATATAGTAAGAAAATCTATGATCTAAAACTAGAAACAGGATATATTCTCAGGGAACTAATAACCCATCATCCTCATGGTTTAGATTTCTTAAACAGTGAAGTAACAAACCAATAATGTTAATTAGTTGGGACCTTCCAGGCATTCCACATATTTACAAGGATGAAAATTTACGTGTATGCTACTATTATGATTATGTTTTAAAGGACTGTGGCTCAGTTAACCAGAACGTCCATTTTCCATGTCGAAGCAAGCAAGCAAAGCAACGGCAGCTACAAAGCAAATGTTCACGGAATTCAAGCACTGAAGTAGATCAATATTTCCAGCATAAATGCCACATATTTCTTATAGACACAGTTGGCTTATCCCAGTCAGCAATCTTATGCTTAGCAGGAGCTAATGTAATTAGTGAATCATCAGATAGTACATGTCAAATTTTTGAATGTTCCATCAAGAAATCAACCAACTCAAGAATTGGTATTTGACAATTTTATAAATCAGTGCAAAAGATAACGAGAACCAGGGCTAGATGTATGCTTGGATCTGGCGTCAGGATATTTTCAGATTCGTCAGTGAGTATTTATTCTTAAGCTGTTTGGTGATCAACAAAAAGTTTTACAGAAAAAGGATTTGTATGTCAGAAAGTGCTGTACATAAAAAGTTCTATGACATTAGTGTACTAGCAAACATAGATTATACATGTCATTGCAGTGTGGATTTGTCTTGATTTACAAGGGACTCCTTGGCTCTGTACCTTGAGTATGTATACATTCATTCTGCTATGTTACATACTGGTTATGTGTATAGAGCTGCATTACGTAATCACATGACATAAAATTGTAAATACTAATTTAATACAGTCATATAGCACATAGTAGTGCTGAGAGCTATTCAGCAGTCCAGTGCCTCCACCCCATGCCCATGTGCACTGCATCAATCCAGACTATTCAATCATTTAGCCACCTTTTGGATGGGCCATCCTACCAACTATAACAGATCCATGTGCAAAAAATAATCATGCCATCTAGAAACAATATCAGTGCTTCAGCCATCCTTATGCTTTCAGGCTTTGATACAAACCAACCATTAGAAACAATGACTAAGAGGTTTTCTTTTCTTTCTCTTTTGTTCGGTAACTAAGAGGTTGTCTAGAGAAGATCACAGCTTTGAACCAAAAAAACAAAAAAAGATGAGATAACAGCAGTTACTGAAACTTTATTCCTTTGGCACATAACAATCTTGCTTAAGCAGCCTGTTGAGGAAATGCGTTCAGTTCAATTAAAGAGGGAATATTTGTATAGAAGCCTTAGGTTATGAAAACCTGAAAGACATCTAAACCAGAGTACTTTAGGTTCCTGAAGGATATCCCAGTAGTACTAGTTGCTGAAGGTAAGGAAATGTGTGAAAGAACGAGAGTACCTTTCATAGTTGTGGAGCAAGGGAAAAGGGACGTCAGAAAATCATCAGCATCATCATTAATGGTGCCTTATCTCAAGATTCTCAACTATTATAGGTCAGCAACGGGAAAGCAGAAAACAACAGACAAAAATGTAATTTGAACTTCTGAAGAATGTTATGCACTAGGCTGGCTTTCAGTGATTTTATTTTTATGCAGATATATTTTCTTTCACTTGTAAGAAAAACTATAATAAAGAGTTAATCTTGGGAGAAGAAAGCAAGAGGAGTTTGTTTTGTTAGAATTCCTAAAATGAAGGAGGAGATGGTTTCACATTTCAAATGACAAGACTAGAGATACAAAGATAATACCAATAAGCTCATATGAGATCAAGCTGGATTTGGAGCTAGGTTTGAACTTTTTTTTTTGGCAAGATACCATGATAAGAATTGTGACATAATTATTAAAAGAAGAAACTACCCTACCTATATTTATGGGAAAAAGAAAAGAAAAGAAAAAAAAAAAAAGACTACTTAAGCCCAAAAGATGCGTGATGCAGAAACGACAAGGCGATTCTACACAAGCATGAGTAGAAGCAACAGGGAACCAGAATCCACTGTTCAAAGAAAAGAAGCACTCCCTACAGAATCACTCTCTATAGGGAGGTCTTAACCTAAGAACGGAAATTCATTCAACTCTTCTCTTAATATATTCTAAAATCTCTAATCACATCCATTTTTATAAACTAAGCAAACTAATCTTCCTAATCCTACTCAAAACTCAAAAAACATGTAGGGTCCAGTGATAGGGACGATGATGGGCTTGGAAGAACTCTAGACGTTTAGTCTGTCCTGCATCAATTCCCCCCAGCTTGAAAAATCTCGACTCCTACGAGTTTAAAAATGTGTTATCCTTAGCTTTACTCAATGTATCTTTGCTTCGTTAAAGTTTAGGGTATCTTTCAACTTTTCTTGGAGTCGTTTCAATCCTCTGACGAGATCTTCTTACGAGATACTTTCTTGTCAAATGAATCAACTTGGAGATTTCTTCCATCATTTTTGAAGCATGTGCGGCCAAGGAAACAACTGATTCTTGACTTACCATCCTTCTTTATCTTTCAGGGTTGCAAGGTAACTGTCTTACCTTGATAGTCGAAGATATACGTATTCTCTGATTGTGTGATATTGCACGATCGTACAACCATGATCTTCCTAGAAGAATGTGGGTTGCTCTCATGAAAGTCAAATTACACCAAATTTCTTTAGCGTAGGGTCTAAGTGAGAAAGAAACAAAGCATCTCTTGTTGAATTAAATCTTCTGCTTATCATCACCCCATGCAACTATAAGGATGCAGATGGTGCTCTGTTCGAAAATGTGATTTGTCAACTGTCTCTTTTGCGACAATATCTCCTTGACTTCCTCCATCAATGACAACAATACAAGAATTGCTGTAACATTTGATGGTTGTCCCAAAAATACTATGTCGCTTCCAATCTTCTTCTTGTGTTTGGACAATCAATACTCAGTCTAGCAAAAAGGTTTTTAAATCACTGACTACTTCGAGGTCAATGATGAGGGCAACGAGCAGTGTGGCGTGAATAGGAAACACGGACAATGACGGTGGTGATGGTGTGATGATGGTTGCAACGCTCAGTGACAAACGAAGTTGGGGTTTAGGCTGAAAACTTGAACATAAGTATCGGAAAATTCAAAATTGACGCAAAAGTATGCAAGCGCAAGGAGAAGCAAAGGGTAAATGGAATCCAACGATTCGAGAATGGAATCCACCATTCAAAGCAAAGAATCACTCTCTACGGGTAGGTATTTTCACCTATTTAGGGGTGTCAACGGATCCATTCCGATTCAGTTCCTATAGTACCCAGAACCGGTACCAATATTGTCGGTTCTTATTGGTTCCGGTTTTCAAAATAATGGATCTGAACCGATTGTTTGGTTTCGGTTTGAGTTCTGAGTAAATCGGTTCCAATCTTTGACAATATGACAATTTTAACACTATTTTATATATCGATTCCAGTCCAGTTCAGTTCCGGTTGCTATCGGTTTGGTTCGGTTCCAATATCAAACTACCCAGAACTGAAACACTGTTATTATCGGTTCAGTTCTGGTTCTTGTTTGGTCGGTTCCCAAAAATGTAGAACTGGAACCGGGGCTTTCAGTTATAGTTAAAAGGGTACAGATTGACATCCCTAATCCTATTCAAAATCGGAAAAAAATTGTAAATCTCTCACCTTAATTCTAAGAAGCAATCAATCCAACTGCAATCACTAATTAAGCAAATAAATCCTACTTCTACTAAAATTATATAAACTTAAGTGGGATGCACTGATAGGGGCGATGATGGGCTTGGAAGGACACTATAAGTCTCGTATGTCCTGCATCAATTGAGGAAACAATAGGACCTCAACACATCATCATCATAATCCTCATCCCAATGATTTGGGGCCAGAAAAAACAGAGGAGCTCAACTGCTTTACATAAAGTAGAGAAACTTACAGGTAATTGTATCAAACAACGAGCATAGACAACGTCATATGCAACAATACAGACTACAAAACATTTTACACTTAACTCTTCAACACCACCATCATCAATCAAACCTTACAAACCCATTCAACTGCTTCCATTATATACTAACTCTATACTTCAATAAGCGCAGCGTACCCGCATCAAAATGATATGACACTAGTATACAGGTCACTCAGTTTGCATTGTACCATTGGTTATTTCTTAATCCCTAAAAATTTCCTTGTTTTTCAACAAAAATGTATATATAGTATGTTCTAACAAATTATATAAAAAAATGTTGCAATATTAGAAGTATCATTAGATTTGGAATGATTTACATAGTAACAAAAAAAATGATACTTACCTTAAGAAAACTAAAGATTAAAGCATGGTATCAATATATTGGATGGGATACCCATATTGTATCCCTGTTTCGGTAACTAGTATCTGTATCTGTGTATCTAGGCATCTACCCATCACAATCTGTGGAATGACCAAACCTCAGTCATTGAAAATGTGAATTTAATACATTTTCAGTTTAAAAAAAATGGAGTAAAAAAATGATAAAAAATATGAGAATGTTAAAAGATCAACGTGTGAGAAATTCAGATTTAACAAGGTTTGATCCAAAATACGGAATAAAAAAAAGTACACGTGTACAGGAATTTTCTAAATAGGTCCTACCTCACTGCTGAAACAGAAAAATGGAAGTCCTATCAGATTATCATACCGATGACTAAAGCAAGCTTTCCTGGTAGTTCTTGCTTTCAATGACCATGCACTATTGTCTATCTTCCCATTGTTTTTCAGCAACCGTGTGGCGCAAATTGAAATTTTCTTCGAGTGTAAAGCCACAAGGGTGCCCCCATATACAGGAATTTTCTCAATAGGTCCTACCTAACTGCTGAAACAGAAAAATAAGTCCTATCAAATTATCATACCAACGACTAAAGCAAGCTTTCCTGGTAGTTCGTGTTTTCAATGACCATGCACCATAATAGTGTCTCTGCTCCCATTGTTTTCCATCAACTGTGCAGCATAAATTTATGTTTTCTTCAAGTGTAAAGTCGCATGGGTTCAGTTCGGAAGTTAACATACTGAACAACCCAAAAAGCTGCCAGTAGAAAAATTTGTGACTATGTGCAAACAGACAGACATGTGGTGGTCTGATCAACAAGCATGTGAAGATGCTCCAATATTGCAGAGAGCTTCTAAAAGTTCCCTATAACGGTTAGTAGGACGGCAAGGTTTGGTCTGAAAGATGCATCAAGTTTGTCAACAAAATATTGCATATATACATGCATAGTTCATGCTACACAATGACAATAGTAGAATTGCAAAGGACCATATATTCAAAGAGCATTATGACATAATCCTTGACTACTGGCAGTTTTATTAAAACAATTATGAAAGTATGTTACACTTACCTCCTCAACAAGTTCTATGAGTGTAACATCTGACTTCTCACATTTGCTTTTCAAGAAAACATTTTCCTTCTTGAGTTCCTTTATTGATTTCGCCATCTAGTTTTTAAATATATAATACAAAAAAGTAAATAATGTCATACTAGTTCATAAAGTTGCATAGAAGGTGTAAAAAAATTTTTGTGCCGAGAAAAGGATGTAAATGATCCATAATGATATTTAGATCATACCTTCTCCATCTCTTGCTTAAATGTTTCAAAAACCTCGTTACTTTTCAACAATGCGTCCTGCACAGACATAGTTCGCATTTGAGGACTTGGCAAACGAAATCTAGTAGAGGCATTTATTAAGGATAAAAACATGTAGATGAAACCAACTGCTATACATATAGATCTGAAGGAGATTATGCTGATACTTCACATCTCTTGTAAGAATGTACTCAGAAGGGCATGGTTAGAGAACTTAAGAACTAGGATCCTTCTACCAAGGCTTTGTGCCCCAAAACCAATTCAAGTATTCATATAATTTGGGAACCAATTCAATTTTGATTAATGAACCAGGAAATTTGATATGAAATATTCAAGAGGAACACTTGAGTCAGGATGCGGGGACAGAAGAACTCTTCCTACATCAGAACCCAATTCAATGGGTCCTACCTACTAAGCCAAAAATTGACGTGATCAGATTGGCCAGATCCTGGATCCTACATCAGCTTGATTTGGCCAAATCCTGCAATCTCATCCAACTGACTAATAAAAACATTTAAGAAAGGAACCAATCAAAGGGAAAGTCTCTTTTACGCAATACAAAAACTTAGATTAGTATAACTACGAAAAATGATGAAATAATATCTATTCTGAAGAATGTTGGAAGGTTATGTGCAAACACAAAATGAATCATACCTGAAATTGTTGGAACTTTTCTCCATCCGTTCTTAACTGTAAGCGCAGATTCTTTTCAGTTGCCAATAATTGTGACACCTGTTCAGCATACAACTTCATCTGGGACTGTTCATGAGTCAACTTCTCTTCATGTTGCTGAATTTTTAGATCAGCTAGCTGAAGTTCCAGTGTTTTCTGTTTCATCTACATATTCAAGTTTCAAACCACAAAAACAAAACCTCATCTAAGAAATTGGAGTCTAAAGTATATTAACAGAAAAATCTATGATTGAGAAACTATTCTTGCAAAGCATGAACATGACATACAAAAGTGTACATGTACCTTTTGCATAAATTGCTGTTCAGAGACTGCATATTGATCAGTGAGATGCTTCAACTTGTCTCGCAGCCTGGAGACAGATATAAAAAGATATCCCAATTAACAACTCTGGGCAATTATTGAGAAGTTTATGTGTTTGCAATTGAAAGAGCAGATAACTGGAGCAACATGACGCAGCAGAATAGATCTGAGGTAAACGTCACAATTACAGCAGTGAGATGGAAACTGGAGCACACTTTTCCAGTTCAGACATGCATACCATCACCAACTTTGGGTCTCGGCTTCTTATTGCTTCTAAGATTTACTTGTTCCAATAGATGCAGCCATGCAGGTAAGGAACTCCGCCAGTGTCAAGCTCTAGCCTTGCATTGCTGGTCCCAAGCCCGGATTAAGGGGGTTGTGTCAGGTTGACAGCCATCTTGAATACGCCAAATCCTTTTACATGAATCCTATTTCATCGCTAGGACATTCTCTGGAAGCAATGTGCTGCATCGACAAGATATGGCTCTAGATAGAATTGACTGGCGGAACAGGATTCACATTGCCAATCCCAAATAGTTGAGAAGGCACTGTTAGTGATAATGAGTATATGCAAGTAAGGAGTTGTTCTCTGTCTTATTCCATGTTAAGTAGTTTGGCATGCATCATTATGAAGTACAATAGGTTTTAGGCCTATGAAAGCAAGCAAAAGTATGACAGACTTGGGACAACCAACTTGGTGCTTCTTTACTAAGTCCACATACATTGAAATTTGAAAGTAGTACCATATAGGTTAATCAAGCCACACATTGAGCTTTTTAATATAGAGGATAGAAACACTGACACAAGTATCTCAAGGTTCATAAGAAAGGTCTTACATCTCATTCTCCTTGAGTTGTGAGAGACATTCATCTTTCTGCTCTTCAAGCCTATTGCTTACATCCTAGAACAGCAATTATAAAGAAGTGCTATATCATTAGTTACAGCACAGAGAAAAACAAATATGTCACAGGAAAAGAAATTAAAAACCTAACAAGAAAAATAGAAAAGAAAATAATAATGCGAGGTTTCAAGAGGTTTGGAATATGAAGATAAATGACACATGAGTTAAATAGTTAGAGCCTTAGAGGTATCATCCAAAACTAAGAAGAGGATTCAAAGTAGAAAATGGAAGGATGATGAGATATCTAGCATAAGTTAAGACAAGCTGACCATATCATGATCGTGGAACGTCAAAAGATGGACTATGGAAAAGAAAATAATTATCCTTTGTTTTCTTTTTCTTAAAAATATAAAAAAGAAAAGGAATAATCTTAGCTAACATAACTATAGTTCAAAAATAATCTTTTCAAGAATGGTATTGATTTATTGAGAGAGAGAGAGAGAGAGTAGGGGATTAATAACACCTCTCCTCAATTTATATTTCATATTACCTTCAGTGAGAGATTACAGTATGACTACCCTTAGAGTAAAGGGCACGAAAGAATTGATAAAGGAAAAAATGATAACACATCTACGTCCTTCAGAGTACATAAAACTAAATATAATAACCTCACAAGAACCAATCAAATATGTCCAAAAAAGACTCATGAGAGCATTACTCACAACCGTCTAAACACTTCCACTGAACTTGTTGAATACTGATTTCAAACTATTCCATGAAGTGGAGCCTTTCAAGTTCCAACTTCCACAACAAATGTGTTGATTGCAATGATTCTAAACATGATCAATAACTTCATCATATCTACATAGGATTATTTATTTATTTTATTTTTCTAACAAGTTACTATTGTAATAAAAAGAGTAGAAGGAGAACCCCCTATATATCCTATCCACTTCTTAGTTTTTTTCCCCTTCCTTTGGCAGCTCCTACCCTAGCTAAAAAGTTCACGATCGGTGGATAGAAGAGATATCAAGAGCTACCAAGGACGGATGAGCGGAAACACCAAGAACTTGCGAATGCTGAATCTTGCTGTAAGTGCCTCTACATGAGTTCTGGGTGACCAAATATGAACTGGAACCATAGGCACTTAGATGGCGAAAGAGGCGAAAGAAGCAGTCCACGGAAAGATTTGGAGTAAAGAGATCGGGAAAAGCTAGAGAGGAAGGGCCTCACTACAACATCAATAATGGCCAAGCAGAACCTCCTCTCATCTAAATACAAAGTCATCAAACTTAAGTCCTTTAAAATCTTCTATAATGGACGACCAAAAATATAATGATGCTTTAATCTTCAAGACTATGGGTAGAGATCTCTACTTTATCTTCAAAAATGCGCTTGTTTCTCTATTTCCAAATGGCCCAACAAAGGGCAAAGGGAAGCATGCTCCAAAGAATACCACCTAGAGAATAAAAAGCTTCGGCTGACCAACCTAAAATAAGCTCCAAAACAGATCTAGAGAGTATCCAACTAATCCTGAAAAGCTTGCAGAGCATACACCGCACCTCAAAGGTAAAAAGGGCAATGGATATGGACGTGATCCGCAAATTCTCCATGGGACCTCTACTAAGGAAGCAAATGTTCAGTATTATGCATCCCTTGTTAACAAGATGTTCCACAGTGAGAATATTGTTATGCATAAAAAACCCACCTTGGATGGAACATGGGTGACCCACACCTGACACGAGGGAAAGAGGATAGAGATGGGCATACCAATGCAAAATAGAACCAAACTGTAAATCGCCCTTTAGGGTCCCACCTCCAAAACCTCTTAACTTCTTCATATTCAAGTCTAGACATCGACCCGAGCCTACTGACAAGCATTGAGCTATCATCTAACTCCAATCATTTAAATTCCTTCTCAGCCCCAAGTTCCAAGAAGTAAAATCATCACACCCGACCATACAATCCTTCACAAACCTCCCATGAAAATAGGAAAGAGCAAAGATAGCAGGAAACATATTGGAGAGAACTGTCAGCACTCGGCACACAAAATGATCTCCCAAAATCTGTCTCCTTTCTCAACTTCAAACTGGATACCTCTGTTGAATTCAGTAAGGACATTATAGATGACCTTCCAAACACCAACTCTGTAAGAAGAAAAAACCAAGTTGCTCTCCCAATTGTAAAGCCTAATACCACATTTAGAAGCACCAACCCTACGCCACGGGCTTTCCAACTCCCCTAAATCTCCATAACTATTTGCTCAGAGAACTCTATTTCTCTCCCCAAAAACCACCACCCTTCTTAGGAAAAATTGCAAGACATGTAAATGTACCATAATGAGATATTAGAGACATAAGACAAGTAAATTCCAAGCCTTGATATTAGGATTACTAATATAGAAGATTTTAAAATACTGATTATATTATTATCATAGAAGACTTCAAGTGCTTACTTTTGCTTCCATACAATGTCAACCTTAATCTCCCTATTCACAACCTTGGCTTGATTTCAACGTCTTTATATAGAACGCATCAGTCATCATCATCAACAGAGCCTTTTCCCAACTTTTTGGGTTTAGCTACATGAAACATGTTCTATGATTCCACTCTTAAAATAGCAAAGCATCAGTATTTATCATAAACAAGCAATTTTCTCAGGAAATAAAACAAATATTATAACTTTTAACAGTCAAAATTACTCGGTCTAGTGTTCTCATAATTGTTCTTTAGTACTAGAATATTGTATGCTTGATGACTTCCATAATAAGAGAGAACTTTGAAAGTACATAGCTAAAGTTGTGCAAACCTTAATTGCATTGTGGAACCTGGTTGATAGATCTAATCTCATGTTTTGGCCCTCAGTTGAGACTCTCTTGCATTCATCCTGCAAAAATTAGTAAGTAAGCCATCAGCATCTCCATCATGCACAATTGAGATTTATCGTAGAAACTGAATCAAGCATGGTTGGTTTACCCAACCCCATCAAGATCCAATTTTCAGGAGAAAATCAATAACGTAAGAGATAGGAAACATTATAAGGATATTACAGAGGTTTTAACACATAGCTCAAAAACAATGTTATAAAACTATTAACAATGTATTGAAGTGATACAAAGTCCAATGTACACCCGTCCGATAAACTAAGCAGCTCAATCTAATGTTGATCCAATGAAATATATTAAGCTACCAACTAACAAGATCCAAATACTGCAAACAAAGTTCATGAATTGCAGATAAGTGTACAATAAAATAAAATAAAACAAAATAAACAAATTGATATTTCAATGCCCAAGGTTATCAACAATCTAAATCTACAGATGGATACATGTACAAACTTTTGTTAACTCAGGATGAAGCAAAGAATTCATTGCTAATTGTTGAGCATCTTAGATATCTAAGAACGACATAGACTAAATATTGCACAGTACTATTGCCATATCTATGCAAATTAACTTAATTACGGAAAGAGTTTCATGATTTCATTTTCAAGTGCCAATTCCAATCATGGCATTACAGAAAGCCATTCCAATCATATGGCATTATGGCATCCCATCATAGTCTTCCCTCACAATTCCGACATCTCAACCATCCATTTTCACTTGGCCTGCTACCTACGCAGTAAGTTGTTATACAGTCACCCCATATATTGTTGGGAGGGAATTGTGAAGCTCTAAGAATTTTCACCTAAACTTGGCAAGGAGATGTCAAACAATGTTGACCCCTTCAGCCTACGATCAATGTAGACATATTATCAGCCGCTAAGCATATGGTGTATCTAATGTGAGCTTTTATTATGTTTAATGCAGAAAATGCATTGAGCAAACTCCTGCAGATTGCGTGGCCTGCATCAATTGAACAATATATGGCTGTTTTGAATCGTTTGTGGAGCACTCCCATCCCGTCCAAAGTCGTGTTCTTCGCTTGGTGTGCTATGCTTGACAAGATCCTCTCTGTGGAGAATCTTAGAAAACGAGGTCTTCAAATTCCTAGTCGTTGTATCCTGTGCAGGCAAGGAGAGGAGTCCACGACTCATCTGCTTATCCATTGTAGGGTGTCGAAGGAGATTTGGGAGCACTTCCTCTTCCTTTTTGGGATTTCTTGGGTCTTTCCGCTTTCAGTTTCCGATACTTTTACCGGTTGGAGCACCAAGGCTTTCTCTTCCCGCGGTTGCAAGCTATGGAGGATCACCCCTTTTGCTATAGTTTGGGTGATATGGAAGGAGAGAAACCGATGAATTTTCGAAGATAAGGAAGCATCCCTTGAGGAGATTATTATGAACGTCAAAGCATCTATGTATCATTGGGCGTCAGCTATTTCTGAGTTGAATCATTTCAGATTTGAAGATTTTGTTGCTCGGTGGGATCGCCTGGTATCCTAAGTGTGGTTTGGGGGTCGAGGTGTTGGGTTTCGTGTGTTTTTGTAGTCCTTTCGCGCTTTTGCTGTATGCCTTTAGGGCCTTCTCAGCCCTCCTTTAATATATTTTATTTTACCGATCAAACAAAAAAATCACCATTCACTAATAGGGAGCACATGAGATAGTAGGATAACATCTGCTTGAGGTGAACTGGTGAGGGACACATTTCACAATCAACCAATATCTGTTACCAAATCACTTTTTTACAACAAAGATAAGGTATTTTTATTAATACTACCAGTTCGGGGCATATAATGGTAGTTGAAATTTGAAATCCAAGCTTTATATGTCAAATCCAAAAGCAATAAAATAAAGCCTAGACATAACTCTGATCTAGCAACAAATATAAACATCACAAAAATAGGAGGTTAATGATATGGCTCTAGATAGAATAGAGTGGCAAGACATGTTGCCAACCCCAAATAGTTGGAATAAGGCACTGTTAATGATAACAATGGTGATGATTAATAATCGAATAAAGCATATCTCATCAATAAGAAAAATGTACCATTAATATTTTGTTTTGACGTTGCAACTCCCTGCATAGTGATTCAAGCTTATCTCGAACAGCAATGGCTGCAACAAAAAAGTAACCTTTGCATTAACACTAATGTAATTAAAATAAGAGATGAAGGTATTGATTGGATAGGAAAGAAAAATTCTGATATCTAAACAGTAAAGCTTCACCACCAAAGATGGATTTAGAGGTCTCTGAATTCTCTTATAGAGAAAAAAAAAAAGGGAAAAAAAGAGAGAAAAAGATGGGTTCAAGTATGGGATACAACACAGACATACAGTCCAGCAAAGGCTAGAATTATGAATAGGAGCCCTTATTCCAAGGTTTAAAATCTGAGTCTCATTATGAGTTGAAGGAATGAGACGTCTCAACCGGGATGGAACGAGACATAGGGAAAATGTGATATGTCTTGATTCAATCATACATTACAGTTACATAATTTTTAATGGTTAATTAAGCCAAAAATATGTTGTTTATGTTTTATGTGTTATAAAAGACATGTACTATAAAAACAAGTTTAAATTACTTAAGTTAGGGTTTTGGTAGAAGGCGATACATCCCTAATGTAGTATTCACGAAAAACAGAACATAGTGGTTTAAGCATTCATAAAAAAATAAAAAATAAAAAAATAATGGTTTGAGCATTCTTTTTTTTGTTAATAGGTGGTAGTTTAAGCAGTTATAGTCAAGAGTAAAGTCTACGTGAGAAATATTAAAATGAAAAAATCATGAAAAGTTCCCAAGGGTTTTCAAGTCTAAATACAGCACTTATTAAATCACTCTACTCTTCAAGTGCAAAAGTAAAAGAAAGCCTATTCAAGGGAGGTATTGTTGTTAGTAAAATCTTTCACTACTTACCTGCATCTCTTTCAGCAATAACTTGTTGATACTTCAAAGTGAACTCTAGGAATTCCTTCTCTGACTTGAAGCTACGTTTTACATTTTTACGTTTCATTTCCGACATTTCCTGAAGAATCAAAATTGGTCCAACTAACTTCATAAGCTAGGAGAATCATCAATAGTTACAGGGATATAACAACAACAAGAATAACCATGCATGATTTGAAAAACATGACAAATTTATCAAAATCTCACCAAGTTAGCTCAAGTCAGTTGAGAATCGAGATCATTTCAAGCTTTACTTACAAAAAAAAAAATCATTTCAAGCTTTAGAAGCAACTTATTCTTTGTAAAAAATACCTAAGAACAAGCAACTTGCCAAGACTAAAACTGGAAGCTGGTCTTGCAAGATTTGGCTAATTTGTAGACTAATGCTCAAGATACAAGTAGCAAGGTTTAAAATCTCAATCTCATCGACGTTTCAAGCTAACAAATGAGATATCTTGGCTCAGATAGAACGACATATTTAAAAATAAAATAAAAAATCAATATGTTCTAATACACAAAGATACAAATATACATTGAATTAAATGATTTTTAATGATTAATCAGCTAAAGTTATGTTGTTTATCTTTTATGTGCTATAAAACACGTATATAAAAACAAGGTTTAAATTTCTTAAATCAAGGTTCTAGTATGAGATAATACATACCCTAACATATCATCTCAATACCTTACCGAAACGAGACTTTGAACCATAAAAGGTATGTATCATAATGTATCAGTCTTGACCAAGTTGTCAATCTAAAAGTCCATGAGCAATAACATTATTCGGAATTTCAATTACTCTACGTCGGGACCAAAATGACTTCACAATCATGGTGCACCTCAACTAGCTAAGAAAAACAAATGTGATTCCTTAGGCAACATCATTCTTCGCTAAGTTGCATCTGATGGGGCTCAACAGAAACACTATCACTCTACATTGCCTATAGTACCAGCACAACAAAAGCTTTGACAGTATTTCAAATTACCGTCTATATGTTTTTTTGTTAATGAAGACATAATATATTTTTTTCTTTTCTTTAAAAAGGAAAAAAAAGAAGAAGCAAATATGATTTTATTGGAATGAAGTGCATTGTGAGCTCTTACTATAACCAAGGGTTGATGTTTTGCACTCACCTTAAAGATTCGGTAGGTGACTAGGTGGCAAGATGAATCCTATTTTCTATACCGAGTAAAAAATCAGAAAAAACAAATTCCCTGCTCGCCAAGTTCAAGTGCATTAGAAGCTAGTTGCATGTCAAGACATTCCATAGCACTGGTCAATGTACCAGTAAGTAGGAACTACTTGGAGTGATACATTCTAAAGTTTTACATTCAGGTTGGACTTCAAGTGCCAAGAAAACAAAAAATCAATTCAAACTAATAATGCTTCTCGTATATGCCTGGGAAATCCATTCAAATGGAGGTAATAGGATATTACTGACTAGCTTTCTGTTTTTCAGATATTCAACACTTTCTGGTGCAGATCTTTCCTTGGGATTTGTGGCTTGTAGCTCTGAGCACCCTCCAGTTGCTGCAAAAGGAATGGCAGAAAAGAATAAAGACAATCATGTCACAACTCAATGTAATGTTCTGGCTAATAATTAACAGTTCTCTGTAACAAGGATATGACACCTTCTGTTTCTTGGCTTGTGCCTACATAGATGTCGGACATGAGTCTTCACACACTTTGACATGCCATAAGAAATATACTAAAATGTTTACTCGCCATCATACATCGTATGCATGGGTCATAATTTGGTATAATCATCATATGGTGTTAGACATCATCAAGTAAAAGTTTAATTATTCTTACATTTCTAAAAAAAAGTTCAATTATTCTTTCTTTATCTAACTTCGAGACATCACTTCTATATAAGTCCTCTTCCAATCACATTGTTGTTCTGTTTCTTTAGCACATTCTCATCTTCACAACACATGAACAACCACATCAAACAGTGTTCATTTAATTGTTCTACTCTGTAGTAATGCAGGCATGCTCTACAAAATGTTCTTTAAAATTTTAAATAATTGTGTTAATACAAGAATTGATTTCTTTATTGCCTAAGTGTTTTTGCATTTTATACTGGAATCTTTTATATTCTTTCAAAATAGAAAGTAAATGTGCAGTATAAACCTAGTGTAACCTTCGAACTTAACACTTTAGGCTATTGTTTTGTTCGTAAGAAAATGCAAGAAAAATATTTTCCCAGGACAAATCTCATTTTCCACATTGTTGGCGCAAGGGAAAACAGCTCTCCATTGGAAAATATATTCACAATGGTATCAAACCTGATGGAAAATGACTTCCTCACTAGAAAAAAATAAGTTGCTCTTCACCAACGGCTACCATTGCCGTCACCTCTCTAGAGCAACTTTCTCGATGAGAAACAGCTCCAGCAACTCAGATTTCTTTTCCTCTCAAAACCCTCTACTTAGCAAATACTCATACCTGTCTTCTCTTTTTGTCAAACCCTCTCATCTGTAGCCCTAGCCCTATACTGGTCACCTGCCTCTTCCAGAGACCTGGACTTAGAAACTCGTGATCTCTCTCTCTCTCTGTTTCGACCCGTCTCGCATTATTCCTAAGGATCCAAATGGTTCAAAGGAGAAACGAGAACTAGGGATATGAGAGTGAGAAAGAGGGCATTGGTGAGAAGTAGAGGCTTGACAAAACCACAGAGATGGATGGAGGGAACAGGGAGGGTAATAGGTATTGTAGTTAGTGCCAGATTGGGATGTAGAAGGTCATTTCCAAAACAGATGTTGAGGACCGAGGCTCTCTCTTCTTTGTTGAGCTGCTTTCTTCTTCCTGTCGTATCTCCCAGCTTATCCCTTGCTATGGTTTCTTGAGATTGGAGAAAAGGGGGACAATTTATTTACGGGTTATTATATCTGCAAGTAGCACATGGGTGAGGACACAATCATAAGCCACTCAAATAACAGAAGTTCTAATTTTAGGAACATTGTGGTTTTCCCGATGATGTCGGTTAATGGGCAGGAAGAGTAGTGGAGTTGGATTGGGCGGTAACTGGTAAGAAAGCGGTAAACAATCTGGGATGAAAGCTAAGACTACTGAAAGCATAAACATCCTGCAATATATTGATGATACAATTCTTCTTACTGAAACATAAATCTTGCAAGCTATCCTTGCCATCGCATATCATTATCTGAAATTATAATGAGTGGTAAAAAGGAGATAGGACTTCGTCTCCCCCATAGAAAGTTACATTGAAGGATGAAGGACAGGGAACCCAAGTTGTGCCCTCTAACTTTAAAGAGATTATGAAGAGCAATGCCTCAATATTCTACTCTGAACATAGGTTCTATAGCTGTATAAAAAGATCTCAAGCTTGCTTAACCTTTTTTATTGAGTATAATTCAGCTTTATTTAAACATTTATTCTGCAATTTTTTTTTGGACAAGGAAAACATTTATTCTGCATTTGGAGAGTAAGACTAGTAATTGTCCAAATGAAATGTATTCAATATAGTTTTATGAGTGTGGCAGCATGCAGTTTTGCAGCAGTCACCTTGCCTGACATCTAACGCTATATCTACCATGTACACTCATGTGGGTCTCTGACTCTCAGTCAAATAGCTTGGTCCACTGATAAAGAAGTTCAACCCTTATGTTTGACCTCAGACATGCAGACACACGAGCCCAATCAATCTCCGGCTTGAACATGAGGAGGATGATAAAAATGTGATATAGCTAACTATTTAATTCTTATAAGTTGGATTTACTGAAAGTGAAAGGTTTAAGCTAAGATGATAAAATGTGCATTCCTGAACTTATATGAAGGCAAAAAAGGTCCACGGGGAAGGTGAAAAGTATGAGAGTGAATTCGTACTTTTCTGATTCAACTCCCTTTAATGCATAATGAGGGAACCAGTAGTTCTTTTTTATTTTTATAAGTTTTGATCCACGTCCTAGAAGAAAAAGATTTCAATTCTAACTAGAGTCGAAGAACTAATAGAAAAACAAAACACTAGTTCTTTAAGTTAAGAAATGAAAAAAGGCATTTAAGGTAAAGATGATTACATCGCTCGGAACTTTGGCACTCCCCTTCAATATGTTCGTGTTCATGAAATGAGCCCATCATAGGCTCATTCTCTGAGAATACCTTCGCTGAAGCTTCCGGAATAGCATTGCCTGATACAGGCGTGACCAACGATCCACCTTCTCCATGGTCCAGGCAGCCCTTATTACCAACTGCCACCATATCCCCATAATTGAAACCATCCTTCTCAGATAACGGTACAGGAAACGTTCTCAGCTTCTCCCCCTTCTCGGCTGTGCTCTCTGGCAATTGAATCTCATTCGATGCCAAAGAATCCAAAGAAGATGACGATTCATGTCCCAAATCACTAGAACGGTTGAGTTCCAATAATGTATCCTTGTAATCTGCAGGTGGCTTCTCTTGTTCAAATGTGGGAGTTCGAGGAGCCAAGGGTTCAACAGAGCTCTCGACGAAGCCGTCTGGCAATGAGTCCACTTCTGGAAGTTGATTTGCAGGTGAACTCTCCATGTGAACTGCAATTTGAACTTGAATGCTTAAATTTTAAAACGAAAACAAAAATGTTAAAGAGCACCAACACACCAAAACTAAAACCCCAGCCGCCTATAGTGAATGACTCCATGGTAAGAACAGTACGATTAACATGAACACTCTAATATTGCTCCAATCGTGAAATTACTATTCCAGAAAGAAAAGAAAAAACAATCTAAAACCTCGTTGATCGATCTGAGTCACTCTTTGTCTGGAAAAAGAATCTCTATAGCTGAAGATACACGATCGACCGACTTGTAAATGCATGTAGATTATATCCAAAAAAGAGGGGGCAATCCATGATGAAGAGGTGTTCTTACCAGAGATCGAAGGATAAATCTGACTGAGAGAAGCGAGACAGGACGCAAAGGAGAACAAAAATTAAAAAACCCTAATTGGAGCAGTAAGGTCGCTTTTAGAACTCGTAAAATGAAGAGCAGCTGTCCCGAAAGGGAGGTGGCGAGCGGAGTCGCAATAGTGGGTTTCCGCCAACAAATTTCTGTGTCGCTTATGTTAACAACGGAGTTAAATAGCGCGAAAACACAACTCATGTCATAAGACTCTGTTCGAGCCGCATCGGTGTGTGTGTAGAATCGACGTGGCTCTCACCATATGTTCTACGTGTGACACGTGCTAATTGTTAGGACCAACATCCAATGGGCCCCGGTCAGAGATGAGCAAACCTTCGATGAACGACGCCGCTGACGGCAGCTAATTGAACCACGTGGCACATTATTATATGTTTGGCAATCACAAGGTGGACCTACAAACCAAAAATAAACCTGATCAGTGATTTCTAAGCGTTGGATTGAAGTTATTTTCATGGGTTGATTTTAATAGGAATTTGAGTATTATTGAGCATTATTTGGGTACAAAGATCCAAAGGTTTTAAATCACTAATCAGGCTGATTTTTGGTTTGCAGGCCTACCTAGTGATTGGTCAAGCATCCATACGGTTAGTATCCTCTTAAGAATTGTCACGTGGCTCACATTAGCTGCAGTCAACGGTGTCGCTAACTTCACCGCTGACTGTAGGTCCACCTAATGATTGGCCAAACATCCATACGGTCAGCGTCCACTATGAATATTCCACGTGGCTCGTACCGTGGGTTGTGATTCGCGTCCGGGTGTGAGTGAAGGTTTACGCCATAGAGATGACCTCGATAATCTAACCGCATGTTGAGTTGTCCTCACCATGATTGATAATCATTACTAGACATTGCTAACCATGGTTTTAAAAACGGCCGTTTAAACGGTAACGCCCCAAGCCCATTTCCATTTAAACACTTTTTATCAGTTTTAAAAAAAACGGCCGTTTTTTGTTTTAACGGCCGTTTTTTGTTTTAACGGCCGTTAAAATCATTTAAACAGCCGTTTAATTCCGAAAATTTTGTGAAAAAAAACGGCTGTTAAATCCGTTAAATTCTGTTTTTTTTTTTTTAATTTTCAAATTTCAAAATTTGAATTTCAGCGCCATTTTTTCTGTTTTTTCCGTTAAAATCGTTAAAACCCGCTAAAATCCTTTTAATTCCGTTAAATTCCATTTTTTCCATTTTTGCCCCTGGCCGTTTCAATCCGTTTAAACGGTAACGCCCCCAGTCCGTTTAACTGTTAAATGGCCTCCTTTAAACCTTGTTGCTAACCACACAAAACTTGACCGAAAGTAAAGTTTTAATCAGATGGCATGGATTTCGCAAAGGAAAAAGATGTAACACGGTATACCTGAAATGTTTCGGTGTGCGGAAGCACTATTTTTGTTACTCACTGCTGCCATCTGGGCCCACTGACCATATGGATGTTCATCCCACATCTTCGTGGATATACACACAAAAAATGACCCTCATTGGTAATCTCTAGCCATTAGAAAGTTCTTTTTTAAGGCATAATTCTAGCCGTTGAATTCAACCATTAGATTTGAGTACTAAAACCAACATCTAAAAATCATCAAACAAGCTGATTTTTGGTATGAATGTCTTCCAAGTGGTGGGCTAAACATCCATGAGGTGAGTGGGCCCAGATGGCAGTGGTGAGTAACAAAAATAGTGCTTCCACAGGCCAAAAAGATTCAGGTATACCTTCTTACATCACAACCCTTTTGCAAATTCCTCGACTTTTCACCGGGAAATGTCAAATACACGAGATGGTATGGGGCTGATATCGATGAGGCACTATCCACTAGGCCAATCCAGGGGAGTCCGGCTGGATCAGTTCGATCTCGTGCAAAGTTTGATGGGACCCCTCTTCAAAATGCCACGTGACATTTTAGTGCCCACTGACTCCATGAATGTTGCCCACCCTTGGTGAACCTAGACACAAAAGTTAGCCTGATTGATGATTTCTATTGGATTTGAGCTTTTTCGTCCGTGTGCTTCGTTAACGAGGCTATGGACGAGTTCCAATCCCATGAAGCCCATGAAAAAAGCTCTAATCCAACAGCTAGATATCACCAATCAGGCTTATTTTTGGTGGTGGGTCCACCAAGGGGTGGGCCAAAATCCATGGGGTCAGTGTGCCCGAAAGAGGATACCACATGGAGTTTTGGGGAAGGTTCAAATTTTGTAGTAGACCCATCCTATATAAGCAGGACTCAACTCCCCACCTTCTACGCGACTGCAAACCCCCCACTCTGCAGCCTTTTAAATATGAAACTGACTTCCTAGGCTACGTGAGGAATGTTAGCAAACAACCACTTGATGGAGTTGCACATATGCAACCTTGCAAAAAACCAAGAAAATAAAAACATTTTGTGTGGCTTTCAAAGCAGGCTTGCACCTGCAACTCCATTAAGGGGTTGGTTGCTAGCTTTCCTCATATTAGCGAGGTCCCTAACTCCCAATTCTATTTTGCTTTTGGGAAAGCAGGGAGGTCATGGCATTATATCAATCCTTTTCCCAGGTTTACAACTTTATGAGTTAGCACAACATAGTTAGCAATTCGGTATACGGCAAAGATTCGAAGTGGGAAAAGTTTGAGTTTAATTCGGTATCGGGATAAACCCTTTTAGTCCTGCCACCTCAACTGCCATGTGTGAAAACTCTATCTTCGCTAGGATTGAAGCATTTAGGCCCTGCTTGGTTCAATGCAAATCGGATGCAATGCACCCCACTTGCCAAAGTATTGGGATTACAAGTGGTTAGTTGGGGGCGTGCAAGTGGTTGCCAAGCCCTTGCAAACTCTTTAAGAAAATGGATGCAAGTATGAGCAGCACAAAAACTGTGGTAAGTGACTGCAATGCAACTCACTGCATTTGCACCAGAGTGCAAAATGCATCCAAATGCAGCGAACCAAGCAGGGCCGTAGTGTCTTCTCAGAGCATTGCGCTGCTGTAACTCGTATTGTTGCATTCAAAACTTAATAAGATTGTTTATCTATTACTATTATAAAGCCAAAACTTGGGTTGGGGTTAGTTGTCAGTCAGATAAAACATAGGCAAACTATTAGTTCATTAAATGCCCTTCTCTGCCGAGAGAAAAAGAGAAGAAAAAAGTTGATTAAATGCCTGTTCTCACCCATTCTCATATCATAATTACATGTTCAATACATCCTCTAAACCCTAATTATTTAATTACTTTTTCATGCCATAATTCTTCTTTTCAATGCAATCGATTGCAAATCATTTAATTACTTACCATGCCATTATTTTCATATTTTCAAAATAGTTCTTTAATAATAATTTAATTACTTTCTATGATATTTCTTCCATACTTCCAAAATAATCCTTTAATTATTACATATCTATTCAACATTGACAACTTCAGAATTTTGATTTGGAAAAATTTTGTTTGCACCCAGAGAGAGAGAGAGAGAGAGAGAGAGAGAGAGAGAGAGAGAGAGAGAGAGAGAGAGGTGCAAATAGAAATTCCCTTCCGATTTTCTAATCATGCCTTGAGTTGCCACAATTTACAAATTCATCCATCCAAACTAATCTTCCAAAAAGCTCCTACAATCACTCACATGCAAAGCACGTGCAGCCCACTAGTAAAAATATATTAACAAGACTGGCATTAAATTCACCATGTCTGACATTTTTTCGCATGGTAAATTTTTTCCGGGTGGTTAAATTATTTTTTTTTTTGTGTTGTCAACAGGTATGCCAGCCTTTTATAAGAGATTTAACAATACCTGAGGGATAGACAAAGGCATTGTGCTTGCATTCCGTAAGGACAATCTAGAAAATATTGGGTCCTCATAATACCTGAACAAGATCTGGAAATCACAAGGCATTGCGTGTGGGAAGATGACCATGTGTTATGATTAGATAGTGTCATGTGACATCAATCCAATTTATCAGGTGTTGATCACATGGCAAAACGGTTAAGTAAACACCTTGGTTCAATGCAAATCGGATGCAATGCACCCACTTCCCACAGTTTTGGAATTATAAGTAATTGGCTGGGGCGTGCAATTGAGCTATAGCGTGTAAGTGGTTGCCAAGCCCTTGCAAACTCTTTTAAGAAAATGGATGCAATCATGTACAACCCAAAAACCGTGGTAAGTGACTGCAATGCAACTCATCGCATTTTCACCAAAGTGCAAAATGCATCCCAGTGCAGCGAACCAAGCAAGACCCTAGTGTAAAGGTCAAATTAAATGACAGAATTATAACCTAATATCAAGCACCAAGACTACTGAAGAGGCAAGCACATGTAATGCGAGTATCGAAGGAGTTCGACCCATAACATCCTCGGCCAAATATGAACATAGAATTCATGGAGGATGCCCGAAAACCATTAGATCCTCAGTACAAAAGAGAAACCTAAAGAAGCCAAAAGTGTCTACATCTCTAGGAAGATATGTTGTTTCAACATGATTGTCTAATTTCTGTAATCTTGAACGACAAAATACTATTTCGAGCAATTTTTCCTGATAAGGATGTCTCAAACACCAAATTGACCTAACAAGTAAAATCCTTCAATAGCTTGGTTTTCTTTTCAACAAATGGGGTGCCACCACTACCAAAATTCAAATCACCTCTCTAACCACCTTCACCTGTCCATCTATATAACAAAACAAGGAAATTGTCTCCCCCTCTTACAGGCTTCACAAAGAAGGGCCGAGATCTTATCCCCAGCTGAACGGTGGATCTCAGCCACTCACACCCAATTTTGACAAGCGCTTTGTCGAGGAGTGCCGTGGGCACGGGGCACCTACTAGTATGTATACAAATAATACCAGAGTATGGATTAGGAGATCATTTGGCTTATAGGAAAACCTGGTTTTTTCAACTTTACCATGATCACAATGAGACTAATTTACATAAGAGATGACTTGTTCTTGACCAAATGACTGTCAAATTCTTTATCTAATCATAGTAGTTAAGTTGTCACAATCGCGAACCAAGATCAGCTATTAAGAAAAGCAAAGAAGCCTTAATCATCTTATATGAGACGCCACGCGTCAAATTGGAATGATTCCTCGATGTCGGTAGTGCCCAATGAGGCGGTCAGATTTCTTTATACCCATTATGATAAATTGAATGAAGAAAACCATGGGCCACCCACATTTCAACCCCATTTCAAAGTGGAAATCTTACATGAACCCACATTCATAAAGGTACCATTATATCGGCATGACGGGTATGTAATGTTACGATTACGACAGTTATAACGGCTGTTCCGACGTGTTAAAAAAAGGTCAAAATTCCATCTATTTTATTTCTCAACTAAACATAAATAACACTTAACAGATTGGAGCATTACCGTTATAATCGCCGTTATAAATGTTTTTTAAAACCATGATATGTACAAAAAGAGTTCATCAAACAAATATTACAAATTATCAAGAGGGAGATTAAGTTAACCCTAACCCTAACCCTAAGATCCCATAAAAAAGAATGAAAAGAAAGGAAACTAAATAGTTGTATAAATTGCACATATAGAAATGTATCATCAAACAATAATAAATACAAGTGGGGATGGGGGTGAGACTGAGTAGCAGAGTAGATTTAATACAGCTTCCTCTCTATCTTTCATCTTTCAGTGTACGGCCCACCTACAACTTTTATTAACTGTTTGCAAAGAGATTCTCTCGTACATCCAGAAACCTAAAAAAATCGAGATAGAAGAGCGAGAGTTCCAAAACCATGTTTAGTGACAAAAAACGAGATGAAATAAAATCGATTATAAAACATGTGGTGGACGTTGCTCGACAAAACCCATCCTTCTCTTCTTCCAAAAACAGGTCTCTGGATCGAGCTTCCCCGATCTTCTCGCTGGTTCGGATTTACACCTCATTAGTATTAGAGGATGAACAGACCCTGCTTCTGTCGTTGACGTTTCGTCTTCGATTTTACTTGTTTTGGTGCTGGTTTTTTCACTGCTCGAGCTTTCAAATCCCTCGCAAAATCCGAACTTTTCCTCAATTTCTGGATCTGTTCTTGATTCTGCTGCCGAATCTCTGTAAATGGGTTCTTTTTCCGATGTGGGTCTCTCGTCTTCTTCGTTTTTGATGTTTTCTCTGTTTTTCTGTTCTGTTGGGTTTTGCTCTACTTCTTCAGTTGCAGAGGGAGAACTCCAGAAGCGATTAGCGAGTGAGGAACTGCGGTATGGCGCGGATTTGCATCTCATTAGCAGTAAAGCGTTCTTCGGCGGGGAAAAGGCGTCGAAAACCTTAGCTTCTTCGCCTTGTTCTTCTGGGTCTTCTTCTTCATCCTCTGTCTCTTCTCGTTTCGATTCCCTTTTCTTGGACTCTTCTAGGATTTCGACCTTTTTCCGATAACCCACTTGGAAAAACACACACCATCTTCGCCAAACGGGACGAAACGACCAGGGTTTGGGTTTTACAGTCAAACGGTTGCAAAACAGAGCCTTTCTGATCCACCAGCACCGCCGTTTGGTGGTTGTGCTGGTACGACCCGTCTTGTTGGCAGCTTGTTTGGATCTTCTGACGCGAACTTGCCCAATACAGGTGACCTTCGGCGAAGTGGGTTCCTGGGTTTCAACGACCGCATTCTTCTTTCTAACGAACATTGGGCTCGAACGAGACCTTCCTCTGCTTCTATTCCCTCCATTGCTTCTCAGAAACCTTGTTAATGGTGGTGGAAACTTCTCCGTTCGACTTGGGCTCGAAATAGGCTTCGAAGAGAAATTCATCTAATGTCAAAGAAAATAAAAACAGATCGAAATGGCGAGATTTCGAAAGAAGGGTTTCGCTTTCTCCGCTCTGTTACTTCTCTCTCTCTCTCTCTGAGCTTTTGCTTGCTGCAAGATATTGTTTTTTTTTTTGTTGGTGTTATTTATTATCTTGCACGGATGGATGAATCAGCTCTGGATTTTCCTATTTCGAGGGTGTGAGGTTCTGTTTAATTCTCGAGGTCATCTCTTATTCAACATTATTTTTTGATTTTTTCTGCCCTGTACTGCTGTAATAAGCAGATTTGTGGTTTAGTCGTTGTTTTAGACTTTTAGTCCAAGTAAAACTTCGCTGACCGTCGACGGTCGGTGAATCCATTCACCGCCCACAATATGAACCACCTGGCACATCTTAGATGTCGTTGACCATATGGATGTTTGGGCCAATCTCCAAGTGGACCTATAAACGAAAAATCAACCTGATTAGTGATTTATTAGTGTTGACGGTCAGCAAATCCACTGACCTCTTAAATATAAGCCACGTGTCACACTCTTAGAGGATGTGTGACCCTGTGGATGTTTGGCCAATCCCTAGGTGGACCTACAAACCAAAAGTCAACCTGATTAGTGATTCTAAGTGTTGGATTGGAGTCATTTTTTAACTGTGGGAATTTGGGCATAAGTAACCATTATTTTGGTATGCAAGGATCAAAAGGTTTGAAATCACTAATCAGGCTTATTTTTTGTTTGTACGTCCAGATTGGCCAAACATCCATACGGTCAACGTCCTCTTATACTGTGCCAAGTGGCTCGTATTGTGGGCAGTCGGTGGAAAGGTTTACTCTTATCCAACCTATTAGTTGTACATCCAACCTAGGTTTGACACTTAGGCCTTTTTTTTTTTTTTTTTTTTGTAATCAAGACACTTAGGCCTTAGTAGTTAGTAATTCATCTTTGTTGACTTGAAACATGTCCTCTTTAAAGGGAAATGATTCAATACTCCAACCCAAAAGGTCCACACAAAACTGTGTGGGACCATTATAATAGATTTTGGCTATCAAAAATTGGGATACCAAGCTGATAACCAGTCAAGGGTTGTGATCTGTTTTAATCAAGATCGTACCATTTTTATATTTGTATGATGCATTACACAGTAACATAGTTTTGTTACTTTGTTTAGTTCTTGATGGGTATTTGGATCTTTATACCCCAAAATAATGCCCACGGTTAAAATCAACCCATGAAAACCACTCCAATTCATCCTTCAGAAATCACTAATCAAGCTAAATTGTGGTCTGTAGGTCCACCTAAGGTTGTTAAGACACCACATGGCTCATACTGTAATCTGCCATCAATTGTTAAAATCCACCCATGAAAACGACTCCAATTCATCGTTTTGAAATCACAAATCAAGCTAAATTTTGGTCTGTAGGTCTACCCAAGGTTGCTAGGAGTGTGACACATGGCTCATACTGTGGTCTGCCATCTACGTCGTCAGCAAAGTTCTACTCTCACCTTGTTCTCTCCTTTTCTTGATAGGCATTTATTCATGATTTGATTGTGTTATATTCACCATACTTTTATCACATTATTAAAGTGCATAATGGCATAAAGACGTGATGGCACCATGTTCATTTCACGGTGCCTTGCTCTATACTGTCCATAAGTCTAATCATGGTCCGAAGTCTCGGGGATCGGAGGCAGGATCAATGGGCTCCGATCCATCACCATCTTAGGCCGTGTATTTCGGGCAAGACGATCCAGATCGCCCGATCCAGACCATGACCGAGTTGAGGCACGCCCCTCACACGAGCTTCACAAGACACTCACCAAGCAGAACTTTGATGACTCGGGTCCATCATCAACATTTATGACGGACATCAATGTGAGCCATTTGGCATATTCTTAGAGACTATGGGATGTTTGGCCCATACCTAGGTAGACCTATATCAAATACCAGCCTGATTGGCGGCTTCTAGCCTTTGGATCTGAATGCTTAAAATCCACTGTTAAAAATAAATCATGAAAAACTCTCATCCAATGGATAGAAATTACTGATCAAGTTGAGTTTTTGGTATGAAAGTCCATCCTTAGATGGGACAAACATCCATACGGTCAGTGGTCTCTAAGAATGTGCCACGTGGCTTAAATTGTGGTTTATCATAAACATTGATGAGCCCCTTATAATCACTCGTGTGCTTAAATTTAGGGTTGGGCTCAGCGGACACCTATTTTCACACAATTTCACAAAAAAAAAAAATCATCAGGGGCAATGTATAAATTAAAAGTTTTGGAATGGGATGATTTTTGGTGAGGATGGTCTCTATGGTGAGGAGATCACCCTCACAAAAATTTAAATCATTCTGACATTCACAGCATCTAAATAACAAATCAGCTCAATTGTCTCCCTGGCTTCATATATAGATGGCTGAGATCTTATCCCCAATTGGATAATAGATCTCAGTCATTCATACTTGATCTGGGCAAATGTTTTGTCAGGGAGTGCCGCGGGCACGGGCCACCCACTAGTGGTTTACAAGTTAAAGAATTATGGACTGTCTATATTTTACCGTAAACTTGAAACCCACATTTGATGGTGTTAGAAATTTCAGAATAGGCTGATTTTTTGTAGGGGTCATCTATATGGCGAGGAAAAATCAGCCATTTGATTTATCTTCCACGTGGGTACACCAAAATTGTGTGTGAACGTATGTGTCTGCTGAGCCTGACCCTAAAATTTAAAAACATTGGAGGCGTGGACGAAGCAAAAAGGGGAGTGGAAAAACAATTTCCCAACAAAAAAAAACCTTGAAAAGTAGTAGGATAGACCGGTAGAAATTTTGTAGCAAAAACATGTGACGTGGGTCTCTCTTTTCATGGGAAAGGCCACCACGCACGTAGTATCGTCGTCCGCCCCCCTGCACAAGAAAGGAAAGTAGGAAACCATCCCGTCGAGAGGAAATTCGTAAATTTATCAGTTATTTTACGAAATTACCCTCGATGATGTTTGGGGATCTCAGGGCATTTTAGTCATTAGGAGCTTCAGTACGGCGATCTCACCCAACATGAAAAAAAAAAGTCAACAAAGGTTTCAGGCACTTTTTCCACTCTGTCATGCCTTGCCCAAGAAGAATCACTTTCACTTCTCTCTCGTAAGGAGACACTATAAAGTTTTTGGGCAATGTTCCCTATGGCCATCGTCCCTATCGTCGTCCCTAGGTCAGACCGCTTACACTGCGCACATCTCGAAGACCATCCAACGGTTTAGTCCTAAGGACGATTTTCTCCAACTTTCTGCATTTTACTTCTGATACCGTCTCCTTGGGAACCGTGAACAAGAAATACCACCACTTGTCATCAAAGTTTTTACTTAATACTTGCCTGACCGTCGACCGTCAGGAAAGTTTTACTCAAGCTACTTGATCGGTCTGAGTCCGTACAATCTACATGTCGAAAAGGTAGCTTACATGCAACCCCATTTTTTTTCCAACTAGATATGACATCATATGCGAGAAGCAAACATGATGGCGAGTGAAACTTCGCTGAACGCCCACAATATGAGCCACGTGGCACAAAGTACGCCTAGAGACAAAAAATTAGCCCGATTAGTGAATTCAAGCCTTTGGATCCTTGTACCCCCATTGATCAACGCTTGAGTGGGGTCCGTCAAAAGGTTGGGTCCCAGGCCACCGCGGTTACATGCCCATGGGGATGGTATTATGACAGCTAAAACTTCTGTCACAAGATGTTGTGACCGAAGCCGGTCACAACCCACAATACGAGCTACGTGGCACACTATTAGAGGGCGATGACCATATGGATGTTTGGCCAGTCCCTCGGTGGACCTGCAAACCAAAAATCAGCTTGATTAGTGATTTACAACCTTTGGATCTTTGCATCCAAATAACGCTCAATAATGCTCAAATTCCGAAGGTTAAAATCAACCCATGAAAACAACCTCAATCCAACAATTAGAAATCACTAATCAGGCTAATTTTTTTGTTTGCAGGTCCACCGAGGGATTGGCTAAACATCCATGCGGCCAGCTCCATCTAATAGTGTGCCACGTGGCTCGTATTGTGGGTAGTGACGGCTTCGGTCACAACATCTAGTGACAGAAATTTTACTTAAAAAGAGTACATCGACTCCATCCCCAAGCTAAATTAATGGTGGACCATCCATTCGGTCAACGGATTGCAACCATTCAATTTTAGACGTCCTACAGTCACCTTAAAAGAGTCCGCCCCCCAGCTAAATTATGAACATGGAAATCATGCAAGACAATCTAATTGCACAGTGAGTTGTCCCTACTGTAGAGAGCATCCTCACAAAAATGGAACAGCCTCCGAGGACCCCCTTTTCCTGACCCCTCTCGGCACCATGGATTTTCACAATCCACAGCGCCAAGTCTGACTCCCAAGGGGGGCTCCTGAGCCCGACCCCACAAAAAATCACCCATCCGACACTCCTAACCTCTTTGAAATTTGGACGTGAATACAAAATCCAGACTATCCAACTAAACTGTTACTTGGAAAGGAGTAATTTTCGGAGCTGATGATTGGAACCAACTCATTAGAAAGTCAGATCATCTAACATGATCTTCATGAGGCCCCCACCAACACTAGGAAAAACAGAGTAAAAAACAGTGTGTAGGTTTCTAAGATGCAGAATATTGTTAAGGGACAAAAATGCCAAGACATGTACTGGTTTCTGATTTTGAAACATAGCAGGTGCTACAGATAACTTTTTTTAAGTCCCATTTGGACGTTAAGGCCGCTATAATTTAGGAACAGGTTCCGTGGACTCGCAAAAGTGAACTCATCAATTAAACCGAAAATTGTTGCAGATAGGACCAAAGAAATGACTCATGGAAAATTTGGGAATGGAAGCAACAAAACGAAGCACTGAAAATATGAATGTTTCTATTAATAAAAAAAAGGTCAGTTAGATAAAGAATGTACAGGCTACCCATCTAAATACAGAGACCAGAGATACATGTATGCTACAAATGGGGACATTACCCCACTACATGTGAAGGCTTACACCTCTGGGTGGTTCCCATTTTTCACCTCCTCAATATGTTTCTCTATTCTACATTTTTACGGCAGACAGGACCACATCGGACCTGCAAATCTGAGAATCAGCAAAAGAAAGAAATTTTTTGTACCCTCCCTGGTCCAGAAGAAAATGGAATTAGTCTTATATAAAGGGACAAACAGAAAACTGAACAAGTTAAATGGTTCGGGCTCACCAACAGATGGCGCAATTCTGGAAGTCCCATACATTTTTGATGCAGCAGAGGTACTGCTGGATCAAGCACAATCTTCCATGCCAGGCGATGGGTCTTGCACCATGACTGAGAGCTCCCTTTCATCGAGAGTAAAATAAGTCTTGCGTTTTTCTTTGTATTATTTCAAATTCCAGATACAGACCAGTATGGAATAAGAAAGGGAACTGATCACCGTAATCATTCCAACCAGTGCATCCCAAAAAAATGGGCAGGGAGGGCCTCTCTCTGATGTTTTCAAAAGAAAGCAACTGTTACCCCACCACAAAGACACTCCTTTCCTCTAATCCGAATCTGAATCTATAGAGAGATACAACCGTGGCCGTACAGATCGTGGCTGGCGAGGAAACGAGAATGGGCTATCAGATCTTTGCCTAGTTGTAGTTGTTCTGTCAGACCTATCATCATTCATACTCAGAAGCAAAGAAGCTGTGCAGAGGAAGCAAAAGCAAATCACACGTCAGCCCTAATAAACAGAAGGCAAGTGCTTTGCATCTGGTTCCAACTATGTGATTATGTTGTAGATTAGAGCCCACCATGCAGGGTGTTGAAACCCACCTTTTGCTCTGTTCCACCTAGATCTCTCACAGGACAAAATAGACATGATGAGATGATTCGGGTATCGGATAACCACTACTCTTTAGATGGTCAAAAAAAATCTAGGGGAACAGTCGATGAAAAAGTCTACAATTAGATAGTTTATTTAACTATTCAAGGGATAAATTTTTGGGTTAGATTTCGTCTGTGATACCAATCAAATGGTGGGTTCCAACTCCAGTGCACATGCTTAAATAAAAGGTATGGGCAGGAAGACAGCTTCTTCCATTCCGCAGTCCTATGCAAGTATTCCTAAAACACAAATATAGCAAAATTATAGCACTTTTGGAAGAAAGGGCACACACCAGTGTCAGCTAGAGACTCCATCCTACCCTCATCCTTGGATGCAAACTGGTTTCTCGAATTCAAACCATTTGGGGTTGCTGGATCACCATGACCGTCGCCACCACCAAGCCTAAGAGAAATCCAGTCCTCGTTACGTATACCATTCGACATATCAGGTTGGTCTCTCAAATCAGCCTGCACAGATGCGCCAGCTGGACGAGAGGGAAGGAAAATTTGAAGAGAGGGGTCATCTCCACCAAATGCCAAGGGATTATCAACCAAGCCACCATTTATGTCAGTGTTGGAACGACAAAAGGAATCTGGGACTTGTGTATCAGATCCCATGGCCGTGTCGGGAGCCAATGCATAGTCGTTCATGGATGTGGGACAGGTATCAGAAGTATGATGTACATCAACTAAAGATTCTGTGACATCTGTCTCTGTACCAAATAGTTGGAACCCTGAACCTGCTTGAGTACCAGAGGGCAATGACCAGAGAGGCATCCCAAAATCATCGCCATTGACATTGAAGAGACCTAGGCCGGAATTCCCACCAGTATCAAGAATAGGATCTACTGGGTATGGTTCAGGAACTCCAGGAGGGTGAACCGAAAAAGGAATGCCATCTGCATCAGCTTGACCAGTCCCAAAGACAATTTCAGGAGAAATCAAATTTTCATTCTCTTCCTCTGAATCACTGAGAACAATGACATCTGCATTCTCTAATGGTGCAGAAGCAATTCCGTTGGCAACTCCATAAGTTGGGTCAAAGTCGAGAGAATTAGAATCGAGTTCATTGCAATTGTTGGTAGAGAAATCGAAATGCCCACCACCATCCTGATTAACACTTGGATCTTCGCCCTCTCTGCAACTTCCAGTAGCACTGCTGCTCATAGGCATGACATTTTCGAATCTCTCTGGTAACTGGTTTCCAGAAGATAGGGTATGCATATCTTCAGGTTTGCTAACTTCCCAAATCCCATTGCGGTTCTTCTTGATTCCAAGTTTCAACCCGGTATGTCCTTCTGAAACTCCTTCCTGTTTGATCTGCTTTGAGGTATCCAAGTCGGGTTTCACTTCTCCATTCATAGTGGCACAAAGAGAACCATCAGGGAAGTGCCATTGTGCAAGATCCTTACGTTCATTTTCATTTTTTGCACGCCAAGATCCGTCAGGCTTCACATCTATCTCATTTACATCTTCTCCGCAATCCAGCATCTGCCCACCGGATTAGAACAGTTCAGAAGTATGATGCGAAATAAATAAAAGGAACATGAATAAAATCACACAAAATTTCTAGAGGTCCAGAGTAGGCACTACCAAAGTCGTGATGCGATTGAAATATGGGTCAATGATGACATCCTCCAAAGCGTAGTTCTTGAGGCAAATGGGACATTGCCACTGCAGCCAAAGTAGAAGGCTTGTTCATATCTATCAACGGGTTAAAAGAAGACGAAACAAATGAATTATGCAATATGTTGAACTGCTTGCCTTCCTAGACCGTTGGTTAAGTTGCACAAAAGTTTCAAGATCAAAACAGCCCATGTGAACACAAGGTTTGAACCTGCCAGCAATCTTCATTCTAGACCCACTCATCTGCATCCCACACATACATAGGCAAAACTATTAGTGTAACTACACACCTGCATATTCGTGCTCAGTTGAATACCATGTTGGATCAACGTGAGCATTGAACCATATTAATCCGAGCCACAATATAGTATAGAGGGACGCAAAAAGAAGACTAATTGTGGAAAGTAATTTATTTAAAAAAACGGACAATTATTTGTAAAGTCAACATATTCAGTACCCAACTAACCGGAAGGAAAAGAAAACCTCCCAACTGAGTTGCTCACCATTTGGAACAGAGTTACACTCTTACTAACTGATCACACCGGGTGACGGAATAAATATTTTTGGTAATTCTAGTGATTTTTTCAGAATTTTTTTAACCTCGTTTTGGTATCTTTTGCTCATCTGATTGAACCAAGAGAAAACAAACTAAGTTTTGATCAATCAAATGGCTATGATCAGTGGAGATTTTTTTTGACTCCAATCAATAGTTTTCAACCCATGATACTTTTAGACATTTTGAAACTAAATTCTTGGAGTTTCATGAAGATTTGAAGCTACGGTGAAGTTCCTTTTTTTCCATTCTATGTTTACACATCCAACCCCCTATAAGTGACTTGTGGTACTCTGTTTTTTTAATGGTTGTGTAACTCTCCAGTGATTTGATCTGTGTTTTTTGGGTCTGTTCTGTGTAAAATGACCATACAGTAGATAGCCTATATTAAATTGAGAGGTGAATGAGGCTTGTTTTGTATAGAACATCATATTGGTCGATTGTTTGAAATTGCTTTGTCAAGGGGGGGTTTGTTGTTTTTGGAGTTTGCACGGGGTACCCAATTTGTCTACCACAAATAGCTCGTATGTTACTTATGGTGGTTTAGGATTATCTAGTTCTACATATATTCCAATGAAGAATCTGTAATCATATACGTATTCATACATATTTTACATGTAAAAGGTAGCTTTGTAAATACCTCTCAGCATGAGGGGTATTCTGGTCTTTGTAAGAATGGTCTTCATATAAATAATATTTTTGGGAGTCATGTGAGCTAAGAATGACACCCTATTCTCTCTAACTCTCTCTTCTCCCTCTTCTCTCTCCTTCTCTGTCCTTGGAACCCTAATTTAGTACCCCAGATCAAACCCTAATCCATTTCAACTTGGTATCATAGCCTAATTAGTGCCAAAGAACAATCACCAGATTAGTGCTGATGTCCGTCTACATCATCATACCGTACGACTGACGTCATCAACCGTACGGACACGCATCCAGAGGCACTAACAAGCATTTTCTCTTGAATTCTCTGAAATTCCAAAAATATTGAGTTTTCTCTCCGGCGGAAAATCCGATCTGTGGGGGGTTTCTTGCCTCGGTTTTTTGTGTGGATTTGGTTCCCTACAATCACAAGAGTTTATTAAATCCAACCATGGACGAATCCATTGACTATTGAAGATTCGGTGAGGATTTCTCCTCCAAGTTATCGCTGGCTCCTCTATACCCCTCCTTGGGCTGTTGCCTCGACCAACAACTCTTCTCTTGTTGTTTCTGCACCTTATATGATGTTGTTGCTCCTTTTTGATGTTGTATCTATTAGAGTTGGTGAAGATCTCGCTTCTATGCTCCTGTTTGGCCGATGTATAGCTCTTTTAGGGATATTTTGGGTTGATTTGAACTTCAATTGTGCTACCGCAACCTTCCGCTACGTGCTAATAGCGATGTTTTGTGTGTTATAGCCCCTTTCTCCGGTTGTCTTCATCTCTTGAGTAGCTATGTCTACACCGGATCCTCCTACGGTATCCAAAGCGAGCACAGAAGCCACCTTCAACAATGTCGGAGGGAGTATATGACGTATGAGAATCCAAGATTACAGATTACATTAGTGAAATTAGATGGTAAAATTATTTGGAATGGTCCCAGGCATCGAGGATGTTTATAGGCGGCCGTGGGAAGATCGGTCATCTTACAGGTCGTGTCATCGAACCCTGCATCACCCGACGATCCACTGTATATGACGTGGGAGATTGAGAACCTCACTGTGATGTCTTGGCTCATCAACTCCATGCAACCTCATATTAGTCATGGCTAGTTACTCTTGTGCACTACTCATGAGGTTTGGGAATCTGCTTGCAAGACCTACTCTCAGCAACAGAATATTGGTCAGGCCTTTTAGCTTAAGCAGAGCATTTCTCGCCTTCAACAGGACGAGAAGTCTCTTTCTGATTACTTTGCCACACTTCGTAGCAAGGTATGGCTTCCATGCGCCAAGGCCGCACGACCAAACAAAACGGCCATACTCATATTGTGACACGTCAGCAAAAAAGCAAAAATTTACCGCACCCTTGACGTAACCGACTAACTGGGTTGCGGTTGTGTTGATAGTTGCAAGAGTTTTTGCTTTTTTGCTGACGTGTCATAATATGAGCAGGGTCGTTTTGTTTGGTCTGTGCGGCCCTGGCGCATGGAAGCCGTACTCTCCATAGCATGTGGGAGGAATTGAATCACTACCATGCCTTCCACCCAACTGGTTCAAAGAACATCACCAGTTATCAGAAGTATGCGAAAAAGAATCGGATCTTTGAGTTCCTCTCAGGGTTCAATCCTGAGTATGAGCTGGCTAGGGTTCAGATCCTGAGTCGTTGAGTGGATCTACCCTCTCTAGATGAGGTATATTCCTACGTGTAGAGTGAGGAGAGTAGACGGAGTGCTATGGCACCACATTATCCTCCCGAGTGATTAGCGCTTGTTACCTCTTCTCATATTGGTTTGTCAATGGGCCTAGTTCTTTCTTTTGACCCATACAATAAGTGTTTTATCTAATGAATGATCTAAATCCATAAATGCTTTCACCAATTGGAAAATGACGGGGTGAAACCTTGTTTACATGTAAAGGGGTGATTTTGTCAAAGGCATTAGTGGGGAATAGAGAGAGAATTAGAATTGTCCTTAACGACAACTTAAAACGGGCGAGAGTTCTCATGAAGTTGTTTCTCAAAACTTGGTCGAAGAAGGGGAAGCTTCAACCACCATGCTTCTAGGCAATTCATTGGGAGGCTCCCAAGATGCTAGATTCCCCGTAGATATGGAATAGGATTTGAAATCATTTAATGAAGTTGAATCATATGGGATGCATTCTTTGAAACAAAGCTCTTAAGAGGAAGCCTAAGACCTCCCTTTCATGATGAAGTTGTAATGGAGAGGAAACAAAGATGGGTGTTAAGATAATGGGGTGCAGTAGTTTTTTTGGCGGTCTCTTGGCCAAGACATGTAGGGGAAGTAACAAACTTGTTTGCATCCATTGAAAAGGACCAAGAAATTGGGAGTTGGAAGGGGGGGGCACTATCTTGGGATGGCATTAATATATGTGATCTGGGCATGGTTCAAAGTCGTTGGTTTCGTTTCGGTTTCGGTCGCGGGCGAAACCGAAACGTTTCGGCAGTTTCGGTGGTTTCGGTCCGAAGCTTGGTGAAACCATAATGAAAGAGTTTCGATAGTTTCGGTCATAGTTTCGGTAGTTTCGGTAGTAGTTTTGGAAGTTTCGGTGGTTTCGGTCCGAAACTTGGTGAAACCAAATGAAAGAGTTTCGGTAGTTTCGGTCACAGTTTCGGTAGTTTCGATGGTTTCGGTTCGAAACTACCGAAACTGAGCCGAAACTTTGAGTTTTCCGATACAAACCTGTATCTTGTATCGGCATGTACCGAAACCGAAACGTTTCGGGCGAAACGTTTCGGTTTCGACCGAAACTTTAAACTATGGATCTGGGTGGGCAGGAGGTTGCTTTATTAGACAGAGAGGTCAAGATTCTTCAGATGGATGATCAAGCAGATTTGGAGTCTTGTTAAGTTTGATTCAAAAACTCCAACTGGGGACAATTTTGGTTGTAAATAGAAAGCTAAAATTCATTGGGAAGTTTCTACACTCACACGACTTCAATTTAGAAAGAAAAACGGTCGAGAGGAGTAGCCATAGGAAGGGAATGGGTGTAAATCCAATTCCAAATGAAGCTTCAAATCATTTCATGGAATGTTAGTTGGTTGGGGAGTAAAGACAGGAGAACATTTACAAGGAGTTTGATGAAGAGATGGAAAGTAAATATTGTTGTTTTTCAAGAAACATAAATTGAAAATATGGATGATAGTACTGGGAATGAGATCTGTGATAAGAGGGAGTTTGATTGGTCTTCTATTCCTGCACAGGGGTCTATAGGTACAGATCATTATTTGGGACAAAAAAGTGGTAGATGAAGTAGATGTTATCTCAGGTGCATTCTCTATTTCTATCATTTGCACAGGTATTGTTTACTATTTCCTATGGGTTTTCTCGGGTGCATAAGAGCCTGTGACAAGGAGTTGAGATCGAGCTTGTGGGATGAACTAAATAATTTTCATGGCCTTTGGGCACTATCGTGGTGTGAGGGGGGAGACTTCAACAAGATCAGATTTACTTCCCAAAAAAAGAGGTACTAATAGAGTTACTCGCAGCAAGAGTTTGGTGATTTTGTAGAGAAAACTCAGTTGATGGAAGTGCCCATTGCGGGAGCTTCTGTCACCCACAGGTAAGGGCTGTTCCCACATGGAACAAGCCTGAATTTACAAAATCAACCTAAATGCACAGCACCCTAAACAAAAGAACCCCATTAGGAGATAAATTCTTTAAGCACCGACGACCAAAACTAAAGCTTACACATAATCCTCTTGATGACTTGCATACGAGATTTAGATGTATCTTCAAAGATCCTGTTGTTTCTTTCCTTCCAAAGGCTCCAACAAATAGCTAAGGGAAGGAGACACAATAAGATCCCACCACGCCCAGAAAAGTGAACATAGCTACAAATCTTGATGAGATCCTTGAAGGTTATGAGGCATAACCGACTGGATATTGAAAAGTTTGGGAAAAAAGACCCACATGCGCTAGAGAAATCACAATGGATCAACATATGATAAACTACTCCATCGTTTTTCTTGCATATAAAGCACATACTCGTCAGACTCCAGCCCTTACTCATCAAATTATCAATGGTCAAGACTTTGGCTAGCGTGGCTGTCCAAAGGAAAAACACTATCTTGGACGGCACCAGACCACCCCACTCAAGCTTCAGAAGGAAGGAAGATGCATTGCCCTGTCGAAGTAAAATAACAAACTAAAAATATAACTTTTGGGTCTCATACCCATATGCACTTATCCCTCCCGTTGTCGATGATTGGGAGTTCTTCTAGGCAAACAAGTAATCGAATCATGTAAGTCCACTTACCAAACGTTCAGATTCCTCCAAAGGGTGGAGCTCCAACACGATCAGCAATCTTCTCGAGGTAATCGCAAACAAGAGTATCTTTTCTCGTAGCCAAGGAGTATAAGTCAGCAAAATTCAAGTAGAGATTTGAATTGCCAAACCATAGGTCAGTCCAAAAGCAAATTCCGCCTATCATGTCCAATTTAAACCTAACTCCTTTGAGATACTCCTCGTAAAGATTAGTGATGCCTCTCCAAACAGGAACACCATAGGGGCTAGTAATCATCTTGCTCTCCCAATCTCGACTCTGGCTGCCATGTTTAATTTCCATGACTTTCCTCCATAAACTAGATGGTTCTTCCGTAAACCTCCATAACCACTTAGCAAGAAGAGCTTTGTTCATTAACCTGATGGACATGAATCCAAGACCTCCCTTAGGATTGGAACTGGAGATACCACTCCACTCACCAAGGTGATAGTTCCTATCATTGTCTTTGCCATTCCATCGAAAATCATTTTCAAGTTTTCCAATCTTGGAAGCTACAGAAGCTGGAGCAGTAAAGAGAAAAAGAAAATAAGCTAGTCGACTAGACAATGTACTTTTGATGAGAGTACTCTTTGCTCCTTTGGAAACATAATCTTTTTCCAACCCACCAATCTCCTCTCAAATCATTCAATTACGGGGTGGTGACAGATCTCCTTAAACCTATAGCTAGCACCAATCAGGAGGCCGAGATAGGATATAGCAAGTGTGCCCACTTTGAACCTCAGCTTCCGCCAGGTTATCAATGTCAGCCATGAGCCACCTCCCCCGTGGCTATAATCACCAATTTAGCCATATTCATGCTAAGTCTGCAAACTGCCTCAAAACATCTCAAAATGCATCTTAAGAAATAAAGTTGATCATGGCTAGGACCTTGAAGATAATCTTAACATACTGCCAATTAAGGAGATGGGATGGCAATCTTTAAGCTCTTCTACACCGCCCCTTTTTTAACATACAAGTCATAGATGTGATATTCGGGTACCTCCCCAAATAGGATGTTTTGTGGAATTCCTCAATAATTCTCATGAAATCTTCTTTGAAAAAATCCCAACAAGTAAATCGGTCCGGGCCTAGCGCGCGATCTCCATCTAAGCCCTTAAAGGCTACAAGAATCTCCTCTTCTTCAAACTGATTTTCTAAATGTTCACCTGCCTCAGTCGGTATGTGACCGGTAAACCATCTAGCTTTGGGAAGAATGTTGATGGTTCCGAATAAAGAGAGGAATGATAATTCACCACCTTATCCCAGATACACTCCTCAACCAGAAGAATGCCATCCACCTTGAGCTTGGATATGTAATTGACCCTTCTTCTAGCATTAGCGACCTGATGAAAGAAAGTTGTGTTTTTTTCTCCTTCCTTTAATCATCTCACCCTAGACTGTTGACAACAACTGATTTCTTCCCACCAGGGGTGTTTTACTCTCTTCAAGAAGGGGGTGCGATTCTTCCTATCATGACTCCTAAAATTATGCACTGCTATAAACTTATTGTACCTCAAGCACCAAGTCTCCGACCTTGGATGCTAGAGATTCTTATATATTTGGAATGAAATTGCATTCAGCTAACTAATCACTGTAGTCAGAGGTACCTAACACATCCACTAGCATGAATACATACATATGGAAAGACAATATCTATGCAAATATACTATTACTTACAGGGCAGCGGAGATTAACAGTAACTGAGTCTGCAACAACTTCCAAATCACTGTCACTATCTGCATTCTCTGTAGCATTTCCACCACCAATGCAACGGCTAACACGACCAAGAGCATCTTCAAATCGCTCACCATCTTGTTCCTTAGGAATCATGTTGAGAACCTAGGCAATGATAGAACAATAATATAACCATGTATGTAATGAGACAGAAACTAAAGCAAAGAATTATAAGGGACAGTTGGGCACAGAGAATGACATGGATCTGTTGAACGATTATCATTTAAGTTTCATTTAACCAACTAAACATAAGTACTCTTTTCTAAAATGATTCTAGGTACACAAACAATCTGATTTACCATGATGACAATGCATATATTCAAGATGGTAAGCATTGTGTCACTGGCTTCTAAAGTTGTAGCAACAACAAATAATATAACATGACAATGATGCATGTGTTGAAGATTTGCAACAAGTGCCACCTCAACAGATCAACAAGTAAAATTGACACTTACAAACCTAAGATAAATCAAATATGACCGCCAACAGGAAGGATGACTCCATTGTAAAGAGAAAAGTTCCTAAAGCAAAGGAGGATAAAAGAGTACAATTTGCTTGCCAAAATGAGCATGTACTGCCTAGAAATTACATGTTTTAAGTTTAAAGACTTTGAGCAGATGCATGCTGAGGTTTGAACATGTTGCACTCAAAATAATACTTCCAATCAGACAACAAAAACAAGTGGTGAATGTTACTGGGGAAAGCTATACAAAACGCCTACATTTAGCTTAGTATATATAGGGTCGGGATCGGGGGACAACAATTTTGGCATACCCACATGGAAGATGACTCAATGGCTGATTTTTGGTGAGAATGATCTCGTCACCATATAGATCGCCCCTACAAAAAATCAGCCCATTCTGAAATTTCTAATCCCATCAAGTGTGATCTTCAAGTTAACGGTAAAAATAGACAGTCCATAATTCTTCAACTTCTAAACCAGTACGAATATCGGAATGATTTGAATTTTTGTGAGGATGATCTCCTCACCATAGAGACCATCCTCGCCAAAAATCATCCAATTCCAAAACTTATAATTTATATATTGGCCTGCGCCATTTTTTGTTGTAAAAAATGTTGTCAAAATTGTTGTCACACGTTCTTGACTAATATATATATATAGAGAGAGAGAGAGTGTGTGTTACGTATGTTCTGACATGCCATGTCATCACAACCACGTCATCATTATGTAGTTATTAAACGGTTAGGAAGTTGTGTTAGTTATGTCCATGTGTCTAAATGTTATGAATATTAGGTGATTATCCGTGTGTCTAAATGTTATGAATATTAGGTGGTTAGTAAGTTGTGTTAGTTATGTCCATATGTCAAAATGTTATGGAGGGTGGGTAGTTAGAATTTCCTTATAAATATATTGTAAAGGGTTTGATAAGGTATGTAAAATCTTTGGAAACGTATTGTGTTGTGGAAATGAATTTGTTATTTTAATTATAATTCTTGAAATATTAGAAGAAACGTAACATTTGGTATCAGAGCCATACGTTCTTCGGTGAGTTTATGATCGTTACTAGAAGGGTTCACGTGGAGTAGAAATTGAAAAGATTGGAGGAAGGTCATGAGCATCACGAACGTGTTCTCGCAGAATTGCTACAAAAAGTCTCGGTAATTGACAGCAAATATGACCAACTCGCAGAAAGCAGCATGCAGCTTAAAGAGGCGGTACTAACTAAATCCAATGATCCCCAGTCATCCAAAGAATCCAACAATGCTTCAAGGAACGGGGGTACCGGAAACTTCATCAATTCAAGAATGGTTCGACTCGAGTTTCCAAAATTCAGGGGAGAAGATCCAGCAAGTTGGGTGTACCGAGCAGAACAATTATTTAATTATCACCATACTCCAAATGATCAAAAAATTAATATTGCATCTTTCCATCTGAAAGACGAAGCCTTACAATGGTTTCAATGGTTTGAGTGTGAATCACAATTTGCTTCTTGGGTGGCTTTCAAAGAAGAACTCCATACTCGGTTTGGTCCATCCGAATTTGAGGATCCAGCAGGTGCTCTTTCCAAACTACGTCAAATTGAAACTCTTAGAGATTATCAAACTGCGTTCGAGAAACTCGCCAATAGGACTACGGGATTATCTGAGTCTTTTCTTGTCAGTTGTTTTGTCAGCGGTTTGAAGGATGATCTTCGGTTTGATGTTAAAATGTTCAAACCAAACACCATATAGTCAACTATAGGGATAGCTCGACTGCAAGAAAAAAAAATCTTAGCCAAACATCAAAATACCAGATCAGCTACAAATCAACCGGTGCATGCCGATCAGACTACTACTCCACCAATTCGTCGACTTACGCCAGAAGAAGCAAATGAACGACGTAGACAAGGCTTGTGCTTTAATTGCGATGAGAAATTCTTTCGTGGTCATCAACGCAAGAAGAGTTTTTTGTTCTTGCTTGAAGGGGATTGGGCTGATGATCCTCCGGATTACGAACCAAATTAAACACCCGATCCAACACTTGCTAGAGTGCTTCCTTGAATTTGAATTTGAACCTTGAGGACAAGGTTCGACTAAAGAGGAAGGGAATGTTACGTATGTTCTGACCTGCCATGTCATCACAGCCACATCATCATTATGTAGTTATTAAACGGTTAGGAAGTTGTGTTAGTTATGTCCATGTGTCTAAATGTTATGAATATTAGGTGGTTAGTAAGTTGTGTTAGTTATGTCCATGTGTCAAAATGTTATGGAGGGTGGGTAGTTAGAATTTCTTTATAAATATGTTGTAAAGGGTTTGATAAGGTATGTAAAATCTTTGGAAACGTATTGTGTTGTGGAAATGAATGTTATTTTAATTATAATTCTTGAAAAATTAGAAGAAACGTAATAGAGAGAGGCCTTCGATATCTAAACTTACATACTGATACAAGCCTTAACAATACATCAATGATGATAAAACTTATAACAAGTCCCACATCAACACAAGCAAAAAGAGAAAAGGTCAGAAGGTCCTCCAAAAATAGCAGTCATTAACTCAAAGATTCCCTTCAAATGGATAACTAAAAGATCAGGACTACCTGTTGAACCGTACGTCGCTGTACGATTCTGACCCCCAAACAAAAAACCCGAGCATCACATCCTGATAAAAAAATCTTATTTATCCCCTCCCTGGTAAATGTTTTGATCTGACAAGAAAACGAGTAGCTAAGTCAGGGAATAATTTAATAATTTAAAAATAAATGTGCAACAAAATCCATTACTAAAACTAGCATAAGTTTAATTTATCAATACTTCAAGAGGGTGGCAAAAACTATTAAAAAAACTGCAACAAATATGGAATCAATTTTTAGTTGCATGAAATAGATCTACAACAAAAACATCAAGATCATAAGGAAGAAAGTATATGTTTATATAGAGGAAGGACACTCACTGCTGGACCGTCATCACGACCATTAGCTCCTAACAACTGCGAGCCAGGCCTATTAGTTGTCCGAACTTGCACACCTGTACGCATATATACAACGTAATATAAAATAAAACCAAGGAAATTTAAGTTCAAGCCCAAATCCTTGTTGATGAGTTCAGATACAGCAAAATATTGGAATGGGTGAAGTTCAAGCATAACTCAGCTTCATCATTAAGATATACAGTCAAAATATTGGTTAAGAAGGGGGAACGCCAAAAAGCCAGTGAGGGATAGATACTTGTTTAATATGGTTTATCGTTAAAAGGAGGTTGGGAAACTTCTTTCTTCTGGTCTTCATCTTCAGTTTTCTTCTTCGTTCCATCTTTCACAGTTTTAAGCTTTGAGAGAACACCATATAAAGATCAGCCCACAGTACAATCCTAGAACAGTTGAGGAGGCTTAACAAAATTTCAAGGACTGAGTGGTCGACGGGCCCACATAAGCTTTTCACCACTGGTTGGATTTTGTCTTTATTTTTAAACTATTAATGATGTTTTTGGTTTTGGGTTTGAATTTTGGGTTCTGGATGTCACGTTTTCAACATTTTGTCTTTGATTTATTATTAGAGATGTCAAAGAATTTTGTCAGCGGTGCCATCCTAGTTAGAGGTTTCTATCTCATATTCTCTTAAATCTTCGATTTTTTTTTCTTAGTTGTTTTTTGTGGTATAATATCTGCATGTTTGATTTCTGGGAGATATTGATTGATGGTTAAAGTTAAAACTGTGGTGGTATTCTCAGATTGGGCTTTTTTTAATTCGGATTTTTCTCTCACAATCAAATAAAGCATATGGGTATTGGTGCTTTCTAGGAATACCATCAACTAATAAATGAAAATTTTAAAAACTTATGTAAACAGGGGCGACATACCATTGACCTGGAGATCTGCAAATTGTGGCCACTGCATCCTAAAAGGAACCTTATCATTGAGAAGAATACACCAAGCCTGAATGAAATATGTGTCATTAAACACCAATCATCGGTTCATTTGGTACTCTTCAATACATGACCATAATTTCCTAATAGATACCAAATGAAGCCAACCTGAACATCATATTCTGTTTTTTGTACTAAATCTCTGTCTATCCTTGCCAGTTGAAAAGATTTTTCCACAGTCTGCATTGGGTTCGTTCTGTAAAACATTGGAACTAATTTGTCACTTAATAGAAGTTAAGAATGCAGGGTAAGCAAACCAAAAAAACAAAAAACACACAACGATTATACATAACCGAACATGGATGAGGCACAAGTGGTCCATAACAAGATATCTTGATCATTAGTATATTTCTCACAAGTAATATAAATGTATTCACTAAAAAAATGTAAAGGGAGAGTTCTTATGTGTAACGAGATCTGTGAATACCAGATCACACTAAAAAATCAGCTTGATCATTGATGCCAAGTTATGTAAAAAGGACACTCCAATTTCTAAAAAATGCTATGTTGGGCATTTGTATCAAGCATATGGCAGACACATGCAAACACTCTTTTTAGGTCAAAACTTAATTTTTATTTCCTATTTTCAGCTAACACTCATATTCCATTTATATGATTTTAATGTATATCTATTCATAACTATATCATTCGCATATATATGAACTTCTAATGAAACAATAATATGTCTAATAAAATAAGCCCTAAATTTAATAGTACAATAAACATAAGATTTCAGAAGTTTAAATCTCAATCTTTAGAGTTGTACCTTGAGTCTGGGGGCAATTATCAGGCTGAGAAAGAAACAAAAGCGAGAGGGATGCCCTTTCAAAAAATTTATCACGGAAATCTATGTAAGGCAACACCCCATCATTACTTGAATAAGTAATGAATAGATGTTCTGAAGTCTATTCTTTTGCAAGGCCTTTCTCCTATAACGAACGACCAAAAATGGGAGGAAAACAAAGTTTTGCGAACTTATCACATACCTCAATGCAAGAATTAACATATAACCTTAAAATACAAAATGAACACAAGAACTGCAACTTTCATGCAAGAATTTCCTTTTTGTTTGTCAAAAAAATAACCACTACACTTTTACAGGTTCAATTTCAGCAGTTTTATAAAATATAAAGTAAAGATGAAAAAAGGGTGCACTCACCCATCTGTTGGAAGATTTGATGCAGTCAACTTCACAGGAAGTAATGGATGCGCCACTGTCACCCAAAAACTGTATATTGCAAGAAATGTTACCATGTACAAGAAAAATCCAATTGCCCAATCAAAGAAAAGGTAACAGCATTATAAATAATACTGAAACCATGATGCATTTACACATTTCTAATACCAATGCAGCTTAAATGTATTAAAGAGACATGAAAATAAAATTGCTTTTTAACAAAAAAAATTCCGAATATGTAACCCAAGGAGCATCTAATCTTTGATTTCAACCACTCAAGTTTTTTTCCTCATAAACCCTTAATGGTTGTTTTTCACCTAGGAATCTCCTAAATAAAAGGAAATGTGGGGAAAATTGGAGATATATGTTTTAGAGTTTCAGTCTTGACAAGAAAATTCTCCTAAGTATCAGTATTACAGGTAAACTTTACTTCTCCATGTCATAAAACGATAAACATTAGCCCAAAATTTGGCAAATTTTGACATTATGACCCGGATATTACTAACTAGGAAAGGTAGGAAAAGCTATGAACGAAAAGGAAATGTTACGAAAGATTGACACTTCATAACCAATTTGCAGGTACTGTGAGGAAGGGGATGGCCAAAAACACATATAAACTAAGTATAACATTGCAGGCAAAGTAGGGAAGACCAAAGTACACAGTAAAGAATCCTGAGACCAAAATTGCTTTTAAAAGTTAGTCAGTGGAACTGTGGAAACTGATGCAGGTTCTAACTCATCCTAACACTAGCTATGTCAGATTAGGTGTGTATAGCCCTAAGGTATCAAATGACTTGTTTCAGATTTCTACCATCTGATAAAACTTATTTATGAAAGGAAATACAAATCAATAACACAGTTTCAAGACATCACAATAGGAATCATTCAAAGGAACTAAAAAGGTTGATAAACAAATGTAAACAAACAATCAATAATAATAAAAATGTGTCATGTGGCTAACAGGTAAAAGGCAGACCATTAGCAACAATCATATGTACCAACATAACATAAGAATGAAAATTTTCCCATGTCATCTAAAGACTAAATCTAAAAGGAAACAGTTCATCATCATCATCTATGCGCTATCCAACTATTTGGGGTCAGCAATCAGCAACATGACTCCTATTTTGCCAGTCAACTCTATTAGAGCTATTTCTTCTGTCGCTAAAGGTCAAACACCAAAAAGGAAAATGGATGGAACATACGGATCAGCCCGAATGATTCGACAGAGTTCACAATAAAATTGAAGTGGAACTGGTGGAGCGCCATCCATGGGTTTCTCTGGAATAATAACACAACCAATGTGTTGCCACACATGACATCGCGGATCCTCACACTGCAAATAAATAAAATAAAATAAAAAAAAACCAATCAATAATGACAAAGGCAGCATATTGAAGGTAAAGGTAACAAAAGCTCTTTAGGGTAGGTCAGAAGCAAATTTATATCCACCAAAAGATTAAACAAAAAAAGGGGTTACCAAACAAGTAATGCGCACATATATATATAAAGCAGGTCATACGTAGTGTTACAACTGTTACAATAAATTGGATGGTGAATAGTCAACACAAGACAATGAAGAACTCGATAGAATATGTTGCATCAACTCAACTCGCAGAAAAGATGAAATTATAATTGGAACTCAGTTTTCTAACACCCTAAAAAACTCAAACAAGTGCCTGGAGAACTCAAAAAACTTGCTCAAGTTTCAATTATATACTCTACCAAGTCCCTAATTGATTCATATGCATTCATCGTGGAAATTACTTTTCAAGATTGCTTTTTATGACTTATCAAAAAAAAGATTGCTTTTTATGGGTAAATAAATATGTAGTAAAGAAAAGAAACTCCAAAAACTTGCTCAAGTTTCAATTAAATACTCTACCAAGTCCCTAATCGATTCGTACATTCATCGTGGAAATTGCTTTTCAAGATTGCTTTTTATGGGTAAATAAATATGTAGTAAAGAAAAGAAGAAGAAAAGCCCCAGTGAACAAGAAAAGTAAAAAGAAACTAGTGAAGAAGACCCTCACTAACTACACAAGAGCAACAGAAACTAGGCTAGACTAACAAAGCCCACGTACAATATCTTGCCATCTAAAGACCAAATCCTCAAAACGCAACCTCGAACTCCTTAGAATCGATAACCAATAATGAAGCAAGGGTTTACTCTTCAAAATAACTGAATAAATATTTCCATCCTAGTCCTAGAAAAAGCAACTATTCCTCTCCTTCCATATACTAACAAGTCCCAGAAGAGAGCAATCACCAAAGAATACACCCCGAGTGCGAACTGCCTCCGATACTACCCCTAAAAGTACTCAAGAACACTCTTAGAGATGATACAACTAATGTCAAATGATTAGAAGAATGACCGACACACCTCACTAGCAAACTGGCGATGAAGTGATCCATCGACTCAACAACTCGGCTTACACTTACACATAAAGCACATAGTAAGGTAATTTTCCTCCTACTTATCGAATGAACTACCATGAGGGTTTTGTTACGAATTGCCATCCATACAAAGGAAGCCATCTTTGACGGAATATGGGCACCCTCTAGGAAAGAACCACGCTCCAAGGAGACTATTATTGAGTAGAAGGATTGCATTGAGAAATCAGCTATGCGATCCCTTTTCAGATCCTCTTAACAGCTTCATTAGTAACTTGCTGTCTCAAAGCCAACGCAGAACTCTAACAAGATCTTATATCTCCCAATCATTAATGTTTCTTCTTAAACCCAAAAACATTAACCTCGGATCTCACATAACAATCCTTGACAAGAGCACCCAAAAGATCTGACATACTGCATGAGACATAATTATTTAAAAAGAAATTCCTACACGGCTGCAACAAATGTCCTCCCAAAATATCATCTACCCAACCCAATCTTGAACCAAGTACCTGTCATGAAATCTTCACAAACTTTAGAAATACTCTTTCACATGTGTACAACATAAGAAGAAACAATCAAATTATTGTCCCAAGTTTCCAACCATAAGTCCTGCTACCATACTTGCAAAAAAATGATAATACAATGACCTCCATTGTCATTGTACTTTGATGACTTCTTTGAGGGCCCCTGTTCAAGTTCTCCATGATTGTGGGAGCGGAAGACCCCACATGCATGACATCTTGAAAAATCCACATTGGAAAGATGCATGTGGACTGCATAGAAAGCTTATTGATAGTTTTATGTGCCTTTTAGTATTAGTTTTTTTTAGTCGTTTTGGATAAATAGCCAAAAGTTTTGAGGCTCATTGTAATTTTGCTAAGTTGTTTAAGTGGCCGTATTTTTTCAGCCATTGGGTCTTATTAGTTTATTTGGATGCTCTAAATTATATTTAGGTTTTAATTTTCGTATAAAAGCTATCATTGATGTATTTTTCATTAATGATGAATGAAATTAAAAAGCTCAATTTTGATAAATCTCCTATGAAATGAAATTTGGTGTGAAGCCAAAGGTATTCTTCTTCTCACTTTCTTCTCTCTGGATCTCTTCTCTATCTCTTTTATTTTGTTTGATCAAAATTTGTGCCCTAACCCTAATCTTCTCTCTCCCAACCATTTCCCTAGTTGTACCCCCAACAACCCCACTTCCGCACCCCTCCCCCACCATCCTAGTGCCTTGCGGCACACACACACAGGGCCCTATAGGACCCTGCAACACCCCCTTCTCCTACCAATTCTCCCAACCGCCACGCAAAACCTCCAATCTTCCACAGACACTTTGCTCGGTAGAGCTTTGTTCATATCCTTCAACGGTTTAAAACTAAGACCACCCCTTGCTTTCAGCTTGCAAACCGTCCAGCCCACAAGGTGGTAATTATGAGCATCAACCACACCAATCCCTGACCAACTTTTCCAATCTATTCGCAATACAAGCATGATAGAAAATAGAGAGAGAAAAATGGATCAAAAGACTGAAAATGGTGCTTTTAATGAGAGTACCTTTACCAACTTTGGAAAGACAACCCCTCTACCATGAACCTAACCTTCTTTCAAATTTCTCAATCACTGGATCCCAAAACAATCTTAGATTTGTAGCTCGCCCTAATAGGAAGACCCAAGTACAAGGTAATGAACGTATGAAGGCCCCCCTAGGTTAACCATTTCTACACACCAACAACCACACTTTGGTCCAGGTTAATGCGGCAATGAAGCTTTATCAAAGCATAACACAAGAAATGATCCCTGCACTTGAGTAAAACCACGTCGAACTTGTATTTTTTCCACATCCCCTTGAGCAAAGCATGTGGGACAGTACAAGTTCAAGTACTTTCACTTGAGTGAGGAAATCACTCCCTTAAGTTACATAAAAATTATTTATGGTAGACACTATCGCATAACTACAAAAATGCTGTTCAATTTTACCCAACAAGACAAATTGACATTATTTTTGTTGCTTTACAGTGTGAAAGATTTATACTAGCAAAAGTACAATAACAAAAGAACAACAACTTTCCACAATACGCCAACCACTAAAAGATAATGAACTGATATATAATGAGACCTCAAAAAAACGAAAGTAATTAGTGACAAACAAGTTACTATGCAGCAATTACCTGTATCATTGACTCTGTAAGCAATGAACTTCCACAGGGACAGCGAACATTCATATCCATTGGCAAAGAATCATCAACTTCCTCTTTAAGTTTTACATTGTTGATATCTGAACCACTCTGTCCCTTCGATGCTAAATCAGTAGCCCCAGGAACCTGCATTTTTCTGACAGAAAAGTACGGAGAAATTAGCTTGCATTTGAAAGATACAAAAGAGGAGAAAAATAATAAACCAGCAAGACCAAAAATACAGAGGATAATAGACTAAAAAAAAAAGGAAAAATCCAAAGCAAAAAAAAAAGAGAGTTCATCATACTCGAACTAAATCAATGCAGAAAACTTGGCTAAATAGTGATTGTTCAGGCGTTACAGTTTGGACAAAAATTTACATGTTAAAAATAAAAAAGAAAAGATTCAATGTCCATATGAACAGGAAAAGGCCACCTGTAAGTGTCATCTATTATTTTTGCTATTCCTTCCTTGTCCAAAAAATTTTTCTTCAGCCAAGTATGCGTCTTGGAAACTGCACAAAAAGGTCAAATAAATTGTAACATTTATAATGTATTATTGTTATAAAATCCAATTAAGCCAAAGTTTCAGACAATGCAAAAAACAGAGTCTAAAGCAGAAAATTGATGTATAATCTCCTACATTTATGGGGCTGTTTGTTCAACTGAAAATCCAGCACTTAAATCTGAAATTCGTAGTTTTCAGACATTTTTAACATTCAGACGCGTTTGGTAACAAAAAAAATCAGTGCTGAATGCTAAAAATAATTGAATGTTAAGTATTTTTTTCAGCCAGCCCTTGCTAGCTTATCACTTATTCAGTGATAAATCACTTAACGCGGTAAATGATTTTCGTTTATGATTTTTTTTTCACCAAAATTGTCCCCCAAAACTTTTCGATATGGCAAAACTGCCCTTGAAGATGAATAAAAGAGCTTCAACGAAAACCCATGTTCTCTTGATTTCAAACCCTAAAAGAGATTTCTCAAAAATCTTCTCTCGCCAACCCCGCAACCTTCTCACTGGACTCCCTTCTCTCGCCGCACGAGCATTAGCTTGATCGATGATGCATTTTGTTCGATGGGAAATACCCCTCCCGCCTACCCTCATATCTCACCAATTCACTCAGTCTTCTCAAGTTCTTCATCTCCAAGAGAATTGTTATTGCTCCCTTGCTTCGACGGTTCTTGTGCTACCCTTTGTGAGAGATCAACTTCGGTGGTCTGTGCTCTTCGGGTGTAGATCAATTCGAGTGATTGGCTTGTGCTGCTGTTGAGTCGCAGCTTCAGTTTGAGCTTTAGCATCATTGAAGCTTTGTTCCTCTCCAATCGATTGGGAGGTAACTTTAGTTGTTAGAAAAACTCTTCTGGTTATAATATCATCTTTTATACTGTTGTACTACTCGAGTCAAGTAGAATCTTGACTGGGCGGGAGTTAGGTTGCGACCTTACTCCGTTAATATAGATTGCAATCGAGACTAGGTTCTTAACCCGATTCAATATTGTAAGGTTCTTAGATATTGAATTAAAAATGTATCAAGTTCATAAGAGCAATTAGAAAGTTGACGTAGGTGTTGATTCACCGAACTACTATAAATACGTGTATTGTGGTTTGTTGTTTATTTACTATTATTGCTTTAGTTGATTGATTTGTTTAAAGCATATTAACAACCAACTTAGGGTAAAAATTAATAGACATATTCCCCCCCTCCCCCCTCTAGGTCCTCCTGTATCAATATCAAGAGAACTTCAGTCACATGATACACCAAAAGCACATCTCCACTTTGGCTTCACACCAATTTGAGGCATCTCCTGGCCATCGATATTAGCCAACACCTTGTTTCTATACATGGCTTACCAAAGTTGCACTCCATATTCTCTAACATCCATTCATGTTTTAGTTTTGCATTTACCTCCGCTCTAGTCTAATGCAAACATATACCAAGGGACCATCTATTGACAATGATCTTTATTTTCAGAATAAGTACATACTTACCCGGGAACATACAAAAAAAAACAAAAAAACTAAACCCAACTGACCCACAAGACCTGCAATGCTGGACCATTCAAATCAGAGCGCCTCCAAATAGTAATGCAAATCTCTAAAATTATGAAAGTACATTCTTCAAAAATCCTCCTATTATATTCCTTGCAAATGCCCCAACAAAAGGGCATAGATTAGCATCCTCCAATGAACAACATCTAATTCATCCATAAACAGTGCAAAATCTGGACTCCAAAGCCAACCCGTGGTATAAATCCATGTAACTAGAAACTAATTTCTCTCTGACAGTTGCTCTCTCACTATTTAAAGCTATTCTCGGATTCTACTTCACTCGTCAAATTAGAACTAAAAATGAAAAGGAAAGAAATTAACTCGTTACAAAAAAATACCCGCAATCCCAAGGTTGCCAGCTTAAAATTAAGGCACTAGAACAAGTCCTAATTGAGAAAAATGCATACTTGTACTCAGTACAAGAAGCACCGTCATCCCAAGGTAGCCAAGCTTAAAATTAAGGCACCAGAAACAAATGCTAATTGAGAAAAATAAATCCATGTATTCCATTTTCTTTAAACTAGTGATTGGAAGTATGAAAAATAACCTCTTCAACATTTGCAACATTCAATCTGGAAGTTAACATTTTGTTTAACAGATATAAAAATAGAACACACTATGACCAATAAGTTCAGTCCGGTAACAACATCCAAGTTGAAAAGGATAATCAAAAACAAAAGTTACCTTGTTCATCAGAAAGCAGAGCTAAAATTCTGTCCCTAAGGTCCTGCACAATATAAAAGAAAAGCATGTAAATGTAATTCCATACTAATCTAAGAAGAAACACCTTTTAAGGTGACAAGCATAGCAGAATCTGCTCCAGATACTGAAGAGACAAATTTGGTAAAGAGATACAGTAGAACAGCAAGGAACAACAGACTCTCTAATCGCTACAATGACCACCAAATGAGGATTGAAACCATTTGGTGAGAAGAACGAAAAAGTGAAGCACAAATCATACTGTCATAGATGCTGGCCAAAAGCAAAGATGATCATTCAGCATGCCCCTAAAAAAAGGCAAATCCTGACAGAATGGATGAAATGAGAGATATATAACAAGACACGGAAAAAGAAGAAGAATAAGATGAATATAAGACTGGGAGGTAAGCATCCAGTAGCACATATGAATGAGACTGGAAGTAATAACTGATTCTTGAAAGAGGCCACAGAGCTCCAAAGTAGAGTAACATAACAGAATTTCTGAATGCATACCTGCTTTTTTCCTTGCTTTGCAAGACTTAGCTGAGTGAGGACATCCTTAAGTTCTTTTATCCGGAAGTATGCCAACTTATCCTTCAAAAGAAGTGCAAGTAGTCATAGTATAAGAAAACACATCTCAACAAGCTTAGTATGTTTGAGTTACAAGTACAAACAACACTAGCAACCATTCACAGAATGACACAAAATAGGCTGTAAATGACATAGCAACTTCAGGACCACTAGTAATGCAAGAAGAAAGAACTCAATAAAGCACAACAATCAATAGCTGCATCCGCATATGCATCAGTTGACCTACACCACACCATACTCATGTGTTTTTCATTCCCTTTTCTCCTTTTTTGTTAAACAATATTTTACTAGCTTATGTAAAGAATTCAGTTTGTGCCGAAGCATGCTAAACTGTTCAAACTCTATTTTAAATTTCAAATCATAGTCCGGAAAACACAAAAGGATTTAAAAGTTGGAAATTTGCATTCCAGATAAAGAAAAGATACATAGATTTGTACAGGCCATTAATTCATTCATAATAAAAGAACATATAATGGCCCAAGAATCTATACTTTTCATGTTAGTTCGAGTAATAAACATGTTATGTATTCGTCAATTTATCTCAAGATCAAGATCATCAACTTTTAAAATAAATATACGAGAATTTCCATGACATTTAGAAGTAAATGCAAAAATAAATAAACAAATAATCAAGCCAAATATCAAAGATAAAATGGATTGTATTTAAAAATCAAGTTCATATATCCAATTTGTCAAACTTTAATTCATAGTCAAAATGATCTGGAACAACTAACAGTCAACTGATTGTTTCACTACCAGTTACTTTGCAAGACATGTAATTGATACAAATACAATGATACATATAATCAATTATGATGAAATAGTTTATATTTATTTTCTATTTAGATAAAGCAATGGTGAAATATAAAACTAGCTAGAAGCCTAGAAAGGATTGGAGAAGTGCCACCCCGATTTAGCACACGTTTCTTCTTAGAGAGGCATCTCCTTAATATATATCTTTCGCCGATCAAAAAAGTAAAGAGAGTGATAAAGATCTTAAATCCATTAAGTAAATTAGTGAACTTGGATTCACTAGTGGCCGAATACCAAGTAGAACCTGGTACAAAGCCAATGAGATCAATGACTTGTCCATTTGAAGTCCAAAAATCGTGCTCTTTAAAACGGAGTCCCTAATCAGATTTGTAGCTTCTCTAAGAGAAATAGAAGTCATCAAACTCCATCCAAGATGCTCACTCCACTTCGATTCATAAAATTTCTTCGTTAGCTCATTGTTGCCTCTTCTAATTTCTAAAGCATTAGAAACCTTATATTCAATGCCTTATGCCATCAAACAACAATATTTGCATTAGAATTTCCCTGCCTTCAAACTAACCCAAAAACAAAAAGTATGAAACAAAAGAAGACATGTTCACTTATATGGGGTTGTATTAAAAATATAGAAAACATTGGCCGATGGAGAGGTAAGTGGTAAGGATGAAAAAAAAATATTTCCATAGTACGTAATTCCCGTTCACATCAAATGTTTGATCATATCAAAGGCAACAAGTTCCTTCTACAACCCTAAATAAACCAGCAATGACCCCGTGTAGGGTGCTTATAGTCATCCTTGCTTACTAAAATTTTTAAGGGTTGAATCGGTTTGACAAAGCAAAATGGCCCGGGAAGAAATGGGAAATCGTTAATGGCTTCAAGAATGGCTTCAAGATACAACTTCTGCAAGACCTTGGCATCAATAAATTCAATTAATGATTCCAGAATTATATCCAATGTCCACGGACCCGTAGATCCTCAGGGCACTTCCCAAAAATTGTCTAGAATCAGACTCCATCACACAATTAAATTCAACTACTTCAGTTTCAACCATACTACTGCGCCATATCCATCTATTTATATAAGTGAACCCTTTGCTGAGATAAAGTAAACATACATTGTCACCATCAAATTGCTCGAATAGATTTTAAAATATTACAATAACTAAACTACAAATACCATATAAATCAGCATAAAAAGAAATAGACATAGCAAAATCACTGATTTACAATAACAGCAGTGGCAATTCAATTCACGAAGAATCAGAACAAGCCCACTATTTCTCCTAAAACTACAGACATAGTAAATACCTTGCAACTGGATACCAAATCCATCTCCTTAGTATCCGAGCCCCAGAATCCGCTTCAAAACTGAGAACGCCAGAGCAACGAAGGTTCCGAATATATATCAATTCGAAACCGCGACCAATCCACAGCCAGGCTCACAGAACAACCGATTTCAGCCCGAACACCGATCGATCTTATCCAAATTAGGTCAAATGATCGGGGGAAAATCACAACATCAGATTATCCAAATTCTGAATCAAAAAACACAATATCACAACCGAAAAACATCAAAAGAGACAATTAACTACATAAAAAACGCAAAAAACAACAAATTAGGAACCCTAGAACCAGGAATAACCAGTAGAGAAGTCGAAAGCCCCCCCCCCCGAAAAAAACACGAATGAAAATGGAAAAGAGATCGTACGTATGTAGCGAATCAGGGACAACAGAGAAGGTCGATTGAGAATATTTAAAGAAAAAGGGTACAAATATTTCGCGACGAGATATCGATCAGACTGCAAAGGTTTCGAGTTTCTACTGCTTCGTCCCTCACGCCGACCGCTCACAGCTCTCTCCCGGGTTTTTTTTTCATTTATTTTCTTTTTTGCTTTTTCTTTTGACCCTGCCGCAGCCGAGGCCACAATCCCATCCCCAGTTACAATCTGGTCCGGACGTATTGTCGTAATTTGATCCGGTTGAATCATCATAGACATCCGGGTTTTGTTCTGGTACTTTCGTCGAACGCAACATCAAATGGGCTCCTCGAAAGAATGGTACTCTCTTTTTCGAGTAGAACTTTAATGACGGACGTGACGATGGAACACAGTATGAGCCACGTGGCAGACTCTTAACACCACTAACGGTATGGATGTTTAGCCCATCCCTCCTGCGCCTACATGCCAAAAATCTGACTAGTGATTTCAACCCTTGGATCTGTGTACCCCAAGTATTGCTCAATTTTCAATGACACCAGCAGTCAGCGACACCACTAACGGTATGGATGTTTAGCCCATCCCTCCTGCGCCTACATGCCAAAAATCTGACTAGTGATTTCAACCCTTGGATCTGTGTACCCCAAGTATTGCTCAATTTTCAATGACACCAGCAGTCAGCGGTGTCGCTGACTGCAGCCAATATGGGCCTTGTCACATATTCTTAAGAGGACACTGACTGAATGGATGTTTGGCCAATCACTAAAGGACCTATAAACCAAAAATAAACCCGATCAGTGATTTCTAAGCGTTGGATTGAAGTTATTTTCATGGGTTGATTTTATCCGTATGAACTTAGAGCATTATTTGGGTACAAAGATCCAAAGATTTTAAATTACTAATCAAGCTGATTTTTTATTTGTAGGTCCACCTAGTGATTGGCCAAACATCCATTCAATCAGTGTCCTCTTAAGGATGTACCACGTGGCTCACATTGCTTGTAGTCAGAGGCGTCGCTGACTGCAGGTGTCATCCAAGGTTTACTCGTCCCCCTAGTGTTAGGCCAAACATCCATGTGGCAAGCGATCTCTAAGAATGTGCCACGTGACTCATATATGGTCGAAGGTCCGTCATCAAAGTCGTCCTCTTTTTCTTCTAGCTTTTCGAAAATAGTTTTTTAAAATGCTCAGGCTCCAGTTACCGCCCAAAAATGACAGGCTCCGGTTACAGGACACCATATGAACCACGTGGCACACTCTTAGAGGACTCTGACTGTATGGATGTTTGGCCAATCCCTAAGTGGATCTACAAACCAAAAATCAGCCTGATTAGTGATTTATAGGCGTTGGATTGGACTTTATTTTCATGGGTTGATCTCAACAGTGGTAATTTGAGCAGTATTGGAGGAAGATCCAACGTCTAAAAATCACTAATCATACTGATTTTTGGTTTGTCGGTCCACCTAGGGAATGGCCAAACATCCATACGGTCAGAGTTCTCTAAGAGTGTGCCACGTGGCTCGTATTGTGTCCTGTAACTGGAACCTGTCACTTTATGGCGGCAACTGGAGTCCGACCCTTTTTAAAATAATTCCAAAAGCGAAAGGAATGAAAGTGCGCTTTACAATCTACCTGGAACCCTAATCGTATTCACCGTGTTCCTTCGTCCTCCGTTCCCTTTTTTCACCCCGAACAAGAGAAGGAAAGAAAGAAGAAGGAAGAAATCACCTTAAGACGCTGCTTCATTCCCCCACCAATCTCTTGCAACTCTTCAAAATTTCCAATCAATTTCTCTTCAAACTCGAGAAGATTTTAATCTTTTGATTTGTTTCCTCTAATTTTCTTCATTTTAAGTTGTAGAACTTCAATCAACGATAGAGAATGAATAATTCATCGATCCAACTGTTATATCGTCGATTGCTCAAAAACGCCAATCTTTGGGGCTTCGATTCGCATAAAATTTAGCGGACCGCGGATCTTCACGGTGAAAGGGTGGAACAGTGTGAACTGTAAAGAGTAAACTGGTTAGTTACCCTGTTACTACGTCATTCCGACAAGGTATGATGTCATTATATAAATTGCTGACCGCATGGATTTTGAGGAAAACTTTGATGACAGCAGGCTGTCATCTAAACACGTAACTACAGTTCTCGGCACGTACCCTGTGCTTCTGCCACATACCCATGTGCTTAAAAAAGAAATCTTAAGAAACACTCACCAGGGTACATGGCAACAAGCACTCGGGGTACGTACCGAGAATCTGTCATCTAAATTTTAAAATCCATAAGCCGACCTACGTACCAAAAATTAGCCTGATTATTGATTTCTAACCTTTAGATTTTGGAGGATTACAAATAAATAAATAAAACACAACAACAACAACTTTGGATTTTGGATGTTTGTACCCCAAACAATGCTAGAATTCCACGGCTAAAAATCAACCCATGAAAACGATTCCAATCGAACGCTTAGAAATCACTATTCAGGCTGACTTTTGGTCATCCATATGATCAGCAATCTGTACGAATGTGTCACGTGGCTCATACTGCGGTTCACCAGTCGGGAAAGTTCTCGGTTTATAACTTTTCCAGAGGTACATTGATCTTTTGGGGCAGCTCTTTGATGCGGACTTCTGTGTTAAAATTCTGATGCTGAAGTCCCTCAAATTGTTACGTAGTAGACTCGTCCGGGCCCACTTGCCCCTTAATGTCTGGTCCACACTGTGATAAACCTACACACCATAAATCAGCATGATTGGTGATTTCTAGGCATAGGATTTGAGTACTTTTTCATCATGGGCTTTATCAACAGGCCTATGAGTTTGTTCCAAGCCTGTGTTGAAAAAGTGCTCAAATCCAATGGCTAGAAATCACCAATCACTCTGATTTCTAGCGTGTAGATCTATCATAGTGTGGGCCAGACATTCAAGGGCAAGTGGGTACAAACGGGTCTACTAAGTTGCAATTTGAGGGACTTCTGCATCAAATTTTTTACACAGAAGTCAGTATCCTAAATTTTTCCGTTCTTTTGTGTGGAAAGTTTAAAGAAGGAATAAAACCATAAAGTGTTTCTTAAATGAGTAAAACTTCTTTAACAACCAATTGCAAATCACATAATCATAAACCAACGAGTTCTAGGCATGTACACCTCAAAGCACTTGGGTATGTGCCAAGGACTCTTTGGCTTGTGATTGTGTGATTTGCAATATGTTGTGACAGGAGTTTTACTCGCTCAAGCTCCAATTACAGCCCTAAAATGACAAGCTCCTGATACATGACACAATATGAGCCACATGGCACACTCTTAGAGAACTCTGACCGTATGGATGTATGGCCAATCCCTAAGTAAGAAGACATTGTCTTTCAAACTTTGAAGGTTCCCCTGCCAAAATGTCTGACATGTACTTCAAGGCCTAAACCCAACCCACTTTAACCCTTGGTTAGTTGGCTAAGGGTTAACAAAGGGTACGTGTCAAAAAATTTGGGAGGGGACCTTCAAAATTTGAAGGACCAGTGAATTTTTTCGCATCCTCGAGTGGCCCTATAAACCAAAAATCAGCCTGATTGGTATTTTTGGCAGTAGATTAGCCGAGGTGAGGGCCAAACAAGGGTAAATGGGCCAAAAAAATATGTAGTAGTATCATTTGCACACAAAAAAATATCAGTATTCAAATGGACGCATATTTTTAGGTTTCCAAGTTTTCTAACTAATGAGCGATATAATAGAGGAAAAAACTAATATTCAAATGGGTTGCATACTTTTAGCGTAATGTGGCCAAAAGGTGATAAATAACAACCAAACTCCTTTTAGTTATTTTTTTGGGTATCGTGGGGTATCCGGGTCTCTTAGAGCATCCGACTAAATCCCCGCGGACATGGGTAAGGCCACCGCCCACTCCCGCGTCGTTTAAACGCCTGGGTAAGCCTAGTTGGTGGCTGGCCCCAAGGGGGGGGATTTGAACTCAAGAGTTGCACTTCCTGAGGTGTAGTCCTAGCCATCTATGCCCGATCCTCGGGGTTACAACCAAACTCCTTAACTTAATGTTTCTCAACTTCTTTCCTTTACCAGGATTTGCCTCTCATTAACTAGGGTTTGTTTTGTTATGTGTCGCTTTGAACAAGAAGTAAAACTTGCCTGACCACTGAGGGAAGCCATGACCGCCCATAATATGAGCCACGTGGTGCACTCTTAGAAGGACACTTTGACCAATCCCTAAGTGGACCAACAAACCAAAAATCAGCCTGATTTGTGATTTCGAACCTTTGGATCTTTGTACCTAAATAATGGTAAATAATGCTCGAATTTCTAGGTTAAAATCAACCCATGAAAATGACTTCATTTAACCCTTCGAAATCACTGATCATGTTGATTTTGGCTTTATAGGGGTTCACCTAGGATTGGCCAAACATCTATACGGTCACAGTCCTCTGATAAATTTGCCACGTGGCTTACATTGTGGGGGTCAGGCAAGTCTTACTCTCCTCAACAAGTTGAATTCAGTGCACATTTACACGTGGTCTCAGAAGTGGCAGGCCCCCATGTTTTGTCACCTCACTCCCGAGGAACAATATTTATGTTCAAATTGCTGATTAAAATATGTACGACAGCTGCAGTCATCAAATCCCGTGACAGCAAATGAGTTCTCCCCACTTACTCCGGAGTGCTTTTGGCCACCTATCATGTGAGTGTTTTTTAAGATTTTTTTTATGGAAAATTTCATAAAAGAAAATAAATTTAAATGTATTTGCGAAAACAAAATCAAATTTTTGACATTTGCAAAAAGAAAGTAACTAAACGTTTCTGTGGACAAATATTAAAGCTGAAGCAAGCTGACTGACGCCCTTTAAGAGGGCGTTTTCCGACAGAGCATAACATTTCTGTCACAATACAAGCCACATATCACACTCTTAGTGGACGCTGACTGTATGGATGTTTGGCCAGTCCCTAGGTTGACCAGCAAACCGAAAATCAGCCTGATTAGTAATTTACAACCTTTGGATCTTTGCACTCAAATAATGCTCAAATTCCTACGGTTAAAATCAACCCATGAAAATAACTTCAATCCAATGCTTATAAATCACTGATGATGTTTATTTTTAGTGTGTAGGGTCCACCTAGTGAGTGGCCAAACATCCATTTGGTCAGCGCCCACTAAGACTGTGCCATGTACGTGCCTTGTATTGTGACAAGTTTTATGTCTCTATGGTCAAACGCCCTTTAAAAGGACGTTAGTCAGCCTTTTTAGCGGGCACACTTGTCAGTGAGACGTGATTAGCTACTTTTTTTTGCAAATATCAGAAATTTGTTTTTGTTTTTGCAAATACATTTAAATTTTTTTTCTTTTATGAAATTTTCCGTTCTTTTATTACAAAAGCAAAAAAGCACGAGGGTTATGTGCCGAGAACTCATTGGCTGTCACGGGATTTCAACGTGTCATCAAAGTTTTACTCCAAATTACTTGATGTGTTGATATCTCTCCCTCCCTAAATGCCACGTGGCATATTTTTTAGGGTCCACCAATGGCATGAATGTTTGACTAGGGCTGTCAACGGATACTAATGGAATCGAATATAGATATATTCGAATTCGAATCTGAAGAAAAAATCCAGTATCCGAATTCGAATTCGAAAGCTGATGTATACTCAAAATATATATTCGAATTCGATTTGCTTATTGAATATCCGAAAATATTTGATTCGATAAGCAAATCGGATTTGAATATTATCCGAATATTCAGATATTCGAGCCCCAACCCTATCACCATTCTGACTCCTTGCAACCCATTCCTATTAAGCGTGCTTTACGTTGGCTTCCTTGATGATCTTTCTCCAACTCCTCTACTCTCGGGTTGTAGAAAAATCTTAGATTGGACCTCATGGGTTGACATGTTCAGGGAAGGGGAAGGGGAAGGGGAATGAAGATCTCCAAATTCTCTATTCTTAGGTTACAATAAAACCCTAGATGGGTTGGCGTCTTCAGGAAAGGAGAAAGATTGAACCTATGGTGACAAGGACGAAGGTGGCGGGGACAGTTCCGGCATTGGTGGCAGCTACGATGGACGGCTTGGCCGGACAAATCAGCCACTCTTTGATCTTCTCCCTCGAGTTCGCGAGCGAGTTGAATGGAGGAGTTAGAAGAATAATAACTAATGAAACAAGAGTCCGCGAGAGACTAGGGTTTTTTCCTTTGCAATAGAAACGCGAAAAGACTAAAAAGTCCTCAGTACATGGTAGTATGGTAAATCGAATCGGATAACTATTCGAATGTTAGAAACATATCTGAATCCAGATCCGATATCCGAAATTTTCGGATATATTCGAAATTTTGAATACAGATTCAAATTCAGATTCGGATTTTCGACTATCCATTGACAGCCCTATGTTTGACCCGCCCTTTGGTAGATCTACAACCTAAAAACCAGCCCATGCCTAATTGTGATGTATAGCTGCTGGATTTTTTCTTATTTAAAGTATAAGCTTTTTTTTGTAACCAGGAAGGTTTGAACCTAGATACATGAATATATGTTAATTCCATTTAATTCGATGTTTTGTGTTCTAGTGGGTTTAGAACATAGGACGAATAGGTTTCGAACCTAGGACGAGTAGCTTTAAAACATGTGCTTATTTTTTCACTTTAGGCTCTGTTTGTTTTGTAGAAAATTCTTGTACCAAAATCATTTTTATCATGGGTTTCATGAACAGGCCCCTACGGGTGAAAAACATGGGGTGCAGCCAATAATGAATTTTTTTTTACAAGAAGAGAGCTTTGGGTCATCCGTCAATGGGATTTTTGGCAGTAGGTTGACTAAGATGTGGCCAAACATGCAAGGGTCAATGGTCTTGAAAAGTGTGCTAGCCGATAGTATTACTCGCCACGACAATGTATTATTGACCAAAACCTCACTTTCCTCTTTCCCAAACATGATTAAAAGTCCGGTTCTGGATTGGGCGATTCGGATTAAGATCAACCCCCACCAATCTGAACGGGATTGGCGGCCACCTATCCAGCCTCCGATCCCGAGACTCCGAACCATGTTCCCATGTATAAGTGAATGCCAGCTCAGCACTATCAATCACCGTTGGATTCTCGATATCCATGGCCCTGAATCCGACTCTCAAGAGGGGTCAGAAAAAAGGGGGCTCCTGAACCCAGCCAAAGGTTTTCATTAGTGCTCATAAACGCGTATCTATCTATTTACTATTTTAAGGCCAAAACTTGGGTATCACACAACACGACATTCACCTAGCACCTATTAATTCAGTAAATGCTCGTTCAGAAGGTCATTTACTGGTCAGTCAGGAATCAGGATCATCAATCAATGATCCTCACATTGCAGCGATAACCAGCTTGTTTTTCGGCGATAGGCATGGGCTGCCTCCTAGACGGGTCATAGTCCAAAATGACAAAATCCATGCCCGACCCGTAGTATAATCATTCACGGGTCACATGAAACACAGCCACCACAAAATCAAACAATCCTACAGAGGGTTAACACTACTACTAAAATGATAGGTGAATATTTAGTAAAAGTGATTATTTGATAATTCTGTTTTTCCAATGATTTCATTTGTCCAGAATAAAACATCTAAAAATATCTGTACCATCATATTGATAACAATAAATCTAGTGGTCCCACCGTCGGCCTGATCAATGTCTTCTGTATCATCCTGTGTGGGTGGCATAATCAACTCACAAACTGTTGACCTTTTGGCCTGGAAAAGAAACAGGTAAGATGTAATTAATGCTTTTCCCACTGCGTATTGACTCGAAATAATATGATTTTCAGTGGAAAAGATAAGATTATGAAATATTCCAAAGATTCTTCTAGCTCTCGGCAACAAACGGATGGTTGTTGACACTGCCCACTATTAGACCCGACATCCAAAGCCAAGGAAAAAGTCAAGCAGATGCACATCCATATTCACATATTAATAAATGATAAGTATAGTAATAACTCCACCTGCATGGCGTCTTGGTTACACTACATCGCTGGTCCCAAGCCTGAATAAAGGAGGATTACGTCAGGTTCTGTTAGTTCCCTCACCAAAAGCATCAATTGCAGTCTGACTTTCTATCTAATATTAGTATTCCGACGAGGAGGATGATTGGTGGGGGTCGTGAAGCTCATGGACTATATCTTCTGATGACTTGCCGGTGTTAAATCATGTCAAATCTCTTCACGTGAATCAGATAAGTTTATTAATTGAGAGAGAAGAAGAAGAATAGCACTATAGGAGTAACAGAATCCCCTACTTAGAAGTTTTTGGGACAATATGTTACCCAGACACTTCAAAATGGATGCCATACCCATGTCAGACACTTCAATTTTTAACTGTAAATGCCGTTCCATTACGTATCCTGGCTGTGTCTCAGCTGTATCCAGGTACCATAGTTGGGACAATCTTCATTGAAACTTTTTCTTATTTCCAGGTATTATTCATAGGGTATTTTGTCAATATTTTTGCAAACAAATGTTTGTGAGCCATCTCACAATTGAAGGAGGTGCGATTTGTGCAAAAAGGCATTTGGCAGACCCTTTCATTGGCTTCATTGGTGACATGAACGAGATATACACGTATTTGTGAAAAAAGTAATGGTTATTACATACCATTACCAAAAAATAACACACAAGATAATTAACAAAATTAAGTCTTTTATTGATTTAAATAGTAAGCAATTAATCTGCCTACAAAACATGAGTATGCAAACTAAGATATGAAATAACTTCCTAAAGAACACAAACCTCTCTGCCAAAAAAAGGCAAATAAGAAATGAAATAAGTTGAAAAAACTACGAGACCCAAAAGGAGACAAACTTTATCTGCCTAGAATAACCCCAAGGGTTGAGTGCAGGTGGCCAGGACTCTCCAAAAGTAGGAGGTTCTGAGTTCAACTCTCCTTGGGGCTACCCTGGAAAGAGTAGGGTAATAAGTGACTCAGTCCTAATTAACTCTCCCAGTACACTCCAGCACGTGTGGAAGGGGTGACTATCGTGCCCTGGGGGACAAGTCGGGTGCTCTAAGAGGCCCGGATACCCACAGTTTTAAAAAAAAAAAAACACTTTATCTGCCTAGAAAACCTTTTTTTTTAATCAGCGTCTGCCTATAAACAGGAATACACAGACTTGGTTGGCAAGCACCGAATTAGCACATAGAGTGCATCATGATTGTAAATCATTCCACCACCAAAATGCATGGCTATACACTTCATGATTAAGTACGGCCAACATCTGTAAATATAATTTGGCAATTAAAATCACAACAAAGAGGTAAAAAAAAGCGAAAACCAACAAAACTGTCAAACTAAAATGACTAGCATGGGATCGGACCTTTTATTGTCACATGTTATTTCATTACCTTTGCTCCAAGCAGTAGTTACCTTCTTAGAAAAATAGACAAGAAAAATTCATAGATTGTTGCCCCTCAAATCAGTCAACAATCAACCTCCAAGAAGGATTGCAACCTCATGGAGTTATGATGTTCAAGAAGAGAATTTTAGCAAATAAACAATAAAAACTGTCAACTTTGAATGCTATCAGAACAAAATGCCAAACAAAATTTATATATCACATGAAAATAAAACCAGAGGATTAAATACCAAGGCCAATTATTGTTGTATAATATACTGGTATGCATGTCATATCCACAGCAAACCTCGAGAAAAAGCGTACACACAAAGACATGCCAAGTGTTATTACTTGCATGTGCAATAGAACCCACGCATCTACGACTATATATTTACAACAAATATGAACCTAAACAATCCCCTCACGTTCATAATAATGAGACCTAATAATTAGATTCCTGAAGTAGAGCCTTCTGAAATTTGACGGGTAAAACAGAAATCATTCAATATTGAGCCTGATATTTTGAATAAGGACAAATTTCAGGGAAGGGAGTCGAATGTTGTTGGATACTTAGATATGATTTCCCTTTTTCAATCATAAAGGTTAGATCACTACGTGGACCCTAATCAGTATTGTCTCTAAGGGGTTAGACGTTGTGTCAATGAAACGAACATTGAACCAAGTGCTCTCTGCCACCCAGTCATGGAGAAATGGAAGTAGATGATGTTGCTGCATTGAACCTTATGGTTGGACAACTAGAGAAGGATTTAAGTGGGGTGGTTTAGGAGGAGCCTGGGAGCATTCCCTCCCATTCCTTCTAAATATCACTCCTAGAGTGAAGATCTGGGTAGTCAGTCCTGTGCAGATTCTTGGCTGAGAACAAACTTGGATTGCCACAACACAACTTTCCTGACTCAACTAGATGGGGCACTAACAAACCATTGACATGTGCTTCATTCTTAAAGGACAGAGGACAGAGTCCAAGGAACCGAAAGGGGCATGGCCATCATCATTGCTTGCTTGGCAAAGGCCCATTTCTTATGGGGAACTCCATCCACTTAGAAGAATGAGAACCATGAGAAATATGAGCTACAGTGAAAACTCTGAACTAATTATCAGCATTCTACTGTCCACGACACGATCACTAAGAGGAGATTGTGAAACGTCTCTGCCAGGGAATTTGAAAGGACGTTGGAGTAAGAGGGCAGCAAAACATCTCTGGCATCTGTGACCAAACAGTCATTGCAGCTATTAGTAGAAACGAATAACTGGTACTGGGAGTTGGGGGCAAAGGCAAAGACTAAGAAAGATGATGAAAGCGTTTCAGGAAAACAATTGTGCAACAAAAGACCAGCTAATCCAACAGAGACCGTGGTAGGCTAGATAGCCAAAGTTCCATCTCCTTCAAAGATAACATCAAGAGGTGCACTGTAACAATAGCTGTGACGAGAGGAGTTCAAAAGAGTACTAAGGTGCGGACCAGCGATCATTTTAATTCAAGAAATGATCAGAAAATCAATATATTCACATGCTCAAGCAAATTGAGCTACTTTCAAGGCACTTGTATAATCGGCTAACAACACTCAAGGGAGAACTTCGATGCTTGTGTTTGATGTTAGCAATGCTTGGCTTCCAACTATATCTTATGTCACCTTGATAGAGGTTATCATAACTCATGCATGTTTAACTACAGGCACATGCCTCAAATGCGAGTGGTTCCTACTGGAAAAGTTTCCCGAAGCCAAGAGGGAGCCTGGCAGAGCTTGGTATGAAGGAGGTGACTTCAATACAATAATGTATGACTAGTAAAGAAGAACTTGCATTATCATGACAATCAATATGCATGACTTCTAAAACTTACATCCAAATTATGGCCCTGCCAGATCTTCCTATCCTGGAGACAATTTAGATTGTCAAAACAGATGATCATTGACCATTACTGTCATACTCAAATCTTTTTGTGTCGGGGAATGGGACACACACTCTCTCTCGTCTCCCAACCAAAGAAGGGCTTCCTTGTCCCATCTCCAACCATACATTGTCAGATCATAAATTTCATCTTTACACAAAAGCACCCAAGAAAAAGGATGATGGAGACACATTAGTCAACTCCTCGGTGGACGGTCTTCCTCAACTCTCACCAAGCACACAAACATTCGTTGATTATTTAGCATATAGGGGTGTCAAGTTTCCCCTGCTTAGTAAGTGGGCCATGAACCCACTATAAGAGTGGATGTTGAGAATCTCTAACCATTTGATTGAAATGATTTTTTGACTTATCCAAACGAAAATATTTATTCTAGATAAAACGCTTGAATACTTTTAGTGATTGGTGTACACATATTCATGAAGTGTATACTTATTGCATTGCCAAATACGTTACACAAATGTGAGGGCATCCTCCGTTGCAGCTCTTACTTAATGTCTTCCAGAGTTCTTTTGATCATGAAATTTGTAAAAGTATGACTTGTGAGTTGTGACAACATCTTGTGTAGTGTCTGTTTCAGTAACAATTGACAACACTTCCCTATCTAGTGGGATGGCAATGCTCTAGCATTTTGCCAGTTTACTTTTCAGCATCTCATGCTTTTGACATATTATGCAAGTTTAGTCATCATCATAAGCCTCGTCCCACCGATATGGGGTCGGCTACACGAATCTTGTCCCTTCATTCAATATGTCTAAAGTCATTTCTTTTGGTAATGCAAGTTTCTTAAAATCTCATCTCAAAACCTAAATGCACGTCAGGTTTGGCCTTCCCCTCTCCTTTTTAGATCCTTTGATTTGCACAAAGTCTAATATTAGCTTATAATGAACTTTTTTGTACACTTCATGTATTCTCTAAAAGGAGTCCGAGCTACCATATATCTTACATCTCCCTTTTTTTCCTCAATGAGAGAAAGCATTCAGTCATTTAGTTCGTAGAAACTACTTGCGATGATTTTCATTCCATGAACATGTTTGCAAATTCAGTTGCCATATGAGTGCAGCACCATTAACATTTTCAGATGAAACGCAAGAAAGGTTACATGATCTCTATCTCAAATGCTATACAAAAAGATGATAAATACTGTCCCTTTATCTTCAATTATAGAACAGGGTTAGGTTACTGTTTTAATATACGGTGCCATTAGAAAGGATAACTACACAGAGTAAATACTAGCGAACCAACTTAACCAAAAGGAAAGGATGACCATGAGAGACCTCCATAACAACCGTGGACTTTACAATGCAGTCCACGATGACAGCCATCTCCCTGCAGAAGGGTCCCTCAACATTTATTAATCAAGAATATTATCCATCGCTTAAGGCATAAATACTGTAACCACCCTCTCATCCATAATCCATCTAATGTTGCTGAATGTATAGATGAGAACATTTAATCTGATGGAGATAGAGATCAACCGATGAAGATCCAGTGACAAGGTCAAAATTCATTGATTTGTTAAAAATACAATACAGGACCCAAATTCCCAAGCAAAGTATGCACATATCCTAATTATCTGTTCCCTTAACATATCAGAGTAGCTAAACTTTTCCCTAAGAGCTGAGCTTGTATTGCCTAGCTGATGTGTGGGAAACCAATACTCAAAAATGTGCTTCACAAACACACACCATGAGAAGACTCTGGGATCCTTGAAAGTCGTCTAAAATAAATTGACCCACTAAGGCAAAAAAAGTGTAGCTTCACTCCTGAAATCTCCTTCAGAAGTCTACATCCTTTAAAGCATTATTAAATATTTTTTAGTTTCTCTATCGCAGTATCATTTCATCACCATTTCATTGGCTTCATGTTTTTCCATTTCGCATCCCCTACTTGAGATATACCCACGAAAGTGAGAAAAAAGCCCCCCAAACCTCAATTTGAGACCTAGAGATATATTGAAGATGGAGGCTACTAAAAAAGGCATAAGTATTTCCACATTCCATAGTGAAAGCCTGATTGAACTCCAACAATAATCGCTACAAAAAAAGGCATTACACATTCCCTAGTGAAAGCCTGATCGAACTCAACAAAAGTCACTATAAAAAAAACATAGAACAAAGTGGCATCGCATCAACAAAAAAAAAGGATCAAATGTATCATGTTGATACATGATAAGATTATAGCAGTTTGCACAATTGACACTGTAACATCGATCCTGTTATTATACTTCAATAAATACGTATTTAAAATTATTGAAACTACATTCAATGGGAAAAACAATTCTCAATTGGGCACATAGATCCAATGAATATTCAAAATTTTAAAAAGGCACTTACCCAAGTGATTTTTTGTCAATCCTTTGCGCACTTTCCAGCCAAATTCTTCCGAGCAGCTCTCGCGTTATCGTACTCGAATTTCAACACATTAGGTATATGAGAAGAATCTTTAACATAGAACTTCCTCCCAAATGCGCTCTCTTCTATCGCTGGGAAATAACAGATGAGCAAAGAATTGACAACCCAAAACCAGAGTGCACCGAGAAAAATACCAAGGGTAGCCCCAGCAAAGACCTGCGCGACAGTGTGGTACCCCAAATAAACCCTAGAATACATGGTGAGGAACGCCAAAGGCCAAGGAATAAACCCAACAATCAACTTCTGCCTCTCGGTCGAAAGACCAATTCCTCTATAAGTAAGGAGAGTGAAGTATACGGCGAAAAAGAACATGTACTGAGAATGACTAGAAGGCCACCCGTGCGAATCGCACATCTCGAGTAAAGCACAGGTCTCAGGTCTAGCCTGCTGGACGGATGTCTTGACGAATTCATTGAGGAATTGGGAGACGATCAGACCGAGGGCGAAGAACATACTTTGGAGCTCTCGGCGAAAGATGAAGTGAGAAACGAAGCCGCCGAGACTAATGAAAACTGGGATCAGAGAGACCCAAGCGAGGAAGTGACCGAGTTGGTCTCCCCTTTGGTAGCGAACATGGGTGAGGGTCACAGCTTTGAGTTGGGGTGTTGTCATGGTGTGGTAACTTCTTGGATGAAGTTGCAGAGATGGAAGGGAAAAAAATGTGAGCGGAGATTTTTTTTTTACGAAGAAAACAAAAAGTTGCAGAGGTGAAATGTGTTGTTCGATGAGATCTAAGTGAGAAATGGGTTGTGAGATGTTGAGAGACGGAGGAGAGATGAGGGATTTGGTGGGGGTTCAGATGCGGGGATGGAGAAAAAAAAAACTGGATGAAGGATGAGAAAAAGATGCAGTTACAGAAAAATGGGAATAAATGCTTTTGTCTCTCTCTCTGTAAAACTTGCATGACCACCAACTGTCATATAAGCCCTGACTGGTGACCGCCCACAATATGAGCTATGAGCCAAGTGGCACATTTTTAAAGAAAGCTGACCGCATGGATGTTTGGCCAGTACCTAGGTGGACCTACAAACCAAAAATCATTCTGATTAGTGATTTCAAACCTTTCGATCTTGTACCCCAAATAATACTCAAATTCGCACGGTTAAAATCAATCCATGAAAATGACTGTAATCCAACTTAGAAATCACTAATCAGGTTGATTTTTGGTTTGTAGGTTCGCCTAAGGATTGGTCAAACATCCATACAGTCAGCATCCTATAAAAAACGTGCCACGTGTTTCGTATATGACAGGCTGTCACTGACGGCGGTCATGCAAGTTTTACCCTCTGATTCTGTTGTTTCGGGCTTCCTCGCCCGGCCTTTTATGACAAGCCTTGTCGGACGTGAATTATGAGAATCTAACGGTTGTGATAGCGCTGAGCTGGCATTCACTTTTTGCCAAATTAAACCACCGTTGGATTCTCGGAATCCACACCCAACAAGCCTGTCTCGAGTGCTTTTTTTTTCCAAACACTCACCTGTGTACGTATGCGGTGAGGCCGAGGTGATCCTTCCGTACAAAATACACGTGTGAAGATCTGCTGCCCTGTCATCGAAGTTTTACTCGTCATGGGGAGCCTGTGCTAACTTTTAGGGAGTAAGAGTTCGCTGACCGCCCATAATATGAACCACGCAGCACATTTTTAGATGAAACAGAGCATATGGATGTTTGCCAATCCCTAGGTGGACCTACAAACCAAAAATGAACTTGATTAGTAATTTCTAAGCGTTGGATTGGAGTCATTTCATGGATTGATTTTAACTCTGGGAATTTGAGCATTGTTGACTATTATTAGGAATACAAAAATCCAAAGGTTTGAAATAACTCATCAGGCTGATTTTTTATATGTAGGTCAACCTAGGGATTGGCAAAAAATCCATACGGTCAGTGTTCTTTAACAGCGTAAGTTAAAGTAAAACGTCGTCAGGATGACATCATGACAGGATCATTTTCCTTTTTTTAAACAAGGCAAATATCTTTAAAAAACAAATCCACGTGGTTTCACAGCTTGATGTCCTCTGTTCACTTCGAAGCCAATGGTAGATTTGGAAGGCATTTCCAATCTCGAGACAAGCCTGTTTGGTACGTGAGAAAAAGAGTTCGGAGGGCGAATATTTAGCCAGGCTAATATTATCCAGGCTAAATATTTGCTCATAGCAATATTTAACAATGTTTGGTACGTATACGAGCTAGCTCACTTCAGCTTACTTCATTTTCTTTCAATTTGAGTGGGTCCCACATATCAAAGTAAGTTAAAAATAGGTTGGGTCAGTGCGGGAACCACATATTATGTCAAAGAATAAAAAAAAAATATTTTTATCTTTTTTATATATTAAAATTTTAATTTTTATTGAAAATAGTGATTTTCCGACGAGAAAATAAAATTTTCTCACCAAGGCATAATCAGCGTGAAAATATTTTCGGGGGGGGGGGCTAAATATTTGCCAAGGGCGGGTGGCTGCCAAACACAGCCGGGTGAATATTTGCACGGCTAAATATTTTATTTGCCCGCCGCGGTGCGTTACCAAACAGGCCCTAAAATCCATTTTCTTTTTTATGGATACTCTTCAATCCAGAGTAAAACTTCTATCACAGCGTTTTGACGGATGCTTCTGTCGCAATGAAAATCACAGGACACTTGGCACACTCTTAGTGGACGCTGACAGTATGGATGTTTGGCCAGTCCCTTGGGAGTAAAATTTCTGTCACAATCAGCTTGCAAATCACACAATCACAGCCAATGAGTTCTCAGCACGTACACCTAAAAGCAAAGCACATGAGACGTTGCAAAAAAGCACTTGTGTACGTGCCGAGAACTCATTGGCTTGTGATTGTGTGATACAATTTCTCGCAATAGAAGTTTTACTCGTCCCTCAGTGACCTCTAAGTAAAAAATCTGCCTCATTAGTCATTTACAACCTTAAGATCTTTGCACCCAAATAACGCCGAATAATGCTCGAATTCTTACCGTTAAAATAAACCCACGAAAATAACTTCAATCAAATCGCTTAGAAATCATTAATCAGGCTGATTTTTGGTTTAGAGGTCTACGGAGGGACTGTCCAAACATACATACGGTCAATGTCCACTAGTAATGTGCCACGTGTCATGTGATTTTCATTGTGACAAAAACATCTGTCAGAATGCTGTGATAGAAGTTTTACTCTTGAATCCAGACGCATTTGTTGAACATTCGGGTCAGAAGACTCTGAACATGAGGAGTACTCCCATTATTGTACACGTCGTCGGGTCCACTCAAACACGCGTCTTTGCTAACTGTCACAAAAGAATAAATATTCTTTGATGATTGACGAGACAACGGTATGAGCCACGTGGCACATTGTTAGAGACCACAGTATACTTATCCTCAGTTCATATGGGCCTACAAACCAAAAATCAGTCTGATTGGTGATTTCTATCTTTTGATCTTAGTACTGCAAATAAGGTCCGTCTAGTATGCAACCATTTGCGTACTTAAAAGTATGTAAACATTGTATCCATCATTGAATGCTCATTGAAAAACGTATTTTTAATTTATAAAATATATTTTGTTGAAAATATTGAACTAACACATTTTTCAAGGGACATCCAACAGTACTGACAATGTTAACATGCAAAGGTTGCATACTAAATTTGTCCCCGCAAACTAACTCTATTAATAGACCGTCACTGTTTGAGAGTCTTTCCCGCATGAAAAATTTTAGACTCACGGTACTTGGAGAGGATTCTAATGGCCCTACTTAGTGCATCTTTGTGGGCCCATTAACAGCATTGATGTTTAACCTACCCTTAGTCGATGTACACACCAAAAATCAACTTGATTGATAATTTTTCTATGTTAGTGTTAGTACAAAAAAAAAAAAAAATGCTCAAATCCAACGGCTACCATTACTCTTTAAAAAGTGATCAAAATGGTTAAAGATAACTAATCAGTCAGATTGCAGATTTTTGGTGTGTATACCAAGGGTTGGGGTAAACATCTAAGCCGACATGAAAACCACTTCTACGTTTCTCCATCTCTGCTCTCGATCAGAACCACAACAACCCAACAACCAATCGCTCCTCTCCGCTCTCCGTCGAAGCAAAAACAGTCAGTCGTCCATCTCTACTCTCCGTCAAAGCCACAATAGCTAGTCGCCATTTCTCCTCTCCTTATTCAATGCCTTCTAATAACTTATATTAAAATGAGTTTCGTCCTTCGCATTCTTAATTGTAACAATTTTAACCCATGGTTCAAAATTTCCGGCTGATCCTGTTTTGGATCGGGCGATCCAGATCGGGATTGACCCCACCGATCTGAACAATATTGGGATTTTCTCACCAAGATTGTTCATATCAGGGTGATTCAGACCAGGATTGACGGCTACTGATCTAGCCTCTGATCTCGAGACTTCGAACCATGTTTTAACCACAACCCTCAATCGATCAACCTCTTGTTATTTTATGGAAGACGAGCGCTTAATTTATTTTGCCTAGAACACTCGATATATTAATCTATGAGCAGCCACGTATGTGAAATGGCTATTGATATGTACAATGTCTTCTCAGTGTTGGGAGAGTGACTTGGCATCCACACACGGAAAAAACGTTCTTTTTCACATTTTTTTCCAGAAAATAATGGTCATTATTTTCGTTATAATGGAAAAAATAACGGAAAATAACTGCCTTTATTTTCTGGGTGTTTTAACGGTGCATAACGTAACGGGGTAGGTCCGAATCAGTTATAACAGTCGATTTTTAAACCTTGGATGAAACTACATAGGTTACTACCAAATTACTTCTTAATCGCATGCATAGGGTGTTGCAATTTTTTTTTTTGTGGGGGGTTTGGTGGAGACTTAGACCCTGCTCGGTTCGATGCGCTTAGTTGTATTTTGCACCCCAGTACAAATGCGGTGAGTTGAATTGCAGTTACTTATCACGGTTTTTGGGCTGCACATGATTGCATCCATTTTGTTAAGGAGCTTGTAAGGGCTTGGCAACCACTTGGACACCAGCTCATTTGCATGACCCCAACCAATCACTTGTAATTCCAAAACCGTGGTAAGTGGGTGCATTGCATCTGATTTGCATTGAACCAAGCAGGGCCTTACCTCCATGGTGTGGGTTGGCCCAATGGATTTTAGGTCAGGCCCAAATGGGCATGGGCTTTGATTCATTTCATACACCCAATGGACCGAGTACCGTAGGATTCATTCGAAGGTCCATTTAAAAATGCGTAGGGCTTGGGCTCAACTTTTGGCGAAAAGTAACTTAGCCCCAGTCCCAAACCTGGTGGCTCGGTCAGTTGTATCTATTATTAGACCCGGCTCATGCCTAACATGTTGTCTCCTTAACAAGCCAAACCGAGCTCAAGCCATGCTCAACTAGTCCAAACTCGAGCTCATAAACACCACTACATGTCTCAATGGGTTCAACAATCAAAATGAGTTGCATCCCTTAATAACTAATTTGAGTATTTTTTTGTACTCCCTAAGAAATTTGCGATATTTACATCAAGGTTTAAAAAACGGCTGTTATAACGAAAATAATGGCCGTTATAACAGATTCGGACCTACCCCGTTACATTATGGACCGTTAAAACGCCCAAAAAATAATGGCCGTTATTTTCCCGTTATAACGAAAATAACAATCGTTATTTTGTGGAAATTTTTGTGAAAAAAAAAAACGGTCGTTATTTTCGTTTTTTTCCATTAATTTCTATTTTTTCCGTTATTTTCTATTTTTGAAATTTTGAAAAATTTCAGTGACATTTTTCCCATTATTTCCGTTATTTTCCCGTTTTTTCTGTTTTTTCCCCTGAACGTTTTATAACGGAAAAAACGGTAACGCCCCAGTCCGTTATACCATTATAATGGTCCCCTTTAAACCTTGATTTACATTACCCCTCGGGGTGATCTATCCGGTGAGGAGAGACCATCCTCACCAAAAATTAGCTATTGATTCATCTTCCACGTGGGGTATATATATAAAACTCTAATGGGCCTTATTATGAGGTCAAATGGGATGGGCCTTGGGGCCCAGCAAGTCAATTGGCCCTACCACGGTCAACGAATTATAAACCACTAACACATATTTTAAAATTCAAAATTTGAATTTCAGCGCCATTTTTTTCCCATTTTTGCCCCTGAGTGTTTTTTCGTTATAACGGAAATGGTAACGACCCCAGTCCGTTATACCGTTATAACGGTCCCTTTAAACCTTGCATGAAATTATGCCATCAATGGACAATCGATTGATTCAAGAAGCACTCTCTCATTAAAACGCAGTACGAGTTTATCAAACGTTCAACTGGGCAAGAATCCCCCTGCTTTGTTTGCCCAAACGGTCTAGTTTCGGATTAGTTCTTTTCCTCACCCCAATGCGGCCCAACAATTAAGAAGCCGTTTGGATGGACCCCAAAAAGTGGCTGAGACTATTTTTTTAGGGGTCGGACTCCGTTGACAGATCTAAAATGACAGATAATATGACAGTGACACGATATTAACCACGTGGCACACTGTTACAGGACTGTATGGATGTTTGTCCTATCCCGTGGACCTACAAACCAAAAATCAGCCTGATTAGTGATTTATAAGTGTTGCATCTTTGTACCTCAAACACTGCTCAAATTCCCACAGTTGAGATCAGCCCATGAAAACAAGTCCAATCCAAAGCCTATAAGTCATTAATCAGGCTGATTTTTGGTTTGTAGGTCCGCCATGGGATAGGACAAACATCCATACGGTCAGAGTCCTGTAACAGTGTGCCACGTGGTTTATATTGTGTCCCTGTCATTTTATCTGTCATTTTAGATCTGTCAACGGAGCCCGACCCTTTTTTTAGTGCTGGCCCAACTGCATTTGGGATGTGCTGGGTTTGGATGATGCCATCTTGGTGTCTTGTTGCTTGTACTGCTTGCGAAAAGAGTCCAAAACGGCGATAGTGCCAATTTAGCAGTAAGGTGATTTTTTCTCCATCAGCCTATCTCTTATTTGGCTACTTACAAGTTTTAAAATGGGCCGTTATAACGGTATAACGGACTGGGGGTGTTACATTTTTCAGTTATAACGGATTATAACACATGGGCCAAAAATAAAGAAAAAAAATGGAAAAAATGAGAATTTAACGGTCTTTATTTTTGTTATAATGGAAAACAAACGGCTGTTATTTTCTGATGGTTAACGTAACGGGGAGGTCCGAATCCGTTATAGCGGCCGTTTTTTAAACCATGGCTACTCAGTCATGTCTCGTCTAAACGGAACCTGGTTGATTGGGACTGTTCAAATTGGCGGTGCTTCTCTCGTGGCCAGACATTGGGCTGAAAACGGCTTTGATCCAGGCCCAGTAGATACATACACGGGCCGCGCTGGGACCTCGCTTATAACTTGTGGACCTGTGGTTTAGGATCGGGCAGAAGCAGACGCGGGCAGAACCCGGCCCATCACACCGTTAGGGGATATGGGTTTCTTGTGCGAAGGGAAAACCCTTATATACATCGAGCGCTGGTCACAAAGAAAGTGCTGTTCCTGTTCGTCCCCAAATCACACCCGCAAAGATCTCATTTCACAGTCTCTCCCGCAGATTTAAGCACAAAATGAATGTAAGTTTACCATCTTCATCGATCTTTGTGTCTACTTTTTATTCTCTGAGATACTTCTTTGAGTTAACTTCTAATGGTTTATGCAGTCGGTTTCTTCCCCCGCGAACAATGATTTACTGAGTTCTGAGTCCGATTCACAAAGAACACTGTAAATCTTCACTAATCCCTTATATTTTATTTGTTCCTTTATTCACTTTCAGATTCCTTTTCTAAGCATGGATTGAAATTTATCCCGAGTTTTTGAATGTATCTCTAGAATTCAGAAACCTAGGGCATTTGTGGTTTGATCGTAAAATTTCTTGGGTCGGGTTGGCTAGTTAGGGCAAATTTGTATCTTTCTTCGTTAAGGGTAATTGGTCGTGAGATTTTAAGGTCAAGCTTGTTTAAAATTCTTCACAATTGCGTATTTTCATATGAGAAGAACCTTACGAATTATAATCAAGCTGAGCTTTTCGTTCAGGTATCCGTATGTGACCGGTACGTCGGTGATTGGCGTCAAATACAAAGATGGAGTTCTGATGGCTGCTGATATGGGAGGTCAGTTGCTAAACACATGATCATAATTGCCTCCATGGATATATTAGTCTAATATTATATTGGTCTCAGTAATAAACAATAATTTTACAAGAGGTTTAAGTTTCTTGGTGAGGGCTTCTGTGCTTAGCATGATAAGATGCAGATTTGGTAATTCAGTTTTTACAGAAGAAAACTGTGACCTGCAAGATGTGGTATTTTCTCAACTACTTGTTCTTCAGTACATGTCCAATAATGACACCCACGCTCGTGCAAATAGAGTCTTTCTTAGCGAGATCAATTTTTTTCACTGTAGAGGGGCATGAAGTAAATTATGTCGGTTCCTATGTTATCCAGACAATTAATAGCGGGTGATGTTTGCATGTCCAACACTTCAATTTTTAACATAATGTCTGTACCCTGATGTGCCCGTTCCATTTCCGTGTTGTTTGGAAGTAATGTAGTATGGTGCCTTCTCTTTTCTAAGTCAAGGCTAGTGTAGTTGAATCGTGATCCGATAGCTTATCAATTGGTTCTGAATCAACCTTGATCTGATCCTATAATGCCCCGATCTGATATTATTAGTAAATATGTATTATTGTGTATAATATTATTTCACATATTATTAATGGAATATATCATACCAATAAATGTATATTGACAAAACCTTTTACATTTTGTTATTTGACTTAGGAATTTGCCACTTTTTTTTTTTTTTTAAATTTCTTGTAAGTCAAATTTGATAGGTTTATTAATCAGATCAACTCAATATTAGGTTGCTGCAATCCGATCCGATAAGTTCCAACAGTTTAGCGGATTGGGTCTGGACCTAGGAATTGTGATCCCATAAGCTATTGGATCGGTTTCAGACCAACTCTGATCCCATCCGAACCCGATCCATTGACAGCTCTACTTGTATTTATAGAAGTCGTGGCTATATTTTCACGTTACCTGTACAATGCAACATGCTATATCATGCTTAACCATTGAAGAAACAGTTTGGGTGTGAGGGAGAGAGAACTCTGGCCATCCTCTTATGATATTTACTTGGGAAGCTTGTCTGTCACATTGGAAGATTAAAATGGATCCTAGTTTCAGACACGAGTGGCCTGACTAGTTCAGAAGCCACACATGTCATTTCCCCATACTTTTTCAATCATACTTGATTTAACCATCGCTGACTCCTTTCTGCATCTCCAACTCATTAAATTGCCTCCACCAATAGTACATTAACTCGTAGTAGGCTTTATTTCTTATTGAACCATTCAATCATACTTGGGTTAGACTGAAGTCAGTAGCTCTCCATGAGGAGCAACTAGATCCCTCTTACAGGAGAGGACTTGAAGTTCACCTGACGTAACCCATCCAACGAGTTCATATACTTTTCATGCCACATTTCATATTTTTCTTTAACTGACTAGTTCATGTACTTTTCATCCTAAAAATATTTGCTAATAATATTTTCGTGTTACGCAAATTTGTGAATGGATTGACAGGTTCTTATGGGTCAACTCTGCGCTACAAGGGTGTTGAGAGAATGAAACCTATTGGGAAACATTCTCTTCTTGGTGCAAGTGGAGAAATAAGTGATTTTCAGGAGATACTGCGTTATCTTGACGAGCTTATGTAAGCATTTATTTATTTAGAAAAACCTGCAATTTGAAAATTAAAAATTAGATAGAAGTCTAGAACCATGAATGACCTTTTTATGTCTTATGCTCAACTGTAAGGATTTGAAGGCTTGCTGACGAACTCTTCTGTATTGCGGTTTTTACTATTTCAGATGGCAGTGTGATGTAGTATTTGCAGGATTTTACGATAATGTTGTCAAATTATGATTTTGGCATTGGATGTTTGCAGCTTATATGATAATATGTGGGATGATGGGAACTCTTTGGGGCCTAAAGAAGTTCACAACTATTTAAACCGGGTGATGTATAATAGGCGTAACAAGTTCAATCCTCTGTGGAACTCACTTGTTCTTGGCGGAGTGAAAAATGGGCAGAAGTATCTTGGCATGGTAAGGCCATATACTGTACATTGATTTCTTGCATCTACTTGCATTTTTCTTACCATCTGTTTAAACTTTTTTCTCCCCTGATCATGAACTGTCTGATATATTTTCTTGTGGATGTGACCTGCTCCAAGTCCTAATTATTTTGAAATGCTGTTTAGGTCACTATGATTGGTGTACATTTCGAGGACAATCATGTAGCAACTGGGTTTGGGAATCATCTTGCACGGCCAATCCTCCGTGATGAATGGAAGGAGGACATGAGCTTTGAAGATGCTGTTAAATTACTGGAAAAGTGCATGCTTGTACTTCTGTATCGTGATAGGTCGGCTATCAACAAGCTTCAGGTTTGGTTCTTTTTCTCAATATGTTTTCATGTTATTTTTGGTAATCCCTAGTGTGATAAATTATAAGTTTATGATACTCAAAGTTTTAATGGCATATGCCTTGTAAAGTGATTAAAGCCTTGCGGCCCTAGGTTAGTCTGCTGATATATCCTTTTAAGGTCCGTTTGTAACATAGCAGAAGCAAGAATAACTTTTCTTGAAGTGGCTGTTTTTAAAAGCAAGGATCTGAAATCAAAATTTTGTTTAGGAGGACAAAAAGTAACTTATTTGACGTGGAAGGACGAAGTGGTCATTATAATTTGTATTAAAGCTTAGAGGGATACTTTTGTCATTAAAAAAGGTTGAAGTGGTTATTTATTTTTGTCTTGAAAGATTAGAGAGGCAAACATGATATTACAAAAGTTTTACTTAAAAACCCAATTGCATATGTGCCTAAATTTGGTCTTAAGCACACAAAACAATTTGCTTCTACTTCCATTTGAGCAAAAAGCAAAAAATTGACTTCATTTTGAAGTAGCTTTTTGGCTTCTCAGTACCTTCCTACATGACATCCAAACAAATTTGCTTGCATTTTTGCTTTAAAGAAAAAAAAAAACTTTTTTTGGTGTTGCCAAATGGGCCCTAAGGCAACCATTTTTAAATTGGCTAAATTTCAGATCTTGTCATAGTGTAACCTGTATAATCTTGTTTCCCTTTTGTTTCCCTTTTGTTTCCTTGCTTAGACTTGGACTATTTGATTTTTATTGCAAATTCTGGATATAGAGTCATCTACCATAATCTTTTTCGTTTCTATGAAATTAACATGGATCTAACGTACATTCATCAATAATGGATAGTACTTATTTACTAGCGCCTGTGATATCCTCTGGAACAAACCAGGTTTTGAGACTCATTCAGCAACATGACAATAAGACCAAATGTATCTTGAATTTCTTATTAGTTATTACACATTTGCTAAATGAATATGTTTATACATATATATGTACATTAAATAGGTAATATTTGTAGTGTTAATCGATAACTTTTTAATTAATAAAATATGTTGGGATCTAAGGTAAATAAGTGTTATCGTTAGTTTTTATCAAGCCTTACTCAATCATATATCTATTTTCTTATGGATGCCGAACTTGTAATTATTTAATTCCATTCTTTCATGGGCGTCAAGCTCATTTTTGTCTCCGAGGAGTTTTCCAAGGGCCTTTCTTATCAAGTGTTGGAGGAGTTCCTTTCTGAGGATTTATCTTCAACTATTCTGGGGAAGTTGATACCATTATATGTTAGGTGGGATTTGGGACATAATTCTAGCAATCTGATTGATAAAATACCTGGGATTCAATTAGGGTAGGCACATGCACTAGTTGGATTAGGTGCATGTCTACTCGAGTAAGAGTCCTTTCTTAATCACTCACTTTGGTTAGTTATAGGGGGTGATAGGGAGGCAGGTGGGGGTTGGGAAGAAGAAGAAGAAGGGTGGAGCCCCTTTGAACTTATATTCTAACTCACAAGTGCCTTGTGTCAGTGTGTATAGATTGGACATTATGCATGTAAACTGTAAATACCTTAAATATCCAGGGCTTGATTGTTTGGCATCTGAATTTAGTTTATTGTTATCAATGTTATTTAAAATCCTATGATTTACGTTTTGAATCCTACGATTCAAATCAAATCTTAACCAAAATAATTTGAATCTTATGTCTACATTCTTTAGATAAATTATACGAGTTCTATATAATTCTTACGATTCTAGTAATGATTTACGACTTGAATCTTATGATTCTTTCAAATATTAAGATTTAAATAAAATCATGGGACACATTTTCAAGTGAAAACGACTTCTATATTTGTAATTTTGACTTTCCTTGGTGTTAAACATCACAAAAGAGAAAATCAGTGCATGTTTTTACTAATTAAACAACTTTGTAACATGTATCTTGTTATGTTTCCTCACAAACCAAAGATCATCGCAATACAGTTACTGAAGGAAATAGTTTTATTGCAGCGTTTATCGCATAAAGCATCACCTAACACATGACAAGAAATACAAATCCAATCACGTAATTTAAAAGTGAGAATTGAAACCATGGTATTAAAATTAGCCAAACTTCTAACGAATTTTGTCGAATTTTATCGATTTTTACTTGTCGGAGTGAAGTTTACCTGTCATATTTCAGCGAATTTTACTATTTAAGACCAACACTTTAAAATAATGAGAAGTATTTAAAACATATTTTTATCCCCATTTTTTTTTACATTTTTTTGATATATATATTTTTTAATTTCATTTCCTTACTTTTGGAAGGTTCTTAGATGAAAAAAATTACTGCATTGGGAACTTTCAAGTAAAAAAACAATTTGTAGGGGTTGAAATCAATATCAATGCTCATTTCGTTGCGTATTTTAAAGTTGTTCATCAGTAAAATTATTCGGCCTCTAATTCTTGTTTCTTTCATACATTAAGTTTAATTAATATTACAAATATGTAATGTATCTAAACACCAAACTGTTCACATTTAATAAAAAAGTATAGAAATTCATCCAAAATTTGACAAATTAAATTGTGTAATTTCGACTTGAACTTGAAACTTCGGCTAATTTCTCGAATTTTAACATTTTTAATACAAAAGTTACAAAAATTTGTTTCGAAGTTACTGTTTACGTCAACAGTAACTTTGATACGAACATAAAAATCATATCAGTGTAGAGAATTTGGTAGCTTTCAGAGCTTGATCTTTTCAGACTTTGTATGTTTTAATAATTTAGATACTCGCATCAAATGTGTGGAACGATATTAATCTTGCTTATGTCAATCAAAATGGTTTTTTATTGTTATTTTTATGATATAATGAGATATAAGTGTTTTATCATATCCTTAAAAATTGGTTTGTTTTACCAACGTTTTGGCAAAAGTTCTCCAAACTTCCCCGAGTGGGCGAATTTGTACAGAAATTCTCTAAATCGAAAATTGAACCTTCCCGAATTAATTCCGATTTTAACCGACCGAAGTTTAGGGCAAAGTCGAAGTTTAGAACCTTGATTGAAACTATTGATGAGAGATAGAAACTTGTTTAATTTGACAACAAATTGAGGATATATGGTATTAATTTTCCTTTTGTGGGAAGATATTTTATTTGTATAAACTATGAGTTTAGAATAGTGTTTCTATAGTGCATATCGGGATTGCCATGTAAAACGTTTTGTAATTATTCGTAAGCGTTTGTACAAAATCCTTTAATTAATGATGGGTTATGAAGTGTTTAGGCATATTATATGTTCTTAATTAATTTTTCTATATTAGTTCATATTTTTTAACTCATAAAGAAAAATCTTTGTGAATCTTATAATCCAACAATTTAAATCTCGATTCGATTTGAATTCTACTCCTTATGTTTTTATGATCCGGTTTGATTTTGACAGCGTTGATTGTAAATTTGTAATGTAGTAGCCTGGGGCCACTTTGAACTTACAGTCTAACAAGTGCCTTACGTATAGATTACACATTTATGTATGTAATTTGTAAAATATAAGTATGGTACATATGCATGGATCGTTTTTTGACAACTGGATTTAGTTTTTTGTTTTGTAGTAGCCTAGTAAGGTGGCCTTGGTTAATCTAACACACTGAAAATTGCAGATAGCAAAGATCACGGAAGAAGGGGTGACTATTTCTCAGCCGTACGCCTTGAAGACTTTCTGGGGGTTCTCTGCTTTCCAGAATCCAACGCAGGGTGCTGTAGGATCATGGTAGCTCCCTAGCTGGATGGCTCCTTGACATTCTCGATTCCCAGTCGTGCACTTGAGAAACAACATTAAACAGTATTTACTTGAAAATTCATGGGTTTAGATGTTTGTTTAGTCCAGGGACGATAAATTGCTTTGACTTGATCTCTGAGTTTCTAATGAAATGCTTCTAGTCTTGTTTGAAACATAGTCCAACTTTGATGGTGAAGCTATTTCTAATGATCTAACATCTCTGTACCAGCACACGTCACATATTTGACTGGTCCCACGTAGGTGATCTCTTATTGAGAAAAGGCGAAATAGATGTTCACACCGTTTCAAGTTCTTGCATTGTTCAGACTGTTATCTTAACAGTCCAGAAAGGGTTAACAGAATGGAATGGATGGTTATCACAGCTAATAATCAGATCGGTTTGTTTAGTTGGGAGATCTCCTAGTTGGGATCCATCAAACCATCCTGCTCCTCACTAGTAATGAGGTTTGAATCTTTGATAAAGAGTTCCTCACGGTCTCCTCAGACCTGTACGTTATTACATATTTCATCTATCAGTAACTTCTATTATGACTGCTTACCTTTCCAGGGCCTGAGGATAAAAGGTTGGTAGTAGCATATTCGTACTTTTTAAAGAGCGCAACTTTGGCAGCAGGTTTTTTTTTAGTGGATCTCACCCACAGAGCCATCGGAAGTAGAGGGTGAACAAGTTCTGGTCCTCTTGTAAGGGTAATATTGTCACAGGAAAGATAAAACATCAATGGTAATGGAGGGAGAGATGTTCCGTTCTAGGTTTGATTGCTTAAACGAGGAATGCTATCAAACAACGCCCTAAAGAGTTCCATAGATGCAATCTCTCTAAAAGACAATAATTTTTTTTTAAAATTCAATGTAGTTGTGGAGGCAGTATTCTTGTCTTTTGTGGGGTTGCATCTCTATGCAACCCTACAAAATAGGGCTGCAACTTGGGTGGGCTGGGGGTCAACCCTAGCCCAACCCAATCTTCAAAGTTGTGAACCCAAGCCCAACCCGAGGTCGGGTCTAGATTTCTTAGCCTGATCCCAACTGAATCAATTTCTCAATTTTTTTTATTGGTTGGAATGGTTGCTAATTTTTTCTTTATATTAAAATTGTTTATTGGTCAATACAAAGAACGTTATGCTAGTCATTAAATAATAGCGTCATTTACACATCTTGTTAACTATGACTATATTAACAAAATATATACACATTTATATTTGACATCTTTATAGGTTTATCCATACATGAATTATAAACTTAAAATTCTCCACGTAATCTTGCTCCTACAAATAGCAAATAATTTGCCTTCAATTGCAGATAATAACACAAGTGCGGATGGTAATACAAGTTTACAGCAGAATGGGACCTACAGATTATTGGCTTAATCTAAGACTCAAAATCACCTCTATTGTCAGCAACATAGCAATGAGCTTTTCATCTGCTCACTTCTCATTTAGAATTGAAGTCAAGCTTATATAGTGTGTATATGTCGGAGTAGGGTTGGGCTGAAGCCTCAACCCTAACCCAACCTGATTTGATTGAGTTGTCAAAATCCATGCCTGAGCCCAACCCAACACTAGCCCAACGTTGGGTTGAGCCTACCCAAGTTGTAGCTACAAAAAGAAAAATACATATTTTAATTCAAGGTTTGTAGGGTTGCGGTTAAGGGGTTGCTCTAAAGAGTTGGATAGATGCAACCTTGCAAAAGAAAAGAGAAAAAAAATACATATTTTAATATCAAGTACGGTTTTCAAAGCAGTTTTTCTTGTTTGTTTTACAAGGTTGTATCCATGCAATGCAGTTAAAGCATTCTTCTTTTAGAAAGAGCAATGCCTGAAAGCAACGCCCAAAAATGTTGTACATATGTATCTATATCTATACTACTTCTAAATGTCGGTATCCTGAAAAAACTTTTTTCTGCTATTTTATCCTTGATTTTTTCCTTATTTTACCGACTCTACCCTTGACATCCTATACAATTTCTCATCCACGTAGCTCCTTCCCTGACTTTTTTCTTTTTTCCAAAAACACCCTTAATAATGTTCACATCCCAACCCTTACAATCTCTCCCACTCTCATTTATTTACATAGTAAATATCTCTAAAATCTCTTAGTTACTCCAAAATTTTCCATAAGGGAAGTCCTAAAAGCATAAAACTCTAAAGTCTCTCATCAAACCTCCACCTTTGATCCGGTGGTCCACATTAATGTGCACCAAAACCTTTCTAATACCTATCTCATCTCATTAATTCATGACAAATTTCACTAAAATCTCCTCATCATTAAATGCATTTTAAACTTCATTTTCATATACTAAAATCTTTTTGTTTCTTTAAAATCCTCTTGGTGTCTTATCTCCACTCTCCAAAAACGTCTCTTCTTCTTCTTAAAACGTATCCCCTTTCCTAAAATGTTTCACTTTTTCCCTATAACATCTCTCTACTGCCCAATGGAGATGTTTCAAGTTCAGAAGGTTATGAAGCTAGATTCATGGCGAGTAGGTGCGTTCTGTTGGATGTACTGTCCATGGGAAGAATCTGAAGGACCTGCAACAGTAGATCACCAATGGAGATGTAGAGATCCAGCAACATCCCGCTACCCTTTGTCAACTCACCGATGGAAATGTTCTTCTTGGAAGCCATACTTGTTGTATTGGTGCGGGTGCTAAAAACATTACAGTGCACACAAAAAGATGAAATTCTTTCAAATGTGGGTCTTCAAGAAGTACATGTGCCAGTCTGTGGTTTAATGTAAGTTAGACACATCATCCAATAAATTTCTTACACGTAATCTTAATCGACAAAGGATAGGGTCTGCTCTCTAGGGCTTTACATGGGATCGGCTTGTATTAGGCCTGGGTTAACCCAGACCCAGCCAGAGACATAATTGAAAAACATACTGTCAGTATAACCATTTGATCTATCAGATTCATTTTCGGATGGCCAGGAGAGAAAATTTGATGTCCAGCCATGTCGCACACTTTTGGGCCTATTGACCCCATGAATGTTTGGTCCACAGTCTTAGTGGACCTACACACAAAAATCAACCTGATTGTGATTTCTAGCTGTTGGATTTTAGTTACCTAAAAAATGCTTGAAGCCAACAACTAGAAATCACACGATGAAAAATGCCCAAATCCAAAGGCCATAACTCACCAATCAGGCTAATTGTTGGTGCATGGCTGCACCAATGCAAGAGCAAACATTCACAAGTTGTGGGCCCGAAAGAATATGCCACGTGGCATTTTTCAATTGGACATCAATATTTGTTCACCACTACACTAGAGAGCAAAGTTTTTCACGTTTGACTTTTCACAATTACACGGGTTGTGATCATTTTGACTGGTCTGTTTTGTGGATAGATTAGATGGTTTCCTTGGTGGGCTAGTCATGAATGGAAATTTTTTTGATGACACAAACTTTTGAAATGGCGATGAGTGACCTCTTTCAAAATTGCCACGTAGCACTTTTTGGGCCCTTTGACAGCATGGAGGTTATCTTTGATACAGACATCCTTCCCTAAAAAGACAAGTCACTCTTTTGGGCCCAATAACATAATGAATGTTTGACCCACCCCCTGATGGACCTACACACTAAAAATCAACCTGATCAATAATTTATAACCATTGCATTTAAGCATTTTTCATTATGGGTTGTATGAACAGGCCTATGGATGGGTTTAAAAGCCCATGACCAAAAATTCTTAAATCCATCGGCTATGAACCACCAATCAGGATTATTTTTGGTGTGTAGGTTCACCAAGAGTAGGACCAAATAATCTTGGGGTCAGTGAGCTAAAAGAGTGCGCTGCGTAGTATATTTGGGGGAGGATTTATCAAACTTTGAATCAGCCTTCCCTACCAAAGATTTCTTGGACCGCATGGATGTTTAATACTTCAACCCACCCCTTGATGAACACCAAAAATCATCTTGATTGGTTCTCTCTAGTCATGTGATAGTTAGGTAAGAGGACGGCAGAGAATTATTTGGGTCTAGCCGACAAGTACCTTGAAGGCTTGAACGTACGAGCGTACTTCTAACTTGAGTTGGAACAGTGTTTGTTTCTCGGCTGGCTGTCGAGGGACAAGATATAGCTCAGAACCCACATTGGCCTTGGGAAATGGTAGCATATAAGTTAGCGTGTTTAATGGTGAGCGGATCTATCATGTGACCTGCTACTATAACAGCAATGGGAGGACAGTCACTCACGCGACAGTCGCTGCAACCTTGAATACGACCTCACAAGATTTCCTGATGACTACAAATAAGTGAACCTCTTGGGTTGACTGTAAACCTGACCTAGATTGGATCATCCTAACTAATATATTGATCATTTTTTTCAAATCAATGGTTAAGATAATCTTACATGAAATATGAGTAACAATCAAATTAAAGGGATAAATTTACAAGACAATGGTAATAAAACAAGGGTCGGACTCAACAACGCTCCTTTTCTGACCTCTCTCCGGAGTTGTGTTCTCGACCGTGGATATTGAGAATCCAACCGTGGTTGATAGCACTGAGCTGGCATCTAAGAAATAAAAATCAATAACAGCAGGCCAGTTAGAAAAGGAGGCACTCTAATGGTAGTTGAAGCTATATAAGAAGGTCGAAAATGATGAGCAATAGTCACCAACACACGCTCATGAGACAAAGGTCTTCCAAACTTGCATCTTCCCATTAGGAATTTTTCCCTTCTTGAGGAATTCCCATTGATATACGGATTGAAGATTGGTCGTTGTTTAATGGTTTAGAGAGTTCAAGGTGGAATTGTTTAAGTTGTCTTCTTTCTTTCCTTTTTTTATTTTATTTTGGATGGTTAATTGTGGGTGAAAGGAATAATGCAAGAGAAGGAAAAGTTTTTATCAAAAGTTATTATGACTAGAAGTTAAATTCGAGTTCATATTGATGTCGTATTGGATTGTGGATCGAAAGTTTTGGATACCAGGCTTAGTAGGGGGTTCAAAGTTTGAAATCAATTTTTAACCCTGGCAGGACCAATGGTCAAATTCAAATAAGACACAGGAAAAAGTGAACCTCCGAGTAAATTTTTGCACTTAAACCAAACCTTGAACTCTGGAAGATTCAACCTTAGGAGCTGATAAAGATTGAGAAACACTTCCTTTCTCATTCACTACTTCTTATTCTTCCCTCGTAATAGAAGTCATTTATTTTAAAATTCTGTGGGTACATAATCTTTCACCACAAGATTGAGATAGTATTCTCATCACTCCCTTGCCCTCTTTATTTGGAATTAGTAGATCAAAGACTACCACTGTACTGTGTGGGATCCTGCCTTTTGATGGGTAAATTGACCTTTGAATATTGTAACCTCATCGTCTTCTTTCAGGTAAACATGATGGAGCCCACCTCAATCATGGTTGAATACAATGCTATATAACATTCCAAACCAGATGATACTTCACCAATAGTATGACAGAACACGTGAATAGAGTAGGACTCATTCTCAATCCCCAGATTAATGATCCTACTGCTCCATCTCTACCTTTTGGATACCCCTTGCTACATAATCAATTTGTTTAACAAAGACTTTTTACTTCTAAGTCGTAACACTTGGAGATGGGATTTAAGTGTTAATTTTGCATCTTTGTTCGTGTTTCATCAGAGATTGGAAATTGGAATGTCAATGGACACCAAAAAATTCGTTGTTTGTGTTTTAAATCATTGTAATTCCATGTTAATTTTGCATTCTTTTTTGTGTTTCATCAGGGATTGGAAATTGAAACATCAGTCAACACCAGAAAATTCATTATTTGTGTTTCAAATCAATATAATTCATTTTATGGGGTTTTTAAATTATTTAACAGGAGTTCTCAAATGGAACAAGAAGTGTAACTATCTAAAACTCTTCCTAACTTATAAGACTGTGAGGATAACCTCGACACTTCTAATGGAAGCTGGATAATCCAAAGAACATCCTGAAAAAGTCAATACACAACAAGATCCCTTGCTTATGCTTACACTTCTTTCTGCTTTTGTTGAGCATCTCTTAACGTAAGCTAGCTAACCAAAACTTTGAGGTTGAGTGGGAGTATTTTTTCTTTTGTTTCATACACCATGTAATGTACAATGCAACCCTCGGTGAACATTTTTATTGTGATCGAACCCTGTGATCGAAGTTTTACTTGAGTATGCAACCTCTGAACAGATGTATCGTTCTTAGACGTGTCGTTCTTAGAAGTTAGAAGTTAGAGTGGAAAGATGTTTGGTTGCAGCTGTAAGTTTGTATGACAGTACATGATTCTTTAACTTCTAAACTAGTCTACGAATATCAGAATAGTTGGAATTTTTGTGAGGATGATCTCCTTACCATATAGATCGTGCTCACCAAAAATCTGTCATTAATTCATCTTTTATGTGGGTATGCCAAATAGTTGTCAATATGGTTGCCCCTGGAACCTGATCGTTTTTTTTAATAAATGATAATATAAGTAAGCAAATTTTATATGGCTTTTAGAATCTCATGTGGTTTGCTTATTTTGGTTTTCCACTGTGGGCATTACTTTTAGGCCGTGTTTGATTGCATGAAAAATTTTCCCAAGAAAATACATCTGGGATATGCCTTAAATGGTTGATTGATTGTGACTGAGAACACATATTTCAATCATGTGAGAAAATAAATGTGTATTTTCAGGTGGGAATAAATTCTCACCTATCTGGATGGGAAATGAATTCCGAACTTAGTAGGAAAAACTACCCAAATTTAAATGGCTTGTTAGGAATATTATACTGGCTATCTAACATTTTCCTAAGGAAAATGCAATTTTCCCATTTCGTAATCAAGCACGGCCTTAACTATTATATGTGATTGAGATGACGGATTTTTATATGGGTGATTTAGATCTGACTAAGTATTTGCTTAATCTTCTTATTCTTTGGTTCCACCAATTGATTGATTTTAAACGTTTTCCTGGAGACAGATACAAAGAGGTAATGGACGAGATGGGTTTTATGAACATGAAATTTTAGGAGGCGTCAGTGAAGCTAAAGGATCAATTGGCTTCATATCCTGAGTACCAGTAGCGCGTCATTGATAAAAAAAAAAAACTAATGTGCCAGTTGTACGTTCAAAATCGGTTCTTGATAAAATGATCAGGATTTTTTTATTTTTAGCTACAACCATTGGATCAAGAGATTTTTCTTTTTTTTTATTTATTAAAATCAGTTTAAATTATGTTATTATCGTTACTTGTAGAAGGCATGTAAGTATGGAGAAAATTTAAATTCATAATCCCAAAAGTCGCAATGTACGAAATTGAGCAAAGATAAATAAGTACCCAAATAAAAACACAAAACAAAGAAAATGAACTTTTTAAGAATAATTCACAAGTTACCGATACAATGGGCGTCTTCTTATTAACTCAAAACAGTTCTAATATAGGTCACCCTTTAGATCGGACATAATCACCAAGCACACAACCCAAACCTTCATATTATCCCATTTTTTGATGCATTGGCTATAGCCATTCAACCATTCAAATGAAGTCTCTCGATTGGTAGCTATGCTGATCTGATTGGTACAAAAAATTTTAGTTATTATTCAATCCAAGAAAGTGACAACATTTAGATGGTTCAGAAGGATGGCTAAGAATATAATTTTTTTGAAATATATAAATATAAAAAATGATATATTTGTACACTTCATACTTCATACTTTCTTAATAATACGTAGAAAACGATTTGTTACTTTTTGTATTAAGGGATTTTAATGGATATATCTTTTGATTAGTAAAAGTTGTTTACTTATTGATTCTGTTCACTTATTGAATTCGATTAAGATGAACATAGAATTTTCAAAAATGCTAAAAACTTATTTTTTTTATAGCAATCCATTTGTATTTTTATCCTTATTTTCAACGGGCTGCTTACTTGTTGAATACCCAAAATGTATGAAGGGGATCCCAATGTAAAGTTTGGCAAATCGGTGGCCAACAATCCTAGAGAACTCATATTCATAGCTGAATTGATTACTGTGTTGGTGAAGTGATTGTAATTGAGAAATAATTAATTTTATTAAGGGAGTAGGAAACTAGGTTAATTTTACACATTAAATTTTTTGGGATCGTTACTCGCTTAATCACAATTCTTTGATATTCAAGATTTTAAGTCTTGATATACTTTCCTCTCGGCCCTCTTAAAAAATCAATTAATGTACATATCCTCAGTCCAATTCTAACTCTCCACGTTGCACGTATGCACCTACTAGTTCTTGTAAAAGGATATATTTTAAGGGTCGAGCTCAAGGGACCCCCATTTCTGACCCCCTTTTTTGACCCCTATCATGGCGTACCCACATAGAAGATGAATCAATGGCTGATTTTTGGTGAGGATGATCTCTATGGTGAGGAGATCATCCTCACAAAAATTCAAATCATTCAGATATTCATAGACTGGTTTAGAAGCTGAAGCATTATGGACCGTCGATTTTTACCGTGTAACTTTGAAACCACATTTGATGGGGTTAGAAATTTCAGAATGGGCTGATTTTTTGTTGGGATGATCTATATGGTGAGGTTATCATCCCCACCAAAAATCAGCCATTGATTCATCTTCTACGTGGGTACGCCAAGATGGGGGTCAAAAAAGGGAGTCAGATATGGGGGTCCCTTGAGCCTGACCCATATTTTTAATTCAAGTTGTGGTTTGTTAGGGACAGTTTTTCTTTTCTTTTTTGAGGTGCCAAGCTAATTTTGTCGTAAGAAATTCAAAACGTCGACGGTAACGGAGGGCGAGAGACGTTCCCCCTCTAGTTTGGCGGGTTTGGAGAACTTTCGCTGTCGATGCTTCGTTTATTTTACTCTCTCTCTCTCTCGTAATCGTTGTTTCGCGCGTCGGCGCGTGGGACCTAAATGTATTTATCGGAGTTTCTTTTGTAAGAGAATCTTTGAGCAGTATAATCTTCGTTTCTCGTTCAAAACCAGACTACATTTCTGCTTTCTCCCCGCGTTGGGTTTTCACTCCAAAATCGAAGCTCGGAACCTCAAAGTGAGTTCAAAAGTTCTTCCCGTAATCGAAAATGGCGGATGAAGGTTTGCCTTCCCACAGACGAGACCCTATCAAGTCTTCAGGTATGTAATCCGAAGTCCGAACACTTCGCTTAAATCAATTCATTTCTCTTTGTATTATATTGGATTCTTTCGAGGGTTTCTGAGCTTATAGAGATGATATTGGAAACTCATAAATCTATTTTTTGTTTACATTCGAAGTGAACTCTAATCAATCCAATATGGTTCGAATGGACTGTGAGTCATTAGGGCTTCCGTGAAAATTTTGCTCTTTTTTAGGAATTTCTCATCTTCCGCGCCTTGTTTGTTTTTCCTAACGAATCGTTTGAGTTGTCTTTCTTCCATACGCAATACTGATTTTTCTTATTGGGCTTTCAGTTGGAAACGTTGCGGCGCATCGAAGACGACAACATGCAGTTACAGTGGGGAAGGAAAGAAGAGAAGCGTTAGTACGCACGAAGCGCCTCTGCAGAGATGGAATTGTTAATGTTGATGATGATGGTTCGTTAGACAAAGATATGATAATTGACGAAGAGAAAACAGCTTTGGATGCTCAGACTTCTCTCACCGTGGAAGAATTAAAATCTGCTATTAGCTACCAGTATGTTTTTTTTCCCTAAAAGAATCTTAGAATCATCTTTGTGGAAATTTTTAATTTGTTTGTATGTAATGGCATCTCCATCAGTGATTTATATCTTACGGCACATTCTAAGGGAGTGGAAGTAAGTTTTCACAGTGAGTGAGCTCAGTCCGGAATAATGTTAGGAGGAAGAGTGAGGTTCCGCCATGCAAAATTGTAAATGGATATTCAGGAGTGGAACAAATATGAAGAAATGGGATCTTTATATTGGTTTTTTCCATGGTTCATTGCCCCTCCAAACACTACAAAAGCACCTTCTTCCTCGAGGATTGAATAGATCCGAAATTGTGCCGAATTCATTTCTGTTCTCTGTAACTGCATATTCATGCAAGTAAGCATGATTAATTTTATGTGTGCATAGGGTTCTTGATTTTCTATAAAAGCAAAGGCAAACATATGGTGGGCATACCATTCTGGAGGAAAAAAAAAACGGTGGCTCTAATTTATTAGCACATAATCATATTCATAATTGCATGCATGGGTGCACATGTTTCTGAATTGGTCTGTTGGTGACTCAAACAAAGTCCTGGTAGTTTGGTCTATGGGGTAGAGGGAAGATGAGTGGCTGTGTTGCTTGATTCCTAAACTCCGCATTGCCAAGTTCATTCTTGGGCCATCATCTTGTGAATCTATTTACGGTGTATTACATTATATGCTTGTTTGTTTTATAATTTTCCCTTATATTATTTAGGCAGTTCTGCTTTGGTTTCCAACAGAAAGATTTGACCTTCAAAATTTCAGCTTACACCATCATCATTGTGGAATTGTTAGGGGAAAAGGTGCCATGCAGAAGAAGATAGATGCCCTTCGTGTTCTAAGGCGTCTGTTATCAAAGTCTGAAACACCTCCTCTTGAGGCGGCTGTTAAAGCTGGAGCCGTACCTGTTCTTGCACAGTGTCTTTCTTTTGGATCACCAGATGAACAGGTGCAGAGATTCTGACTGATGTTGTAGTTTGTCATGAGGTTAATATTTTTCAGGTCATAGTTGCATAAATATTGGAATCCCTATACGATCTTTCTATTTAATACAATTTTTCATTTTCCCAATCAAAAAGAAAAAAAGAAAAAAGAAAAGAGTGAAAAGAGAAGGGGAAATATAAGGATGGAATCTCAATTCTTGTTAAGTTCGTACCTTTTATGGGTGAGCTTTTCCAATTAAGTACCTTACTCTACAATTAGACATGGACCTACAATACTCATCCATAGTGCGAATGCATGAGGGTATGAACATCTGTGGGTCCATGGTTGCTGTACTATCCTAAATTATTAGGCAAGGCAATATTCTAAAGGAACCTTTATTTATTTATTTTTTCCCCCTTTTGCATATCATAGTTGCTTGAGGCAGCCTGGTGCCTGACAAACATAGCGGCAGGAGAACCGGAACAAACAAAGGCTTTGTTGCCTGCACTACCTCTGCTTATCGCTCATCTGGGAGGTTGGTGGTTGCTTGTGCACTTTTCTTGTTATATAACTCTGTTCTTGACAGATTGTTGTCATAAATTAGTCTTGGTCGCAAACTCTTGAGCCCATACTATTAGCTTGCAGTATGTGGATGATGACAAAATTCCACTGTCATGTGTCATTCATGTGTTCATCTAACCTTGAAACCAGGGCATGTGAGTGTTATCATCTGTCTTTATATTTTTATATTTCACTTCTTTATATGTTTTTTAGTCACTTAAGTTGTTTGGGCCCACAGATAATACAAATACTATTGAGAGGGAAATTGTCCCTCATTTTTCTCCCCATATCTTTTTTCTCTTCTCTTTCTTCTCCTTTTTTAAACCATCATAATCATAAAGCTGGTGGGATTTTGCTTCTCATCTCATTTAATTGTTTAACATAGAATAATCAATGGATATGTATTTTCTATCTTTTCCCTGTACCATTTCTATGAATACTACATTTAACAGGTTTTAATGTTTCCCCAGGTGCTTTGCAATTGTATCATTCTGACGTGGTGGGCCACCCTTAATGAAATTTAGGCTATGAAGCTGGGTTTAATATTAACTTCTTGTCTTTGTAGGGATTGAATGGGGATATATTTAGGAAAGAATACCTTCCTGCTTGTTCTTGTGTGATAAAACCTTTAAGAAGCTACTTAGGAGAAAAAAGAAAGGAAAGCTTCTCAAAGTTTGTGCCAAGATTTTGTATACCAGAAGTTTGCTTTTCATATTAAAGTATTACACAAATTGCTCTTGACAACACATGCTGATAGGAAGCTTAAGAACATTTCCACGTGTTAATAGAGTGACAACAAATTTCCTGCATACCCCCTGGGATCAAATGTTCACAGTAACAAAATCAACTCTCAAGAGAGGTATTGGTGCTCCAGCTAGAACATCATTACAGTAAGCCTGCTAAAATTGTAGAGGTCCTTTCTGTGTACCTTGGTCCACAAGTTAGTGGACATGAGATTGTGTTTAGGAGACCATCTTGAGAAGAACATGGGTGGCACAGTCAACATTGATTTCAAGCAACACTCTCTATGATGAAAATACGAATATGACAATTATGTTGAACGTGATGTGATAGCGGTGAGCCGGTGACTAGTTACTATTAAGAAAAGAACAATGTGACGCGTAGTGGAACTTCTTTATGTACTATCTATTTGCATACAAGGGCCCAAATGCGCAAGTTGTCTCGGGAAATCACGAATGCCACCTTTTCTTCATTCACGTGGTTTTGTTTTATAATTAGGGGACACATGGGTTAGTCTCGGTACTACCATACTTCTTGTCAATAGGGTAATATTTATCAATCTAAAGTGTCTAAACTGTGGACCTCATCTAGAAGATTTCTTGAACGAAAATCCAGCCCTATTAACCAATTGTATTCTTTTTGGATGGTCTGAAAGACAAGGGCAAGAGTTTAGACAAAGCGGTGTATTTTGGATGGTTAAAATCAAATAATCAAGTTGATTTTTTTGTCAAAGACGTCTCCTAGTTGCGGTCCACTGATTGAAAAGTTGAAAATGGACCATTTGTGTAATTTGAACTATACAGTGTCATCAGTATGGTGGTACCGGGACTACCTAATGTCACTCCCTATTATTATCTGTTGGGTTGATTTTTGGTTTATTTATATTTCTGTTAGGTCAATATTTGCTTTAAGCTCATTGTATATTATTGTGCTAATGTATGGTTTTGATTTATATCTTGCACTTTGTGTAGAGAAGAGTTCCATGCCTGTGGCTGAGCAGTGCGCATGGGCACTCGGAAATGTTGCTGGTGAAGGAGAAGAGCTAAGAAATATATTGTTGGCACAAGGAGCCTTACCACCCCTTGCCAGAATGATGTTGTCAAATAAGGGTTCAACGGCGAGAACAGCTGCTTGGGCTTTGTCAAACCTAATCAAGGTTCTAAACTCTTTCACCAAGGAGGAGAAAACGCCATCTCCTAGTGTTGTCCATTACAATTAACAACATGCAGTTTTTTCTGTCATAATCATTAATGAATGGATCTGCCTCCCTTGTGCAAATATATCAATTTTGCTGGCCCACCTCTCCTCCATGCCATAAATTATATCCTGTGAAGTTAAGACATGTTTTTATGTGGCATTAATTCAATTGTTGACTTGTATCCATTATTATTTTGCCATAAATCCATATGCATTGCAAAACTAGTTCAGTAGAGTTGCTGGGAAACTGTAACTAAGGGGATAGTTGGTCGTTATAGTATGATCACTGAAGTACAGAACGAGCTTTTCCTTTTGCTCTTCTAGGTGTGAGGTGTCTCTTGAAATAGTTGGATTCCACTCCTTATTGGTAGATCTATCCAAGCAATCCACCAAGACCTCTTTTCTTCTAGAGATTATGTAATGATACATCTTCTGTTTAGGGGCAGTCACTACCCCCTGGCAATGAGTAGTAATCTAACTTTTGTTTCTGGGTCCAAGCTATATTCTATCAAACCCATTTCCAGCATACATAAGTTGGTGTTTAACTTCAACCATTCTTCTATGCTCTACTACATCATGTGTATGGGATTTATGAACTAAAGTTGGTATCCATTGGCAACATTTGTCTTATTATTTTAAAGACTTGGATATGCAGTATTGAGGCATCCGATTCTACCTTTGAATGCGATGTCAACAAGTCATTGTTGACGCCAGTACTTTTTATAAGATCTGAGTAGCTTTAGGAAGATAAATTGGGAACCCTTGACACTTTACTCAATGATGATGATAGAATTAAAAAAAGGGTTAGTTGTGGATTGAACAATGTTGATAGATTCCAGAAGTGTGGATGATGCTTGAGCAGACAATGCACTAGATTATCTTCCCCTAGTAAGAGCATCCAAATACATGCTCAAATAATCCATTCTGACATATCTGGTCCTATGAGCATAGATGGCTACTCACGAGCCAATAATTGTACTGTTTTTATTATGTCTGAAACTGAAACCTTGAAGAGTTTTGGGAGGACTGACAGAGGTAAAGAAACTTATTACAGAAGAAACATAATGTTTTTGGACCTATTAAACAGTTGTATACTTGTTCACTAGGACACGTTTGACTCCTTTTAGGATATGTGGATGGTCTTTCTGATGCAATTGTGTGAGGCTGCAAGGTGCAGGTGTCAGACACGGATACAAAGTGTCAGAACATCATCATCATCTACGCCTTATCCCAAATTTTTGGGGACACAGGAATCCTATTTCTCCATTTGACTTTGTTTAAAGCCATCTTCTATCAAAGCATAAGTTTTCAGATCTTTTCTTACTACCATCCATGTCATTTTCTGTCTTCCTCTCTTTTTTAAGGCCTTCAACTTGCACCAAAGTGCTCATTCTCACTGGTGGCCATTGATCTTTGCTGCACATGCCTATCTCAACCGACTTTCTCTTATTTTATCTTCTATTGGAGCGATTCATAGGTTCCTCGAATAAGTTCGTTTTGATTTTGACTTTCCTAGTTCTTCCACTCATACATCTCAACAACCTCACCTCTGCTACACTCATTCTACAAATATGTTGTTTCTTAACTGTCTAACATTCAACTCCATAAAGCATAGCTGGTCTTACAACTGTTCTATAGAATTTTCCTTTAGCTTGATAGGTACCATTTGATCGCATAATATCTATGATGCTCTAGAAGTGCGTCTCCACTTTAGCCATCCAACACTAATTCTGTGGGTCACATCCGCATCGATCTCTCTAACCTTTTTAACAATTGAACCTAAATAACGAAGTTTGTCGCTTTGGGGCATTTCTTATCCATCAATTATATATAATGTCTCATCCCTTTTAGTATCTATAAAGTTACAGTGTATGTATTCAGTCTTGGTCTTACTTATCTTAAAACCCTTAATTTCAAAGTCTCCTCCATAGTTCTAATTTTGCATTTACTCCCTCCCTAGTCTTAACAACCAACACTTCATCATCTGCAAATAGCACACACCAAGGGACCTCTCCTTGAATATGTGTAGTTAACCCATCCATACCTAGCGCAAGGAGGTATAGACTTAGGATCGATCCCTGATGCAAACCTATTGTAATTGAGAACTCGATTGTCCTCACCCTAGTTACTATTCCCGCATACATGTTTATAATAATGTCAATATTAGCATTCAGGACTCTGTTTTCCCCTAATACCTTCCAAATTAACGCTCTAGGAACCCTATCATATGCTTTTTCCAAGTAAATAAAAATCATGTGTAGGTTCTTTCTCGTTTTCCATTAATTGCCTAAGTATGAAGAGAGCATCAATCGTTGACCTCCCTAGCATGAAACGGTATTGGTTTATTGATATAGTTTTTCTTGTTGTAATCTTTTCTCTATTCTCTCCTATAATTTCATAGTGTGACTCAGGTTTTGTGAGATTAGTGCAATTTTTACAACTCCCTTGTTCTTGTAGATAAGTACCATAAGACTTCTCTTCCACTCATCCGGTATTTTTTTAGTCTCCAAAATTTTATCGACTAACCTAGTTAACTAATATAATCTAATTTCTTCTATATAGTTCTAAACCTCTATTGGAATATCATTAAGTCCTAGATCCTTCCTTATCTTCATCTTAGTTAAAGCTTCTTTCACTTTTATAAAACTAATCTTACGAGAGTTTATATGCCCCTCTGGTCTCTCTAGGAGTATCATGACTAGCTTTTGTTTCAAGTTTTAAGTTCCCTATGTACCTCTCATTTAGTAATTTTCAGAAGTAAATCTTCTATCTTTCCCTAATCTTCTCGTCCCTAATTAAGACTCATCTTCACTCTTAATACACTCAACCTGATCTATGTCTATAATTCTTCTCTTTCAATTTTGCAAGTTTATTAATGTCCTTCTCACCAATGGCGGAGCCAGGATTTTGATCAAGTGGGGGCAAAATCACAAAAACATTGTTCAAGGGGGGGGCGTAGCAACTGCCCCCTGGGCCCTTCCTGGATTCGCCACTGCTTCTCACCCTCTCTTGTTCCTAGCCTATTGTATGAGCTCTCGTATGCCATAAGTTTTTCTTCACTTACTACTCTCTTTGCCTTCTTTTTAGCATTTTGATATTTTTCAAAGTTTTCCTCATTCTTAGTTCGTTGTCAATTCTTGTAACATGACAATTTTTCTTTAACCACTTTCTGGACTTCTTCACTCCACGAAGTTTCTTTTTGTGAGTGACTTTTCCCTTTAGATTCTTCGAAAACTTTTTTTATCACTCTTTTGATACAACTAGTCATTTCATCGCACATCACCGTTTTGTCTGCATCTAAATTCCATTTTCCTTTCTCAATCAATTTATTTCTAAAGGAAATTACTTTATCTTCTTTTAGGTTCCACCATCTAGTTTTTGGGCAACTTCTAGTTTCAGTCTTTCTCTTCCATTGCTTAATGCAAACATCTGTAACTACTAGCCTATGTTGTATAGTCAAACTCTCTTCTGGGATGACTTTACAATCTTTTCATATTAAATGATCCCTCATAAGAAGAAAAAATTCTATTGACTTCTGTTTGATCCACTCTTAAAAGTTGCTAAATCTTTATCTCTTTTCCTAAAGTATGTATTTGCTACTATTAGATCATATGCCATGACAAACTCAAGAATTCTATGCTCCATCTCATTTCTTTCTCCAAACACTTGTCCTCCGCGTACTTTCTCATATTATCGACTTTCTTTTCCTACATGGTTCTTTATGTCTCCTCCTATCATATTAATTGTAAATGGACTATAGGTGAAAATTTCTTGACAAATATAGATTTGTTCAAATAGATGTTGGTCTGTGTCCAACATCCATACATGTTTATGACCACTAGATTTTAAGTAAATGGAAGTGTCCTTGTTGTGTGTTATGTAACAACGACTTGAACACACGTGTTGGTGTCTGACATGGATACAGAGTTAGACACGTTGACCCCCATATGTTTTGGAAGGCTTCAAGATTGGTGAAAATGGCCCATCCATTTCTCATTTATAGTTTGCGGACAATGCAATTAATTTTCGTGAGGCCTCTCATTGTCAATTGAGATACTTAGGATGCGTCCTCAAGTTGTATCTGACTTATGTGTCAACCTATCCAAGGGAGGTTTTTGAGTGGGAGATGTTGACACTTTAGGGGGTTAGTGGGAAGCTTGGGTTGTAAGGTTGGACGTCTCCCTACTTGTATCTTGGTTTTCTCTTTGGTTCAAAGTTATAGATTGAAAACTATTTGGGACCTAAGTGATAGAGAGGTTTGAAGGAAGGTTAGTGTCTTGGAAGAGAGGTTATCTATTTAAAGGTGGGAAAGTAACTGTTATCGAAAGTACTCTCTCAAGCCTCCCTATTCACCTTTTGTCTCTATTCCGTCTTGACAAGCATTACTGTTGGAGAAGTCGGTTAGTGATTTCTTATGAAAGGGAACTTAGTTGCATAAAGTGGGAACGAGGAAGCGGCTGTTGCATACAAATTTTATTTGAATTGTTTAGGAAGCGAGAGCAGGAGTGGGAGTGGATCCTAGGATAGGAGGTTCCTACAACTGAGGAAGGCAATTGAGGATGCTCACAAGTACTACTTAGTGGATTGGAAGACGGTGTGTCGGTTGATAGTGGGGGCTGTTAATTTAAGACCTTTTAGGGATATGAGCAAAGCCCTGTAGGATCAATGGCTACCGAGGAACAGGGTAGATCACAAAAGCTGGTGGAGGAGGGCCATACACAACAAGTATTATAGCAAGAATAATGGATGAGAGTCATGAGACAGCGAGACAGCAACACGATTGCATCTTCTTATGGTGTTGGTATGCAGAAGGGCTTTTCAAAAGTATACAAAGATTTTAAAAAAGGTATCTGGTTTAAGGTAAGCATGGGTGACAAGGTGAGATCTTGGGAGAATATTTAGTCCAGGGATAACTCGTTACAGACTTCTTTCAACCTTCCTTTTTATGCTATGTTGGATCTTTATGGTGATTTTGTTCGGCTATTATGCGAGGGTGAATGACTGTATAGTATGGACATTTGGACAGAAGAAGCATAAACAATCGGGAAATGGAAGACCTTGCAAATCTTCTTGTTGGCTTGGCAGCAGCAAGTGTTTGAAAATGAGGTTGATAAGAGGATTTGGAGGTGGGATTTTAGAGGCAAATTCTCAGCGGTCCTTTTTTTTTTCTTTTTTCCCAGGGATTGGTAACTTAGAGCGTACTTCTATTCGAGCCACTTTTATGTGGGGTACCCCGGTCCCCAATTTCATCTAAGGTGGAATTTTATTTTTGGTCGACTGTGCTTAAAAAAATTCTTATGGTTGACCATTTGATAAGTAGGCTGAATCGGGGAAGATCATACCAAACATGTGTTCCCTTTGTTTGTCTAGTGGTGATTGTGGACCACTTGCTTCTTCAAGATCGTTTTACTAGCAAAGTGTGGCAAGTATTCTTCTGGCTATTTGTTATAATTTGGACCATCCCTAAGATTATCGTTGAGCACTTTCAAGCGTGGTGTTTCAAGGCCTTCAACTCCCGTGGCTTCATTCTCTGGAGATTACTTACTTTTGTAATATGTTGGGTCATTCTGAAAGAGAGGAACAATTGATTTTTGAGGACATGGTTGGATCGCTAGCCGATCATCATGAAGATTAAAACTATGATTTATCATTGGGTTCTTCATCCTTAAAGATTTCAATGGTCTCCACTTTTAGGATTTTGTCTCTAGATGGGAAGAGATTGTAGGGGCTCTCGCTAGCCCTATTGAGCATTGTATATTTTTCGCTTTCGTGAAGTTAGCGAGGGCCTTCCGTGCTAACTTCTCTTTTGTTTTCCTTGTCTTTTTGTATATCGGGATCTTTCCCCTTCCTTTCTTTAATACAATTTTATTTGTCAAAATTTTTTTTTAGATTACTTAGTTCAGTTTAAGTATATGATATACAGAATGTATTTAGGTAGCCGATATGCATTAAAATCATATAAACAACTTATAAAGAACAGTTGAAAACAAAAATATTTGATAAATTAAGGTTTCTTTGAAAAAGTGTGATGGCATGTATTTGACACATGAGTAGGGAGTACGACATGGTATCCAACACTGCAAATTCTTAGTAAATGGAGTGTCCTTGTTACATAGGCTACATGGTTTCCTAGTGTTATGATATGCATACGAAACAACCCAGTTTGTAGTGTATACTACTCTCTAGTGTCTTCCTTTGCCCCTCAGCTAAACATCTGTTGTGTGTGGATACCAACTTATTTTTCTTTTGAAGAATTCTTTTCACTGATTGGGTCTTTTTCATTTGTGGGGTTTTTTCTTTTCTGCAAAAGGAAAACACGCAGAGATCACATAGATTACCTCCACGTTTGAAAAGAAGGGAAACTATTCAAAATGCTCCATTCCAGCACAAATCTAACAGAAACAAGGGAAAGTAATGATGATCTCTTGTAATGTTATTGTTCCATGTTGTTTGGATTCATAACTTTATTTTGATATCTATGAAGTTAGATTTTTCTTTGAGCTAATATGTTTCGACTTATTGCACTACTCTTTTAGTTAGACTATGTATCTATTACATTGGACAACCCAATTTCGGCGTGGTATTATTTAGTAATTTCCATTAAAATTGTAGTGTTTGCAAATGCATCAATATTTTCTTTGTAGGGACCTGATCCTAAAGCTGCAACAGAACTCATAAGAATTGATGGAGTATTGGATGCAATTGTTCGGCACTTGAGAAAAGCGTAAGTATAACCTAGCTTTTCTCTTCCTATTCGTGATTTCTGGTCTCTTGAGTTAGAAAAAATCCATGTATATATCGTGTATAAATTATGAATTAATGTATAGTTGAAATGTTGAATGTTTTTGCAAGAATGCGTGTTATTTGCATAACAGGATGATAGGAAAAAGAAAGATGCTGCCATGCAAAGACAATTTGGTCAAGCTTAATCAGATGAGGCCAATATGACCCTCACATGCATGTGCAAACTTGACTGCTGATCGTTCGCAGTGTTCACACAGCACTATGATCTACCATGGTGGTTTCTCAATAGCAAGCACATTTCTCACCTACTCATCTTTTAGGCACACACTAGCAATAGGCCCTTATTGCACATGCCCTTCTCTATTATACTTTTGAAGATTGAAAATGGCCTGTTACTAAAAATCCCGAAGTAGCACAAAAAAAGGAAAAAGATCCAAATTGCCCTCTTAATTAGAAGTTATTTTTGTTCCGAGGAATATTTTTGAAGAATCAGGGAACTGTTTTCAGTGTATACTAAATGAGGAGGCTAGATAGCTATTAGAAGGCTTAAAGATCTAGCATAATTGCTTTAGTGGACCTCATGTGGTGGAAGGTGACTCAAGTAGTGTTGTTGCATGGGCCTCGGGATTGAAGGACAGTACATGGAGACTTGCTCATGTTATATATACCATTAAAGATGTTAGGATATGGCTTGATATTTTGTCCAGACATCTGCTTAGAAGGACCAATGAGGCTGCAACTCATTAGCAAAAGATGTTCATAGGCAATCGTTGCACTCCTGAAACCCTTAGCTTCCATCCTTTTCCTTCTTTGTTATAATTCTATTTTACAGCTAAGAAAAGAACTGCACTGTTAATTATGATTGATGTTTTTGTACCGGAAGTACTTTTGTAACTATAGATATAACCTTAGTATAGACATCATCGATGATATTTCAGAACACTCCTCGTATTGAGAGTGGTTCATGAATTCTAACAGCAAGTTGGGTTGGAGTTTTGACATCATAATAATTTGAGTTTTAGAACGGTTGCTCTTTCAAACTTTTTTGTCCACGAAGTTCTTGTGGGTTCACCAGTTTTCTTTCTCCAATTAAGTGTATAGGTGGCTTGAATCATGCATTTTTCACCCTGGCTTCTTTTAGACTGTCCTAAGACAAAAAAATTCTCTTTCCTGTTGCACAGATTGTTTGCATTGGAGTACTCCCGCAAACTAACTTCATGCGTCAGAGAACAGCAGTTATTTCCTTTAAGATGATCTGGGCATTGAAATATGCGGATTGACCTCTCTTTGCTGAACTTCTTAATCTTATTGACACATGAAATGAAATGCCGAATGCATATTCCTTTTTGCTGATGCTCATGCCACTAGTATACTGTACACCTTTTGACATTTTACATTATTAGGTATGATTAAATCATTGGGTCGAATTCAGGGATGAAGAGTTGGCCACTGAAGTAGCATGGGTAGTAGTGTATCTTTCAGCTCTTTCAAACGTTGCTACTGGTATGCTGGTAAAGGGTGATCTTGTTCAACTACTTGTCGGAAGGCTGGCAACATCAGACAGTTTACAGCTGCTCATTCCGGTAATAGGCAAACACAAGTAAATTAGTTTATGTGTTGATTTTCGTTCATGAATCATGGGACTTTTATTTAGTCTTTCATCTTTTGACAAAAATCTGAATGATGAAGATTAGATACAGACTGGAATAGTCAGTTTTCTACGATCATCCTCGTTCTATCCTTGTCCCAACTATTTGTGGTCAGCAACTGTCATTTCTCTATTTGTGACATCTGTATTATTTATTGAATTTCATGGACATGTAGCTAAAATTGATTTCCAATATTTGGTGGGGAAGTTTGGGTTAGTTGTGCATCTTGCTATTTACCGTTGACAGAGTGTTTCGCTAATGTAGGTGCTGAGAAGTTTAGGTAATCTTGTAGCTGGTGACAGTCATACAACTTTTGTTGTGCTTGTTGCAGGACATGATGTTACAGGTTAGCGAATCATCTCTTTTTCTTGCTATGATGTGAAAATGCATCTTTCGTCACATGTTTGATGCTTACATATTTTGAAATTTCCAGATAACGTAATATCAGCATTGGTAAAATGTTTGAGAAGTGAGCATCGGGTTTTAAAAAAGGTATCTTACTTTATCATTGGTTCTTATACCACAAATTTTGTCATCCATCTTTATTGGAGCCTACTTTTGCAAATGATGTAGGAGGCAGCTTGGGTTCTATCTAACATAGCAGCAGGTTCCCTTGCGCACAAGCAATTGATATATTCTAGTGAGGCAGTTCCATTGTTATTGCGTCTTCTTTCAACTGCACCATTTGACATAAGAAAAGAAGTAGCATATGCACTGGGCAACCTGTGTGTGGCTCCGGCAGAAGGCGCTGGACAACCAAACGTGATTCTAGAACATTTGGTCTCACTTATTGATAGAGGATGCGTTCCAGGATTTATAAATTTGGTTAGGTCTGCTGATATTGAGGCTGCAAGACTAGGACTTCAGTTCTTGGAGCTGGTAAGCAAATCTAATTATTCATCTAAAATCAATTTTAATGTGATGTTTTGCTTGATACACACAACATTTAGCTATATTATATTAGTTCATTGGTTATTTCACTGTAATGTTATTACTATTAGAGGAATTCTAGCAAGCAACTCGTTAATGGTGTTGTACAAAAATACAAGAAAAAGATTCTTATTTTAATTCAAGGTGTGGTTAATGAGGCACTTTTCTTGTCTTTTGTGGGGTTGCATCTGTGCAATGCCATTATTGCGTTTGATTGCTAGCATTCCTCTACTAAATAAATTGGATATTTTGAAGCATGTGCTTTTTGAGAAGAATTTCTTTTTCGTCTTTCATTGCTTAAGGGGCAATACTAGTTATGTTGACTGTAATATATGTGCTAGCAATCCTTGTAGATCTGCATCCATCTATTGTATGTAATTTGAATTTTGTCTTCTGCTTTTTCAGTTGGTGAACTGAACCCAATGCTTACCTGGTCTATTTTGGACAGCATGTATAACTAGGAAGAACAATTCTCTTATGTCAAAATTGCCAACCTTTCATAGAAAGCTAGAGGTCTGGCATGCATGTATGTTCCCAGTATATGGTGTTTTGTAGCTCTTATGAAATATCAGTGGGGAGTGTGACGTGTTTACCTGCTCCTGTGGTCCTGCTATGTTGCTCTTTAATTTGCAGGGTCTGGGGAGTAGGGAAAGTTACCTACGTCATTGTTCCTAATATGTAATGTTTTGTAGCTCTTCTTTAATCTAAGGGGCTGCCAGGTATCCTCTTCGCTATGTTTTAAACATTGGAGCAGCATATAGAAATGGACACAAGATCAATTCGGTCACACATGATAATGGTGCACCCAACTTGAACTCGTGCCATTCTACATAAAGTCCCCTCACATTTGATTCATTGTCAACAGAAGAAAATAGTATTTAGCAGGCATTGTTTACTGGTCATGTTGTTTGTTCTTGATGAGAATAGGCGGGAATATCTGTACAGTGGGGCTGGTCCACTAGGTGACTAGACATATGGAGTTATTTCTGATACTGTCATAGAGAATCATACCATTACAATTCTAGACATATGGAGTTATTTCTGATACTGTCATAGAGAATCATACCATTACAATTATTTCTCCTACCCAAGGGGAGGCTTTGTGTTATGTTTCTTTGCATATTATTTGGAGGCAGGTGAGGGGAGATGAACCAGTTATATCTTTTCCTGTTGCCCACCCTACTTTTTCAGAGGAATGTACCATATAAGATATTTCTCATACCATTGAAGTGATGTGTGTGTTTACAATAGAAGTTTTCTCATATTATTAGCTCCATGCTCTGCTTTTAACAGAAACGTACCTTACAGGGTGTAAGCATGATAACCATATAGCATTATTTATTGGACTGTTTACCCAACCCTGCTCATATGTAGAGAAATCATGTGAGTGGTTGACCCTGTAGCTCAACTTGAGGGTGCTTTGTAGTTCAACTTGAAAAATACAGATGATATAATGGAGATCTTAAACCTAAGAGCAATCACGCTCGACTCGTTAAAAATCACTTATGCAAGGGACTCGACCTATTCATAGCAAATTACATACAAATTTTATAGTGACTTATGCCAAATTGCAGATAGGAATTGAGATTCGCTATTATTTTTGTTCTAACTTTATGGGTTGTTGCCATGGCATCATGGAACTAACATCTTATGTTTGACGATGAGAAGAAATTTCTGTCCAACTGTTTAATGTCTGAGTAAGGAATATTTTATGAGGAAAGGATATTGTTTATAATTCACACACACTGAAGATCTGAGACTCTCAGTCTTCTGATCAACGATCTCTTCAAATTGTGTGTACAAATATATGTGCAGGTCATGAGGGGGATGCCCAACGGCGAGGGCCCAAAGCTTGTTGAAAGGGAAGACGGAATTGATGCCATGGAAAGATTCCAATTTCACGAGAATGAAGACCTGAGAAACATGGCAAATGGGTTAGTCGATAAGTACTTCGGGGAGGACTACGGGCTTGATGAATAGAATCAGCATGTCTGCGGCCTAGGTCTACTGATCCACGACTCTTCCCATCTTTCACCCATATGTAAGCAGTCCACTTCCTTTTGATGAAGGTTTGCTTTGGAGATCCCTCTCTATGCAAGTTAAATCAGACTTGGATTAGCCAATTGTATGTTTCATGTGTTCATGATGACTGTAGAGTTATGTTTTACGAGAGAGATAATAAAACTATATGCATACACTTAAAACACATTTCAGGCTTCTTTTGCTTCAGATTTACCAGTTTGTGCGTTCACCTGTATCAGAGTTTGTTGAAACATTCCATTAATGAAATTGAGACTATCCACCTTGAGATTGCAATCACGGCGTACCTGCCGAAAAGAGTCCAATAAGTAGTCAACAAGAGGAAAAAGTTACACGAAAGGAGACGAGGCACCAACCTCAAATCTTCATTCTGTTCAAATTACTTGTGTCCCATAACTCCCATGATCTATATGGCTTGCAAAAGAAAGGCTCTCTGCACAGGAGAGATGACGCTGACAGGCCAGTCCAGATTCCGGGATTGATTCTGAGACCAGCGTCAACTCTCCTGCGTAGAGAACCTTTGATGCTTCATCTTGTAGGATAGGATCTTGGATTATTTTGGAGGGGAAGGCGAGGCGTATGATGCTGATGAATTTTGTAACTTGAAATATTTGAATCAGCCCGCAGACATAAATTTCTTTACAGAAATTTTCACCTTCACCTGACGTCTCGGGTTCTGATTCAGAGAATCCAAGGGTGGTTTTGCTTTGGAAAAAGTGAATTCCAGCTCAGGATTCTCAACCACCGTTGGATTCTGGGAATCCACGCCCGAGATGTCAGGTGAAAATTTCTGTAAATAAATTTATGTCTGCGGATCCCGACCCTTTGAATAATTAGTTGATGAGCTTCAGGCCTTTTTTGTTCTGTACGTTGTTGGGAGTCTTGGGACTTTGGGATTAAAATAGTAGCAGAGATGAATCACTTAAAACGTCAGTTGCTGAGATCACCACTGGCACCTCAGCAACAGCTCTGCATACGTAGACAAAGGTTGGATACCATATCCATTGTTTTATTTGTGCTATATATGTGTGGACACACAATCCCTATCCTATGGGTCGGACCCGGGCTGATCTAGGAAGATCCATATTCAGATCCGATTCTGAACAAGCTTATCTGGATCCATATCCCTTGATCTGTGATTCTGTATCCAAACCAAGATCCATATGAAAGGATTTATATCTGTTACATATACAAGACAAATTTGCTCCAAATTACATTTTTTAAATAAGGATCCAATGGCAAAGCGAGATTCAACCCCCTGAATCGGATCTACCAGTCTATATCCGAATTCGACCTGTATTATATACGGATCTTGTTTTAAGGATCTAAACCCGCAAAATATGGATTTGGATTGGAGCGGATCTTGGGTCAGATCTGCCCCATTTAATGTCCTGACTATAGGTTCCATGCTTCATAGGAGGAAAATATGATATATGGATGTGTGGATATCTTTTAAGTTTTTATTTTTTTCATTTGACCTGTGTTAGTTAAATCCATGGTTTAAAAAATGGCCGTTATGGATTTAAAAAATGGCCGTTATAAAGAAAAATAACGGCCGTTATAATCAATTCTGACCTCCCCTGTTACGTTATGTACCGTTTTAACGCACAGTTGTTATTTTCGTTGTGACGGAAAAATAAGGGTCGTTATAACAAAAGTAACGATCATTATTTTCTGAACGTTAAAATGGTACATAACGGGGGAGGTCTGAATCTGTTATAACGGCCATTATTTTGGTTATAATGGCTGTTTTTTAAACCGTAGTTTGAATCTGATGAAAAATGCTGAGGCTTCCCCCAGGTTAGTACATCACGCCACATGCAGGAGAATGGACCAGACCATTGAACTGGTCCCACTAGACATCCAATGGACAAACCCGACATCGCAAGTGTTTGATCCACATATCAGTTTGGACAGAAAAAAAAAAATGTGGGACATTTTCGTTTCTGATTGCCTAAAAGAATGGCAATTCTAGTGGTTATGATCGTTCAATTAGATGTGATGAGACCCATCGAAGGGTAGGTGCCAGTCTATACACGTGAACCACATGCGCATGTATGCACGGTAGGGGCCTACCTTAGCTGTCCTTAACTCCTTATCACGGATATTATTTGAATTGAATCCGAAAAAAAGGGGCCGTTATAGCGATATAACAGACTGGAGGATTTACCATTTTTTCCGTCGTAACAGATTGTAATGCAAAGGAGCAAAAACAGAAAAAAAAAAGAAAAAAAAAGGGAGAATAATAGGAAATAACGGAGAAAACAGAGAGAAAAATGGCGCTAAATTCAAATTTTGAATAAAATTTATAACAGAAAATAATAAAAAATTTACGGAAAATACAGAAATAACAGACATTATTTTTAACAATTTTACCGTTATTTTCTGGGTGTTAAAACGGCGCATAATGTAATTGATGGGATCCGAATCCGGTATACCGTGATATCAATATCCAAAAAATATTTAAATATAAAAAATTATCCAAATACAAATTTGATATCCAAAACTTTATTGACATCGCTACGAAACGACCCATTTCTAGATGGACCCTACGTACGGATTCTCATAATGTGGTCCGTCAGCAAAGCTCTACCCGAGAAATGGCACTCTTATCTCGGGTTGAACTTAGCTAATGGAATACGTCATCAACGTTGATGACAGATCACAGTACGAGCCATGTGGTAGAATTTTAGAGATAATTGACCATATGGATGTCTGCTCCATCCCTAGGTGGACCCACATGCGAAAAATCAGCTTGATTAGTGATTTCAAACCTTTGAATCTTTGTACCCAACTAATGCTCGAATTCCAGAGTTAAAAATCAACCCATGAAAGACGACTCCAATCTAATGCTTAGAAATCACTAATCAGACTAATTTTTTGTGTGTAGGTCCATCTAAGGTTGGGACGAACGTCCATACGGTCAGCAATCTTCAAGAGTGTGCCACGTGGCCATACTGTGGTCTGTCATCAAAGTTCTACTATCTCCGAACTTATTTTGATCAAATAAATTGCAGATTTCCAAGCTATAATCAACTTACTAGTGACCCCACAAACTCATTAATCCAAACCATCCTAGCGGTACAAACTCTTGCATGTCATACCAATCCTAACCATTCAACCTAGGGCTAAGACTTGGACGATTACAAAAAGATTTTGTCGGGAGAATGGTCCATATCAGTGAGACGATGAGCCACCTACACAAGTTATAGGGGGGTGGAAACATGACCTGTATACGATGTATCATATATTCTTTTTATCCCCCTCAGGGTGCGTTTGACTGAACAGAAAAATTTCCTGTTCTCAACAAAATTTTCTGTTCTCATAGAAAACTTTCTTGCGAAAATACACCTGATAAGGCTGTCTGATTGCACCCGAGAAAATATGTGTGAAAAAATAAGGGTGGATTTTCACGAAAACAAATTCCCATCTATGTGGAACGGAAATGAATTTCAAGCTTGGATAGGAAAATCTCATTTTATAGGAAAATTTTTCCAAATTAAATATGGCTATCGAAAAAGGGAAAATTAGCAATCAAACAAGCCCTTAATCAAAATTTCTTTTTCAAGACCCCCACATGGCCAGACACCATATTACGTCCAAATCTTGGCCCCACTTAATTGTACCGTTTTAATGTGGGATATTATAGGATGGGAGGGGGAAGATTAGCTAAGTCATGATGTCATGAATGATGTATCATGACACCTTGCGGTATGTATCATGACATTCATGTCACCATGGGTTGCTGAAATTCCCCAAAACAGCCCTCAAAACGGCTATCCATGTGATAAAGTATGAAAAAAGCTATCCAGTAGTGTCCCCAACTGCTTAGTCATATTTGGAAATTAGCTAAAAGCACTCTTCTCATCTCCAAATATTTTAGCTAATCTCCAAATATGGTGATCTATTTCTTTAGCTATATATCTCTCTAGTTTCGAGACCTTTACCATTCTACCCTTTTAGTATAAAAACATTAAAATAAAAGTTTCTTGCATTTTCCACGTGGCACACTCTTGCAGATCACTGACCGTATAGATGCTTGGCCTATCCTAGGTGGACATATGATGAAAATCATCCGATTGATGATTTTTAGACGTTGGATTTGATCTTTTCATAGATTGACTTTTAGTCCTCTGATTGGATCATTATTAGGGATACTAAAATCAAACGGCTAAAAATCATCAATTAAGCTGATTTTTTTTTATCTCTGAGTCCACCACGGGGCCAAACATCCATGTGGTCAATTTTCACCAAGAGTGTGCCATGTGTCCACGTCTCTGGATGCCTCTCTTGACTCTTACTACAAGTTTTAGGTATTTTTTCATTTTACTAGATTATTATTATTGTTTTTTTGGCTATTTTAGAGTAGTTGATGGAGATAACACCTTTTTGTTAAAGCTCTCATCGGTAAAAAAAAATAAAAAAAAGTTGAGAATTCTTAACATATCCAAACTGAGCAATTTGGATGTATAGCTAAATCAAGTAGTCTTAGTTATGTTGTCGAACTCTAAGTGATTTGAGCCAAGTAGTATGAATTGAGTGATCCGACTCTGGCCAAAACCTTATGCTTCAAGTTGATTTAAAGGAAGGTTCCTCTTCTGAGATGTATCTCCACAGTGAAAGGGGAAAGAGATTATGTTAACCGCTTGATCACTGCTACGAATACGTCGACTTAGATGCCTACTCCATAGTGAAAAGGGGGAGAGATTATTTTATTATACGAGTTAAGTGAGTTGGTTCTTTTTATATAAGCATGGACCAAGACAGACTTTTATAAGCTTATCTTGACTAAGAGGGCGTTTGGCAACACAAAAATAAGTAACTTACTGACTTTTATAAGCCAAAAAGTTAAAAAGTTAGTTTGGATGTGTTTCATATTTGAACTTTTGAAAAGTTAAAAATTAACTTAAAACTGAAACTAAAATTTTTAGCTTTTGACTTTTTAGAGAAATAACTTCTCAAAAATTAGAATCTCTCCCGACATTTGAATTTCTATGACTTTTTTGGAGGTAAAAAATCAACTTATAACTTCTATTACAAGTAGAAGTGCTTTTACTTCTCGTTCCCAAATGCCCCCTAAACGTCTCTAACTTCTCTTCGCCAACAAAGCCATATATTCAGTTGTGCACTAGATTTTTCTTAATTTATGTATCAGTAAACAATCAATCACTAAAACAGAAAATAAGGAAAAAAAAAAAAATAGTTGCAATGTAACTACTAAATGAAATTAAACAATTAAGTAAAAGAAGTGTACCTGGACAATAGCAGCAAAAACTTCAGTAGTTGTTTCAAGATCAGAAACTGTAAACAGAGATCAGATAACTTATTGGTGAAAAGATGGTTGAGGCACACGTTGTACACGCTGTCATTGATCATAGCCAGCTCTGTTATTTAGTAGTTAACGTGCGTAAGATTCAGGCCAAAATTCTAAAAGATGATAGGCACAAGTTGTAACTCTCAAATATCATTAGGCAATACTTCAAATCACCCAGATTGAACTTAGGTCGATGGTCAGATTCGACAACTTAAGTTTGATCCGTTCAAACAGTTATAAGAATTCGGGGCGCTGAGCTTATGAAGTTGTTGGGGTTTACACCTAGCCCATGTTTGGTTGGTAGGTTTAGTATAAACCTAACATAATAAACATAGTTTGAGCCATCAAAGAGGTAAAGATATTTCCGAATAATTAGGTCAGATTCATAATGCTATGCTGACCTATGGTGCCAACCTATTGGGCTGGGATTATGGTTAAATCCAAATATGAACAGATAACTGGATAATCCGAACTGACACGATGGAAGGTTTTGTGTCGATTTTGGTCTCATAGGGTATGAACTAGCTAATCTTTTTTATGGTCATTTGGAGTTGGTCTTATCTCCCTCCAGGGTGGTTATCTGACACCCTGGAGGCTGATAGAGGGCATTCTCTGACTGCAGCCAATGTGAGCCACGTGGGTCATTCTTAGGAGAACACTGACTGTATGGATGTTTTGGCCAACCATTAGGTGGACCTAAATACCAAAAATCAGCTTGATTAGTGATTTAAAACCTTTGGATCTTTGTACCCAAATAATGCTCAAATTCCTATACTGTTAAAATCAACCCATGAAAATAACTTCAATCCAACGCTTAGAAATCGCTGACTGAAAATGGACGTACACAAAACAGATAGACGTCGTTTAGAGTTAAGTTGCGAACAGTAAAACATCAAGAGTTGTGATCACCCTATAAGAAAAGGTTTCATTTGGGATCACATATGAGCCACGTGTGATGCTCTTAGAGACCACTGACCGTATAGATGTTTGGCTCATTGACCTACAGACCAAAACTAGCCTGATCAGTGATTTATAACCGTTGGATTGGAGTCTTTCATGGGTTTATTTTTAACCATGGGATTCTAGTATTATTTGGGGTGATCATATCCAAAGATTAGAAATCACTAATCATGCTGATTTTTGGTATGTAAATCCATGTAAGGATGCCCGAAACATCCGTACGGCCATTGGTATCTAAGAATATGCTAAGTGGCTGATATTGTGATGTCCGTCATCGAAGATCTAATCTTTCTCATTTCCAAAAGGAGTTTCTTTCCTGCGTAATCAAAACTTTTTTGCTTTAAATTAATGCTCCTACTTCCTTCCTTCCCAAAAAAGCTCAAAAGCACCAGAAAAAAAAAACTAGCCAAACTCCACCCACTTTCCTTTTCCTTCATCTCCTCTCCTCCAAAGTTTAGTAAAGTTGAAGAGAAATGCAACCCATCTTAATCCTCCATAACAGCTATGGCCTTCCTCTCTGTGTCTCAGCCATCACACATCGTTTCGCTCTTTCTCTAGAGTATGCTCTCTCTCTCTCTCTCTCTCTCTCTCTCTCTCTCTCTATTATATCTATCTCTTCATGCTTTGTTACGTGATGCAGGATAAGAGATCATGATCGCAGAAGGGAAGCCATGAAAAAGCAGAGAACTCAAGCCAGAGAGAGATTTCTGGCAAACCGGGATATGGGTAATCGGAGAAACTTTGCTGGAGACTTGGAGGAGATCATCAAAGAAGGAAAGGTGGCCGGAGATCTACATGACTTGTGCTTTAGTTCTATGTGTTGTACAGCAAAAGCTGCGTAGGGAAACTAAAACCTGCTTTTCTCAGTTTTCTCTCTGTATTTCTTTACTTTGTGGGTTTATGTGTGATGGGTTCTTTCTGTTTGGCTCTTTCCTCAATTAATTTCCGGATCTTGGTGGTGTTCGATCTTCTGCTTCTTCTCCTTCTCTTGGACAGATATCATAAGTCGATGCATCATACATGCCTACCTATATACATACATTCTGTTTGTCGTGCACAGAAAATTTTCCTTAGAAAATCCTTTTTCATTGGAAAGTATTTTCAATAAATACATTTACGAAATGCCTTATATGGTTTTTGATTGCACCCGAGAGAGACGAGAGTATGCATTTTCCAATTGTGTGAGAAAATAAGGGCTTGTTTTCACTTGAATGGGAAAATTTCATTGTATCGGAAAAACTTTTCTAATTTAAATTGGATATCAAACAACGGAAAATTGGGTTTTTCTTGATAAAATGCAATTTTCCCATGAGAAAATTGGCAATCAAACACGCCCTAATTTTTCTCGTTTTGGTGGATGTTACTGTGTCTACTTGCCATCATCGTTGTCATTTGACACGTGTCCATGTGAGGGCATTTGTTAATTTTGAGTAGAGGGGCCGCGTATATAGACTGCTTTAGGACATTGTTGGACATAGAAGTACTATTCTTAGCCAAGCGGGTAAGGCTAGCTTTAAAAAAAATACCGTAGTGAACAAGAGAAAAAACATAAATTTGCCGCCTCGCTAGTAAGGCTCTGTACGGTTGCCCTGAAGAAGTTTTCTAGAAAAGAATTCTTTTACGTACAGATGTGTAAAACTTTTTTCTGATTTGTCGCAGAACTTGAGATGATTGTCTGGGGGTACAATTATATACAAGCTTCCAATAGGTACAATTATTCTGGTCAGAGAATCAGAAACTTGAGTAAAACTTGCCTGACCACCTGTGGTGCGGTATCCTACCAGACCACACACAAGTAACAAGTCACATCGGCACGAGCCACAAACTCATCCTCTCCTCCTCTGGTTAACCTACTCAGGTTTGGCGAGAGTAAATGAAAAAAGTGAGAAAAAATAAAAGTAAACAAAAATTAAAGCAACATGAAGAAGACGCGAGGCAATTTCTTATAAGACACTGACTTTAAATGTTTGACCAATGGTTTTAAAAACAGTCATTTAAACGGTAAGGCCCCAAGCCCGTTTCCGTTAAAACCGTTTAAACACGTTTTATCGGTTTTGAAAAAAATGGCTTTTTTTGTTTAAACGACCCTTAAAATCGTTTAAACAGCCGTTTAATTCTGAAAAATTTTATGAAAAAAACGGCCGTTAAATCCGTTTAATTTCCGTTAAATTCTGGTTTTTTAAAAAAAAATTTCAGCGCCATATTTTCCGTTAAAACTGTTAAAATCCGTTTAATTCCGTTAAATTCTATTTTCCCCCTTTTTTCCATTTTTGCCCCTGCTCGTTTCAATCCGTTTAAACGGTAACGCCCCCAGTCCGTTTAACCGTTAAAACGGCCTCCTTTAAATGGTTTTAAAAACGGCCATTTAAACGGAAACGCCCCAAGACCATTTCTGTTAAAACCGTTTCAACACGATTTAACGTATTTGAATTTAACGGCCATTTTTTTGTTTTAACGGCCGTTAAAATCGTTTAAACAGCCGTTAAATTCTGAAATTTTTTGTGAAAAAATGTCCGTTAAATTCCGTGTTTTTTTTTTTTAATTTTCAAATTTCAAAATTCAAAATTTGAATTTCAACGCCATTTTTTCTATTTTTTTCCATTAAAATCTGTTAAAATCATTAAGACCCGTTAAAATCCATTTAATTCTGTTAAATTCCGTTTTTTGCCCCTGGCTGTTTCAGTCCATTTTAAGAGCTGTTTAAATGGTGACGCCCCCAGTCCATTTAACCGTTAAAACGGCCTCTTTTAAACCTTGGCTTTTGGGTAAAACCAAGGTTTAAAGGAGGCCGTTTTAACGGTATAACCCACTGGGGGGCATTACCGTTAAAACAGATTGTAACAGCCGGGGCCAACAAAAGATAAAAAAGGAAAAAATGGAATTTAACTGATTTTAACAGAAAAACAGAAAAAATGGTGCTGAAAGTCAAATTTTGAAATTTGAAATTGAAAATTTCAAAAAATGAAAAAACTGATTTTATTGGCCATTTTTATTTCACAAAAATTTTCAGAATTTAAAGGCTGTTAAAACGATTTTAACGGTGGTTAAAATGAAAAAAAATGGCCATTCAATTCAAGGCGTCAAAACGGATTTTAACGATTTTACGGTAACGGGCTTGGGGCGTTACCCTTTAAACGGCTGTTTTTAAAACCATGACTTTGACCCTAGCTAGTAAATTAGCGTATTATACACGTTTAATACACGATTTTTTTTAAGGAACATTTAATGTTACCGTATAAAATAAAAAATTAGAAAAAACCACAAATTTTAAGATTATACGAATAAAACATATATTATTCATGTTTAATACATGGATTGTGTATTTTTTAAATAAAAACCTGTTAAATGACTGCATAAAATGAAAAAATAGATAAAATTCAGGCTTTTTAAGGCTAAACAAATATAAATTTCAACAATGACCGAATCTTTGACTAGATGTTTTTATCCAAAAACCGAATTAAACTCGAACTTTTCTCGTTTCGAATCTTTACCGAATTGCTAACTGGTACGTTAAAAACAGTTAAAACCCGTTTTGATGCTAAAAAATTAACGGCCTTTTTTTGTTTTAACGGCTGTTAAAAATTTTTGTGAAAAAAGGCAATTATTTCCGTTAAATTATATTTTTTTCGTTTTTCAAAATTTCTAATTTTAAAAATCAGCACCATTTTTCCATTTTTTTTCCGTTGAATTCGTTAAAATTTATTTTTTTTCATTTTTCCCCATCTGCTACAATCGTTTTAATGGTAACCCCCCAGTCTGTTATACCATTAAAACAGTCTCCTTCAAACCTAGGTTTGGCCAATCCCTCGGTGGATTAAAACTTCGGTCACAATGCACAATACGAGCCACGTGGCACACTCTTGGTGGATGCTGACCGTATGGATGTTTGGCCAATCACTAGTTGGACCTACAAACCAGAAATAAACATGATCAGTGATTTCTAAGCGTTGGATTGAAGTTATTTTCATGGCTTGATTTTACCGTATGAATTTTGAGCATTATTTGGGTGTAAAGTAACAGAGTTACTTTACCTTTTTTTTTAGGAAAAAAAAGGAAATTACTCTTTTGCTCTCACCAAACCTGAGGAGGAGAGGATGAGTTTATGGCTCGTGCGGATGCGACTTGCTATCGAACTCGTAAGCCACCACGCGGCAAGCACCTTGCCTATAGTTTGGTAGATACCACACCACAGGTGGTCAGGCAAGTTTTACTCTAGAAACTTCCTAGAAATATCTTAGTAGGGTCAGGGAGCCTGGGCCCATGCTGGGTCTAGTAGGCTCTTCTCAAGCCCAGCCCATGATAAACCCATAAGTCCTGGCGTGGGCGTGGCACGTCAACAAATTAGTATGTGGGTTTAATTAATGTCACTCTAATTACCAACACTATCGAAACAAGGTTGTCGGCAAGCCGTTTGCTGTAAATAATAAGTCATGAGAACTGCAACCGAAAACACTGGTTCCGGTTCGACATTTTTGGGGCCCGACTAAAATAGAATTGGTACCAGAACCGAATTGAAGATAATGGTTCCAGTTCTGGGTAGTTAGATTTTGAATCGATACCAATCATAACCAGAACCAAACTGATAAGATCTGCTACTGATACATAAATAGTGGTAATATTGTAATATTAAAACCAGGAACCTGAACCGAAACTGCCCTAGACCAAATAACCAGTTCCGATTCCAGATCCATCATTTTGAGAACCTGAACGGATAAGAACTAGCAATATCAGTAGGTACCTTAGGAACCGAAACGGAACTGACCGTTGACACCCCTACTTGTAACAGACTAGTGGGTAGCTAGATAGAGATGAATGGGCAGAGGGCTGATATCCCTTCCTTCTTGGCCCAGTATTGGGATACAAACCTGGCAGGGAGATGAACAGTTCGTAGATGGGTGTTTCGACCCCGGACCTGGCTGACACCATAGGTTGGATGATCGCTGCCAGGGTCGCCTGCTGCGTTCCTTCTGTTTCAAAGTACCACACCTCTGCCCTAGATTCCTTGTTCCTTATTATTTCAAGAATCAGTTAGCAATTAAGCTTACAGGCAAACCAGTAAAGAAGAAAACGTTTGCCAAAATAGGGTGTGAGTGGCTGAGATCCACCGTCCAGTTGAGAATAAGATCTCTGCCCTTCTTTATTGAAGCATATAAGAGGGGGGGGTATAAGTGGGAGACAACCACTGTCACCTCCATCCATACCCAGACACTAGTTTTAGGAATCGCCATTGGAGAAGCCCTAGTTAGGAGATCCTCTCCTACCTAATATCAGTGGGAACATGTAATTGTAATCATTCAAGAACGCCCACAAGATGCCTGTAAAATGCCAATCTCAATTAGTACAACATTTTAATTAAATTGTAATTAGGTGAAAACTACATGAATATATACACCGAAAACTTCCATATAGACATATACAAAACCTGCACTTTAATATGGAAGAAATGCAGTAACACCTCTGGCGCACAAAATTGGGTAGTCCGTCAGTGAGACATCTAAGTCAATTTTTAACCACAATTTATGTTTCGGAGCCGATGAAACTACGCCCGTCTTTGCCTCTTTATTCTTTCAAGAGCACCAAGTTTACTCTCGCTCTCCTTACCAACATCGACATCTTCGTCTCCATCCTTATTGCTCTCCTCCAACTTCTGCGCCAAATCCCCATAAACCGCAACTGGGACATTTTTTTGGGCAATTTCAATTCTGTCATTGTCGTCCTCCGAGTCACTGTCTTCTGGCAACTCAATATCTTCTTGATTTGCCGTTACCTTTCTCCCTCCATCAGGTGTACGGATCACCCCAGATTGCGACTCCACTCCAGCGCTCACAAAGCCCACTTTTCTATTGCTATCTTTTGCAGGTGTGTTACCAGCTGCGGGGGCTAACTGTCTTTCTAGAGCAGCCATTTCATCTTCAGGAACTCCAGCACGCTTCAATGTGTCCACGGTTTCCTCGAGGTTTAGCTTCTGATCCTTTTGCATTAAATACTCTGGGAGGATGAAATGGGTCTGCAAGTAGAAGAAATTTAGATAAGAAATCAGATACAGACAGAGGAAATATTTTGGAGTTGGAATTTAAAAAACGATATCAAGACAAGAAGCACACATTACTGCGAGATGTACAATATAATTCCGTCTGAGAGATTGTTTTAAGACAAATAAATAAGATCATGTGATCTCGATCTCTAGTTCTATTCTTCTACACAGTCAAACACTAGCATAACAATCCAGGAGAAAAGAAGTCCATGGATAGAATGGTTGTGATCTATCAATTGTGTTGATTTTTTGACCTAGAAGATCTTCCAGGCGGGACCTTTTGAATGAGAAGTGGTCCTGAAACCCTAAACATGTGCCGCATGTTCTAATACTATCACAAATGGGTGTTTTTCAGTCTGTAACACCTGGACTATAGATCAACCTATACCAAAACCGCGCTCTGTTATAATAATACCATGACAAGAAATAAACGAACCTGGCTGTAGCTGGCAGAAACACTGCGCTTGATCCGGAGCATCTCTCGGAAGGTGTCTTCATTTCCATGTTGCACCTCAAACTCATGCCATTTGTTCCAGAAATCAGCATCTGATCGTGGATCTGCAAACTGGGATGAAAATACATAGATTGCACGAGCACGATCAATTTCTCCCAAGCTCTTCTCTAGCTCTGCATATTTCATACACATGGTCTTGACATCTTTGTCTGGCAGACCCGATTCTATGGCTTGCTGCAAAATGCATTCACAGATGTGCATAAGTAAGAGAGATGCTTGTCTTTGTACTAACGCACTACACACACGCACATGCTTGGACAGAAAATCAAGAAATTTTATTTAAAAGTGCAAAACATCATCATCCATTTGCTATATTGATCTCCCAATGTGTCTATAAATTGTCAACAAAATAATGGCATGAATTGCTCTTATACATGCAAAATATGGCATGAGACAGCCTCCTTTATTGTTCTAAATTAAGATGAAGTATAATCACGGAGTTATTATTATAAAAAGGAACAAAATTTACTGAGTGTCTTTGATAGCTTATTCGTCATCATGGCTGTATCAATCATAGTCATACTTCCCATTCTCAGCAACTTTTCCTCGTGATAATCTCATGGGACACTTTTAAACCGACTTTGTTTTCTTTCTCAGGGAAATCTAAGTTTGTTTTGAGGTAACTAATATATCTAGCAAGAAATTAAAGTTTGTTTATTCTCTTGAAAACCCCAAATATGCAAAGATTTTTTTCAAAAATATCAGGGATACTTGTAAAAGTTAAAAGTTGCTATAAGAGATAGAAACCAACCTCATATATCTCCCTCGTTTTTGGAACCCCAAAAATCTCTGCTGCACGAGCTATGTAAATTTCATACATGCTCATCTTCTCATTGTCTGGGACAGCCTTTGCAGCTTGATCATAGACCTTCATTGCACGCTTAGCCAGACCATAATCCTCCTCCAGTTTGGCGTATTGCAGATATAGTGGCTTCACATCTTCAGCAGGTGCCTGATAGGCATGACAGTTAAAAAGGAATAAAAAAACCATAGGTTCAGCATCACAATACATTTCTAAAAGAGGACAACATACTAGCATGGCAGTCAATGTGAAAACTATTGAGTTTATAAACAATATACATCTTAATTAAGGATTGAATATTACGTTTCACAGGCACAAAATTAGTGAACCACAACGATAGTAATTATAGAAGACGGCAATAAGAATTCAATATTCTGGTTTAAGAAACCCCACAAAAAATGATACAAGTGGTTATGCATGTATGATATCTTCTTTATAGTCAGTACACTATCACCAAACTTGACCAGGTAGCCTGACTGCTTTTAGGCAAACAATCAGTTAGGTAAGGTAAAAAATTAAGCACAAGCCACAAGCAGTAATGAAATAATTTTCATCTTTTGCATAAAGGACAGACGACATATGTTCTAACAGAATAGAGAGGATCAACAGAACATGATTCGTGTAGACAATGGCAAATAGTTGAGATAAGGCTTTGTTGATGATTTTCTGTTATGCCCACTACCCAAATCATAGTATGAGAAACAAAGATCCATGTGTGCTTCACTGGCGACCTTGGTTAAAACATGTAAATGAATCCCCTCTTTTTTCTTTTTGACAAACAGAACTCCATCCACCCTACAGTAATGTGGAAGAGAATTTTCTTTTTCTTTTTTTATTCTTGATTGATAAAGAAAAGATTATACTAAAAGAAAAAGTGGAAGATAACAGTCACTTTCTATATACAAGGATTGTCTCAGCATATATTCATATACAATAAATAGAAGGCAAGGAGAAGAAAAAATTAGAAGGGTTGGCCAGGAAATCGAGACGCAAGAAAACCTGAGGAAGAAAAAGTCTTTTAGGACTCCGAAGTCCATAAATGACGTATTTTACTTTGAGGACCAAAAGAGTTCCCCAGATATAACGTGTCCCCTCCAGAAGCAATCTTAAACATGCTTCCAGACCTTTTCTCAATAAAAAAAATAAAAAATATAAACAAAACTTTAGACAGTCAATTATCAAATTACCAGTACTTAAAACAGCCAATAAACTAAAAAAATACCATACTATGATTTAAGGGATGATAATGTCACAGACCTTTTCAACTGCATGCTCAAACAACTCCCTTGCCCGTTCCAACTTTGTCTTCCCATATCTTTTGACAAATTTGGAGAGATATGTGACCCAAATATCCTTGACGTGGGGATATTTGAATATCTTTACACCTCTTTCATATACCTTAAATGCATCCTCAAAATATTTATGCTCCTGCAGGAGTCAAAATATAAAGTACTTGTTTACATTCATTGAGAGCCATTGAAAAGGAAAGAAGATCAAACTAGATAACATAATTAGGAAGATCCATACCTCCAGAAGTAATGAATAATTGATTATAATTTGTGGAGTGGCGATCTTCAAATCGAGTATGTGCTCATATACTGCACGGGTAGACTCCAAAGTTCCCAAGCTCTCCTCCAAATCTACATAAAAGGTCCACAACCTCAAGGATCTGTGCAGCTTCATCTGCACCGGTTCATTACCATCAGCGGCAACTGCACAAAATAGAATATTATAAAAATCATTCCTAAAAGTTTACCGAAGGTTGTGCAAATATCCTATCAATGATTATACATGTGTGATCCATCTTTTGTTGTTAAAGTTTAACTGTGCTGAATACAACCAGAAAAACACTTCAAAAAGATAACAGTCTTGTGTGGGGTGTGTGTGTGTGTGGGGTGGGGGGGCGGTGGTGGTGAAGGATTTGTGATGTAGGACATTTAACCAATACTCCCCAAAAGCCGCGACAGTTGGTAGCGTGAAATTAAATCCTTTGATCACATAGCCCATGATCCAGACCCTCGGTCGAACCCTCCTTCATGGGTCCCATTTCACACGGGCCATCCCACCTCGAGTGTGCCCCATATATGCAGGCTGTTCCACTCGAGACCGGTGTGAAAATGCCCCTGCATTAATCATCCTCGGTGAGGATTCTCGAACACGAGACCTCCCACTCTGATACCACTTTGATGTAGGACATCTAACCAATACTCCCCAAAAGCCGCGATTGTTGGTAGCGTGAAATTAAATTCCTTTATCTCATAGCCCATGATCCAGGCCCTCGATCGAACCCTCCTTCGTGGGTCCTATTTCACACGGGTCATTCCACCTCAAGTGTGCCCCATATATGCAGGCTGCCCCACTCGAGCCTGGTGTGAAAATGCCCCTGCATTAATTTGGTCCATACTCCATACTAACAAATTAAATATTATTTCCTAGACAGCAACTGGGCACTGGCTGATAATTGGCTGCAGCCATAGTTCTAAGGGTAATCTGTGACAACTCCATGGCTTAGTCTCCACATTGGAGTTCGGATTCGATGAAACTTCAATCTGCCACAACAAACAAATTTACGTTGTTACAAGTTGAAGCTTCCACCCCTTGGGGAGTTAGCTGCTCTTCGGTTCCTCTTTTCCTCCAGTGTTGACTCCACCCCCTCCTCCCCCATCCCCATACTCACACTTTGATGCTCCCTGTTACAAACTTACAACTATATCTTCACTCATAAACTTTTGACATGTAAACATGAGGTCAAATCATACACCAAACTCCATAGAAGCCACCTCCATAGTTTATATTTAACAAAGTTGACACATCATATCAATTTCAAATTCATTAATTTTCATGTTGAACTACAGAATGCGGAGCCGCAATGGATTGTCATGTGGACTATAAACAAACCTGTGTAGGAGATAAGCAGCCATTCCTCCAACTTCCAAGTTTAAGTAGCAAACTACTCACAATGCATAAAAGCCAACATATTGGCACCACGTAGATTGAGCTGCTTTAGCTAAAATACAATTTATGAGATGCCAATTCATAGTGCCGGCCCATGTCATGAAATAAAACCACATGAGGAAATCCAATGGCACCAAGAGAAGTGATCTTAAACATCTGAAAGTAAGAAAAGTTTATCCTGCAGTAGTTCTCCATTTCTCCATCATTTATAATCACTTGAAAGAGAGGCTAGAGAAGGATCATAAAATCCTTCTGAATTCATGTGGTTCAAGGGTAGATGACCTTCAAACTCATGATGGTGCACTAACTTTAAAAATTCAATTGAGCGTGCAAAAAGTTAGGTGACTCAGCTTTGTGAAACTCAAGCATTTACCAAACAAAACTTGAAAAAAAAATGCTCTTGACTTTAGCAACTTGAGGAGCTTTCCACAAATCAGTCGTGCATAAACAAAACAAATAAAGGAAAATTCATGAAACCCAAAATATAAATTCATGATTCAGCATCTTTTTCAACTTTTTTAATGTTAGAATTGGATAGGGGCTGAAGTCTAAAACCATTCCAAAAACCCTAATATGCCTTTTCTAACCTTCAAATCCCTAAATCATGAACTGCACAAGTTGGAGACACTAACTAAGGTCAAGCAGCAGGATAAACCTTATTAGCAAAAATAAAAAGGGGAGACTAGGGGATATCCGCGCATCCGCAACAAAAACCAGGGAGAGTACATGAACACCCAGCAGGTTATAAGGAAATTAAGTTGAAATGGTATCAATGGAAGATGAACGAGTCTTTATAAACTATGAGATTCGGGTAAAAAGAATTGCAATAAGTGCAATAAGACATCAAAATGAAACTTAATGACTTGCACTTTTATTGCAGACCCAAAGAGAAACATAGTCTTAAGAGCTAATTATAATGGACAAAACAATATATAGATTCCATAACATCTTATAATCAGCAAATGTCATGGCAAGGGTCACAGGACAGCTTATGGCAATTACGAGACAACGTACACGTGGGCTACCAAAATGGAAATCGATGAGAGTTGCATACAAAAATGTACATATGATTACAAACTGAAGCAAATATGGGATTATTAAGAGAATTGGACCAAACACATGAAAATAATTCAGATTCTACATGAGGACAGCAGTTAAAGACAAGATCCAAATGGTGAACTACTAAAAAAATAGGGCAAATTGTACTCAAGATTTTTGAGTGATGTGTGAAGGGAGTATCAAATTGCTTTCTAGACCTATTTGAAACTGAGTCGATCAATCCTTACAGAAGGAAGGAGTTTGTAACCAACTAGACCAGTGTTGCAATAAGAAAAGAAGGGTAAATTCTTATGGAGGATTATCCCCCGTCCTCTCCGTGGAAGAATTTGGCAGAAAAAAAATGGATTAGAGACTCGAGAGAAGCTTGATCTTCAGCAAGATTAAGTTTAGATATCAAGATTGGTCAGCTGCCAGCGATCTTGAAGGAATTTAGAAGAGTCCAAATAGGAACTCCAAACTAATCAGAAGGTAATTATATACTTCGTAAAAAATTATTGAATCTAAACTTCAACGGTTGCTGGATTGGTAATCAAAGAGAAGGTGAAGATCAAGCCATGTAATGTCCATAGGGAGGAAACTGAAGCTAAACCTCAATGGATGTTAGCTTGGTAATCCCTGGACCTGTAAGATTGGTATTGTTAGTAGTTTTAGGGACTTAAGGGTTCGGACTTGAAGTTCTTTATGGATCCTAATGGAACTAAGAACTCAAATTAAGTGGATGCTCATGCACTATTTCAAGGTTTGAAGATCTTGACGGTTCCACACCTACTGAATTAGAAAGTCATTAAGGTTTGAAGATCTTGACAGTTCCACGCCTATTGAATTAGAAAGTGATTTCTCTCTCATCATTGCTCAGGATTCAAAGAAGACAAAAGCAGCATGGAAATTGGCCAATATCGTTATGTTAGATGTTATAAATTATCACAGACACAAGAGCGCACACATACAGTATAGAAGGATCAGAATATAGACAACGGTAGAATGAAGTATTTGGATCCATATGAGCTCCCTCTTTTATATTGTTGTCAGATATTTACCATGAAAATCAATAATCTTTCATTTGTTAATAGCACCAGAACTGAGAGAAATCAGCAGCTTCATTGATGCATTTCTATAGGAGAGAGAATTAGAAAGCCAGAACAAAATGCTCAAAGGAATCTAAAGAAGAGATATCCGCAAATGCAAGTACCAAGCCACAAAAACCATGGAATCACAAAGAATAAAAAGACTGCCAACAAATAATGCCGTGTAATTGTTACCTCTTCGTTTAACCTCAACTGAAGGCACTGCTGTGGCCCGCTTCATTAGCTCCAGTGCCCCTTTAAAATTCTTATGCCTCAGTTCCATTTCTGCCCATTCACACCAAACACTAGCTAGATTATCCACTGTTTTGTAGTTGACTTGCACAGCCTTGTCGAAAATCACTCTGGCATTAGCAACATCTTTGTGGTTTTCGTAGAGCTTGGCAAAAGCAACCCATAAAGTATGAGGCTTCCCCACTGCTTTCATGGGATCCACAGTCCTCACGGCCTCAGTGTAGGTTAATATTTGCCTCGTTGGATTACCCTCGAAAAGCTTCACCCTCCTATGCCACTGTTCAACATTGTGAGGATTCTGCCGGAGGAGAACACTATTTGCAAGCTCAGGCCTTCTATCCATAAGATGTTCCAATCGAGCCAACCTCAAATCCACATCGTTGTCATCATTCAGCCAAAACCCATGAAGAATCTTTTTTGCAAACTTCGCCACTGACAGATTGTAATCTAACCGTCCATCTTCCTCCTCCTCAACAACTGGGCCATCAGTACCATCTTCCTCCTCATCACTCAAATCCAATGTCTCCATTTTCGCAGCGAGCGTACTCTCTTCGAACCGGGAGTAAGCATCAAAAATCACACTGAAATCTCTCACAGTAACCACGGTCATCAATCCCTCCTCGAAAATGTCCCTCGCCTTCTCAAACAAACCTCTCCGGATGTAATAATCCGCGAGGGACGTCCAAAGCCGCCCAACCTCATCTGTGAACTTCCTAATCCCGCCCCTAATTATCGCATCCACTTTCAAACCCGACACCTCAGTTGAATGGTTAGTAAGCAAGTCGCAGAGCTCGAGCCACAATTGGTGTTTCGTCTTTCCCTTAATTGAGTAAAACCGATCGTCATTCAAAACCCCAGCCAATCGCTCCGCTGCCTCCTGCCAGAGCTTTGAATTCACAAGAAACTCAATGAAATCTTCAATATGCGTCGGATCAAATTTCAAATACCTGCGATAAACCCTAAGTGAAGTCTCGATGGGAACGCCCTTTTGGCTAACGAAAACTAAATAAGGATCCCAAATCCGCTCGTGCTGGGTGACTGGGAGAGCGCAGAGAGCCCGATCGAAAGTCCGACGAGTTCGAGTGAGAAGCTTCTGCTCTGTTAGGGTTTGAAGATACATGGTCCAGATCCGAGGCATCTTGTGCATTGTGACGAGAGCTCGTTCGAACGTATTGTTGAGGCTCTCATAGTGTGAATGCGTTATAGGGAGATTTCGAACGATTTCGAGTCGCTCTCGAAGGTAAGCGTACCAGAGCTTGTAGCTTCCAGGGAGAGCTTTGAGAGCTCTCTCGTAGATCACAGCGCGTTTTTTGAATGGCGCGTCGCTGCGAGCGATAAGGTATCTCCACCATAGCTTCAAGCTGAAGGGGTTTCTGAGGATTTCTTCTTCGTAGAGCAGATCGTCCTGGCTAGGGTAGAGATCTTGCGAGATCGACATGGATTGATGAATTGCAGCGAGGGTTTCACCGTCCCCAAAAACCCAAAATGTTGAAACCCTAGTAAGGTTTTATTGCAGGGATGTCGGACTGGATAACCGAGTTGGACTTCTTTCTTCTCGTTTCTCCTCTTGACGACTGTTCACTTCGTCACACACTTACACGACATCCTATCCGTCAATTGGTGGAGGACCATGGTCCCTCTGTGCAACAGCTGATGGCCCACCAAGGTATTAATCTAGACCGTCATTTGGTAGATCGACTCTTATGTGAATGTGATCCATAAAAAAATAAGGAAATCGTTGTTAAAAAAGTACGCATGAAAGGGTCAGGATCTTCCCATCTAGCGTGAGAACGATTAGTATTACACAACAGTCACCAAATGCATTTTTCGTGTAAAAGACCGTGTCAAAAAAAGAGGTGATCTGAAACAGGGGCATTCCGAGAATTGAACTCGGGACCTCTCGCACCCTAAGCGAGAATCATACCACTAGACCAAATGCCCTTCGTGACAAAATGCTCCAAGAATAACGTATTAAACGCTATTTCTAACCCTACAATCACAAAATGAATGCATGGCATTTCCGATTTTCAAAAAAAAAAAAAAGTTAAGGGCCTGTTTGGGAAGCTCATATTTTTTAGGACTTAGTCCAGTTCATGACTAAGACTGACCAAAGTTGTTGTCAAACTTGAACTCATTTTTATATCCCATTATTTGGTTGCGTGTTGTATCCTCTTTGTGTATGCTACAATGGGAGATTAAGGGGAAGAGAAGGTGAACAAACCCACATATAAATTTCCCAAAAAAATTCTAAGTTTATCAAAACAAATCCAAAAAACGAGCAAATCCGAAAATTTGGAAAAACTCAAAAGTAACCTAGAAACAAACAAAAAAAAAGAGAATTTTTGACATACCCCATGTTATCTACCTACACACAATTTTAAAAACTGGCGTACCCCCATTGATTTGGTCTACCTAATGTTGACTGTTGTAGACCCCTAATCAACTAGTTGCATCTGGTTCAGTTTACGGGGCTAGATCTCCTTCCGCTGGTGGAATTAACTGATGGAAAAATAAGATTCCCATTAAAACCCATTTATCTGAATGGTCGGGCTCAAGGGACCCCATTTCTGACCCCCATCTTGGCATACCCACGTAGAAGATGAATCAATGGCTGACTTTTGGTGGGGATGATAACCTCACCATATAGATCACCCCAACAAAAAAATCAGCCCATTCTGAAATTTCTAACCCCATCAAATGTGGTTTTAAAGTTACACAGTAAAAATCGACGGTCCATAACGCTTCAGCTTCTAAACCAGTCTATGAATATCAGAATGATTTGAATTTTTATGAGGATGATCTCCTCACCATAGAGATCATCCTCACCAAAAATCAGTCATTGATTCATCTTCTACGTGGGTACGCCAAGATGGGGTCAAAAAAGGGGGTCAGATATGGGTGTCCCTTGAGCCTGACCCTTATCTGAATATCCCCATAATTCCGAAAACATACCAAAAAACCAGAGAACAAACCCAGATTATTTAACCCAATGAAAAAAGAAGAAAAACTGAAGAAAAAAAGAAGAAGATAGAAGCCGCAGCTTTGGGGGTTTGAGTTTTGAGAGGAGGCCAACTCTTTTGCCATTTTCTTGTCAAGTTCGGTGTTGCAACAGGTATTGAAAAAGACGAAGTCGAATTGGTTTAATGGAAGAAATTGAAAAAAGTGTGGCCTCAAAGAGTGGGACCCACAAGGTTACCAAACATGGGTATGCGAGTTCAAACTTGAACTAACCTCTGCTGGCCTTATTTTTGGTGTTCCCAAACTGCCCTAAGGGCAAACTCAAAAATCGTTGCTTTTGTGTGGATTTCAAAACAGTTATTGACATTCTGATCATAAACGATAATTTTATTAATTATTTGGAAATTTTTCCAAAACAGACCTACTTAAATTTCACCAAAAATCCATGCCCGGCCCATACACTCTATGCCCAATCGACATAGAGTTGTGCAACTTGTGCTAGCCAGGCCAGGCTCCCAGCCAACGGTTGCACCAGAAGGCTAGTGTGGTCTGGAGGACCACAGTAACACAGCTTATAAGCACATTGGACCTTGCAACTTTACAAGCCTATGTTAGAAACTAAGGAGGCTATTTTCAGAAATTTTTACTCAGCTAGCAGTCGACTTCATTCCCAAAAACTTCAGCGATGGCAAGAAGCGCTCTCCTTCACCTGCTTCGCTCACAGACGAAAAAGCTTACAGCGAGAAACTTTCAAACAGGTTCTCTTCATCTCATCGTCCTCACTCTATTTCTTCTCTACTTCACAGCATAGATTTAGGGTTTCCGTGTTGTTGTATTTGCCCGAATTCATTACTTACAGTGCATAAAAAACCCTAACCAAAACCGTAGTTCTTAGCATATCTCAAACAATTCATCCATTGAAATACTTCAATGCGTCAACAAATCAATATTGCGCGATCTCACCACCAACAGTGGGTGATATCAATAAGATGTAAGAGGAGTTCAGTTTGATCCACAAACTCTTATTGTTGAATTATATTTGGTTGTTCTAGACTTCTAGCTTCTCCATGTTTAATGGATGTCTCTTTGGCCTGTTTCTTCGGTGCCTTTGTTGGCTCCTTTGCCCAAATGATGATGTGTTTTATATGTCGACTGAATTAGGTATTCGGTAACTAAATTTTTATGTATGCCAAGTTAAGTACTCTATAAACTCGACGCATATACGACCTTAGTTTGGTCTGTCAATTTTTTTTGTCTATGTAAAAGGATAAAATGATCAATGGCACTAGGATACAAGTACGGCACCCTTTGTGATTGAAGTGGAAATTTGTTTCCATTGTCCATTTGTCTTAGCTCGCGATACCCTAATTAAGGCAACTGGGTAGATTCCATTCTGGAAAGCCGATCTTCTTTAAACAAGACATGTCGGAAACCATCTGTCGTAGCCTAGAAGAAGTTTCATGTCTTTAATGATACAAGTTGTTGGTGGGATTAAGAGCCTTTATGAGTGAGTACTCACGCTATGTCTTGCAAAAATCACCAACTGTAACTGTTTGCACGAATAAAATAGGGATATCTTTAGCATGGTCAGATTATTCTAGAAATAGGTCCAAAATCATTGCATTTGTTAATATGGCATGTTGTTCAATTATCTAAATATCATGTGATGGTTAGACAACATGCCGAATGTCTATTTTTATCAATTATTCTCCTCACTTTGCTGAGCCATGGTTCCTGTTATGTAAAACACGCTGCAGACTCAATATGCCTGCCCATATGCATCTCAATTTAATGACATTTCCCAACTATTCTTCATGTTTCTCAGTGACAACATTGACAATGCCCAGATACATCAGTATGTCGATCTCAAGATACTATTTACAGGAGGCCTCTACTGATGATAAACTCTTTTGACCACGCAAATACACAGATGTTCAGTAATCAATTTCATTTTTTACCACTCTCTAGTGAACTATGGGATGTTAACAGACTATTGGAACCTTAACATTGAGGTGACAGCAGCCTAAGTTTTGTGTAATGCTAGTTTATTAGATTCGGGGGTAGTAGAATTTTACTTTCACAAATCTATGGGATGTTAACTTATAGGAAGAGGAAACACGTGGTTTTTAGGTGCATCTGGTGCCAACATATTTTAAATGGCCCCAAGCTTATTTTGCATCACTTATATTCACGTTGGCTTCAACTAATCCAGTGTGGAAGTACTTTCTCAATTCTTCAAGTTAGGACTTTTTCTCAATTTCCAGAAAGGTTATGCAAGCATGCTAATTTTAGAGGAAAAAAAATTATATAAATTCTAGATGTTGGTCCCCTTTGGTCATTAATTTTTCTTTATTTCTTTTGATAATTCCCTTTGGTCATTAATCAAATTAGCAAACACCGGAAGTATTAAAGAATTCATAAGTACACAAGGAAAGAGTGTGCAACCTAGGTCCAATATCATATTAAAATACCCTTTAGTAATTGACTTCAAAACATAAAATAAACGATCCTATAGAAGCTCCAAACAGAAATAGGCCAAAAGCATTAAACCAACAATCATCAACTCTTTGAACTATCTTTAGCAATTCTTTACATAAACACTTGTGATTTTCCAAGTAACTACATTCATGGTCAGTTTTCTCCAGTTTTTTCCAGATCAAGTGATTCGAAGTATCGTTTGAATAAAAGAAGATATTGGAGAGATTTTTTTCACTTTCAGGAAAAAAACAGCAGTATCATTTGAGCTTTATGGAAAACCCTTGAGAGAGATCTTGGAGACTTGAGTGATGTACCCATGTTTTCGTATGAAAAATGACCTGTCTCTATTTTTGGATATTCAACTCATGGCCTTTATTCATTGCTTCAATTTTGAGACTGACTACACAATTGGATTACTAGGAATTTTCTTGCCCGATGAATCCATCAATCTTTTGATGCTTTGGCATTCATATGGTCTTTTTTCCATTATTCCTCACAAGTTTGGGGGCACTAAAAAGTGCTTGAAACAACCAAGTGACCAAAGAACAAAGAAAATCATTTTGTTTGCTCTTAAATAATTCCTAGAGAATAAAAGGAAAAAGAGTCTTGGATGTCATCTTGGAAATAGAAACTCGCCCTTATCAAAAAAAAAAAAAAAAAAACTTTGATGGGTTTCCAAAAATGACATATATCATTTAAACTAACCTCTTTTGCAATCATGGTTCGAAGTATCAGGCAATACCGAAACGTCTCGCCCGTATCTTTTTGGTATTGCCCTAGGGCGTGAGTCATGACAAGCTTGGCTACACGAAGTTTCGTCCAAAACTGAACGATACTTCATCTTATGTGTAAATTTGCACGAACTTTTCGTTTCGGTTTCACGAATTTTCGTCCGAAATCGAACGATACTTTCAATACATTTCGGTATCGCCCATAAACAAGACTGAAACGATGTCGTGTACTTTGAACCATGTTTGCAATGGATAGGAATCAGAAACAACAAAGTTAGATGAAGGGATTCCTTCTAATAATAATTCCAAACTCAACATTGAGCCAATGGAAATCCTGGTTTAGCATGTTAAAGGTGCTTATGCAGGTCCATCAGATAGAGTTCTTATCATCTTCGTGTATTTGTCTATACACAAATTTATTGGCCATGTGCTGTCAATCAAGTGGAAAGGCCAAGGTAAAATAATTCTCATGACAAATAATATCCAACATGGTTGTCTATAAGCTGGATATGTGAGAAATCAATGTAATTGATCAAGCGTGCTAATAATCGATTGTGATATTGACAGGTGGAAAGTAAAAGAAAAATCACGATTAAGCACGCTCGATAAACTTCCAAGATGGATCCACATAGTGTAGAAGATGGGTTTCCACATAGAACTTAATGTAAGTAAAATAGCTTACTGTTTATTGATGCAAAACCAAAATAACAAGGTAAAGTTCTGCTAAACTTAAGAAAGATGCTGAGAATAATAAAAGAAAATATAGTGAGTGTCAACAAATAATTTGAGTGTAAATAAAAGTTTTAACTGTTTATTGATGAAGATCAAGTAAATAGGTAACAAATTGATTGTAAGCAACACGGGAAAAAAGTAAAAACTTCTAATAAACTTAACAAGGAGACTAAAAACTGTAAAGGGGAATTAAAGCGAATGGAAAGAGAGCTTGGAAACAAGGAACTTGGATATTGAGAGAGTTGAATTGAAAGATAAACGATGGATATAAACACTTGGAAGGAAGTGGTGATGAGAGTCTGTCTTCTTTGTTGCTCCTTTTATAGAATTTCTAGAAGTATGATCAACCTTGTGATTTTCAACCTTTTGAACTTTCCTTTTTACGAAGATCTTTCATTTTCATCTTTTATCTTTCTTGTTGTCCAGTCTTGTTTTGTGTCTCAAGAGATTCCCTTATATATAGAATATTCTACTATTATGAAGCCTTTTTAGAACTTTCTTAGATATGGATCATTCCAAACATTTTCCTTTTATTTGGTGGCTATCAACCATCTTTGTGGCTTTTCTTTGTAATCAATGCACTTCTATCTTTGTGCCACCACTTATGTGGAAACCCATATTCTATGTCATGTGGCCCCATCTTAAACATCCGTCTATCAATCACGATTTTATATTCTCCATGTGTCTCGATATCAACCAGTCATTAACTAATAACTAGTTAAATCTGTGGCCGTGATTTCTCATGTATTGTGATTTTTGACGGCCATGCTGACAGTTGGCTTGTCAAATTGTCATGCGAATTTCTTTTAATTTGGCCAGTCATGATTTAACGAAGCTACGTGGTCGTAAAATCTTGGTTTAAATAGATGTGTTGGAGCTTATAGATGATGATACTACAGAGGTTTTGGGATCCTTTTTAAGATTTCCAGGTTAGTCACAACTTGCTTAAAGATGCTTATGAAATGCGATTTGGGAGATGGTATGTATTGGTTGGGCAACAAAAAGAGTCTGATTGGTGGTACCTGGGAAATGGAGTTATAGAAATTTAGGGTGGATGCTATGGCCTTGGTTCCATTTTCAACTCCGACACCTATCTTGAGGCGAACTCCTGGTGGATTGGTTAGCATATTGCGATTTTGACGCTGCTGGTTTTCCTCTTTGAAAATGAATAAGAAAAAGTAGGTAACAACTAACAACTAGCCCAATCCTCTTGCTAGTCACCTCAATATTAAGGTTCAGTCTTCTCAAAAAGAAAATTCTCTGGATGCCACTGACTTTGAGCAGCATTAACCAAACTTCCCATCAGTTCATATTCTCTTCATCCCTTGGCCATGGGTTTATATATAACAGAATTGTCTCCAGCTTGAATAAAATGATAACACTACCCAATTTACAAGATACTATGTCAATCTTTACATGCATTATTGCATGTTCACTTTCTGAAACCTCATGCTGTCATGCATCATCTCTTTGCTTTGAAAACCACCATATCAAAGTCCATCGTTAACCTCCAAACTTAACCTTTTCACCTCCAAAGAGTTTAAATGGCTGCCTGACTTTGAGGTAGGAAGGTTTGAATTACTTAATCCTTTCTCTGGGATAAGAAAGGTATCAATATTTACCGATCAAAAAAAAAAAGAAAGGTATCAATATTTCACCGATACATTATTTTTCCAGTCCTCTATTTCCAATTAAGAATCGTCAGTGGGCTTGGGTTCAAATTATGACCTCAAGGTTGTCACTCGAGTCTTTCAGGTTAAAATGGCTTTAATTTATATGAGAAATGAGGGACTTGTTTGATGTCTTATCTTTAATAAAGTTTTGGTGTTACTTATCAAAAAAAATAGTTTTGGTGTCTGAAGTTTGAACTTTAATTCCTTGAGATGTTTAACAAGGTCACTGTCGAGCTACTAAATAGTGCCTCTTATTTAATCTGCAAAATTTATATCTGCTAAACTATCTAATTGGAAACTAACATTTATTACATGACCTGCAACTTTCACATGATTTTTGAGAAAAAACTTTTATTTTATTTTATTTTTTATGAATTTTGATGACGTCCTGTTAGAATGCGGGCCACTGGATGTGGTTCTGAACTTCAATCTTATACTTTGCACTTATTATTTCTTTCTCTTTTAGGTTTTCATACTTATAGGTTTGGAACATGGGAACACCCATCCACTGTCAAACCCAACTTCAACTCCATCATGTGTCTAGGTGCACAGAAAAGATGGGCTTCTCAAGCTGCAGCAGCGGAAGATGACAGCAAGATTAGCATTGGACCACGTAGAAGTGGAGATGCAGGGGCGGATGGTAAAGACACTGGGATAGTATATCATGGTCCGATCTCATCTACAGTTAAGAAAGTAAAACTTCTCTCCCTCTCCACCTGCTGCCTGTCTGTGTCCCTAGGCCCTGTAATAACTTTCATGACCTCAAATGAGATGAACGTTATTCTAAAGGGTGCTGTTGCATCCTCTGTCATATTCCTCAGTGCTTCCACCACTGCAGCCCTTCACTGGTTTGTAAGCCCCTATGTTCACAAGCTCAGGTGGCAGCCTGGTTCAGACAACTTTGAGGTTGAGATGATGTCATGGTTGGCTTCGTACGTTCCAAAAACAATCAGGTTTGCTGATATTAGGCCACCAGAGACCAATAGGCCTTTTGTAACGTTCAAGGCCAACGGAAATTTTTATTTCGTCGATTCAGAGCACTGTCATAACAAGGCTCTATTGGCAAGGCTGACCCCACAGAAACCAGATAAATCAGCTTTAAAGAACTTGTGATTGGGAACGAACAATTGATGAGTTAGAGAGGGAAAGAGCTTCTAAGAACTTTTGAGGTTGGTATAATGTAGCTGAATTATACAACTCTTGCTGAATATCTAGGTGCTATTTTGAGGCCTTTCTGGTTTGGTCTGTTTCACAGACCCGGAGAGCAGGATGTATGGATTTCGATCTTTTTTATTAAAATAAAATAGTTTTTATGCTATTTTTTGGCTTGATAATTTAAGCATTGGTCTATTATTTGTTTGCTTTTCTCAGTGTTATTTAGTATTCTCAGCTTGATTTGCTTTTAGGATTGAACAGGGAAATAGGAGTCATGTTGCGGACCCCAATTAATTGTGAATGATAAAGTCAAACATATTGAGAGTTTTAAGATACGTTTGCTTAGCCATGTAGATCATGTGTGGGATTTCGCGGGCAGATGTCAAGGCATCGAGTGACAAGCCCTACAATGACGAAGGGGCTTTGCCAATGGGGTTAGATGGCTCTTCCATTGCTTGTAGTCATGCATTGAAAATCTATTCCCAGTGTTACAGATGAACAGGTCCAAAACAAAAGATTGATACCAAGCAGCATAAACTACATGTCATTTGTTTCGAAAGGATTTCTTCTTTGTTCATCATCTCCATTATTATCCAAGGCTTGTCCCAACTATTTGGGTCGGCTGCATGAATCCTGTTCCGCCATTCCATTTTGACCAGGAACATATCTATTGTTTGCATGGCAGGAACCCCCTTTTCTGTTGAATTATGATTTGTCTCAGGATAGTCTTCTATGCAACTCAGGGTCAGAAAGCAGTTAAAAACTTAAAATCCTCTCAACTTGTCAAATCTGTTGGTTCAATTCAAATTCCTTTTGCTTTTTTTTTGTTTTTTGTTTCTTCAATAAGCTTTTTTTTTTCCATTACAGAAATCTACACATCAGAACCAGAGAACCAGCAATCCTTGTTCATATTTGTTGTTGACAGTAACTCAAATCCATCTCTTGCATCCCAGAATTCACAAACTCACCATCTATCACAGTAGATTACCTCACAATGGGTTATCACCAGTAAAATTTTTCTCCACAACAAAAAAGATCCATTTGAGTTCTACAGAAACCAGACTCGGTCCTCACTTTCTTCCCAAATCCTGGATTCACCAAAACCAAGATCACAGAACTCATTTTTCCAAGTGACCATTGCTACTCTTATCCAATTCCGATAAGCCCAAATTCCTTCACGGTGTGGGCACTTCATCCTTCTTGGGTTGAAGAACCAATTCATCCTTCTATTGTTTTTTTTTTTTTGAAGAGCTTCTTTCGTACTGACAACAATGCCTTTATTGCCTTCAAGCGATCCACGTGTGGGCACTTCCAATAAGCCCAAATTCCTTCACGGTGTGGGCACTTCATCCTTCTTGGGTTGAAGAACCAATTCATCCTTCTTTTGATTTTTTGAAGTGCTTCTTTCGTTCTGACAACAATGCCTTCATTGCGTTCAAGCGCCCCACGTGGGTTTTCCAATGCTATCTAGAGAAAGTAATGGGATCCAATATCTGCAACCAATATTCGAAATTACTCTCACCTCAGCCTAGGTCATTCATGCAGAAAGGCCATCAGTTGAATGGGATTGTCAAGTTGGTAAAGGAAACAGGTTTGAAGCTTCGAGTCTGATGTTTGTTAGTGCAGTCCATGCAATGGCTGGAATGAGCAACTTGAGTTGGGAAGGGAATTTGCTTGTTTACCAGGACTTTGGTCAGTTCCCAGCCCAGATTCTCTTAAAAAGGCCCTTTTGCATGGTCAAGGCAGAGAAGATTAGGAGAGTGAAAACGCAGAAATGGAAGCCAGCAGATACCTATTCTGGCCGATGATGCTTCTTTTGCTTTGTGTGGAGAAGAGAATTGTCCTGAGATGCGCAGTATTGAAGATTCTAAATTTGTAAGGGTTAAGGAACGCGAATGTGGGTTGGCTGTTGAAATTGGCCTAGTCATTGGAGAGTTTGTAATCCTGTAATCAGGAGAATGTTATTTGCAGGGGTTGGAGAGGGGGGTCAGGTCGAGAGTTTTAGTAAGGTATATGCTTGAAGGGACTTGAAGAGATACTCCGATTTCTTGTATGATTCTTTGGCCCTCTTAAGTCTTGATACCTAGTTTTATGGTTAGACTGATTGAAGGGGTTGGTTTTGTAGTGCTGCTGCTCATATATATTTAGAGACCATCAAGGAAGATGAAGGCAGGCTTTCCCTTGGACAATTCTGATCTGCCGAGTGATTTTTTCTGCGGCGAGCAGTGCAATGTTCTCTTCCTTCCTCTTCTCGGCTGCTTCGCGGAACTCCATCTTCATTTTCTTCTCCATCTCTATATGATTTGCTTTTGAGGCAGACTGATTTTCGGTGTGGTTTTGTGAATGAGATTTTGGAGAAAGACCGAAGAAGATTAATATGCCGACTCCCAGGCTTCTTTTCGTACTGATTCTTCCGCTTTGTTGCGGCTTGATTGGTCAACCGCTGCCTTCTTTCGTTTTCAAAGACTCCTGTTGACCGAATCTGACCCTCTTGACTGTTGATGTGACGATCTTGGAATGAATCTACCTCAATGAGCTTGGAGGTTCCCTGATTGAGCATTTTGTTCGGCCACTTCCGCAAATTTTTGACTTAATCACGGTTCTCATTCCATAGATCTTCTATCTTCCTCATCTGCTCTTGTTGCATCCTAATCATCTCTTGCAATTGGTACCGCAGGTTTGTCATGCCAGCGATCTTGCTCTTAAACACTAGAGGTGTACCTGCCAAAGACACTCTGACGCCCAAGTTAGCTTCGTCGAGGAGTTGGAATCTCATTTTCATTAGTAAATCTAATTAGCAGCTTAATTCTAGAAGGAGAATACCTCGTGTGTTATCAACCCACGATATCCGGGATTGTTCCACCCGTTACTTGTGGGTAAAGTCCCTCTTTTGGCAGTTGGCACAGATCCTTGAAGTTCCATTGACGCATTTGTGTCCTTCGAGCATGGCAGGACCTTTGGGCGAAGTTTTGGGAAGAGATAGGATCGACCACTTGTTAAACCCGGACTGGCCCCTTGATCAGTCTGAGTGAACATTGATTGTATTTTGAAAAAACCAGCTTCTTTTGTGGAAACCACTCAACTGAGATGGTTGAATTGGTAAACCGTTCGACCTGGACAACCGTTTCCGGTCAAACCGCTTAGGTCCGTACCATCTTTTTGTTTACTTACCCAAAAAAAAAGGAGTTATCGCCTATCATATCTATTATCTATACTAAAGCTCGACCCTACTGAGGTGGCGCTTTCTCCAGCTTTTTAGTTTATCCCAAAAATACCCCTGCACAAAACATCTCTCTTTCCAATCCTGTCACTCTCCCTCTATTTAATTTTTCATTAATTCTTAAATTCTCTCACATCTCCAATTAATTCTAAAACGTCTTCTCTCTTTCCAATCCTACGACTCTTCATCTCCTTATTTCATTCATTAATTTTTAAATTTTCAACAATGCATTAAGAAATGCATTTGGTTTGTTTCCAAAACCAATGCATTAATTATGACCATTCTCCACATTAATTCAATCCTACGACTTTTTCTCTCCTTATTTCATTCATTAATTCCTAAATTATCAACAATGCATTAAAAAATGGATTTGGTTTGTTTTCAAAACCAATGCATTAATTACGACCATTCTCCCCATTAATTTCTAAATACCATCTCTTCATTCTCCCAAATACGTTTCTCTACCTCAACGTCTCCTTAAAATCTTCCATTTTCTGTATCTCCACCATCCTTCGGTTAGGGGAAGATTGAATACCAAACAACATCACCACTTTAACTTTTGAGATTGCAAAACATGTTCCTCTCTCCAACATGTCTTTCCCTCTCCCGGTATGCCCTCATCCAACCCCTTCACCGCTTACAAAAACCCCAATTGTTCTCTCCATTCCAAAACACCAAGAGATCAAAATTCTCATAAATTGAAATGCTCCACATCTTTATGCTTATAGCTTTATAAGTGTAGAGCCATGAAGGATGGTTGTAAGAAATGTGTTAGAAGTGAGAGACTAGAGAGGAAAAAGAAGACAATGAAGGAAAAGAAGAAAAGGTGGTTGAGGAGGAATTGCTATTTATTTTGAGATTTTTAATATTTTTTTTTAGGGTTTGAATTTTAGGTAGTTCCTTGATCTAATTGAAAAGTACCATTTTATTGGGCTTTAATCATTTTTTTCTTCTTCCTCTCTTTTGTCGTCTGTATGGAGTTATCTCCGTTGGGATGATATAGCCAGGCACGTTATAAGCTCATTTCAATTTAAAAAGAGCTTTGCAATGGTAGAAAATCGCCTGAAAATATTATCATACGGATTCAACAGTGGAGGATATATCTATATGACGGATATATCACAGGAAAACCAAAAGAATACTACAAACAACCAACCTGGAGCAAAAGTTAAAGATCAAGGACGTGCGTCCTAATAGACTCTCCTTAGCGTAGCTCAATCTTTTGAGGGATCGCAATGTTTATTTATATTAATGGGTTGATCAAAGTGTTTTCTTTTTCTTATTCTTTGTTCGTTAATCCATTTTCTTTTTATTGGGTATGCTTGATGCGTTGAGGCGTCAATGGAATGGTTGACTAAACTTCATCGATCTAAGGTTGAATTTTGCATCCTGTAAACCTTTTCCCTATATATTGAGAAAAAATACATACTTTTATATTATCCTTCACTATGATGGATTCAATATAAGTCATTGCCCAAACCTCCAGAGCCTATTGTCACTTAAAAACAATTCACTAAGGCCCTAAATCCTGAGTTACTTACCATAACAAAGTAGACCATGAAAGCATTATTTCAACGCTAGACACAAGTATTGGATCCATCAATCAAATATCCGGCCATTTGGTAAAATCCAAGATGAAAATTTGGTAGCCCGAAATGCCTCAATCACTATAGTTTGTGAGCTATGAAATTGTCGCATATTGCCATCTTTATCATCTCCTGTAGGTCTCACATACTATCAAAATATATTATACCCTGGGTTCAGAAAATGAATCAGTTCACATAATAATTTGGGACATAGATCTACTCTTTTGGTGTGATATGACACCAAAGAATTTTTCATTGGTCTCTAGACACGCACTTTTGAGAATTGTCCAAGCATTGATAACGACGTGCTAATCCTCAAAACCACCATGTAAATGTCACTAAAGTCTTTTTAAATGTCTATAGCTCTTTCTCTCATTCTATTTAATCTGCCACGAAGCATAATTCTGACATTTTCAAGAGGATATTGTTTAAGAAAGATAGTTGTTTAAAAAAAGGAAGGGTTTAAGAAAATACGTCAGGCCATTTAAGGAAGAGATTTTTTAGGAAATTGAGTTGTTTTAGAAAAAGAAGGAAATTTAAAGAGAGAAATAGAGCACGATGGGGAGAATTAGAAGAATAATACGGAGTTTTAAATGAGACCGAAATAGAAATTTAAAGAATCTCAAAAATTTTACTCACTATTTAAAACTAATAGGTAAGGAAAATTTTAAGACTTTTTTGAAATTAATAAAGTCGATTAATTATATTTTGTTCTTTAAAGTAATTATAGAGAATCCAAGAAATACGATTTCTATCACTAACAAAGACTAATAAATAATATCTTTTTACAAGATTTTTTTTTATACTGTGTGCACAAACATGGGCAAGTTAGGAACTTATGAGATATTGTCTTATAACATTGAATTATAATATTATAGACAAAACGTTTTTTGTATTAAAATGCCTCTAATTGGCACAAAAATAAGATATCAACTCAAACTACTAAATGCAAAAATCTTTTTTTATAATACGACAGGCTGATGTTATGTATTTTTCTACGTACATCAATTACAAGTTTATTTTTTATACTTAATTTTATTTTCTACAAAAATTATCTTCTTAAAACTGATGTGGAATTATTTTCTACAAAATATATTTTAGAAAATCGAATACCCGTGCTTCGCACGGGGGCAAACTCTAGTATATAGTTATTGCCAAACATCCATATGGTTATTGTCCTCCAAAAATGTGCCACGTGGTTCACTTTTAGAGGAAGCTGACCGTATGGATGTTTAGTCAATCCCTAGATGGATACCTACCAAAAATCAGCCTGACCAGTGACTTCAACCATTGGATCCTTGTATCCCAATAATGGTCAATAATGCTCAAATTTGCACGGTTAAATGACTTTAATCCAACGCTTAGAAATCACTAATGGGGTTGATTTTTGGTTCGTAGGTCCACCTAGGGATTAGCTAAACATCCATAAGGTCAGTATCCTCTTAGAGTGCCACGTGGCTCATATTGTGGGCAGTCTACTTTCTTGACTGTCGACAGTCATACAAGTTTTACTCAAACCTATACGATCTACATGCTCTTTTCTCCAACTGGGCTCTATATGTGGCTCTATCTTCATATTTGATGAAAAATGAACTTTAACCGGGCTCTATAGCTGGCTTGAAATTTGATGCTGGTAGCATGGTTTGAAGTCTCGGTTGATCCAAATCGGAATCGAAAGCCACCAATCTGACCGATATTTGGGTCGTCTCACCGATCTTCCCGATATTTGGGTGATTTGGATCGGCACCCTCCAATCCCAAGATCAATCTTGAGATTTTGAACCGTGCCTTTTAGAGGGCATCTCTGGCTTCAAATTTGAAAGAGATGCATTTTTTAGAGAGAAACTTTGATGACATGGCCTTGATGGTAGGGCGCAATAAGAGCCACGTGGCACACTCTTAAAGGACTCTGACCGTAATCTGAATGTATGTTTTTCCAATCCCTATGTGGACCTACAAACCAAAAATCAAATTGATTAGTGATTTCAAATCTTTAGATCTTTGTACCTCAAATAATGGTCAATAATGCTCAAATTCCCACGGATAAAATCAGCCCATGAAAATAATTCCAATCCAACGTCTAGAAGTTACTAATCGAGCTGATTTTTGGTTTGTAGGTCCACCTAGGGATTGGCCAAACATCCACAATGTCAGAGTCATCTAAGAGTGTGCCACGTGGCTTATATTGCGCTCTGTCATCAAAGTTTTACTCCATTTTTTAATCCAGATGAAGCCGCTAGTTGGAGATGCTCTTAGATACCTGTCCTTTGAACCCTTACATGCTCAGTCGTATCATTCACCTCGGGATGTAGGGCATGCGTTTTTCACGTGGTGTATGATGGTTAGGCCTACTGTTTGGTTTTTCTTACGCACATTCCATGAACTTATATAGCCAACCAACTTTACGATGAATAAAACTTTGATGACAGGATCCTGTCATCAAGGCCGATGACAGGGCACAGTATGAGCCACGTGGAACACTCTTAGAGGACTCTGACCGTATGGATGTTTGGCCAATCATTAGGAGGACCTACAAACCAAAACTAAGCCTGATTAGTGATTTCTAGGCGTTGGATTAGAATTGTTTTTATGGGTTGATTTTAACCGTGGGAAATATTAGCATTATTGACCATTATTTGAGGTACAAAGATCCAAATGTTTGAAATCACAAATCAAGCTGATTTTTTATTTGTAGGTCCATACAGGGATTGGAAAAAACATCCATACGGTCAAAGTCCTCTAAGAATATGCCACGTGGCTCCTATTGCACCCTGTCATCGACCTTGATGATAGGATACTGTCATCAAAGTCTTACTCCTTTACAATCAGGACTATTAGGTCGGTGGGCCATCTCTTAGATTAGACTGACCAGAACTTGTCCACCTTTCAAACACAAGTCTAATCCGTTGGCCATCTCTTTAGCTCGTATGTTCGGTCTCAATATTGTGCTGTACGATTGAGGTCCCTTTTATCTGGCAATGATTTATAAGCGCAATTGAATTTGGCCGTCGATTACAATGATTTTTAACGGTGGATTTCAAGCGTTAAGATCCAAAGGTTAGAAATCACTAATCAGGCTGATTTTTGTTGCCTAAGTCAACCTAAAGATGGACCAAACATTTATACGATCAGTAGCTTCTAATAGTGTGCCATGTGGCTCAGTGTGTGACTTTGGTTTGCCAAATTTTCAAAACTGTGCCACTTCTTAAGAAATGCAATGGGGAGCAGCCTTTAGGACCTAATTGCCTAAAGACCTTAAAAATGTTTGGTCCACTTCTTAGTGAACCTAGATACCAAAATCACTTTTAATAATTATATAATATATCATCTAAAAAAAAAAGAAGTGCATAAATCTAACGGCTAGAAATCATGGCATTAAAATGCTCAATTCAACAATTAAACTGTTTTTTAATGTACCAGAGACATAAAACACGGAGTTGTTGCATAAACATGCTTTAACGCCAAGTCAAATGACAGTTATAAACTAAGTGAAGAGGGTATATTTCCCATGTTTCAAAGTATAAACTGTATTACTAATAGCACGGGATCCGGAGACACTCGAGTTCTTCACCCAAACTCTCAGCCTTAGATCTCTTTAAATCCAACCGTGCTTGATAGTGCTGAATTGGCGTTCACTTTCCCAAAGCAAAACCACCATGGGATTACAAGAAATCCGAGAGTTTAGGTGAACAACTTGAGTAAAAATTGAGTCCACGGATCTTCTGAATTTCGTGAGGGTGTTATGACAGCACCTCACACATGGCCCACAATTAGATATCATGGACCGTATAGATGTTTGGCCCATCCCTAGGTGAACTTACATACCAAAATTCATCCTATTAGTAATATATATCCATTGGATTGGAGTCATTTTCATGAGTTGATTTTTAAATAATCAAAAGCAATTCATTTGCTCCAAGGACCTGTCCACATTTGCTCCAAAGAAGATAATTTTTTTATGCCACAAAAACTCTCAAAAATCTATTTTTTTTTCTCACAAAAAACTGCGAACCAAACATGAGCTTGTAGCCACCAACCACTAATGATTTTCCTAAAACGAGAGAATGCATGAAAACACAAACATCAACTGGTTCGAATAAATAAGAAACCATCCGACCTGCAACAAAGGCAAGAGTATGGAAATCTGGAGTATTTCAAATTTTCAACAACTCTGAAAATTCACCGCGTAAGACATAAAAACATAGAGAGGGGGAGAAAGAGACGAGACTCGATAACATCGGACTTTAGTTCCACCACCGCCTGTCAAGTACCCAGTTCTGGGAGTAGCCACCCAGTGATGGAGATGACAGGAAACGATGACAAAAGCAACCACCTAAACATCCAACTACATAACTTCTGAAAAATACCAAGTCTTTATCATAGTAATAATATAAGTCCTCAAATGCAGCAACCCAGTTGCTGGAATCCACGGTTCACTTCTTCTTGGCCGCTGACTTGGTGACCTTGGCTCCACTTGGATCCTTCTTCTCCACGCTCTTAATGACACCAACGGCAACAGTCTGGCGCATGTCCCTCACCGCAAAACGACCAAGTGGGGGGTATTCAGAGAAAGTCTCCACAACCATGGGCTTGGTGGGAATCATCTTCACCATCCCCGCGTCACCATTCTTCAAGAACTTGGGCTCCTTCTCGAGCTCCTTGCCAGATCGCCTGTCGATCTTGGTGAGGATCTCAGCAAACTTGACAGCAATGTGGGAGGTGTGGCAATCAAGCACTGGGGCATATCCGTTTCCAATCTGGCCAGGATGGTTCATGATGATAACCTGGGCAGTGAAGTTGGCAGCCTCCTTGGCGGGATCATCCTTAGAGTTGGAGGCAACAAACCCACGCTTGAGATCCTTCACGGCAACATTCTTAACGTTGAAGCCAACATTGTCACCGGGCAAAGCCTCCTGGAGAGCCTCATGGTGCATCTCCACCGACTTAACTTCAGTGGTCAGTCCAGTGGGACCAAAGGTTACAATCACACCGGGCTTGATGATACCAGTTTCAACACGTCCCACTGGGACAGTACCAATACCACCAATCTTGTAAACGTCCTGAAGTGGGAGACGGAGGGGCTTGTCCGAGGGCCTCTTGGGCTCCGAAAGCATGTCAAGGGCATCTAGGAGGGTTGGGCCCTTGTACCACTCAAGGTTTGTCGACCTCTCAATCATGTTGTCACCCTCGAACCCGGAGATGGGAACAAAGGGGATCTTGTCAGGATTGTAGCCGACCTTCTTAAGGTAGGAAGAGACTTCCTTCACAATTTCATCATACCTGCCCTTGGAGTACTTTGGGGTGGTGGCATCCATCTGCCAAAAATGGAATATCTCTATCAATAACAATCAAATATAAAAAACTTATAATAAACAGAAGATATTTATATAGAGTAGTATCCCAGAACAAAAACATTACCTTGTTACAGCAGCAGATCATCTGCCTGACACCAAGGGTGAAGGCAAGCAAAGCGTGCTCACGGGTCTGACCGTCCTTGGAGATGCCAGCTTCAAAACCTCCAGTGGTGGAGTCGATGATGAGGACAGCACAGTCGGCCTGCGAGGTACCAGTAATCATGTTCTTGATGAAGTCACGATGCCCAGGAGCATCAATGACAGTGCAGTAGTACTTGGTGGTCTCGAACTTCCACAGGGCAATGTCAATGGTAATACCACGCTCACGCTCGGCCTTGAGCTTGTCCAGCACCCAAGCATACTTGAATGAACGCTTGTTCATCTCAGCTGCCTCCTTCTCGAACCTCTCAATAACACGCTTGTCAATACCTCCAAGCTTGTAGATCAAATGACCAGTGGTGGTCGACTTGCCGGAGTCGACGTGGCCAATGACCACAATGTTAATGTGAACCTTCTCCTTACCCATTATGGAATTCCTTGAATGGAGATTGGAAGAAACTGTTGGGGCAAGTTAGGGAAAAGAAGATTAAGCATTATGTCCCTTCCTAATTCCAAGTGAAACATGAAACAAGAAGAAACCTCTGTGTCCAAAATCCCAATTTATACATAAACAAGAAACATTAGGTGAAACCATTTATCAGAACCCTAATTTCCATGCACAGAATTCCAACTTTACATAAGAGCTCTAAATCTATTTATCTCAAAGCTTGAAAACAAGTTGCTAACAAAACCAAAACAACGTAAGCCACAAAAACAAACAGAAATATATCAAAAAACGTAAGGAAAAAGGACACGAATCAGTAGAGAGTGAGATCAGGGAAATCAGAACGATTACAAGTACATAAGTGAAACTAAAAAACTTATAAAATCTGACACAAATATATGAAGCCAGACCAACAAAAATTGCAAAGAGGGTATTCAAGCAAACATGGCCTATAAAGATGCAACTAGCGATTACAGGTTATTAAGAAGAGTATCATTCTTATTGAAAAGAGCTATATGTCATCATCATCATCATCATCATAAGCCTTTTCCCAACGGTATGGGGTGAGTATGGGTTAGGCTTGAGAGAGCTATACATATTCTACAAATAACAATAGAACAAATAAAAGGTCTGCAGTTACGAAAGATAAAAGAAAACAGACAATCAGGATGATACTGTAGCACCATAGTCCATAGGCCGAGACCAATTGTCAATCTTTGGGATTTGTGTTGAGTGAATCCTAAGAACCATCAACAGGTGAGGACATATGGAAGACAATCGCTTGGGATTTTGTTAACACTTCCAAGATAATACTTCAGGCGGAAATTTAAATGGAAACAACAAAAATTCTAAAATTTCGGTAATTTAAATAGAAAGTGAGATAATTAATAGATTTTTTTTCCAATAACTAAGGGATAAAGACAGATTTCCCTCTCTTAGGGATTTTAGAGAGAGAAAGAGATAAGATTTTGTTTGTAATTTCCTATAAGTAAAGGATTTTAATAAATCTTACTATTACAAAAACGAAATTTAAATCCTTACTCAAAACTCAGAAGACCAATAAATAGAAATAGAATAATCAGCTACAGTGAATTCGTAGAACAGACAAATCTTTGTGAGAAGATGAATCAAGACCAACTTTGCTCAAGCAATAATCAAATAAAGTAACTGTAAATTGGGACAAAGACAGATCTGAAGAAAATCAGAAAAGCTAGGGAACTGCAAAACTCTAAAGATAAATCACAACGGATCTAAAACCGTGAAAACCAAGACGTTCTCATATAACCACGACAAGCACAGATCAGATCGAAGCTCCCGTGATAAAGCTTATAAACTAAAAAACTAATCGTATCTAGAAACCTATAGTTTGAGATGCAATACATAAACCATTTATCGCCGATATCAAGACAAACGATCAGATCCAACGGAGGTTTCAATAATCACAAATGACGAATCTACGGAAGAAAAAAAAGTAACAAAAAGATCAGTGGTAGAAACCACCAATCCATCGAAATTCGACGAGTTATGCATCTATATAAAAAACGAGAGCATATTAACGAGAAACTAAAATCCTTCTTATTGTACTCTCAAAAAAGAAAAAAAATGAACTCCAAACACAAAATCATCCATAAAATTTCACGATAATAAACACGAAAAAATTCCAAAAAATCAGAAAGTTCGCAATTTAGATCAACAAACCAAACAAATTTCATGAATCTAGATGCAAGAAGTGTGGTGAATCGGAGATATTACCTTCGAAAACAGAAGAACCTCCGGAGATCGCCTCGCTAAAACCCTAGCCGAGAGAAGAGATAACGAAGTGAAGAAGATAAAGAAAACTAGGGTGACTATTGGGACAGGAGAAGCGAAGAGCTTCCCTTTTAAGTGAGAGCCACGTGATGACCTAGGGTTTCCATGGAGATTCCATAATTCATCTTTTTGTGTTTTGACCTAAGTACCCCTTGGTCCAATTCTGAATGACCACAATATCCCTACCTAAAGCCCGTCCACCTACTTTCATAGTCAAAGTCAGCAATTAAGAGGCCTGCCGGCTGCAACCAATTATATATTCGGAAAATATTGTCCAAAGAAAAATCGGTGACGTTTCGGGCCTTTGGGCTTTAACAAAGGTTGTTAATGGGCCGGATGCTCAAATGGGCTTCCAGCGGGTTGGATAATATTAACCCCCATTTGTGACTGGAATTTGCTTAACTCATAACGCCTTTCTATATGCGTTGAGGCCGTTTCGAGCTTAACCATGCTCTGGTCCTGCAAAAATATGCCGAGTTTATGCACGACTCAATTGATTTTCCACTAAGGATATGTATGGTAATTAACAAAAAATGTTACAGAAAAAGGATTTGTATGTGAGGAAGTGTTGATACAGAAAAGTTCTATGAAATCGTTTCTAGAAAAACTTATCCAAGGCAAACCATTCAGAGCCAAAGGCCCTGCTTGGTATCCTGTCTGTCGTTTGCAGGAAAATGTTTGTAGACAAATATTTGATAATCAAATGTTTACAATGACAAACATTTGTTAGGAAAATATTCATATTGTTGGGGAGGGGAGAGCTGTTAGGGGAGACCAAGGGGGATGAGAGAGTCATTTGCTTATTGTTTTTAGCGGCAAACATTAGAGCAATTTTTGGCAAAAAATGATTGGGTCTACTGCAAATATTTGTTGGACGTTTTGCGCCACCAAGCGCACGCAAATGCCACAAATGAACAAACATTTGTAGTGCTACCAAACAAGGTCTAAAGCACACCTTTTGGTAAGTGGAATCTAAATCTAATAAGTTATTTCTCAATTCCATTGAAAATCAGTGACCATATAAAAAAGAACCTAATGAGTCAAAGAATTTGCACGAACAATAGTGTCTTCTCTTTAATGAATCGAGGGCCACCACGTGCAATGCACGTGCACCTTACGTGTGACAGCACCTTACACGCGACACACATTTAGAGACTACTGATTGTATAGATGTTTTTCCCATCTCTAGGAGGACCTATATATGAAAATTCATCCTGATTAGGAATTTATATCCATTGGATTAGAGTTTTTTCATGGTTTGTTTTTAGCCACAAATTTTTAGCATTACTATTTAGCATACAACTCGAAGTGCCTTTTTCATTTGATGTGGGCTGGTCGTCCCATAGCCCATCTGATGGACATTTTGGCTCTTTATTCTCCTTCTCCCTCTCTATCTTTTATTTATACTCCAAGATCTGCTAATGGTTCGGCCCATACTATTGCTTCTAAGACATCTTCTTTTTTGGTTCCCTATTTTTGGACTACTGACCTCCCCTTATGGCTCTCAGAAGTCATGAAGGTGGATGGAGCCTGTATTCGTTTTTCGTATCCATACTATCTTGCTTCCAAAAAAAAAAAAAAAATGAAATGTGAATAAGTAATTTAAGAATTTACATTAACCCTAAAATGTTGGATTTCTCAAAAAACAAAGAATTAGATATAATTTTACAAAAAAATGGAAGAATAATTTTCCATAAAATTAGACGGGATAATGATCTTTTTGATCTGGATATTTGTTTGGTTGTAACCTATGCAAGAGGTGGCTCATTGATTGAACATGGAAGATAACATGTGATTGGACCAACGGCACGTGGTAATGTAATCATTTTCGGTTCTTGCGCATGCACAACGCAATGCAATTGTGCATCATATGTTGATTTATATTGCTAGGGCATCACTTTGCATTGTGTGTGTCCCTTACTAAGTACAATAATAGAAAAGAAAATATAAAGCAAAAGGCGAATAGTTTGCTTTATGGCTTTTATTAGAATATTTCTCATATAAAAAAATACTAAAGAAAAGTTAAATGCAAAACAAAAGAGCGCTATGACTTCAATTTTAAGTTTGGTATCTTCTAAAAAAATTATAAAAAAGGTTCGGTATCTTCTAAGACGTCGTTTCCTTTTAATCAAAAAGTGATTTTCATAAAGCTGTACCGATGGAATTGAACACCGCCTCGCGAACATGCTCTAGGCAATGCGCAAGAAAAAAAATGATTTATATAAAAAAAAATAAAATCGGAGGAGCTCTTTCGTCTTTTAAAAATGTTTTTTTTTTCTTGTGAAAATTGTACATTGTTCGTTATTAGAAGTATCATAATAAAAATAAAAAAATATCTTAAATCTTAAATAATAAATATAAATTAATTCAGACGACGCCGTTGAACTAATCATCACATCACACTGCAAAGGTAATTACTCGAGAAAAAAAAAAGAATAAAAGAAAACTCGCACAGCCTAGGTGCTTATGCATGCGAGGATTCCAACATTTTGTTTCATTGATAAAAAAAAAAATTCTAACCCCGAAATTTATAAATATTTCGATCCCTACTATACGCCATATTTCTATGCACATGCCGGTACATACCGAGAACCTTGTTGATCCTTCTAGGCAAATACCATGTCATTTTTGTTTAATTTCTTGAGTATTGCCATCATCAACATACAAATGCTATATTCGAGATCATAGAAGATTATTTATTCGCTTATATAAGAAACATCATTTATTCAATTAGGTTACTCTACTAACTTTTGTGGAGACCAATGAAATGTTGGCACCTAATCACTTTTTTCGAGTTTTTTTTTTAGTATGGCCGGCAAAGCACAAGAAATGTAGGCCCTGCTTGGTTCGTGCATTGGGATGCATTTTGCACTCCCGTGCAAATTGGGTGAGTTGCATTGCATTGTAGTCACTCACCACAGTTTTTGGCCCCACATGCTTGCATCCATTTTCTTAAAGAGTTTGCAAGGGCTCGGCAACCACTTGCATGTCAGCTCATTTACACGCCCCGCATCAATCACTTGTAATACTAACTGTAGCAAGTGGGTGCATTGCATCCGATTTGCATTGAACCAGGCACGGCCGTAAAAGTAATTATGTGTTGGAATTTATTAGGCTCTTTTGAAATAACCTCTAGCAAATTCACCCCATCGAACATTGGTCCAGATCACTAATGGTCATTGGGATCACACACACAAATCTCAAAGACCATCCAATGGTATGGACCTAGGGACGATGATACTACAGTTTCCTCAAGACGATACGATCATTTTCCTTAAATATTATTTTAGGAAGAATTAACCTTGGTAAGGTGGGGTGGCCACAAGACATATACCCACACATGCGATTTTATTTTTTGCTGCAGTTCCCTAATTGCAATGTTGTAGGTCTCTTGAAAATGTGCCACATGGCACACTCTTTTGGGCCCACTCCTGGGTGGACTTACATATAAAAAATCAGCCTGATTGGTGATCTCTAACCATTTGATATGCAAAAAAATGCGTAAAATCCAATCGTTGGAAATCACACGTGACAAAACTCTTGAATCCAATGGCCAAAGATCACCAATCGGGCTGATTTTTGGTGTGTAGGTCCATCATGGTGGGACAATCATTCATGAGTCAGTGAGCCTTACAGAGTTTGCCATATGACACATTCGAAGAGACCTACAACACCGCAATGAGACAAAACTGCAGCAAAAGTTGGGCCCTGAATAATAATTTATGGAGGCCCAACGAATTCCAAAGCCCATTAATTTTTTTAAGTTTTTGGGTACATTATTCATTTTTTTAATCTCTTCCAATGTCAAAATCCCACTCTCCGAGACAAGAATATGGAAGGAAAAAAGCAAAGCCGCCATTACTGGAAAGTAGAAACCTCACTCACCAAAACCCTAAGATGCGTGGTTGGTTCAAATCACATCCAATCTCGATCGTAGGATGGACATCAAGGGTTTAATATTGTTCGTCTAATGGGATGAGGAGGACGGTGCAGAAACAAACCCTGGTTTGTTCTGAGGTTTATAAGAGCAAAGGCGTCCGATGTCATTATCAAATTTTGTAAGGTCACTTTGGTCGTTCCGTCGTTAAGAAAGTGGAAACCACGACATACTGTGGGCATAAGGGTAGTCAGAATGACGTGGCGGATTTTTAAGCGTGAGATTTAAATCGACGGTTAAAACAGGATTTCAGTTTAGACCATCGGATTGATAAATCTAACGGTGGAGAGAGAAACCCTAATCGCGACTGAGGGTTAGGAGAGGGCTTTTAAGTGGAGGGCTCCGCTCATTTACGCCTATTGTTTTTGTGTCTTCTCCCCCATCTTCGGTGCGAGGCTATCGCCGAAGTTCTTCTGCGGCTAAGGGTGAGATCTTCGATTCCTTCTTTGTTAGTGTTTGAGATCTTAATCTTCTTCGTTATTTTGATCTCTGTTGCTCTAGAATTATTATTCTGTAACGATGGATCCTTTGTAGCATCTGATATGTTCTTATTATTTATTTTTTTTGTTTCTATTATATAGTGTACTTAGATTTCAATGGAGGCTGAGCTGATATTGTTTTTAAAACCTTTTTTTGTTTTTTGTTTTTTTTTTTTTCTGCTAGCTCCTTTAAATTTTATCTGCACGACTGAATCTGAGCTTTCGTCTATTTAATGGTCTGTTTCTTCGAGACTGTGATTATAGATCTGCATGTTTTTGTTGGCTCTTGTTCTTATTTGTGTTTAAGTTTTGTTCCGGTTCTCATATTCTGCATACGTGCTGTTAACTGTTACATGCATAGGAAATCAATAGATCGGTTCGTTTTCTGTACTTCTATACTAGCTTCTTTCTTGAAGATACTTGTTGACTTTACAGATCTGGAAAGTTGGATTTTGAGGATTATTTGATTGTGTTGATAAGCCTGCAGGCCCTGCACTACTGGTTTGTGTTTTTTTTGGATGTTTAGATTTTTATCTGGATAGATGGTTTGATTCTGTTGTTTAGTCTTTAGCTGTTTTATTGTTATGGTGTGTTGAGTGTATGGTTGGTGGCGTGGCTCTGCCCTGGATAGCCAGCCCAGGATCAGAGCTATCTGCTGTTTGGCCTCCATGAATTATCTGGTGCAGAATATGGTCGTACTCCTAAGATTTATGTGCCTTCGGAGTGGATAAGTTTATTCATGTTAAAACCAGGGGGTTAAGTTTTGGTGAAATGTCTGAAATTTTGGTTTTGAGCTATACCGAAACCCATAAAAAGCGGAATTTCAGAACCGGATATTTTTCAATTTTATTTTGCAATTTCATTTCAACTTTTTGTAAAATTAGGTCGGAATTTTGAAATTTTCATCAATAATCTCCAATTCGAAAATTTCCAAAGTTTCAAATTTGAAATTTCGAGCGCTTACGGAAATGGCAGGTGAAACTGAAATTTTAAACCTTGGTTAAAACTGGTATTTGTCGTTTGACTTTAATGGATTATTAGGTATTGTATATGCTAATCCTTCAGAAGGTGCATTTCCTTTTGGATTGGTGTGTTGTGTTCTTGTTAAACAGCAAGCCATCGTTTAGCTTGCATGGATGAACTGGTGTGGTATGCTCATCCTCTAAACAATGCAGATTTCTTAGGAATGGATAAATGTATTTTTGTTGGAGTTTCTTTTCGTATTATCCATTGCACCAAGACCATTCAACTAAATATGCCTAATAGATCCTCTGTCTTTTTGATAAGTGGCCTAATGGAAATGATCTTTACTTTTTTATTATTTTCACCCGGGATTTAAATTTTGATAAATGATTATTGATTCTTCTTTCTTGTTTATGTGGTGCATTCAGTTTTGATTGAATATCTAATGTTGTTATTTTCAAGGTATTGATTATGGAATTGACATTCCTGTTTGTTCTTTCAGCTTTTTGTTGTTTCTGTTCCAAAAGTTCAACATGGGTAAGGAGAAGGTTCACATTAACATTGTGGTCATTGGCCATGTCGACTCCGGCAAGTCGACAACTACTGGTCATTTGATCTACAAGCTAGGAGGTATTGACAAGCGTGTTATTGAGAGGTTCGAGAAGGAGGCAGCTGAGATGAACAAGCGTTCATTCAAGTATGCCTGGGTGCTGGACAAGCTCAAGGCCGAGCGTGAGCGTGGTATTACCATTGACATTGCCCTGTGGAAGTTCGAGACCACCAAGTACTACTGCACTGTCATTGATGCTCCTGGGCATCGTGACTTCATCAAGAACATGATTACTGGTACCTCGCAGGCCGACTGTGCTGTCCTCATCATCGACTCCACCACTGGAGGTTTTGAAGCTGGCATCTCCAAGGACGGTCAGACCCGTGAGCACGCTTTGCTTGCCTTCACCCTTGGTGTCAGGCAGATGATCTGCTGCTGTAACAAGGTAATGTTTTTGTTCTGGGATACTACTCTATATAAATATCTTCTGTTTATTATAAGTTTTTTATATTTGATTGTTATTGATAGAGATATTTCCATTTTTGGCAGATGGATGCCACCACCCCAAAGTACTCCAAGGGCAGGTATGATGAAATTGTGAAGGAAGTCTCTTCCTACCTTAAGAAGGTCGGCTACAATCCTGACAAGATCCCCTTTGTTCCCATCTCCGGGTTCGAGGGTGACAACATGATTGAGAGGTCGACAAACCTTGAGTGGTACAAGGGCCCAACCCTCCTAGATGCCCTTGACATGCTTTCGGAGCCCAAGAGGCCCTCGGACAAGCCCCTCCGTCTCCCACTTCAGGACGTTTACAAGATTGGTGGTATTGGTACTGTCCCAGTGGGACGTGTTGAAACTGGTGTCATCAAGCCCGGTGTGATTGTAACCTTTGGTCCCACTGGACTGACCACTGAAGTTAAGTCGGTGGAGATGCACCATGAGGCTCTCCAGGAGGCTTTGCCCGGTGACAATGTTGGCTTCAACGTTAAGAATGTTGCCGTGAAGGATCTCAAGCGTGGGTTTGTTGCCTCCAACTCTAAGGATGATCCCGCCAAGGAGGCTGCCAACTTCACTGCCCAGGTTATCATCATGAACCATCCTGGCCAGATTGGAAACGGATATGCCCCAGTGCTTGATTGCCACACCTGCCACATTGCTGTCAAGTTTGCTGAGATCCTCACCAAGATTGACAGGCGATCTGGCAAGGAGCTCGAGAAGGAGCCCAAGTTCTTGAAGAATGGTGACGCTGGGATGGTGAAGATGATTCCCACCAAGCCCATGGTTGTGGAGACTTTCTCTGAATACCCCCCACTTGGTCGTTTTGCGGTGAGGGACATGCGCCAGACTGTTGCTGTTGGCGTCATCAAGAGCGTGGAGAAGAAGGACCCAAGTGGAGCCAAGGTCACAAAGTCTGCAGCCAAGAAGAAGTGAACAATGCATTTGAGCAGAGGGATGGTAGTGAGAGTAGCAGAGGAGTCTATTGTCATTGTTAGTCGTGGTCGATTTTGTCTTGGTTGTGGTTTTGGCAACGGCTTCAGTAGCCTTCGTCGCAGTTTTCTAGCCAAGGTTGCGCGGATGGTTGTAGCTTTCAGCTCCCAGATGCAAACCTGGGTGCTTGATCGGCGGTGGCGAGAGCTTTGATGTTTGTTTGGTGAGTTATGGTTTTATAGTCTGAGGTGAGTTCTAGGTAGGTTGGGAACCAAATTTGGTTTGGATCTCAAACCTGTGATTTCAATTTTCTTTTTGTATTTCTGAGTTAAGACTTGTATCCCTCTTTAATTATTCGGTCTGAATGAATATCATTTTATCTGGGTTATTCTGCATTTTGATGCTGCTGCTGCTATTTGCTTTGTCCACAATATTATCTTTTTTAACTTTAGATATTCAGATTTAGTTTGTTTTGATGTAGCAAAATCTATTGTTGTTATCCACCGCCCATTCTTGTACGGTATCAAATGATAAGTAGGGGGTGGATCAGAAGTTACGGAAAATTGTGATCAGCAAATGAGTTTGTTATCTTAGAGGATTAGAAATCCGTCATTATGTTACGACCCTGGCCGCTTAGTGCCAAGAATTTCAATCCATCTAAGCGGCACTCTAATGCAACGATCCATCTAGTGGTAGAAATTTTAATTTGTACTTTCTTTCGTAAGAAAGAAATTAACTTCCCCTGAAGCAATATGTGCTATGATCGAATTAAATGCGTCTCCATAGCAAAGCTAAAGCCCATGTTGAACTTTAAAATCTGTTTGTTGAAGAAGAATACATGAGGAAGCAAGTAATGTTGCCTGAAATGGTAGGCAGTTTTGAATCTTTTGATAGTGAGGAGACCCAGATGTAGAAGAGTCGTGCTACCCCACGGATAACTGGAGATATGTGCCGTGGATCTCTTGAATCAAATGCTCAGTGGCGTAGCATTTTCCGAGATAGGCAAATGATAAAGGGGTCAGGATCAGGGAACACAAAAATTGTGACAAGTTCACACCAATAAATTTGTGGGGGGGAAGTTTTGGAATGGAAATGGAATGATTATTGGTAAGGATGGTCTCTACGGTGAGGAGAAACCCTCACAAAAATTAAAATCATTCAGATATTCATGGCCTGGTTTTACGAGTTGAAGAATTATGGAGCGTCTATTTTTAACGTTGAACTTGAAATCCACATTTGATGGGGTTAGAAATGTCAGAATGGGGGCTAATTTTTTTGTGTGGGTGATCTACATGGAATGAAGTAGTAGTGATAAAAGTTATACTAAATTCTCTTAAAAGTTGAGCAGTATTGAAGAAAGATTTAATAGCATGGGTCAAAGAAGGGCCAAAAACATGGCAATAAAGACAATAAAATTGTGCAGGGAATCCACCGGGCCCTGGTTCCTCCTATATAGGTGCCAGACTCCGTAGACGTAAATAAAGACCAAAAGTGATTATGAATATCTGATGCGTCATATATCCATGACCCATCTGATAGTTGAAGGCCATCAATCTGATCGCTCGTCTTCTACTTTTCACAGTAACAGCATGAAAATAAGATGAAGGCAAAGGGCGTGGACTAATGACGATGCATGTGTCGAATCCGACAGTCCACAGCTCAACGACATATATCCTCCCGTGAAAATTACTTGAATCAAGCTATCTCAAGCCTGACCACAAGGACAGAGCCTTGGATTGTCAGATTCAAGAGAACCGTGTGCTGTGGCATTACATCTTAATAATGTTTAAATTGATCCTTTTACTCGCCTTCTTTCCATCATATTCTTGTATGCCCAGAAGAAAAACAAAAATAAAACTGAGAAATCAGATTTCTTAAAAACTTACTGCAACATTGACCATGGATCTTTTGGATCCCAACGGTCCATGTATCAACCACATAACTCTCTCCATGTTTGAGCTTGGGATTGCACGACTTAATTAGGTTTAGTGGCAAAACGCATTATCGTGCAAGTGCCGAACATCCATCTTATTATATTCCCTCGTCAGTCGTCACCACCAGAGAAATGAGTAAAAATAATAAATTTTGTTCTTGTTCCTATCAATCCATGATCCACCCTAGGGTTTTAAAGTCTAAATTTCATTGTCTCATTCCTGTACAGGATCCAGTTTCTTACAAGTTAGACAAAAGTTACAAAACTAAAATAAATCTCTTGTTAAAATACTCGTTAGTTCCACTTATCAAATCCATTTAACACTTTAACATTAAAAAAAAAAGTAGTGCACGCCTACACAACTATTGCTCAGCGGAGTTGAGTCAGTTTCAGCCAATCAAAAAAATGTAAGTCACTTGTAAAGATGGTGCAAGTAAGATGGAAAACGATCCTCAATAATAAGGAGCTTAAAGATCAATCAAATCAGATGCTTGAAAATTGGCTAAGACTCGCGAATGATGGCTAAGTAAGTTTAATCCCTTTCTCCCTTTTCCTGCTTTGGTGTTCAAGTGCCCAATCCCATTGCTACGAAACTGAAAAAGAGCAAAATGTTTTAGTGTCAACCCACACACAATAAGATTTTCCGGGTATCTGAAAAATAAAAACCCGAAAAAAAGAGAAATCAAAATAAGTTACTGAATTGGTTCCCATAATTATCCTCTCCTAGGAGTTCAAATAACTCTCTTGATATGCAATAGAGTGAAATTTTAAAAAGAAGAGAGAATTGTGAACTTTTACCTGCCAAATATTACAAGTCCTTATCAGTCTCAAGCTGTGATCTTGCTGCCGCTTTCTCTGTTTCGTCCAAAACAAATGCTTTAAGTGACTCAACATCCCTTGTACCTGATTAAACACAGTAGGCAAAAAGAAGTTATTTGATATCAATTGCTATAAAGCTTAAAGGAGTCTCCGCAACAACTGGTATTTTAAGTGCAATCCAGAAATTTTCAAAATATGGTAATGCAAAAATAATTTTGAGAACATGCTTATGTACAGTTGAAGTGTAGAGTATAGGACTTCTCTTTTGAAGAAAAATATTACAAAATTTAGGAAATTCAGCAAATATGCGGAGAAGGGAGAGGATAGCTTAAATACATAAGAAATGAAAAGTAGTTTTTAACACGACCTTCTCTCTTTAATCTCTTTCAAGACTTCTTCACTCCACCACCAAGTTTCTTTTTGTGGGTAACTTTCCCTTAGATTCTCTGACAACTTCTTTTACCACTCTTTTGATACTAGTCATTTCATCCCACAACACCGTAGTTTCTACATCTAAATTCCATTTCCCCTCCTCTATCAATTTATTTTTATACTTTTAACTCCTTTTAAATTTCACCATCTAATTTTTGGCCACATTTCACTTTTAGTCCTCCTTTTCTATCTCTTAATGCAAATGTCTAACTATTAGCCTATGTTGTGTAGTCAAATTCTCTCCTAGGATGACCTTACGATCTTTGCATATCACACGATCTCTCTTTCTAAGAAGAAAAAACTCTATTTTGACTTATGTTCGATCAACTCCTAAAAGTTACTAACTGCTCATCTCTCTTCCTAAAGTATGCATTTGCTATTATTAGATCGTACACCATGGCAAACTTAAGAACTGTACCCCCATCTCATTTCTTTCTCCAAACTCTTGTCCTCTCTGTACTCTCTCACATCCTCTGCTTTCTTTCTTTACATGTCCATTTAGGTCTCCTCCTATAAATATCATCTCCACACCAAGAATTCTTTGTACTAATTCATCCATTTCCCCCCAGAGTTGTCTCTCAATATTCTCATCCAATCCTACTTTTTTTTTTTTGATAAGTATAGAAGATTTATTAGATGAGACTTTTAGAGGCTGAGGGAGCCTACCAAAAGCCAAAACAAGTTACAAATAAAAGCTTATACAACTACAACAAACAAAAGTAAAAGAATTCCCAATCATCCCAACCGTCTCCTCCTGGTTACTAATCCCTTCCCCTACTAATCAAATCAGACCATTTGAACATGATATCCTTAGAGGAAATACCTTTACCTTCCTCGTACAACTTTATCCAAAAATAGACCAACGCCTTGACCTCCAATAAAATCTGCTCCATTTGAAGACTTTTACTGTCAAACACCCTGTTATTCCTTTCCCTCCACAATCCCCATATTATTGTTAATGGTGTCAAATCCCACATCCTCCTCCCAAGGCTGCAAAACCCCTTCCCTCTCCAAGCAAAGAATAACTCCTTGATTGATTTGGGAGATGTCCATGATACCCCAAACTCCCTGAGTAACCCTGTCCAAATGAGCCATGCGATTTGCAATGTAGGAACAAATGATCAATTGATTCCCCACTTTGCAAACAAAGGGGACAGTGATCCATAACTCTTACCCCTCTTCCACAAAATATCCATTGTTTGAAGCCTACCTCGTATTGCGCACCATGCAAGAAACCGTACTTTGGATGGAACTTTACTTCCCCAAACTCTATCCGTTGGGAACTCCCATATTTCCCCTCCATCAAATGCACCATAAAATGAATGAATGGAAAATTTACCTTTACTGTCAAAGATCCACCATCTAGAATCGTTCCGTGAATTGATCGTTGGAGTCTCTCCCACCTTACTCATGAGAGCCTCCACATGTGGAATCTCCCAATTGTAGAACTGACGCCGGAATCCGAACTCCATCTATCCTCCGAGAATAAAACTCTATTCCCCCTTCCCACTTTAAACATCACCCCCTCCTCAAATTTCTGTAATCCATTCATAACTAGTGTTTGTATCCCGTGCTTAGCACGGGATAATATTTTAAATTAAAAATATTTAAAAAAAATTTAATTATCCCAAAATATTATTCTGATTTGAGATCGCAAAAAAACCTCATATTCAACGAAAATTATCTTATTATCCCAAAATATTGTAAAAAAATACAATGCTCACGGATTAGATCGATCTATGCTATAAATATGAAAAGATAACATGTCTACCAACATTTTATTACAACAAATCCACCACAACCACTCTTAATTGAACTGGTTAGTGTGGCCAAAAGTAAGTGCTCCATAGTTCCACTTAATAAAATTTTCTCTCGAAGAACTAACATACTTCATCAATCCTCCCATTGTGGGATAGAACTACAATCATAGCCGTCCAATAAGTCATATCTCTCTCTCTCTCTATATATATATATATGGGCGTCAAATAAAAAAACTCTTAGAGGATGCTGACCATATGGATGTTTGGCCAATCCCTAAGTGGACATACAAAGCAAAAATCGAATGATTAATGATTTAAAACATTTATATATTCGTACCCAAGTAATGGTAAAAAAAATGTCCAAAAAGAGGTACCAATATTGTTATGGGCCATTGCCAGTACTACAACCACCCACTTTAGAAGACAACTCACTCACTAACTTGTACGCTTTGAATACTCCACCAAAAATCAAACTAAGGGTCCTGAAATATCAACAGATCAAATGGTGAGATCTGCTCTATATATCTGACATTTTATATCAAAATGATTTCCACTTGAAGAAAGGGCATCAGGGTCATTACATCAAAGATCACACATACGTGTCCATTTAAAAAAAAAATTCTACCGAAATCAACTACACCCAAGAGTAAAACTTCTGAATAATGCTCAAATTCCTATGGTTAGAATCAACCCATGAAAATGACTTCAATCCAACGCTTATAATTCACTAATCAGTTTGATTTTTGGTTGGCAGGTCCACCGAGGGATTGGCTACAGTCACCGCCCTATAATAGTGTGCCACGTGGCTCGTATATTGGGCTGTGACCGGCTTAGGCTACAACCCGTCGTGACAGAAGTTTTACTCACGAAACTACTCAATCTTCTCCGGGTTATAGACCACGAAGTGTAAAGATTTTTCTGAAAAATACATAAAAAATAAAGATGGAATAAAAAAGTAGATTTTACCTGCCTGCCGAAAAAGGTAAGATAGAAATTCTAGTGATGAGAATCAGTTAAAAGATTTAAATTACCATACCTGTCCTCATTCTTAACGATGCAGAAAGAAAAATATAAAAAATCTTAGGAATACTATCTGGAACTTCATCGGGCTGGGACTCATGCATCCCAGAGTGGAGATGAAGCGTATAGAAGTTGTAAATAGCGTTTACAACGATTGAAGAAAGAACCTTTTCCAAAGTTGCCCACGTTTGAAAATAAAAGGCGTTTGAACTAATATGTCGGTTCGATTTTCTACACAACAGTTGAAGAAACAAAACTGTTGACGTGGCGTTTGGAGAGTCGGTTATATTTTCTGTATAACGGTTGAAAAAGCAATGCTCTTAACATGGTTGGAAGGAGACGTATGGGTTCGAAGAAAAACGTTTCGGTTGACAAATTGTGATGAAGAGATTTTTTCTGGAAAAAAATTGTGATGAGTGGTATTTTAGGAAAAAACAAAAAAATCAAAGAGAGCGCCACGTGGAGGAGAGAGAAAATTTTTCTCATGCGTTAGCTTTAGTAGAGAAGTGTAGATACCCCTCCACACACCACAACCATACGCACTTCTTAGCCTGCCACTACTCCATCCCATCACTTCTTCCCTATCCACTATGACTCTACACCACAAACTATAGCTCTTAACCCCGAACCGCCACAACCATTTTCCTTTTCAAAGCCTCATTCATCATACGCAAATCTCTCACACCTAGCCCCCCTCTCTCTCTTGGTCTCGTAACCACCTTCCATCTCCTTTGCCACTCCATAGGAAATTTCTCATAAGTTTAATCACTTTCTTCTCCACACTCACTGGCATCGAATATAGGGACATGTAATATATCGGCATACTAGAAAGAGTACTCTTAATAAGTACAAGCCTACCCCCCTTCGAAAAGGAATCTAGCTTTCCACCTAGCTAATCGACTCTCTAGACGCTCAATCACGGGATCCCATATATTCTTACTTCTATAACTCACCCCCAATGGCAAACCGAGATATTTTGTGGGAAGATATCCTACCTTACATCCTAAAATAGACGCAGCATCACTAAGACCCTCGGCCTCACCGACACCAAAGACCTCTGATTTCGCAAGATTGATGTGCAATCCAGTAACTGCCTCAAAATAGCATAACACCCCTCTTAGAAAAATAGAATCCACTCTCCCACCTTCGATAAATAAAATAGTATCATCGGCGAACTGAAGGTGAGATATTGACAGCCCATTCCTTCCCACTTTAAAACCCTCTAACATATCTAGCTCCTTGGCTCTTTTCATCATACGACTAAACACCTCTACTACTAGCACAAATAGAAAGGGAGATAATGGATCTCCCTTCCTAAGACCCCTTGTACTCCTAAAGAACCCTGTTGGAGAACCATTAACTAACACTGAGAAAGAGGCCGTCGCGATACGTTTCCTAATCCACCCTCTCCATTTGTCTCCAAAACCCATACGCCCTAAGACGTAATCTAGAAAGTCCCAATTAACATGATCGTAGGCTTTTTCCATATCTAATTTAAATGCCAGACCTGATCTTCCCTCTTTCATTCTAGAATAAATACACTCATTGGCTATCAACACGTTGTCTAGTATCTGCCTACCTGGAATAAACGCTCCTTGTTCTTCCGACACAACGTCAGCAATCACATTGCGAATCCTTAGAGCCAAAACCTTAGCCAAAATGTTATATGCACTCCCTACTAGGCTAATGGGTCTAAAATCACTAATGTTCTTTGCTCCTTTCTTTTTTGGAATAATGGTGATGAAAGTACTATTTGACCCATGATCTAGAAAAGTGTTCTCATGAAAATCTCTTATTGATGCCATGAAATCTAGGCCGACCGTCTCCCAACACTTCTGTAAAAATGCCATAGTAAAACCATCTGGCCCCAAAGCCTTATCCCCCTCCATCCTCAAAGCTTGGATCACCTCTTCTTCTGTGATATTTCTTTCCAACATCTCACTCTTCCCTTCTTCTAAACTCAAAAAATCAAGACCATCTGTTTTTGGTCGATATGAATTGTTCTCCGTATACAACTTCTCATAGAACTCACTCACCCCTATCTTAATTTCCTCCTCCACTGCCAACACCCGATTTTCTATAATAATTCTCTCTAACGAATTAACCCTTCTTCTAGCATTTGCCACCCTGTGAAACAATCTAGTATTATTATCTCCCTCCTTCAACCACTTAATCCTAGATTTCTGCCTCCAACTAATCTCTTCCAACTTCATGATTGAGTTCAACTTCTCTCTCAGACTACTTCTCCTACATCTATCTTCCACACTCAACTCTCCTTCCTCCTCTATCATATCCTACTTTAATGACGATCAATATGAATATAAAAGGAGAACTTCAATAATTCTAGCCACCGTTGGCAATAAAGCAAAAAAAGATAGTACGAAGTACAAAAGCAATTGGAGGTTTTGGTGGTACAAGGCAAAGAAAGACTTACTAGATGGAATGCACCACTAAGAAGAAATCTCTAGTTTAGGCCATTTGGTCTATCAGAGACTAGGAAAAAAAGGGACAAATAAAAAAGATCTCAAGACCATTTAAGAAGAAGCATGCTATTGTACTCATGTTCAGCCTCCAAGAATTCTGGGCACTGCTGCTTATGACTTAAAAGCTTTTGATTACAACTCAGCCTTGTGATACATTTTTGTAGGCTGGTCGCTGGTAATAGGATTCCAAAGGCTCAAGAAATTTTCTATCAAGAAGCAGGAGTGGAAAAGTTCCCAGACCATGACAAGGCTTGAAATTAGCTATGTAACAATAATACTGACCCAACGCCTTTAAGATGCCCAACACGCAGACACGTCCGTACACATGTATAATGATGTAATATCTTATTTAAATCAATCTTTTAATAAAAATAAGAAGGGAGGTACTGACCCAACGCCTTTAAGATGCCCAACACGCAGACACATCCGTACACATGTATAATGATGTAATATCTTATTTAAATCAATCTTTTAATAAAAATAAGAAGGGAAGTTTTGACATCCCCCCATGTTTTGTTCGAAATTTGGCATACCCCCCCCCCCCACATACACACACACAACTTGAAAAAGCTAACTTACCCCCCTATGGCCAAGTCCACTGTCAACGACCATTGTGGACCCAAAATTGGCTAACGAAAATTTGATGAAAATACCCTTGTCTTCAACATTGGATCGCAATTCCAACAAACATAGAATTCTAATAATATTTCGACCTCTGATTTTCTGCACTTTTTTATTTTCTCGATTAAAGGTAAAAAACATCGACAAGAACAACTTTTGACTATGAATCTTTAGTCAATAACAAGCTCCGGACCTGGGTTTTTAATATTTCGACATTAAAGAGCCGAAAAGATCAACGAGAAACCATTTCTGATCATGGCTCAGCTTTGACCTATGGTTTATTGATTTTTTGCCATTAACATGAAAATCTTTTATTTCTAAGCTTTTCTGCTATTCAAGAATTTTTTCGACCTTTACTTCTGTGGCTGGTAAGATTGTAACCCAAAGACAAATATCTCCATTAAAATAAAGAGAAGATTGAAAAAAAAAATAGAGAATTCTATGCCTTTTGATTTGGGGTTGGGTTCAGCCTTAACCCCCCATTTGTTTTGTTTATCTAAGGTTGAAGACATGGGTATTTCTGTCTTTTCATCAAAATTCCATTGGTCAATTCGGGTCCACAATAGTCATTGACGGTGGACTGGGTCATAGGGGGGTAAGTCGGCTTTTTCAAGTTGTGTGTGTGTGTGGTTTGGTGGGGAGGGGGGGAGGGGGGGGGAGGTATGTCAAATTTTGAACAAAGACAAAAGACTATCAAACAACTATTGTTGTGTTTAACATAACAAAGTACTATATGGAGGATAGAACATACCAACCTTTAGAAATCATTTTTTCAATGAAAAAATCATGAAAATGAAACGTGACAATGCCATTGTTGGGAACGAACATACCCTTATGCAAAGCTAAAAGAAGAAAAAACACAAAACATGCAAATCACAACACAAGATATACGTGGTTCACCCGGTGTGGGCTACATCCACGGAGATTGACAAAGGGAACAAACCTCCTCTTCGTTTTACAAGAGTAGCAGAAGAAACCCCAAAACCCAAACTTTCTAATTCTCCTCACTTTTTTTTTTTCAAATTCTCCTCTCACATTACTCAAAACAATCCAAGACAACTTTAAATAAAAGTCTTTAATCCTGAAACCAAAGACAACAGTTGGATCTAATCTTATAATGAATGGACCAGATTAATCCGTGGGACTACAATTCAATATAAAGAAAACTCACGAAATTTTCCTTTCAGGGCTCTACCCCCAAATCCCCTCCATGCAACTGTAGTGGGGGGCAAGCCCACCCACTCCTCCCCATTGTGGATAGGTATCATATGCGGCTGATCATGCTTCACAATCCCATCATCCATATGTGTCAGGATGTGTTCACATGCATGTCCGATGCAGCAAAAAACCCTAAAAGTGTTGTGTCCTTGTAATGAAGTCATCTATAAAAATTAAACAAGGTCAAGTTTCATGATATCTGTAATGGATGTAAAGTGTCAGTTACAGTGATATTGACAAACTTGATATACCGACATGTCCATACAGTTGATTCTAGATTTGAAATTTTGAAGTGATGATATATTTCTTGAATCATTTTAGTTCATTTGAGAACACATCATACGAATTATCTTTTTTTTGTTATTCTTCCTTTATTTTTGCTCCTCTTGTTTCTTTGTTTTGCTTGCTTTAATATATTTTCTTCATTATCAATCAAAAAATAAAAAGTAGTGCACGGTATATGAGAGTGGATTTAGATACATTAATACACATTAAGTTAACATTAAGCAAATGCATGGAATAGAAAGAAGATCAAACAAAACTGATTCAACCTATAAACATATATAATCAAAATATAATAAATTTCCAATCATGGGTTACCAACTTACCATGGATACTAAAAACAGAATACCAAGCAGCAGCAGGAAACCACCTTGTAAACAAGTGCAACTTGAAAATTACCTTTATATCTAGCAACTTCTTCTCCATCATAGAAGAGCTTAAATGTAGGGTACGAATGTACATCAACTTTGGTACAAACAGGTTTACTTGCACTGCAGTCAACATGTCCTATCTCTATCTCATCTTCCCCTTCCATTGCCTTCCCCAAGTCCTCCCACAATGACCCCAACTTTTTACTGAAACCCAAGGTGTCTGCTACTTAGTAATCAAATAGTGTAACCAAATAAAATAACAAATCACAATAATATGTTGAAATCTAACACATTGAATCTCAACAATCACTGTTATAATTTACCAATGTTTACACCATGGGACGCAGAATTCCACAAACCATGCAGTGTCCTTCTCCTTCACCTGTACAGAGACAAAGATATAGAATAAGAAAATGTAGCCTCAGAGAATTTCCCTACCACAAATATGGAAAAAAGAAATAAGGTAGCCAATACAGTTAGTTATTTCAAACAGACTATTTTATCAACAAATACATGCAAGCATAAATTTTTCTATCTTTCTTTTGCAAATGATGGGTCCACCCACCATCACTTTCTGATTGGGAATGGGCAATGATGAAAGGACTGCAACGTTTGGTTCCAGTCCAGTGCATGATAATTGCTAAAACTTATCAAAAAAGAAAGATCTCAATGGCTGGAGATTCAGTCTGATAGTATATGTCAAAATTAAGAGATGGGACAACCCAAAATTTGCATTGTTTGAAAAAGGATCCTAACTGTCAAATTTTTTACCATTAACTTTCAATCATTGTTAAGCACCCAAGTGAAACTCCTTGATCAAATTATTAGGATTTTACTCCAAAATGGTGCACATCTTCCACGAATGCACTTGATCTTGAACTAGTTTTAAACCATTGACCATGTTCCTCATGAAGGCTATTAATTGGAGATTGTGATAATCCATCAATATTGTACAAATTATGGGTTGTGGACAATATACTAACAATTGAAGGGTCTGATTGATGACCATATCATCACGTGTACGACGTGACGTGGACCGATCCAAACAGGCAGAATTTTACCCTAAACAGAGATAAGTGAATGAGATGAGAAGGAAACTTGAATCCAATTCAGCAAAGACGAAATTAAGTAGCAGAAGTTGCAGAACTCACAAACGTAGTAAGTTGAAAGATGAAATCTACCCTGAAAGTAAAACCCTAACCCTAATTCGTAGTGGGGAGCGAAAGAGATCACTGATCTAATAAAAAGTAGTAAAATAAGAAAAGATGAGAAGATACAATTAGGATTTGGTTTTACCTTGTCGGTGAAGGTATCTGCTGTTAGGGTAATAACTTCAGATCTTGCAGCTATAACGCAAGATAGAAGAGTAAGAGAGATGAGAGGAACAGAGATGCTGTGGCCTTTCATGGCGGTCCTGACTCCTGAACAGCTGAACCTGATCTCTGATTTGCTTCGGGATCTCGAAGGAAAAATTAGCACTGGACAAACATTTTGAATTGCACGTGCCTTCTGGGGGTGAGGGAGGGTGGGGCAGTTTGAAATTATCCCATGACTCGGTCCACTGCTGACCAGAGTTGACTAGGAAATTTTTCGGTTAAAGAATAAGGGACGAGAAAATTTTTGAAGCGGCGAAAGTTAGAAGCAGCGAAGCAGTGGCCAATCACGTCAAGCCACAATCCCATGTTCAAAAGCATTTTTGGATTTGTTTTAAAACATTGGGGATTGTAGCTTGACGTGATTGGCCACTGCTTCGTCGCTTCAAAATTTTTTGGGATATTGGCACCTGCATTTTGGCTCAGTAAACCCAAAAATCCCAATCCCTCTTTCTTTACTCATCACACCCATAAAAATAAAAAAGAAAAAAAATTAAAAGAAAAAAAACAGCAAAAAAGAAGAAGAAGAAAGAGGAGGCCGCTGGCCGTCACCACTGCAGGTACGCCCCCCTTTCTCTCTCCCTCTCTCTGGTTTTGGGCTGCCTCGGCAGCCCCCGAGGCCGAGTGTGACATGCAACACTTGGAAGCTCAAGGTCGAGTGTGGCATGCCAAACTCGGCCTCGAGGGCTGCCGAGGCAACCCGAAACCAGAGAGAGAGAGAGAGCACCTACGGTATTGATGGCGGCGGCCTCCTCCTCATTCTTCTCATTTTTTTTGTTGAGAGAGAGAAAGAGAGAGGTACTTGCGGTGGCGGTGGCCTCGTCTTCCTCATTCGTCTTCTTCTTCTTCTTTTTTCTCTGGATTTTTTTTTTTTTTTTAGTCATGGGTTTACTAAGCGAAAACGCGAGTGCCAATATCCCATCCCAAAAATAAAGATCCCCTTTTTTCAACCCTGGATCACAACATTTGAGATTTTTTGCCAAAACCCTAACCCCAAAGTTGACATGGTTGTGGTGGTCAGCCAGCAAGGAGTGGGCTGGTCACCTGTGATGGGTGGCACTCGAACGAGCCTTGTATCGCCGGTAAATGGCTAGAATCATAAGATCTAATGGCCAATTTTTTTTTTAAATTCAGAGATAAACTTTACTTTAAGCGATTGAATCTTTGCTCAAAACATCAACTTAACACATGATTTACACAAGAAATATTGAGGTCCTACTACTCCAAGAGAAATGAAATTTTTTGCCAAAAAAATGTATTGAAAAATAGAAACAATTTGTGCATTTTGTGTATTGGTTCTCTCATAGAAATAAAATTAAATAAAAAGTAGCCATTGTTCTTGCGATTCATGCCATTTATTGGGAATATACGGCTCATCGGAGTGTCGGCACATCACAAGCGACCAATCTATCAAAATCTCATGGCTAGCCGACCACCACAATTGTCTTAATCTGGGATTAGGGTTTTGGCCAAAACCTCAGATGTTGTGATCCAAGGTTGGCACTGTCGCCTTTTCACCCAAAATTTGCTACTTAACTTAGGTCAACAATTATCGAATGATAGTGGACCGAGTCATAGGAGATAGTAGGAAGAACACTCAACAAAAAATATATCATCCATTCATCCTATGAATTGATCTAGATTCGATTACAGGCTCTCATACCACTGTTAATAAGGGACAAATCTAGTCTGCAACCGTTTGCAGACTTAGAAGTATGCAAACATTGTCAGTACCGTTTGATGTCCCTTGAAAAATGTGTTATTTCAAGGTTTTCAAAAAAATTATAAATTAAAATCACGTTTTTCAATGAGTATTCAATGGTGGATACAATGTTTGCATACTTTTAAGTCTGCAAATGTATGCATACTAGATTTGTCCGTTAAAAAGTGGAATTAACCTAATAATATTCTTTTTAGAATTTTTCTGAACGCATAAAATCAAACCCCAATAGACAAGGATCATCACATGAGCCTTATGAATTTTATGAAAAGAATAAACTATATCATTGTAACTCCCCAAATGTAAAGCCTTTTGTTGATTCACATTTTCGTTTTTCTTTGAATTTCAGAGAACTGACGGCCTTCTCCATCTTATGTGGATGTCCACTAAGGATTTGCTATGTAACCAGAGAGGAAAAGAGAGCAAGAACTTTAGGTTGAATAATAGCCTTATCAATTGAGAAAAACTTCTAGGTTTGCTTTCTTACCCTCCTTTTACACAAAAAGTAAGGTTCAAAGTCTCGGCCGATCCTGGACTGGATCGGGATCGGAGCCCACCGATCTGATCCAAACCATGTCTGTCTCGCCAAGTTCTCAGTTTTCTGAAGGATTTTCACACCGTCTCGGGGCGAGTTGGCCAATCCCACCGATCCAGCCTCCGATCCTAAGACTTTCATCCTTGAAAGTAACACCCTTAGGATTTCTAAAACCTAGTTTCTAATTGAAAAAAATGTAGGATTTCTCTTTTCTTAATTGTGAATTTTAGTGCAACACAATTTGTTCTAGACTTGAAATCTCATTCCAACAATTGTTCTTTTATTGGGTTTGTGCTAAATAACAGTATGGGCTCAATGGGCTTTCACATAATTATAATGCAGTAGTGCATGTACTTGTTATATAGGTCCTGTTTGGTTCGTTGCATTGGGATGCAAATAAACTCACTGGCCACAATTTTGGAATGCACGTGATTGGTTGGGGGCGTGCAAATAAGCTGGCGTGCAAGTGGTTGCCAAGCCCTTGCAAACTCCTTAACAAAATAGATCCAAGCGAGTGCAGCCCAAAAACCATGGCAAGTGGGTGCATTTCTACTCACTGCAGTTGAAATTGACAATGTAATGAATAAAGAAATCCAAATGAATGAGTTAATGTATTTTTTTGCGGGTATATAACACAAACAAAATAGGCCCCATTATTTTGAAACACCAAAAAATGACACACAAAATAACATTCCTTATAAGGCCCAGATGGAGATGAGTTAAGGGTTGATATATTGCGAATATGATCTCTTCACAATGGAGAACATGCTCACAAAACATTTGCTCATTCTAAAACTTCTAACCAAATCAAATGTGTTCTTAAAATTTACAGTAAAATGGACATGCCATATATTTTCAATTTGTAATCCATTTTTCATAGGGCTAGAGATGTCGAAATGAACAGATTTCTCGTGAGCATATCATTCACGGTGAGGAGACCATCATATATATATATAAAAAAAAAAAAAAAAAAATCAGTCCTTAACTCATCTCCATGTGGACCCCATAAGGAATATATATGATCTCCATGGTGGAATGCAAGTCGAAACAATTCTGGACCACCCTTTTTCAGCATTAACATTAAGTCCACTTTTGATAGGGGTAGAAGTTTCAGAAAGGGTTGATTCCATGTGAGGATGATCTCTACTGTGAAGCCCTTTCCTCATCTCCATGACCAGGTGTCATTATATGTGAGGATGATCTTCCCACCGGCCATGGAGATCATCCTCACAAAAATCTGCACTTCCTGAAATTTCTAACCCTATCAAATTAATGTGAAGTTAAACTTGACGGTAACAATGGAAGGGTAAGGAAATTTCGACTTGTAATCCACTTTTTATAAGGCTAGAAATGTCCAAGTGGGTGCTGATTTTTTGGGACAAATCTAGTATGCAACCATTTACATAAAAGTATGAAAACATTGTCAGTACTGTTGGATGTCCCTTGAAAAATGTGTTTCTTCAATGTTTTCAAAAAAATATTTAATAAATTAAAAACATGTTTTTCAATGAGCATTCAATGGTGGATACAATGTTTGCATACTTTTAAGTATGTAAATGGTTGCATACTAGATTTGTCCGATTTTTTGTGAGGTTGATATCCATGTTGAGAAGACAAGCATCACAAAAAAAAAAAAAAAAAAATCAGCCCTTAAATCATCTGCATGTGGCCCCCACAGCTGTAACGTTTTAGTCACAAAAGCATGAGTCAACCTATCCTGACCCATATATACATGTGGTTAGTCTGGTTCTGATCTTATAAGAGATCAAATTGGAAACTATATAGATCCTGTATGCTGTACTAATCCAATGAAAAATTGGATCTTTTGAGTTGATCTGGTCCATTGACAGCCCTACTTCAAAGTTTAAAGTCCCCCTCCCAAAATGCCACATGGCAAACTCTTTTGGACCGCCATTGACCGATCGATGTTAAGTTGGTTCACTTTTGGTGGACATCCACACCAAATGTCAACTTAATTGGTGATTTAGAGGTTACCGTTGGATTAAAAAACCTCTGATTTGGAGCTTCTTAGTCACGGAATGTAAGGAACGATGGATACTAAGATAAGACCGTGATGACTGATGATGGTAGACCCGCATTTCTTTTTTCTTAATAGGTGAAAAGGTTTGCCTGACCGCCAAGCCCCTGACTGCCCACAATATGAGTCACGTGGCACACTCTTAGAGGATGCTGACTGTTTGGATCTTTAGCCAATACCTAGGTGAACCTACAAACCAAAATCAACCTGATTAGTTATTTCTAAGCATTGGATTATGGTCATTTTCATGGGTTAATTTTAGGGAATTTGAGGCATTACTGACCATTTTTTGGGGATACAAGGATCCAAAGGTTTGAAATAGGGATTGGCTAAACATCTATACAGTCAGTGTCCTCTAATAGTGTGCCACATGGTTCATATTGTGGGCAGTCAGGGGCTTCCTTGACCGTCCACGGTCAGGTAATTAAGTTTTACTCTAAATTGTTCATTTGATAGATGACCTTTTGAATGGGCCACGTGCATATTGCCCTTGTCCATGTCATCCTTATAACCTACGAGAATTTTTTTGAAGCCGCAGAAATTTAGAAGCGGGGTGATCATGCTCCCAATCCTATTGCACCAAGTACACCTGGGTTAACCCGGCCCAATATGATTGGCGCATGATCGCCCACTTCAAGAATTTTCTCTATAACTTATTGTGTATTGTACATTCACTGAGGATAAATTTTTTTGAAGGGGCGGGGATTTTTGAAGCAGCCATCATGCACCAATGATCGCGTGCCACATATACCCATGGTTACATTTGAAAATCAAATCTAAAACCCCGGTACATGTGGCGCACGATCATCGGGTGCAAGATCGCCGCTTAAAAAAAAAAGGATCAGAATATTATAATTTTAATATTTAAAAATAACTTGGCACACGTTTGGTTTTTCTCAAAATAACGGCCGGTATTTCCATTACAACGGGTATCCCATTTTTTCGGTCTTGGGCATTGCAACGGGAAAAAAATATAACTAACATAACGTTCTACATGCAATCCGTAATGGTCAAATTTCTTTTTCTTCGGGTTGGTGTGAGGTGGACCCCTTTGTTCTGAAACTGACTCAAGACCAAATGCGTTCACTTATGATCTTCTGTGGACCCCTCGTTCCCGATGGTGCGATATCTTCTTGATGGAGAATGATTCAGAGCTAGAGAGATCAAGAGATGGGTCCCATTTGATGTCAATCACAAGTATAGCATGTTCAAAAATCAGACATTGAATCTGTGCCGTTGCTTTAACTCAATCATAAAAAGTTTAGGTGATGAGTTCCAATCTCAACCACAATTTGGTGAAAGACAGCAACTCAAATCCCTTCATGTTTCTTTAACTTCAAGAGAAGACTAAGTGAAATGACACCCAGAAAAATCTGATGGGTTCCTCTCGCCTAATGATTTTGTTTTGCCATCTAACTTTCCAAAAATAGGCAAATTTGTGTTACCCTCTATGATAATATATCCGTTGGCTCCCGCCTTTTTTTGAAAATAACGTTCTCACCATTCAAATATAAGATGTCATGTTATGCTGCAGATGGGTCCAAGTCGCTGACTCCGGGCTTATTAGAATAAATTTCATAGGAGTCCAGCGACCACGGTACATCGCGGAAACGCCGTCAGATTCCAGTCTTATTTCCGTGAAATGGGTTCTTTGGATAGATCAAAGAAGAGAGTTCAATTATGGAAGAAGGCTGTATTCCATTTTTTACTGTGTTTTGTTATGGGATTCTTCACGGGTTTGGCTCCGACTGGTAATGCGTCTAATTTTTTGGGTCGTGTTGCATCGAACCAATTGGTTGCGAGTCGAGAATTCTCGCCCGAGCCGATTGAAACATTGCACCACGCGACACGAGTTGGGAACTTGAATAGGAGTCTATTAGGGAAAACTCCACAAGTAGCTCCGAGTAGTTTTGGCGATAGCAGGACGACATTTCGAGTGGAAGAAAATGAAGCAGAATTGATTCCACCTCGAAAGCTCTTGATCGTTATTACGCCGACAAGATCGAATAATTGGTTTCAGGGTGCTCTTTTGAGGAGACTGGGGAACACATTAAAATTGGTTCCTCCCCCCCTTTTATGGATAATCGTCGAGTCCCAATCCGATTCATCAGAATTATCAGAGATAATGAGGAAAACTGGAATTATGTATAGGCACTTGGTTTACAAGGAGAATTTCACAGACCCAAAAGCCGAAATGGCGCACCAGAGGAACGTCGCACTTAATCACATTGAACACCATCGTCTCAATGGGATTGTTCACTTTGCCGGAGTTTCCAACGTTTACGATGTCGGCTTCTTCAATGAGATCAGAGAGATTGAGTATGAACTTTCTTCTCTCACCATAATTTTCCGTAAAATAAAACCGGTTTTAGTTTGATCCAGCATAGTGAATAGTGCTGCTTGAAGCTGTATATACTGTAGAGGTCTGTTTGGCATCTACTTAATCCACCCTTATCAAATAATAATAATAATAATAATAATAATAGTAATAAATAGAGTAATTTGAGCAATATAGAGATTAAATTTAAGATTTTAAAACTTTATTAAATTTGAAAATTTGCAGGGATTTTGGGACATGGCCCATGGCTTTGCTATCGGCAAACAGGAAGAGGGTGGTGATAGAAGGACCTGTCTGTGCTTCTTCCCAAGTTATAGGGTGGCATCTAAGGAACATGAACGATCCGACAAATATGGGATCTTCGATTCGTATTTCGGGTTTTGGGTTTAACAGTTCGATTCTCTGGGATCCCCAGAGATGGGGCCGTCCTTCATCCGTTCAAGAGACCTCACAGGTTTGTCAATCAAGGCCTAAACCCAACCCGCGTTAAACCCTTGGTTAGTTTGTTAAGGGTGGTTAACAAAGGGTACGTGTCAGACATTTTGGGAGGGGACTGATACCCAAATACCCGGTTGGTAGAACCGACCACATTTGGTCAGGTTCAAGGTCCATCTTTAGACCTGATCATATAGTTGGTAAATTCTCAAATTATTCGTGAATTATACAAAAAACGAACCGTCTTATTCGAAGGTTTTGAAAAGTTTGCGCATTTTTTAACATGAACGAATTATTCTAGAATAATTCATGAACTTTTACAAATTATTTTCGGATTATTTAGTTTTGAACACGAATAATCATTTTATAAGACAAAAATTTTCAATAATTTATTTTTTTCTTTTATTTTATTTTTTAAATTAATTTTTGCTGAATTTTTTAATGCATTTTTAAATGGCAAACCCGAATTGTACTTAAACATTTCCCGTACCATATTTTTGCCGCACTTCAAATTGCTAAATCACCCGATTAGTTGTGGCTGGGTACACCGGTCTATCCTAATCAATTCATATATTCTATTTATTAATGGACGAAGGCCCTTCTTGCGTGCCTCACGCAAAACCCCAGTATCCAAAAAATACCCGAGTTTTGCTTCTTTTGTGTTCTTTAAACTATTCACATAGAAGGGACTATTCCGTCTTTTTGGTGTCAAAGCACACGTTGTCCCTGTGAGCATATGTCACCTTGCAGCTCATTCAATGCTACTCTTTTATTTAAAAAATAAAAAAAGATCTTTATTCCTAATATGACTCAAATTTCTTAAATTGACAAATATTATTTTTCCTATCATTTGTTTTTGCAGAACTCGGTCAAATTTGTCCAACAAGTTGTTCTTGAAGACGAGACCAAGCTAAAGGGAATTCCGGAAGGAGATTGCTCGAAGATCAAGCTTTGGCATCTCTCCTTGCCAACACGAAAATTGCTGAATCAACCCATTTCTAATCACCCAATCAGACGGTGATTATTGATAGCAAAGAAGAGAGAGGGTAGGTGGAGAAACGTAATTTGATGACTGAGATTTTCTAATTTTTTATTGTGTATTTATTTTATTTTATTGTATTGCTTCATATATGTATATATTTATAAATTTACTATTTTTTTCCAACAAAAAAAAATATCCCAACATTATCCTGTCTAGGGCAATTTGGGAAGCTAAGGCTTCGTATGGTAATCAACAAAAAGTTTTATAGAAAAAAGATTTGTATGTCAGAAAGTGTTGAAACAGATTTGTTTTTACAATGTTTATATGCAAAAATCAATTCTACAAAACCTATTCAAGACAACCATACAGAGCCTAAGAACCCAATCTTTTGTAGACCGAGACCATAAGTAGGAGCTCAAATTGCGCAAAAATGGAAAAGTTGTGGCAAAACTTGATGGGCATTTAGACCCGACCCACTATACATCCAGGTCGGCCTTTATAATAGGCCCAGTGGGTTAAACCTGAGCTTGCTTTTTAAGGCTAGCTATATAATTGGGCCGTACATAGGTTGGTTTTTACTGAAAATAAAGCTTAGGCCAATATCAAATCTAATGGAGCAACAGCCCGGGCTATTGCCGGCCAGCCCAGGGCCTACTTTGAACTTAGCTCCCTATTTTCCGGGCCATGTTTGAGTAGATCTCAGCCGGGACTAGGGGTGTCAATGGATAGTTGAAATTTTGAATCTATATTCGAGTTTTAATATATCAGATATGCTATATTATATAAATATAATAATTATATATTTACACACATGTATAACATATTATATTTATTTATTATATATAATTATATTTATTATTTTATATATATATATATATATAATCTGATTTACTTATCGGACGAATCGGACATTATCAGATATTTGATGAATTAATCAGATTCGAATATTGATTCAGAATATCCGTCGGATATCAAATTGAATTAGGATATCGGATTTTTTTCAGATTCAGATTTAGATATCCATATTCAATTCGAATAATATCCGTTGGCAGCCATAGCGGGGACCGAACCCGGGTCATTAACACCCCTAAAGCCAATTAAACGGATGTGTGCTTCAATCACCAAGATCTGCTTTGATCTCTAGCAATATTTTCTGTCTTTGATCACATAACCCAACCACACAAGATCGAGACGTACATCAAGAAGAACAATATTCACGCATGCACATGCCGGGTGGGACCATCCAAGAAGTGGTCCCACACTAGTACATCGTCTACATACTGTCCTACACAAACGACATATTCGGATGCAACAGATCTGGCTGGATTAGAGGTGGGAAGGGATCTTCCACTCTAAGGGATGGTCCGGATCCTCTGAATCCGTGCTACCAACCGGTGAAAACCTTAAAGTACTGTCTGTATATTAATAATTTCCAAGTGGACAAGATTCCCCCCTCACAATTATTGTCCTAATGATCGTATAAACCGCATGTCCAGGCATTACATTCTCTGATCTCCATATTTTTCCAAAGTCTCGTAAAAAAAACCATCTCTTCTAACATAATGCCCATCGATCATGACCATTAAAATCAATTACCCACCAGTTGAAACTGCACCCAATACATCCAATTTGCGATGATCTTTTCATCGGATGGTTAGGATTGTTCAATGTTACAGTTCTTTGGCTATATATATGGGTTACACACACCCCATACTAGAGAAGGGTCATAATTTGGACGGTTCAGATTGATGGGGTTGTCTTGCCCGAGATGCACTATTCTTCTTCAACCCTCACGTCATCTCGAGCGAGACTATCCGAGACAAGCGATCTACCCTCCGATCCCGAGATTTTCAACCATGATCTACCCACCATCACTATTGATTTTGTGCACACAAAGAATAAATCAAAAGCCACAAGACATTGACTCGCTTTTCCTTACTTTACCAACTCTCTACTCAACTCTTACTTTCAGCCAACATTACTTGCGAAAGCAGCCACCCAACTCCTCCACATAAAGCAAAATTCATCCAAGAAGAGAAAGAAAGGGACTTCCACCATTATTTTTCTAGTTTCTACTACTCCACCCCCCACTTCCATCTTTAGAAAAAGAAGAATAATTACAAAAAGACCTCCAAAATTACTAACTTTGTTGATAAAGAGACCCATTTATCTGATCCATGGAGTTAAGAGTGTTATATACATATAAAGATGGACCCACAATTGATCAATCAAACTTGTTCACCACCATTGAAACTGTTGTCTGAATGAAGAGGAAGGGAAGATGTGTTATGTTATGTGGAGCCTGATGATGCTAGAGTACTGTACATGAAGGCGCAAGTTGGGGTAGAGCTGAAACTCAGAGAAAAAGGCTGATCTTGGGAAAATTGGAACTTCACCTATAAGCATCTGAATCACAATTCTCATTGTAGGCCAAGCCAATGGATCAGGGTGTGAGAAAGCCAGCGCAATCAAAAGCACACACCACACTTCGCCCTTAGAAAAAGAAAGAATAATAACAAAAAGACCTCCAAAACTCCTTTTTTTTTTGCTAAGTGAGATGATAGATTAACAAGAAAAGTGAAAAGAAACGGGGGTTGGGAAATCAAACATTAACATGATTCCCAAAAAAGAAACAAAAACAAAAACAAAAAAGAAAGGCAAAATTCATTCACTTTGTTGATAAAGAGACCCATTTATCTGATCCAAGGATACATCAGCTCTTCATGTTATCAAAAGTGTTATAGATAGACAAAACAAATGAATGTAATACATATATATAGCCTAATAAATAAACAGAGATGGACCCACAATTGATCAATCAAACTTGTTCACTACCATTGAAGCTGTTGTCTGATGAGGAGGAAGGGGAGATGGTGATCATCCAATTACAATCATACACACTGTCCTGCAGACTCAAGAAAAGATGGGAGGTGCTGAGACTCAGAGAAAAAGGCTTTGATCTTGGGACAATGGGAACTTCAGCCTCACCCCACAAGCATCTGAATCACAATTCTCATTGTAGGCCTAGCCAATGGGTTAGCCCAAGCAAAAAAGCAAATGAATATATATAGCCTAATATATAAATAAAGATGAACCCACAATTGATCAATCACACTTGTTCACCACCATTGAAGCTGTTGTTTGATGAGGAGGAAGGGGAGATGGTGATCATCCCATTACAATCAGAAACACTGTCTTGCAGACTCAACAAGAGATGGGTGGTGCTGAAACTCATAGAAGGCTTTGTTCTTGGGACAATTGGAACTTCAGCCTCACCCACAAGCATCTGAATCACAATTCTCATTGTAGGCCTAGCCAATGGATCAGGGTGTGAGCAAGCTAGCCCAATCAAAAGCACTCTCCTCATATCTCCCTCATCAAACTCACCTTCAAGTTTCCCATCAGCAGCCCCTAGTAACCTCCCTTCTCTATGCAAACCCCACACCCATTCAACCAAATTACTACTAACCCCGACACCTCCAACCCCACTAGTCTCTTTCTCAATTGGTCTCCTCCCACTAGCCACTTCAAGAACCACAGCTCCAAAGCTAAACACGTCAGTCTTCTCAGTTGCTCTTCCTGTTAGCAGATACTCAGGGGCTAAGTAACCCATTGTTCCGGCCGTCACAGTCGCGTCGGGCGATTTATCGTGCTCGATTTGCCTCGCCAAACCGAAATCACCCAATCGGGCATTGAAGCTTTCATCTAGCATTATATTGCTAGCCTTGACATCTCTGTGAATTACCTGGTTTTCGCATTCTTGATGCAAGTAGGCCAGAGCTGAAGCAACCCCCATTAGAATTTTTCGCCGGTGGTGCCATGGTAAGGGAATTTTCACTTCGAATAAAGCCTTATCAAGGCTTCCATTCGGCATGAAGTCATAGACTAGTAGAATTTCGCCCTTTTCATGGCACCATCCTTGGAGACGGACAAGGTTCCGATGCCTGAGAGTTCCAATTATCGAAAGCTCCGATAAAAATTCGGCCTTTCCCTGACCACCACTATGGCTACATTTCTTCACAGCGATCATAGCTCCTGTTTCTGGAATTATACCTTTGTAAACGGTACCGAATGCTCCGTGGCCTATAACTCTCGCTGAATCAAAGCACCTCGTGGCTGATTTGAGTTCTCTGTAACTGAATTCTTTAGGGGTTTTTATGACATCCGACGTTAGAGACTCGGATTTCTTGGGAGATTTGAACTTTTTGGAGAATAACCAGATGAGAAGACAAGCAAAAACAGCAAGAAAAAAAGCTCCAGCTGTTACAACCCCTGCTACCGCCACGGGTCCTTGTTTACAGAGCTGGTTATGGCAAGATGAGGATCTATTGATCTTTACATTATTTTGGATCCCTGAAATGGAACCAGAAGGAGCTGAGGAAGGAGGTGGTGGGTTGGCAGAATTAGCCGTTGGAGGTGGCGGAGGCGAAAATTCATTGAATGAGGAACTAAAACTCCACCATTCGATACTGTGGATCTCTGTACTCCCCTGGGTCGACCCGGAAAACCCCACAAACATGAAATCGTTCACGAACCGATCCAAGTCGAGATTAAAGGACAAAAGGGGATCGCTTGGGCGGAGATTCGAGTATGAAACAGAGACATTAAACACTCGAGTCGACCCGTCGTAGTCGATCCAAGCATTCACGAGATCTCCGCTTCTGAGCTCGACCTCTACCGCACCCAAATCACCGACCTCAGTAGAAACCAAGCTGTTCAGATCCACACCCACATGGTTCCCATTAATGTCTTTGAACTCCACATCCATCAAAGTATCAAACTCAACAGCAACGAAGCCAGACAGAGAACCCTTCCCATTAACCAGCCCGAGAAACCCACCACCATCTCCAACCGTCTGATCGTCAGGTGAGATGACAAAAGCAAGTCCACCACCAATCGAAGATGGATTGAGATTCATAACTGAAAACGAAAAGAATGTCGAGAAAGACGCCGGTAAATGACTTCCCGGCAGCCGAAATCTGACGGGCTCACTGTACAACACCCTCCCTGCTCCGGAATTAGGGACAGGGAGGTCACGAGATAACCGTACACTTCCGTTATTCAAATGGGCATCTCCGATGAGCTTCAAACTATTGAGAGTTAACGTCCCGAAGTCGAACTCAGTCGTTTCGCCGTTAACACCATTACAAGAAAAAACCAACAAGAGGAGCAGGGAAAGGAAGATTAAGCCGGAAAACTTCGACATTGCTAATTTTTCCGATGACCCATTACAGAAAAACAGGGTTTTTGATTTTGATTCTTGTTTTTTTTTTTCTTTCAGAATTGAAGAACAATATATCACGGGTAGCGATCAACCCAGAGAGAGAGAGAGAGAGAGAGAGAGAGAGAGATTGTGTTGTCTTTCGTTTAAAAACAAAACACGAAGGCGAGAATCCGAAGGGCATGGATGAAGACAGGTGTCGGGACTGAGCGACAAGTCTCCATCTCTAACGGTTATATTTCTGCGTGATAAGAAAATTAGGAAGCATCTTCGTTGCCTGAAGAGAAGTTATTGTTAGTTAAATAGGGAGGTTTGCAACTTGAACGTGAGTTTAGTCAGCAAAGATTGACTATTATTAACGTTAGGTGCTTGTATGATACGCGGAGTGCGCCATACGCATACCCCCTCTTTCGCTTTTTCTTCCACGTAAGCATTGGATTACGTGGATTTGAGAGTTTCTTACTTTCAGTCTAGAAAGCATTTATTTACTAGAAAACTGGAGACCGTTAGATTTGAATCTCCATGACCATCGACGGTATGATCCTAGGGAGAACGGGGACTAGGGATGATACACTGCCTTCCTTTTAGAAAAAGTGTGGAACCCACCACTAATTAGCTGGTGGGATGAACCCCCACGTTGTTCTTATTCTACTGTGAACACTAACTTCTTACACTCATTTAATGGGGGTGTAATTATATAAACATACCACTAGGCGCCACGTGGCTGACATGCAGGTGTCCACACCTCTAAATCAATTATTAAAAGGAACTAATCACATTTTAATGGACGGTCTAAGAAGATGTATGAAACTGTCCCCTAAAAAAAGATGAGTAAAACTTTGATGGCAGGGCGCAATATGAACCACGTGGCACACTATTAGAGGACTCTAACCGTATGGATGTTTGGCCAAGCCCTAGGTGGACCCACAAACAAAAAATGAGCCCGATTAGTTATTCTAGGCATTGGATTGGAATTATTTTCTTGGGTTGATTTTTTAACCGTGGGAATTTGAGCATTATTGACTATTATATTAGGTACAAAGATCCAAGGGTTTGAAATCACTAATCAAGCTGATTTTTGCGTGGCTCATATTACGCCATGTTGTCATCAAAGTTTTACTCAAAAAAGAGAGATGATTGAATAATATGGATCATCAGATGAAGTTGATATTGGTAAGAAACATAGTAGGTGGTGGGGACCCTGTTGATAGTGAAGTCATAACTTCCTTTGAAGCCTTAATGAGAAAAGGAATAGAAAAGAATGCCATTGATTCGATATAGATTGGACCGTATAATCATGTTAGCTTGTGCTAGGTGATTTCTCGAGTGGGGTCCATTGGTGGATGATGATCCTGATGGATGCAAAAGCGGGTCGAAACACTAATAAGGGGTTGTCGAACTCAGAACCTCCGGCATTCTGGAGTGGGATCCTGGCCATCTACTACGCCCAGCAAGGCAGCAACCCAATCCAAAGATCCTAGGCATCCCAAAGGTGGCCCAAATTCAGGACTGGTCAAAGGAAAGCAACCCACTCAGATATATCACAGCCCCATAGAACCAATATCCTATTCTTTTTAACGGTCGAAAAAGATGCAACATGAACTCGAACAAAAAAAAAAAAGATAAAACATGTTGATCAAATAAAACGATCCGAATAAATAACCGACCGATATGTACAATGTCAGCTGCAGCGCACTACGAAATAGGATAAGGCTGGCTAGAATCTAGATTGATGAAGCTGAGGGAGGGAACACCAAGCGATGGGTAAAGCACCAAACTTTTTGCAGATTATTTGTGTTTCCCACCAAATACAACAAATACAACGCGGCATAATACAAGTCCTAAATTTTCTACCAAAGAATGGACGGAAAGCCGTCCATTACCCTTTCCATTCCCATAAGGTTACAAAACAACTATTATACAGTGCGGCATATAACACATGCCGCGTAGCCCACCTTGGAAAGGTCATCTCACCACATGAGACCACCATGATCCATTTTTACGACTCTTTCTACTACCTGCCTATGTCCCCTCCTCTCCACGACTCCTCTTCCCTGATGCTCCCAGCCTTCCCACCATACCGCTCAGCTGTGGCATAATGCATCTTTATGGCTGCTACGGGGTCCGAAACACCCGTGCAACCACCTCCAACCAGTATCCCTCCCCCCATGACATTCATTCCCACCACCCCTCCTCTTCCCTGTTGTTGAAAACCTGATACCTTTTCAAATCCATTCCGTTTATGTCGCTCGGACAAAATATCTTGTCGCTTCACATCTACTGTGAATGGTTGCAATTTTGTCCCATCGTAGCCTCCATATACCTGATAATCTGTCAAACCCCCATTACCAGTTACATCCTTAGTCGGAAAAACCGACACACAACTCAAGTTCCGGTCATTCCTCTTGACAACTGCAGGCAATGGCTGCTGATCTTTGCAAGAAGATGTCGAATAATCACTGAACGCTGCTGGATATTTCGCCAATAAAATTGCAGAATCTGGTAGCGATGACAGTCCGGTCTGTATCCTATTCCCATCCCAGAAACCAAAACTCCGTACCGGGAAATCCTCCAAGCCTGTACAACTGTTTGCATCAAGGTTCGATGACACAGAAGTTCCATTGATCCCATGATCAGCATTGAACTTCAAGTCAAATGACTTGCTTCTTGATTTAGGACATGCTCTCTTCGTGTCAGTTTCCTGAGCAGAGGGAATTGACTTCTGCAAAGGCGACGGATGACTAAGAATTTGACCAAAAAGTTTGACATCACCACTCTTGCGAGATTGCTCTTCTGTATCAGAGCTACTCCGAGAATGGGATCTCGAATGATCACTTGATGATTGTTCATGACTCTTGGGAAGAAGTGGAAGCTCAGCCACAGAATGGGGAGTTTTCGAACCATTGCACTTCTCATGATAAAAGTCTTGCATGAAAAACTGACTAGATTGGGGAATCCTGTTGGCCTTTGAGAAGTTTTGGACCATGGCATGCTTCCCGCTGCTAATAGAGTCTGCATCCCCATTTATCTGTTTCTTGTTCAGCACCTGCAGTGGATAGCCTCTGAGAATTTGTGAGGACTCCACCCGGTTTGACGAGTGATGTCCCAACAGATACTGCTGATAAACATCTCTACTTGCAGTATTCTGATGCTCTCTGTTGCCAGTCTCCTCAGAATTAAGTGCAGATGATGGTTGTTGAGTCTGCCTAAGACGGTCCTCATAATGGATCGCAGAAGAATCTCGTACAACCAAATTTGCAGGCACAGTAGGGCAATTCTCCTTCTGCTGCCACGAGATGATCTGGGACTTCTGTACAGAGGGAAGAAATTCTCGGGATATCTGATGCTGGTAGCTGGGGGTCAAACTGAAGCCCGGGCGAACACTAGTCTCACCTTCCAGGTGGGAAGCATTTCTGTTTGAATTTGAATCTGGTACAAAGAAACATGAGCTACTTCTTCTATTTGAATCTGCACCAGTCTTTGCATCCCCTCCGTCATTGGGCCCACTTTCAGGCACCAAAAAATGCAATTGCTCTGATTCAGTCTTAAGCCCCTCAGCAGAAGCACCAGATATGGCCTTGAGCTCAACTGCAGCATTTGACCTAGACTGGCCAAGTCCGGTTGGTCCTCCAGCACATGCAGATTCTTCAGCTGGGGTAACTGTCTGGCAAGTTCCTTGCTCTTTTGCAGCTTCACCATCAGCAGTCAAATCTGTATTTTCATGATGTCGCACAGGCAGGTCACAACTCAATGTGGCATCTGCCACTACTGCATCATCGCACTTCGAAACCTCATGTGTAGCACCAAACTTTCCTTCGACTCCATTCACCAAATTGTTGTCACCATCACAAAGCAACACAGGTTTGACACCTGCCTGACAGTCATCCAAAACCATAGTTTCTATCATAGTCTCAGCATCATCACAATCCAACCCCTCTATCCCATTCCTTTCCCCTGATTTGTCAGGTTCAGTTTGGAGGTGAGTGGTTACTGCATGCCCTGATAATTCGCAGTTAGTGTCTGTCACAGTTGATGGCAAATCCACATCCATCTTGGAACAGGATTGAGTACTGCAGATTGCTGATTCCATTTCCACAACACAAGCATCTTCAGGATCGCTCCTTCCTCCATTAGCGTCGCTCAACGGTGTAACTTCATTGCCTGAACCAGGATGGATCTCATCCAGACCAAGAGACTTCCGTGCCTTACTGAAGAAGATCTTGCATTGGTCCCTCGACCTTGTCCTGACACATCGAGAGATCTTAGCAAAATCCTTGCCACAAGATCTCAAGGCCTGGATAAAAATGGACTTCTCCTCATCTGTCCAATCCACAGAATCCAATTCCCCACAGCTCTCATCTGAACAAGTTTCCTCATCATCAATGTTCTGCATAACCTCGGGTGTCAAGGGCCTATCCGATGCAGAGGTCCTCTTCTGGCACTTCCACTCCTGACAACCCTCCCCAGGGTCAATGGAACTCGTAACACAAGAGCTCATTGCCTCTGAAGATAGAGCACCACAAATACCAGCCAAAACATCTGCAGCTGCAGCTTCTCTCTCATTCCCAAGAATATCAACACTGGTTGACCTTTCAAACACGGCATCACCAGAACAGGGTGTTTTATGGTTATAATCACCTCTCAAATATGACCTCCGCACACAAGTCTGCTGAGTCTTCACTCTGTCATCAGCATGAGCTGCAGCTGTCCCCAACAGATCAAGGGAAGCAGCGTTCACCTCTCGGTTCCACTTTTTGCCCGATGTCACCAGGTATGTATTGGTGGGGAAGTTTCGTCCTTGCTTTCTGATCTCCAATTTTTTCTTTATTTTCTCGAAGCTTTCTGATTTATGGTTCTTGTAGTAGAACTCAATGCAATCAGCCGTTGTTTTGTGGTCAAGAAAATTAGAAATTTTTTTGAAGTCCTTTCCAAATGTTGCTAGCATATCCATGAAAATTTCCTTCTCTTTAGGAGTCCATGGGTTGATCATCACCCTTTCCTTCTCAACAGCACAGGGATCTTCAATTAATCCATTACTTGTAACAAACATTGACAGCTTCTTTTCCTTCTCGTCTAATATTAAAGCAGGCATCTTCAGATTATCCCTGTAATGCTTAATCTGGGAATCTGACAGCAGCTTGCTGGTAAAATCTACTACTTCAGTGGTAGGAACAAAGATCAAATCACCTGCTGCAGTAGACAAAGACATGCTTAGATGAGATGAAAGAACAAGGAAACATCAATCTCAAAATGTAAAGTAGCACAACAGTGTAACAGTATATTTAATAACAGCGTCATAGACAACCAGAAAATGAAGTAGCAGTATATCAGAAACATGGTCAAGCTTAAACATACCTTCATATGAGGTAATTAGTCTTAAGGATCCGGATTTAGCAGCTAAATATTAAATTGCGAGGAACAAGGAAAACAAGCTCTACCCTGGCATGAAGCTCCTCAACGGTAGGAGAGATCAAGCTTCAAAATGCTGAAATGTTTTAGACAGGCGAACAGTTCTGATTTTCTTCTAAGAAAACCATTTGACACTAAAGACAAAAGGGGCACGACAAAGGGGGTATAAATGATAATGTGCCAAGGGTAAACTGAGTAGATTTGTATCATAACTAGGTAAGCCTGCTTTAGAAACATATCCCCCCTGCTATCTTTCAGTAGAGCATTTGGCATAAAGTAAGTCCCACTGCATTTCATCTTTAGAGAAAAGCAGCAGACACTTCAACTTTCAGCTGCATTTTGAATGCATGTATGCATGCATAAATTTAAAAATGAGAACATGAACAAACCATAAATCTCTAAAGGATTTCAGTTCCTAAAACGATGATTATGCTGAATAGTCGTGCACTCTCCAATAATCATCTTTCACAATAGTACCCTACCCTTGTAGATAATCTGTGGAGCAGTTTCTTTTTTGTTCTTTTCTTTGTATGCCTGGAGCAGTTGCATCTGAATCTTTCACGTCAGACATCTGTAGAGAAGTCCTTAACTTGCTTATAAGAGAGAGAGTTGGTCAATTAGGCCCGAAATTCCAAGCATATGCATGATCTAGAACCACATAATACTGGAAATCAAAGCCGCTGACAAATCCCTCAGCAATTATCTTGCACCTCTATGGACACATGCTACTGGAAATGAAAGCCACTGACACTTAGTGAAGCAGTTCAGCTCATATATCCATGGGTATAAGATATGCAATGTTTTACATCAGGAACACTTGCATAGAATGCACTTATCACCTCTTCACTGCTTTCATCTAACAAGCTACACTAGCCACAAGATAACATTTTGAAAATTGCTGCAACTGCGATTAGAGTCCTCCCTAAACCAGACAAGGCTCCATTTGTCAAGTTTCTTGCTGAGCTGAAACTTACCATGACAACATATAACAAAAATACACTCATTTGAGGCTGTGCATCAAAATGAATTGTCCAATCTTGTGACCTGCCATGGATTATGCCACATTTACGAGTGATTTCTCAAAGAATGACCACTCTATAGCTGCACTTAAAATGTAGTCATAGAAAAAGCAAAATCTCCAACACCGTGGATCAATAGTTAGAATTGATTAACTATACCATTTTGGCCAAGCTTAAAGTACCATCTTACAAAAGAACAATATCACTCAATACTGAAGAACAGAAACCCTTTTCTACGATGCAAGATGGAACAGAGCAACCTCCAAAAACCCAGCTTCTCCAAACCTCATTAGTGACAAAAAGGATAGAGGGACTTCAAAACAACGGATCAATCAGTTGCCGCCACAATACTAATCCTTTATCATTAAAAATTTAAGGGAAAAAAATAAATCGCACTCATTATTGAGGGACAGAAACCCATTTCTACAATGCATGAAAATACAGAACAAAATGTCAAATGCCTCACCTTCTCCAAACCACATGAACTATCAACAACAATGCTATAGTCACTCCAACCTAGAAACGGTCCCACATCGAACCTCTAGAAAACCCAGTTTGACATCAAGAACATGAAGTAACTTCTTAATCATGATTGAACCAGGCATTTTCCCATAAACAGGAAATCTAAAGATGTATGTTACATTGAGGTCATGGCCCCAAACAAAACAGTAGATTACATTGAAGGCACGTCTCTATTTCTCAAGCTTGCGACTGTTGGGAAAAGCTCTCATGCAGTGCTGTCCTGATCTCATGAGCAGGTGTGAGATCAACTACTTGAGCTAGAACTTCTTGAGAAAGGATAGTTCCACACCACTAGCCACACATTGAAATTGCCAGGCATTCTCCCATAAACAGGACATCTAAAGATGTTACATTGTGGTTATGACCCCAAACGAAACAGTAAATTACATTGAAGGGGATTTGTAGCTCCACTAGCCACATTGAAATTGTGCATCAACTAATTTTGGCAATGGAGCATATGAAATTTCATTCATCAATTTAAACATGATAACTAATGAATTACATTAGTTACGACCTCATCTACATCTAACTTGGTGGAGAAGGAATCCATTTTAGACCAAGTTGACAGATTGAACAGTCACAGTTCGTCAAAACCAATGTTAACCCACGAATCCCATTGAGTAAAGGTCTGTAAAACCACGTTGTCCTCTGAAATATAAGCTTCATATAAACCGCACTTTAGCATGGTGTCTGAATTATGCAATGTTAGTCATCATCATTATCATTAGCCTTATCCCAACTATATGGGGTCACAGCTACATCAATCCTGTTTCCCCATTCACTTAAGTGAGAGAACTACAATCAATAATAAGAGAAGCCCTCATTTTTACAGTCCATAAATATAGCACTCACCGATAGAATAGGGAACCAACCCAACTTGTATATACCTATAACTTACTGACTGAAAAGAAGGATCACGTAACTATTGTAATTTAGGTTGTAACCAATAGAGAAAGATTTAAGGGAGAAAGAAATACGGAGAAGGAAGAAGATGGAGAGATTACAGAGGAGAGAGAGTTGAACTTAATATTCAAGCTCTTTCTCACTCATATATTTAAAAAATTGGAGTCCCATGTGGGGTACTGGGATGCAGCCCACTAAAGACTCCCACGTGGGGTACACCATATCTTCCAACACTCCCCCTCAAGTTGGTGCGAAGACATCCATCATGCTCAGCTTGCCTATCATGAAGAATTGTTTTGTTCACCCCCTTAGTAAGTATATCTGCAGCTTGCTCCTGAGTTCTTACATAGGGTGTGCAAATCAGTCTTTGTTTGAGTTTCTCTTTGATGAAGTGATGGTCGACTTCCATATGTTTAGTCCTGTCATGTTGGACTGGACTATGAGCAATGTTGAGGGCCGCTTTATTATCACGATAAAGATCCATCTGCTTGGTCACCTTGAGTCCCAACTCCTCAAGCATAATTCTCAACCAGAGGAGTTCACACACACCGTGTGCCATAGAGCGAAACTCAACTTCTGTACTAGATCGAGCTACAACTAGTTGTTTCTTGCTTCGCCAAGAGACTAGGTTACCTCCAACAAGAGTACAGCTAGAGGTGGATCGACGATCAGTAATGGAACCTGCCCAATCTACATCAGTATATGCTTCCACTCTAGAGTGTCCATGTCTTCCGAACAGTATTCCCCGTATCCATATATGACTAATTGAAATAACATCAATGAATAAATAATCAAGATGAAGGTGTTACAGAAGTTTATCTCTAGCAGACAGAGAAAAACGGTTTCACTTCAGGAAATGAACTAATTTTTTTTGATCGGGAAATGAACTAATAAAGATACTGAAGTGCTTGAGCTGCCTCACGATGCGATGACCATGGTGTGTGCATAAACTAATTGATGACACTCACAGCATAGGCAATATCCGGCCGTGTGTGTGCCAAGTAGATTGACCTACCAACCAATTGCTGAAACATAGCAATATCTTCGATAGACTCGCCCTCCTCAGTATTCAGTCGATGGTTCTGATCTATCGGAGTCTCTGCTGGTCAAGCTTCCAAATACCCAATCTCGCTTAGTAGGTCAAATACATACTTTCTCTGAAATATGAAGATGCCTTTCTGTGACCGAGCAGCTTCAATCCCCAGAAAGTACTTTAAGGGCCCTAGATCCTTCGCCTCAAACTCTGAGGATAAGATCTTTAAGCGCTTTATCTCTGATGGATCATTCCCGCTGATGACCATGTCATCAAGATAGACTATCAACGCAATAGTACTAGCCTGCTGGTGCTACACAAACAACGTATGATCGGCCTGATTTTGGTTACAGCCTATTCGTTGGATAGCACTGCTGAATCTCTCGAACCATGCTCTAGGGGGCTGCTTTAGCCCATATAGGGCTTTCTTCAACTTACACACTCTGTCGTCACTGCCGGCAAGTTTCAACCCAGGTGGTAGCTTCATGTACACCTCTTCTGTCATATCTCCATGCAAAAAGGCATTCTCCACATCTAGCTGATGTAAGGGCCAAGACAGAAGAATTCTAATTGAGCTCATCTTGGCTAAGGGGGCAAACGTCTCCTCATAGTTGATCCCATAGGTCTGGATGAATCCTTTGGCTACGAGCTGAGCTTTGTACCTTTCAACTGACCCATCAACTTTATGTTTCACTATGAAGACCCACAGGTTTCTTTCCTCTAGGTAATGGAACAAGATTCCATGTTTTATTTTTCGCGAGTGCCTGCATTTCATCTATCATAGCTTCTTTCCAGTTTCCACTGTGGGTGATTAAGTGCATCTGTAACACAAGGCAAAGAACATAGGACACAAAACTAACAAAATTCTGATAAGACGGAGACAATGACTGATAAGAGACATAATGGGAGATAGGGTGCTCTGTACATGTACGCACACCCTTTCGAAGGGCAATAGGGAAATTTATATCAATACTCAAGAGGGTCAATAGAAATAGATAGTGCAATAGGTTCATAATCAAAAATAGGAACTGCAATAATACCTGGGTCAGTAGCATTGGTCGGATTTGGATCTAAGGGTAGATTCACAGACGCAGGATCAGTAGTTTGTCCATTCTTCTTAGTTCTAACGTAAACACGCACGTCCGCTGCAGTAGTGAAGTGTCAATGACAGGCTGAGATCCCAACATAAGAAGAGGCTGGCATAGGAATAGGTATAGGAGTAGGGCGCACTCTTCTGCAATGTCAATGCCATGCTCCCCCTGAAGAGTCGTCTAGGCACCAAAAAAAGGAATTGACTCAGCAAAGGTAACATCCATAGAGATGAAGCGATGACAAGAGCCTGGGCGGTAACACTTGTACCCCTTTTGATTGGAAGGATACCCTCAAAAAATTCATTTCAATGCCCGTGGATCCAACTTGTCTTGAGAAGGACGATGAACATGCACATAGCACACACCCAAAGACTTTTGGGGGAACGACGAAACATGGACGATCATAGACTAAGAGGGACAAAAGTGACTGAAATCTTAACACACGAGAAGGCATGCGGTTGATGAGATATGTCGCAAGTGAAACAGACTTCAATCAGTAGTGTTTCGAAACCGCCATGCCAAACCAGAGAGCACGCTCAACCTCAAGAAGATGAAAATTCTTACGAACTGCGGACCCATTCTATTTAAGTGTGGAAGGGCACGATAATTGGTGAACAATGCCATGAGAGGCAAAGTAGGACTTGAGACCACCAACTAAGTATTATTCCCCATTGTCAGAAACGAAGGATTTTTATAGTAGCATTGAATTGAGTAAGAACCATCTTATGAAATTCCCGACAAATAGAGAACACTTCATATTTTGCTCGCATTAGATATACCCAAGTACACCAACTGAAATCATCAACAAAAGTGACAATACTGATATCCAAAGAGGGATGTCACATGGGCAGGTCCCCACACATCAGAATGCACAATGGAGAAAGAAATAGTCATTTTACTCTCACTAATGGAAAAAACAGACTTACAATGTTTAGCAAGTTTGCACGTTTCACAGTGAAACGAGACTGAAGAAAGAGACAAGAAAGCAGGAAAAACATCTTTTAAGACAAACATTGGGACATGACCTAGCCTGTTATGCCAAAGCATTAACTGGTCGTTATTGACTTGACTGTTACTACTGATGCAAAACTAGTGCTGACAAAGAAACCAAAGAATCGATGATATATAAGCCACCGTCCTAAAGTCCACTGCCAATCGTCCGCGTCGAATCCAGATTTCAGACTGAGGATTTTTTTTCATTTCAAACAATGAGAATGAAAAAATGTCACCGCGGTTAAGATTTTTTGTTAGAAACAAACAATAAATTTGCAGTGAACTGAAGAACATGCAGAACAGGTGATAGAGACAGTGCTAGTGCGGCAAGAACATTCCCTTTGCCAGAGACAGGAATAAGTGCCATTAGCAATCCGAACTTATCACGTCTAGAACAAATACCGTAGCTAGAAAAAACGGAGGGCACACTAATCATGTGATCAGACGCCCCTAAATCAATGATGCTGGGTAGAACAGTAGAGACGGAAAATGCAGACCCAGTACTTGTGTGAGCAAAGGTAGATGTGGAAGTGGAAGCCAAGCCATTAAGTTAGGCCATCATGCGGCGAAGACGCTCAAGATCTACAGGAGAGAACGAGTCCATTTCCCCAGAGGAGGTAGACACAGGAGATGCGGTGTCCTGAACGACTGAGTGTGCCACAAAAGATCTTGGTCAAGCTGTAAGACGCTGGCGAGAATTGGGTCCTTGTCCTGAGGGACGCCCATGTAACTCCCAGCATGTGTCTCGGATATGGCCCAGACGACCACGAGCTCCTTTGAAGCAAGGATAAAGGCCGGAGAGGAACTGGACGATCTGGGAACGTTCAACCATTGGCTTAAAGGACTTCACATCTGAAGCACACACAGGAGAGTAACTCTGATAGTGATCGATCTCTTCCCATTTGCTCCGAAGAGAAGCATAATAGGTACCAAATGGTAGCTCCCCCCGTCAAAGGGACACAATCTCTTGCTCTAACTCATAGAGCTTAGCGAAGTTTCCCACCTGGGATTATGTTTGAGAGACGACATTCTTTGGCCGTAGATAAAAACATGAAGCCCTTGCTAATTTGGGCTTGAATCGAGCGAAGAAGCCAAGACATCACGATGGAATTTTCCATCACCCACCCCCAGTGAGTGCTATTAGTCGGAGTTGGTTCTTTAGCAACACCGGTAAGGTATTCACTGTAACCACGGCTCCTGATGTACATAAGAGCTTACGTCTTCCATTCTATATAATTAGTGCCATCGAGTTTCATTGTAGTGATGCACAGCTGAGGATTGTGATCTCTATGAGAACCGTGTGATAGAGAAAGATTACCAGAAATTAGGGTTTGGATGGCTGGAAAAAATTGAACCAAAAATTTGGCAGTCCGAAGAGAGATTCTAGAGGGGGAGGCAAGCCTGGAGGCACCTAGAATGGTGTGAATCCCAAAAAATCAAAAAACCCAATTTTTCAGAGTACGGGCCAATTTTTGGAAACTGTTGCTCCGGAGGTTAGAAAAATGCGGAATAAATTTGACAATCCCTAGGGAATTATGTAAGGGGCGGTTAGGGTAGTAGCACCTATGGTGGTGCGAATCCCGAGAAAAAACAACGCATAGGAAGACTTCGATTTCTTCAAAAGCTTTTGCCAACTCCAGCTACCCACATAACTATCTTGGATTGATATGGGGACTCTAGGGGACAGGACACATGCCCTAGAGCAACCATGCTCTGATACCATTTTGTAATTTAAGGTTGTAACCAATAGAAAAAGATTTAAGGAGAGAGGTATGAAGAAGGAAGAAAATAGAGAGATTACAGAGAAAGTGAGAGAGTTTAACTTAATATTCAAGCTCTCTCACTCATAAATATAAAAAATGGGAGTCCCATGCTGTGATTACAAAGTAGAGTCCCACTCCAACACAAAGTCCTAAATAGGACTAAGTCAAGATAGTGAGCTAAGTGGTGGACCCACTTAACCCATCAAATGAGAAATCGTGGGGTTAAGTGGATGACCCACTTAACCCACGTACAAAACAAAAGAAAAACCCACGTGGGTGCAACATATCTTTCAACAGTAACTCCATAATACATTTCTACTACGTACCAAACAAGTAATACTAGTCACTGATGAAGCACAATCCATGGCATGGTTTTAAATTTCGATGAAAAGTTCCGAAACCGAAATTTTAGAAATTCCAAAATTTGAACTTTACGAGAAATTTCGGTCAAAATTTTGAAATTTTCAATAATAATCTCAATTTCAAAATTTCCAAAATTTCGCTCAAAATTTCGATTTCAGACCTCAATGAAATGGCATGTGAAACTGAAATTTTAAACCTTGATCCATGGATGCAATGTCAATGAATCTTAGGCTTCATGATGAAAACAATAAAAATATGAATAATAGGGCAAGAAAGAAAATTCAGTGTTTTCATAAGAAACTGGAGATAGATAACAATTTTCAATGTTACTTCTAATGTCCTACATGCAAATCTGCACAACATTTCATGAATAAATCAATACGCATACATTTAATTAGGTTACATAAATTTTCTGATGCAGATCTTATTTCTAAAAAAATTAAGCTTTGAATTTACAATTTAATTATATACATAGGGCTGGGATACGTTGACTCATATTTCAGTGAAATAAAATGACTCATGGGCCACATGCCCACATACAGATGAGTTCAGGGCTGATTTTTGGTGATGATATAATTCTCAACATGTATATAAACATCACAAAAAATCAGCCCATTCCAACATTTGGCAATAGTGTTTAAAGTTTTGGAATGGACTGATTTTTGTGAGCTTGATATCCATGTTGAGGTGAATATCCACCATGGTTTTAAGGGAACATCCACCATGGTTTTGTGAGCTTGGTATTTCTCGTATAAGGGAACATCCACCATGGTTTTAAGGCTTCTTTTCCACAGTTATTAACCTTCAATGTATTTTAGTTGTGCAGCAATGATGAAACGCAGCAAAGATGAAACTAAAAAAGATATCATTGCTGACATCAATGATTTAATATAATTCAATGATCTTTTTAAAAAAATCCTTTTCATAAAACCTAATGTTTCACTAGAACAATAAATTTTATACCAAACCCAAAATTGTAATGGAGGCAATGCATAGACAAGTCGAAAGCCGACACACGATTATATATATATTGGAAACTTAAATCCACTCATGGAACCCACATGGTTATCATGTTGGACAATCCAACCACAGAGAGTCGTCTTCGCCATATTGATCATCATTGCCAAAATCAATTAATTGTGACATTACTAACCTTATAAAAGTTAACCAAAATAATGGTTGAATTGAATGGTCCACATATCTCAAATTTAAGTCATTTATGAGTTTAGGAATGTCAGAATGGATTGAATTTTTTTTTTTGGGTAATTTAGCAATACCCCGTGCCTCAATAGTATTTTGTAGTACCCCTTTCACTTTCAAACTAATGGAATACCCCCTTTGACCACCGTTAGAATGTGACCTACATCACTTTACCTTTTGAATGCCCAAAATACCCATGCCAATCCATCATCTTCGACGGTTAGACCTCAAGACATCTTTCCTCTTTCTCTCTCCATTATATCACCAAAAACACCACCACTAGCGGCTGCCATCCCCACCACTACCATCGCCGCCACCATTGCCATCTTCTCTCTCTATTCAATATCTTTCTCTTTTGGTAGTGTGTTTAGAATATATAGATAATATCATTGACATACGACTGCAACAAGAAAGAAAATGGATCTGCAAATCACCTGGATCTGCAAATTTTTGAAACTTCTCTAAGGTTCAGACTTCATGAGAAGATCTGCAAATCATTTGCTAGATCCAAAAAAAACAGATGAAGATCCCATAAAAAAAAAAAACGATGCCATTTATCATCAGACCTGCAAATCCATCACTTATCTTGTCAGATCTAATCATTCATCGTTTATCACCGATCGATAACAAAAATTGCAGTTAGAGATCTGACTTTAAAGCAATCTAATTCGGTTATAGCTCATAATCGCTGTAAAATCGACCAAAACACTCCAAATCTGGGAAAGCATCGCGGCTCGGAAACGATTAGAAATCTCGCAATCAAGTCCAATAGACCAGCAAAATCTTCCAAAAGAAGATTGAATCGTGTAAAATTCCTAAAAAGCTATATCAACTTTCCAAAATCGAGATCGCCTAAACTCTCCGATTTTCTCTTTAATTTCTCATCACCAACATTGAAGTTTCAACCTGTCCAAAGAAAACAGAACAGACTTTCTTAAATAATCTTTAATTTCTATTTTTATTTTCCTGGATTTCTTTCTGACCTCTAAAACACCTTTTCTTCCCAAAAATCTCCCAAAATGTTCTTGGTTCATCCCCACTGAGAGAGAGACAAATAAAGAGATAGAGAGAAAGGGAAGAGAGAGAGAGAATTATCACTCTCTTTTGGGGGTGAATATACTACTATTTTAGGGGGGTTTTCTCTTGGCCTATTCTCCTGGGTGATCACAGCAGCTGGTGGTGGTGCTTTCATGGAGAGAGAGTCGATGGATTGGCAGTCAGAAGCAAAGGTATTTTGGGTATTCAAAAGTTAAGGGTATTTCGGCCCTTTCTCAACATTACTAACAGGCATGTGACGTGGGTCACATTTGAATGACGGTCAAATCTCGTCAAAGGGTGAATTCCATTGGTTTGAAAGTGCAAGGGGGTACTACAAAATACTAGTTACAGGGGGGTTTCACCAAATTACCCTTTTTTTATAAGTAGAATGGATTGATTTTTTATGATGGTCAACATGGCACGGACAACACACTGTGCAGTTGGATTTTCCAACATGACCTCCATGTGGGCCCCACCACCGGATGCAAGTATCCTATCATAAATCACTGCAGTTGAAATCCATATCATAAAACCTTATATGCAGCTCCCATACATGAACAAATGTTTTCCAATATTCTGGATTTCGGTATTCCTGCAAATAGATTATTAATTCTTTGAGGATGTCCCCCCTGAAGCTTTATGCATGCACCTGAAACATGATACCCTGTTCCAACACCCAATACTGTAACAAAGGCACTACTGCACTAGAAAGGAAAAAGGGGGAAAAGGGGGGGGCAGCAACTACCAAACAAAATTATTCAATGCAAATGGTTTTTGGGCATTTCCACCTTTGCACAGCCACTCACTAGAAATTTCTTTACATTAATGCACTTCCATTTTTATCCAGCTAACAACAGGAGAAAGAAATTGCACGAACCAATAGCATGAAAGCTTTTAAAAAAAAAGCAAAGGAAAAAATATATCTTACCATGTGAGGCAAACCGCGAGCGGATAGAGGAACGATGTTTCTGTTGCCCATTGGGCAATGTTCTTGAACTTAATTCAAACCGTTTCTGTGACTTTGCCCGATACTTCCTTATAGAAAGTAGACGCATATCTTCCTTCCACAAATATTGAAATGTCCTAAACTTGAGAGTAAGAACTCGCTCCTTGAATCTTTGAAAACACTTCCGCATCGCAAGCTTTTCTTTAACAAGTGAAGTGTTTTGCCGGCATGAGACACTGATGGTTCCCCAAATATCAATTGGAGGTTGATCAGTTGGTAATAATTTAGTAAAAATTTCAGATGCTCTTCTTGCAGAATCCCTATTGGATGCCAGGATCGAAACATTTAATTTACATTCTGCATCACTACGTATGTTCAAACCACTGGAGACACGAGAAGTAATACCGCTTTGATTTAGGGGATTCCCATCTCTAGAACCAGATAAACTTGCTGACTTTTTCTCATCAACAGGAGGCACAGAACATTGCTCTTCAGGAGACGTTGACCTAGTTGCCTCAAAATCTGCAGAATGACCATGTTTCACCATATCTGATGCAGAGACTGCTTTCATGGATAATGGCTCCAAAATTTTCGATGTAGCAGTTCCCGGACTATCAATATCATCATCTTTAACTTCAGCACGGACTTCTTCAAATGTATCCATACACAAAACTGGCTTCTCCACAAGCATATTGCCTGAAGAAACTAGTTGCAAGGGAGCAGGTTTGTGGAATACTTTGGAGACAGGACCTACTTCTTCACAAGCTTTTGATGCACACTGCACTTCTAGAAAATCGGATGTCGTTGCATGAGGACCACTGGTTTCAAGTTCAGAATTCAAACGCTTGAGTTCATTTTCCAACAAATCAATTTCACATTCAGTTTCCTCCACTGCTTTCAAAATATCACTCTTTATTAGAAGCAACTTATTTGTTGCAGTAGATCTCACAAAACTAGAATCCCCAGAATTAGCATCCTCCGGTTGTAGCAAATCAATTAGCAGAGAGCTCAAGTTAGTGATTGGATTGAGCTCTAAATGCTCTAGATTAACAGAGAATTCCTCGAGGCAATTCTGAAATCCACGACCTGGTGAACCACTTAAATTACTTGTATCATTATCATTATTTGCTGCCTTGATATGAGATTTGTCCTCCAGACCTGTTGCAACAAACCAATACACGGAATAATTAGAAATCCTAGATTGTTGGACAACAATCCGAAACCCTGAATAATGCAAGTGTATTTACACAAATATCCGTGGATAATGTGTGAGAGTTATAATCAATCTATTTGCACTAACATTTAGAAAAGGAACAAAAGATTCACGACACATCTCCACCAATGCAGGAGTCATTACTTTCCAGCTAAAAACATATCAATATAGGGTGATCTCAGGATTCAGAATTCAAAGGCTGGAAAACAGTTGCAGACCGAAAACAAGTCAATTAAGAACAACATAAGTAGTTAACAAGTTAATTGTATTGGAAACAAAAAGGGAAAATTGCTAAAAAGGATAACTTCGTGAAAAAAATAACTAATGGTAATAGAATGAAAATGTTGTTAAGGATAGGATAGCCTTTACACAAATAATTGTGAGTCTTTTTCTCTCAAATCCTACAAGTTCCCATTTTGCTCGTTTACATTAGACTTTTTTATAAAGTAACATATGATTTGTGTATAAATAAAAAGGTAAATTTGTTCAACTAGTAACCCATGACCATATTTCATTAAATCATCTTTTTCTTTTTCAAACTTCACTTTTAATCATGGATTTCAATTAAACTCATGGATGTTCCTTATACGAAAAAAGTCTTAAACCATGTTAGGTATTTTAAAATAGTCTAAATTGTAGAAGGACAAAATCGGAAATAGTAATATTTGAAAGAAAAGAGACTTTCCAACAATTATTTGTGTGAAGGCTATCCTTAACAGCAATGGGTACGACGCCCGACGATCTCCGGTAAGGTTTTTTCCTTCTTTTTTCTCTCCTTTTTCTGCTCTTCTCCTTTTCTTCTTCCTTTTCTCGGGTTTTTCCGAGAGAGATCGTGTCGATGAAGGTGTGTAGGTAATACAACACCGTGGTACGTGTCTACTACCGTGTCTGGTGACACATCGACACAGCCATAAATCCTAAAATGCCATGTCGTCGTTACATAGAAAGAAAGAAATTATCAGGCCAGGCACAAAAAAGGCATTGTGTTTGGTGTGGAAATTGGCAAAAGATAATGAAGGCAAAGTCAATCAGCATTCCAAGTCATGGCTAACCGAATTGGTAATGGCATCTGCCATATCCAAAATGATATGAAGTGAGACTAACTGAGATGATCAGGTCATTTCATGAAGCAACCTGAACTCTTCATACGGCATCCTTCCAAGCACCTTTGCACAAGAACAAGAACCAAAGGATAGGAAACTACTTAAGCAAACAACATGACACTTCGCAAACAAGAATTAAGAGTCTTAATTTTTTTTTTTTTTTAATCAGAAATTAAGAGTCTTAATAACGCTAGCATTCCCTACTGTTAAATTAGAGCCCATACCTAATCTCACATTAATGATCTGAAAATAGGGGTGTGATAGTAAATCACAGGAGTTGGCATCTTAGGAACTGGAACTTGCTGAAGTATCTGAACAAACAAGAAGATTCTGGAAAACAAGCAGTTAAAAGAATATAGCAACTTTGCTTAATCCATTTGCCAGACCCAACCTCACATTCATCTTAGAAATCAAACAGTAGATCAATTTTTTATAAGTAGATCCTTTATTTTTTTTGTTAACCTGGGATCGAAACTGCAACCGAATGGTTGCAATGCAGTACGTCAACCAATTGAGCCATAGGTTCAAGCCTATGTGGAGATGTAATGCCAAACAATGGAATGGAACTGTAAATTACAATAAAGGTTGAGCAATGTTAAATAATAAACAGTAAAAAACCAAGAAAGAAGTGGAAACAACAAATTTGGTTTCAGTTCCTTGACATTATTAACTTTTCTAGCAGTAACTAGTGCCTTTAAAGTTTAACCACTCAAAGGAACCCAAATAATTACTTAATAGGCCACGCCATAAACATATAAAAAAATAATTGCAATCCTAGACATCATAGAAACTCTGAAATATATTTATTTAAAAACTGAACATTTTAAAATATATCAGATGTTGCAAGCTGAGATCAACCTTATTTTTGACATACTAAGGGTATCTTAAGACTAGAGAGGGTCTGGGAGAAAGTAAAAGAACATCCAGCCCCTTCCAGATGAATTAAAAGACTTAACAATCTGAACCAATTATTCTGAAGTTGAAAGCTTACTCCTCAACTAAAGTAAGAGATGACATGTTGGCCATGATAAAATGGCAAATCACCTAAAGCCTCGGGATGAAAAGAAAGGGAAGACTCATTTTCTCTGAATTAATAAAGAAACTAAGATACTTCACTTGTGACAGAAACAGGACACGGGGGAGGGGTAAAAGAAAGCTGTACATAGATCAGAATCAGCCTCAAAACAAGCTTGGACCAAGTCATACAAGTGGACTCAAATACACAATTAACGCATCAAGCATGACCATATCCACTAGTAATATTAAACCACAACATTTCAAATCAGCAATTGACAAGAATCGCCAAGAGAAAGTAGCAAGTCAAATAGAAATCAGCAGTGTTCAACAGGGCAGTAGGACGGCTTGAATTTTATGAAAAGGAAAAAAAAGTTTCAAGCTACTGTCCTACACATTGATAAAAGTTGAGTGATGGAACTACATATGCATGCATTTTGGTACCCAATAAATTGCATTTTTCAAGGTAAAAATAGGAAACTGTCTCCTCATACAGATGCTAATACAACTCATTAGAGGTCCAAAAAATAATCTCTAGAAATGTCCAGAAAATTGTAAAGAACAATCTAAATAAAGAACAAACCATTCTATAATGTGATGTTTTAATATCCTGAATCTCATGAGTAACAACATATCAACAAAACATGATGGCAATGTACACAAACCAATCTGAGACACTGCTAGGAACCCAGTAATAATCCAAGCACACAGGAGATCGGCAGATCTAGTTTCATATTAACATGTGTTGTAAATAAAAAATCTAGTTTGAGCATTGAAATTCAAGAAAATAATTTAAAAATTCATAACCACCTCAAAGGAAAACGGTACCCTACCTGGTGATGAACTACAAGCAACGGAAGAGGGAGTTGCAGGAGATGCACATTCTGATAGGCCTGTGACTCTAGGGCTTTTATCAGGCAAACTTGCAGAGACGCTAGTGGTACTTATGGTAGTAGCATACAGGACCAATCCATTCTTGATGACATTCTCGTCAGGGCCCTCAACCTTCGCCTTCTCGTACTTCGCCAGCCCCTGACCCCATCCAAGGCGCTGTTTCTTCCTGGGGCACGTCTCTTCAAATGATGCAGCGGATGTTGCACCCCCAGCAGCATCCCCAGAGGGGGATTGAACTGGAGTCACTTTACCGGATGGTAAATCAGGCCTAGTTTCATCGGAATCGGCTCTCATGCTCCTTGAGCTACTTGAATGGCTGAAACCAGACCCACGCGATGACAAGCTGCTGGAACGGGTCCACTTCAGAGGCTTCCAAGCGATTGAGCCCAGTGAGTGTTCTTTATCATATCTGTGGCCTGTGCCCAAGCCATCGACACTTCCCATCTTATCATGGTGATCTTTGGAGTGAAGTTGATTGCATGACGAGTGTTCAATGTCAGAATGCGGGTTAGATGGATATATTAGCAGATCACTGACTGACCTCTGAGCACTCATATCGTGCTGCCTGACTGATGAGGTAACAGAGGCATCGACAGCCTCCCAGGGATGCCCCTTCCCGTCCTTCTGGCTGAAAGATCCTTTGTTTTCCCTGTTGTTCCTGCCATATTTTCCCTCTCCACGGGAAGCAGCAGGTCGGCAGCTCTCATCTTCCACCATCCTCTCACTGGACCGAGATGGCATGGATCCATGAACGGATTCATCAGAGAATAGCTGATAACCGCCCTGCTTACCATGACCTTCAGCAGAAAATATTTGTACAAAAAGGAAAACCACAAAAAAATCAAGACAGAGGACCATATTGCAGACCTAGCTTTGCCAGAAAAGATCAAAGGGGAAGGAATGCATGCACTAAGAATCTCAGATCTATAGAAAAAATCGGAAAACAATAAAAGGCATGAAGAAGAAATCCGGAAATCAAATAACATACCCGCATCGTATAAAGAACAAACAGGCTAAAAAAAGGCAGAACAAATTCTCAAGAAGAAAAAAATAGCTAAAAATCAGTTCTTTCGAATCCATTGGTTCGGCTTGTTTTCAAATGGCATCCACCAGTGGAAAAAAGCAAGGAATCAACGGACTTCAATAATAAAAAAGATCGTAACTCTTAACTCGCCCATCGTTAAAGAAAAACGAAATTCCGAATCCCTAATTCTCATAAACAGAAAAATCAATAGGGAAAAAGGGCAAAAAACGCACCTGGAGGCCTGCGTTGACACTCTTCCGGTCCCCAACGCGCGAACTCGCGGGGTCCGTGATTGGAATCCCTCCATCTCACAATAGAACCTAGGGCATCCGACCTCTCGTGCTTCTTCTCCTTGAAGAAATCCTTCCGATCACAAGGCAAGGGTTCCGGCGGCATGAAAAAGTCAAGAGCATCGGCAACCAGAAAACACTCGAAGAAGACAATAGCTTCGATAGCTTTCCGTCAACGCCCTCGAAGCTAGGGTTTCCAAGCGCCCAAATCAGAGAAACCACGGGGGCAACCGCCACAAACGAAGCTTCAAACCTTCTAGGTTTGAAGAATCAGATCCAATGACGAAAAAGAGAGAAGAAACAAACCAAACCTCCAGACCTGAAAGAGAACGCTTTTGTGCCCTAAACTTGCAGCCGAGAACAAACCGCCATGGAAGGAGAAACCCAGATAAATTCTCACCGTCCGTCTCTTGCGATCCTCGTCTCTCTTTCTCTCTCTCTGGAAAATCTGTCTTAGAGTGCAGAGGGCGCAAAACGTGAGCCGATAAGAGACAACAGCCTGGATTTCTATCTCACGGCGCCATAAATCGGAATTCAATCTCTTCTCACGTCCGCTTAATTTATCTCTCTTCCCCTATTCTCACTTCTTCTTTTCCTTTGCGCCCTTTATGTTTGTCTTCCACATGTGCCCTTACATTTTTTCATAATTTACAGAAGGCCTGGTTCCGCGTGCACCAAAGCTGGTATCCATCTTCCGTGACCCACCACCCTTTGCTTTTTTTTTTGTTTATCGACCCCATGATTCGAGTAAAACTCTGTCATAAGATGTTCGGTCACAACCCACAATATGAACCACGTGGCATAATATTAGCGGTCTCTGACCGTATGGATGTTTATCCAGTCCCTCGGTGGACCTGCAAACCACAAATCAGTTTGATTCGTGATTTCTAAGCGTTTGATTGAATTTATTTTCATAGGTTGATTTTAACCGTAGGAATTTAAACATTATCGAGCGTTATTTGGGTGCAAAGATCCAAAGGTTATAAATTATTTATCAGCGCCCTCTAATAGTGTTCCACGGGGCTCGCATTGTGGGTTGTGACCGTCTTTGGTCACAACATCTTGTGACATAAGTTTTACTCACATGATTCTAATGTTGCATTATTACAAGACAAGAAGTAGTCACTGTGATGCTCAAATTGTCTTGATTAGTCTTTGATCCGGCTGAGCTGGTCAGAAATTACTCCAACCGGGGTTTCCTTACATGCCATGTGTAATTTTTTTATAATAACCACATCCATGTACAGATGGTGGTTCCTGAATGTGCAGCTGGACAAAATAGATCCGGTTGAGCTGGACTGCAGGTACATTCATTTTATTTTATTTTCCGGAGTTCTTTTAGGTAGTGGGACCCATCAATGTTCGTGCCGAAACCCCCATAATAATTAGATGATCCTCTACGGTCGTTTGGTAAGGCATCCTAAGGTCAATTGATCAGAAGGTCCTGATTAATGAGATGGATTTTCTCCGTTTGAGTGACAAAAGTGTCTAGTCATTAGTATTGGCTGGGTTGGGACTTGGGGAGCACGGATCAAAATCCCGGGATCGGAGGGTGCCATCCCGAGAGCGCGGATCCCAATCGGATCGCCCAAATATCGTTCAGATCGGGGAGATGACCCCAATATCATTTAGATAAGTGGCTTCCCGCCCAATTCAGAACAAGAACGGCTGAGACTTTGAACCATGCTTGGGAGAGTCCAGCTCACGAACGTCTGTGAGCACGGGTACTCATATGAGCCACGTGGATCTCTTAGATACTCGAAGATACCACTTACCAATGGATGTTTGGCCCATCCCTAAGTAAACTTATAGACGAAAATAGCCTAATTGATAATTTCTAACCGTTGGATCTTAATATTCCAAATAATTTTTAAATCTTACTGTTAAAAATCAACCCTAAAGAAATACGAAAAAATCATCACTTTGAATAGGCCTATTTTTGGTCTATAAGTCAACCTAGGGATGGGCCAAACATCCATACTGACTTCTAAGAGTGTGCCACGTAGTTCATATAAACGGGAATGGGATATTGGCACCCGCCTTTTCGCTCATTAAACCCAAAAACCTCCTCCCTCCTTTTTCACTCATCACACCCATAAAAAAAAAAATGAGGAGAAGGAGAGGAGGAGGAGGAGGAGGAGGAAGGAAGAAAGAAGAAAAAGAAAGGGGAGGTTACCGGCAGTCGCCACCCAGGTGCGCCCTCCTTTCTCTTTCCTCTCTTGCTCTCCTTCTCTCTCATTGGTTTTGGGCTGTCGAGTGTTGCATGCCGCACTTGCCCTCTGGGCTGTTGAGGCAATCCGAAATCAAAGAGAGAGAGAGGGAGGACACACCTGCGGTATTGATAGTAGCGGCCTCCTCCTCTGGTGTCATCCTCCTTCTTCTCATTTTTCTGTTTTTTATTTTTTTTTGGGTTGAGAGAGAGAGAGAGGGGTACCTGTGGTGGCGGTGGCCTCCTCTTCTTCCTTTGTCTTTTTCTTTTTTTATTTTCTTTGGTTTTTGTTTTTGCGATGAGTTTACTGAGCGAAAACGCGGGTGCCAATATCCTGTCCCTATAAATGTTTGAGAGAATTTTTGAAGGGGCGGAGATTTAGAAGCGGCGATCATGCGCCCAATGATATAATATTGCAACAGGTACACCGCGGTTAATCTAGCACAATATCATTGCCCCTACACTTAGGTGGACTTGGCGCATGATCGCTGCTTCTAAATTTCCAACGCTTCAAAAATTATCTCATAGAACTTCTGTTACAATGGGGTCACAACCCACAATACAAGCCATGTCGCACACTGTTAGAGGGCGTTGACCATATGGATGTTTGGCCAGTCCCTCGGTGGACCTGCAAACCAAAATTAAGCCTGAAATCACTGTTCAAATTCCTAAGGTTAAAATAAACCCATGCAAACAACTTCAATCCAACGCTCAGAAATCACTGATCAAGCTGATTTTGGGTTTGCAGGTCCACCAAGGGACTGGCCAAACATCCATATGGTCAGCGCCCAGAAAACATTCGCTGCCCCGGGGGACTTCAAAATTTGAAGTCTCCCCACCCAAAATGTCTGACAAGTACCCCAATCCCTTAACTCAACCCTGGTTAAGCCCTTGGTTAGTGGTCAAAAAGGGGTACTTGTCAGAATTTTGTGAGGGGGACATCAGAGTTTGAAGTCCCCGGGCCAGCGAAAATTTTCTCGTCAGCGCCGTCTAATAGTATGCCACGTGGTTCGTATGGTGTGTGATGACCGGTTGGTCACACCCCGTCGGGACAGAAGTTTTAGTCATGGACTTGGATTGGTGTCAGTGGAGCACCTGTGACATTAATGGTAAGTGAGTGAGAGTAGCCGCCCTTGACACGACGGAGATAATAAAGGCAGTGGAGGGTATTTACGGGATTGGACCAAACACTTGGCCTTCTTTTGTCACTTTCGATACATTTCTTCAGCGCAACTTTAACCGGAACCCTAACTGTGCTTACTATAAAAAGAAAAAAAGAACAATGATTACATGGACCGGGATCCACCGACGTTGTCATGCTGCATAGTAGTGTCATTTGGTCATTGGTCAAATGTACTGGTCCTATTTTTAGTACTCTGATTTACGCTTAGCACAACAATTTTAACCAATGACAAAACGACACCACTGTGCACCACGACAACATCCATGTACCCCAGTCCATGAGATTATTACTCAAAGAACCCAAATAAGAGACAGTTCGTAATTTAAACAAAGAAGTAGGGGCTTTTGGGTAAACTCAAAGCGTTCTCGTCCTTCGATGCTCTTCAAACCGGACCGAGTCAACTACAAAGAGACAGACTCTCCACGTCATTCATACCACGTGTGAAGGGGCACGTATGGATTAAAAGATCGTGTTAGGACGTAACCCTACACGTGCTGATAGCTCACTCTCGCTTCCCGCACATCGTGGACAGACGAGCGCGTGAAAAAGGAAATTAGGGCAGACGTGGCACGGATCTTACGGCTTTTGGTCGTTCGGGCAAAGCTTGTCAACAAGCGATCCCTTCTATGCTGCAATTATTAAGTATTTTTTTATGCCCTCTCTGTTAAATGACGATAATAGCCTCAACAATTTGAAAAGCGCAAAAGCTATGCGGTCAAAAGATTCTTTATTTACAAAGGGTCGGGCTCCGTTGACAGATCTAAAATGACAAGTAAAATGACACAATATAAGCCAGGTGGCATACTGTTACAGGACTGTGACCGTACGGATGTTTCTCCTATCCCATGGTGGGCCTACAAACCTAAAATCAGCCTGATTAGTGATTTATATGTGTTGCAACTTTGTTCCTCAAATACTGCTCAGATTCCCACAGTTGAGATCAGCCCATGAAAATAAGTCTAATCCAAAGCATATAAATCACTAATCAGGCTGATTTTTGGTTTGTAGGTTCACCATGGGATAGGACAAACATCCATACAGTCAGAGTCCTTTAACCGTGTACCACGTGGCTTATATTGTGTTCCTGTCATTTTATCTGTCATTTTAGATCTGTCAACGGAGCCCGACCCATTTACAAAAAGGGCGATTTTCTAATCTCTATGAAAATTTGGTAGGTGGTATCAAAAACCATTTAGTCAAAGTTTTAATAAAAAATAGTAGAAACTTTGCTATTTTGTCACTTTTACAAAAATGCCCCTACAATATTTAATACATATTGAATAACAGTAATGGCATTTTGGTCTTTGAATTCTTTTTAATTCCACAACACCTGACGAAGAAACCTAAGCTTATTAAAAACTAGTAAATGGCCCGTGCTGCAAAAATTGGGTGCCTTCCGCACTCAAACGGTATAACAGACTGAGGGGTTACTGTTTTTTCTGTTATAACGGATTGTAACGCATAAGGGGCAAAAATGGAAAACATGGGAAAATAACGGAAATAATGATGTTTAAATTCAAATTTTGAATTTCAAAATTTCAATAAAATTTTCAATCCACACGGGGGTTAAGTGATTGGAATTGAGTGGCTGAAATCTAACCGTCCACATTAGATGAATGGATGATCTCAACCACTCTTTATCTTATTAAAAAAAGAAGAAGAGAAAACCTTGGGTGTTGATCACTCATACCTGTCTTGCATGTTGGACATGCCAAATATTGTCGTGTGGAACACTTTTTGGCCTGCCCCTTGGCGAATCTACGTGCCACAAATCAACCTAATAGGTATTCTAGCCGTTAGATTTGAGCTTTCACCATGAGTTTCATGGTTACACTCATGGGTGGATAATATTGGGTCAAGATCACAATTACTTTTTTTTTCAATCTAATGGCTAGGAATCATCTATCAAGTCGATTCTGGCATGCAGGTTCACTAAGAAGTTGTCAAAAGCATTCATGGTTAATTAGGCCCCAAAAACTGTGCCACATTCATGGTTTGAAGTCTCGGCGGAGCCCACCGATGAGAAGTAAGAACTGTTAAATTCCAGCTCGAGGAAACTTAGTTTTTGAGAGGAGTTCATCTAATTGGGGTTTGGGGGTAAAATATCTTGCTTAGTTTGGCTCAAAGTCTCATCCATATCAGAAATTGCCCCTTACAAAAATTTTGTACATCACTTTGACTAAATAGTATTTTTTTTGTTCTTTATTTTTACAATACACTGCGTGTCTCAAACTCGAATAAAGGAGGAGGGTTACATCAAGTCGACGGCCGGTGTATGATGTCAATCTCTTCACATGACACCCAAATTCGTTGACTTTAGCTTTTAATAGAGTTGAATGGTGAAATAATATTCATGTTACTAACCCAAGATATTTGGGATACATGGTAAATAATGATGATGATGATGATGACGACGACGACAACGATGATAATCTTCCATTTGAATCTCATTTGTGCAAAATTCAAAACTCTGAGGCTCAATGGCGATCATCAAAAAGTTTTCCAGAAAAAAATATTTATATTTCAAGAAGTGTTGGGGTAGAAAAAGTTTTATGACATTTAAGTGGCATTTGCTAAAAAATATATTCAACACTGAAAGCTCAAAGTGATTAAAACAAGTGACGATTGTTTAAAGTGGATGAAAGTGACGAAAAAATTCTGTTTGGTAAAGATCTTATGTCTGAAAACTTAAGGGCACAATAAAGATTATAGAATATTTAGAAGGATAGTTTTGTCCTAATTTTATGAGATAACTGAACTAGGTGGGTATTTAATGTTTGAGTGCAATAAGTGAACTCAAGTTCATTTTTTATTATTCACTTTTTTCAGTGATTTTGGTGATAAGTGTTGAAATTAAGTTGTTTATCAAACGCCACTTAGGCTGTGTTTGATTGCGGGGAAAATTTTACCGAGAAAATACATCTGGGATATGCCTTAATGGCATATTGATTGCAATTGAGAACACATATTTCAATCATGTGAGAAAATAATGGTGTATTTTCAGGTGGAAATGAATTCTCACCTATCTGGATGGGAAATGAATTCCAGACTTAGTAGGAAAATTTATCCAAATTTAAATGGCTTGTTAGGGAAAATTATACAGATTTATACTGGCTATCTAACAATGGACAGTTTTGTTTTCCTAAGGAAAATGCAATTTTCCCACTTGGTAATCAAACACAGCCTTAGTAAAAGTCTTACCCAACGCCACCTTAGGCTTGTATAATTGCCTGGAATAAGTTTTCTAGAAATGATTTTTGCATATAAGGCTTTGTATGGTTGCCCTGAATAAGTTTTCTAGAAATGATTTTTGCATAAAATGTCGTAAAACTATTTTTGTATCAACACTTTCTAACATAGAAATCATTTTTCTGTAATTTATTTTGTTGATTACCATACATAGCCTAAATGTTATAAACATTTTCTGTATCAACACTTTGTGACATACAAATCATTTTTCTGTAAAACTTTTTGCTGATCACCATACAGAACAAAAAAAAAAAAAAATATCATTTCTAGAGAACTTATTCAAGTAACCATTCATAGACTTAGATGATTTCACGAAACAGAGGCATAACCTGGAAAACCCTACACATGGTCAAGTTGAATAGGACTCGGGTCGAGCCTATGTAGTGCACTCAAACTTAAGGCCGAGTAGCTTGGCCAGGCTAAGGTAAGCACTGGGCCGGCCCATTTATTTAACAGTCCTTTAACCAAGACTGGGTCCCACAGGAGAGAGTGCAGGACAAGTCCAGCCCATGTGTTTTCCTAAAGGCACAGGCCAGATAAAGGCCGATCCATCTTCAATTGTGGACTTGGCTTGAGCTTGGGAACAGCCTAAGCCCAACCCTGAAAGGAGAGATAGCAACCAAGCCCAAGTTGAAATTCTCAATCATTTTTCTCTGGTCTCCACAAGCATGTAGCGTAAGAGACAGCAAGAAGCCGAAGCTATTGAGTTCGAGTCGGCATAATCTCCTGTGTTAAAAACACTTAACGACAGCCTTTAACTGGTTGTACAGGACTCTAGGCCTAATAAACAAGGCCAGACCTGGACACCAGATTAATTTTGTATCCAAACACCTTTGAAGGTATTATTCAAGTCACAATTTATGTGCAGCATGGTTCAAAACCTCATTTTGTTTCGAAACGTGAAACGTCATAAATATGTATCGAAAGCATAATTTAAGTACTAAAACCGATTTTAAAGTTTATTTTCACGGGTAAGGGCCATGTGTAACATGAACTAGTTGAGACTCAGGAGTTCACAAAAACAAGATCTATCACTGGCTGTGCAATTTGACTGGCAAAGAGACTTTCCATGGTGCCAAAAATATAAAAAAAGGCCCGGAAACTGACCGGATTATTAACCGGTTCCAAAACCTCAAACAGGAACTTGAATAATACTTGGGATATTTCCTGTACCCACTGACACCACAATTTGCCAACTCCTTGAATGGACCATATGAAATTATTCTAGCACCCAGATATTAAGCTAAAATTGTGGTCCTTAAAAAATATTCCACATGTATGATGGTTGAATTATTTGTAAGTGCATTTTTTCCGGCCTGGGCCATCCAAGGAGTAAATATCTAGGTGCTTAGGATTCACGAACACTTGTACCACATGTATGGTACAAGGCCCACAAGAGGAGAAGGGGTATTAATTGTTTTGTCTCTGAGAAGGGAATTGCTATTTCCAGAGCCCAATTTGCTTCTTCAAGAGATTAAGGGCTTGTTTGATTGCCAAAGTGGGAAAATTGCAATTTTCACTTGTGAAACATAGAACCTGTGAGACAAGCAGCCAGTTCCCCCTTCGCAATGTGAGAAACTGTGCTGACATGTCAGTTACATGGTTCAAAGTTTCGGCCGAAGCAATTTTCGCTATAGGACAAAACTACATATGTTTCAGTTGGTTCCGTCTGAAACTCATCGATACTTCCTCTTATGAGTAAATTTGCACTAACATTTCATTTCGGTTTCAAAGGTTTCACAAAGTTTCGTTCAAAACCGAATGATACTTCCGATATGTTACTGTATCGCCCATGAACGATACGGTGTACTTTGAACCATGATCAGTTAGATAGCCGACTCCACAGGTACACCTAGCACTACTCAAACTTATAATTGTACTCCCCACTTTAACTGCTAATAAAATCAATTGGGAATGTAATAATAAAGCTTCAAACTCCAAAGAAGAATGATAGGCAACTGGTTCAGGTTTAAGAATAAATACCATATAGCAAACTTAGTCCCCAAGAGCTCACACCCGTGTCAAATCCTAAATATCGTTGGAGAAGAATCCAACTGGCCCAATGAAGAAGATTTTGACACATCCATTACTGCAGGTGCTTCTTCCAAACAACTTTGAGTGTCATCACTAATCAGCCCAACGGTCATCTTCTCCACTTCCTCTTGCGTATATATATGGATCTTGGACACAATATCACAGAACTCACTGCCAAAGACCCATAAATGGGGACAAAAAGTGAGCATATAAATCAGTATACAAAGGAATCACAAAACAGAATAACACCAAGTTCAATTTCTAAGACAGACTCACTGCCAAGGATCATCCCCGACGACCATCATATCGTTCTCGCTGTCCATGTAAACAACCTGCCATCCTTTCTCGGGATCGCGCAAAAGGCCTTCCATGTTAAATAGCCGCTCTAGTTCACTCAGCAGATCATCATAGCCATTCAGTCTCGAGAGATCAACAGCTCTTCCCACCAAGTTTCCTTGTTTGTGAACCTTCACTCAGTTTATTTATGATAAGCCAGAGAAAGAATCAAGCAAAGGAAATTAATATCCAAACACTGCCTCCATTACAGCTTACCTTGGTACAACTCCTCTTACTAGAGCTCTGCGAGTTTGGAAATGGAATCTCTCCGGTCAAGGAGAATCCAAACAGTTTACAACCGGTTTTAGTTTCATCCCGAGCGTCGTCTTTATGATTTTTAGGATCTCTGTCTATAGTAGCTGGAGCAGATAAATTATCGGGTGGCCTCAGCTCTTTCACGGAATTGTGTGGACTTGGGTTGCATACTTCATCCCTAGTAATAGCAGGAAGCCTTCTTTGGATAGAAGACATCTTAGATGGGACACTTCCTCTCTGGAAATTGGTCATATATGATTGCAGTACAGGATCAGGGTTTGGTTTGTATTTATCGCTAAAAGGCATGCATGTGGTTCCAATGTCATCCAAAGCAAAAGGGTAGAACTTGAGGTTGGGTCTCTGGTACATGTTGAACGTGTTGCAACCAAGATCACTATTTCCCCAAGAAATATGGTTGAACTCGGGCCTTCCATGCAGGGATCTCAAATGGAATACTTCTTGACCATGCAAGACCTTCTGGAATCTCTCAGATTCCGCAAATCCCGTGTGTGTGTTAGGCAGCGCCCGCATAGGGTCACTAATGCCAGTCTCTTTAAACCCAGTTGATGAGAGACTTCTGCATACTGGATTGTGCATCACAAAATCCACTGGGTGGTTAACCTTATCACCACCATAGTGAGGTGATCTAAGATCAACTATTTCTTGACCTTGCAAGACCTTGGAGGATCTCACAGATTCATCAAAGTCCAAGAACCCACCCCCTCCTGCTGCAACAAGAAACATCCAGATCTACCCAAAATCAGAGAAAACTATAAATAAATGAGCATTCAATTTTGCAACTTCCATGAGAGGATCCATACCGGTGACAGGGTTTTCGGGTGAGGTTGACTGCAGATCTGTCCGTAGTTTCTTCAGCCTTGGGGCAGATGAGATGCTTAAAGCTGGTAAAGACATGGAAGGCTCGATCTCCCATGGAGAAACTCGTTCTTGATGATCACTTGCAACATCTTCATCCCACCTGACCTGTGGGATGTCATGGCAGGAAATGTTTAAGTCAAAAAAGGCAAGATATGGTCAGAGAACAACTTGACATTTTTGCCTTTCATTCAGGAACAAAATAAGTAGCAGAGGCTTATAGTCCTTGACTAATAACATGTTTCACTTTCAAGCCCAAATGCATCTGAAACATGGTCACAACAATCAGGCCCACATATGAATTGACCTATTTTCTTGTTTTTTTTTATGATAGTAAGTGGGAACTGAAAGTGTGTTAATTGAGCTTGAGTAGGTAGCAATTTCACATGGATCCTTGTTCTGAGTAGCAGTGTCTGCTTCATCTTTGGAAGATGTTTTAGAATTTTTTTCTTCTTTTTTCTGGATTATATAAAGGATTTTATCTAATCTTTCACTCTTTCAAGTGTACGCAAAGTATTCACTTATTCTTTTTTTTCCCTAGTAAATTAGCACTCATTCTTGTCGAACCCTATTAATGTCTTTCATAAAGATTAACACAATATTACATATTTGTTGTTTACCTAAATAAAAGAAAGGGCAATGCATAAAGCCCAAGTAAACACATAGATGTGGGGAGAAGTAGGAAATCTACGTCATAAGAATCATGGAATGAAACAGAATAATGGGTATCACTAGAACTAGAATGAGGTCAACACAAACACAAGGTCAAGCATTCTATAGAACAAAGAACTCCAGGAACAATAATCACATACAAGGACTACATTACGTCATTCGTAAAGTATAACCCTTTGATAGAGTATAAACATTAGTTTTACTCTTGAGGCTACCTTTAAGCAATTGAAAGAGATGCTTTTTTCCCTCATTTTTTTTGAAAAATAACTTCATGAAATTTTGAATAAAATCTTTTGGAGGGAAACCTAGTGAGGTTTCTCTCATTTCCTACACTTTTACACAACTCTTTTAGTCCTACATTGTTTGGGAAAATAAAAGTTTAGAGCTCTTATATGAGGGTTGGAACTAAAGGGTGGAGCCCTTGGGCATCCCAATTTTGTGCCCATTACGCACAACCATGCACCACAGTAGTAAAAGACGCTTGCGCTGAACAGAGCCGAGCTGGGTCGGGGACTGTTAAAAGCACAACCTATCTTTTTGAGCTAAAAACCTTTGATTCTCTCCTTATTTATTATTCAGAAACTTTCCTAATAAATTTTATTAAAATATATTACCTTTGTTTTCGTTCCTTCATAGCAACCTATTTACTAGTGTTAGTGTTTAGCACTTAATGAGAGTTAGCAAGGCTAAATGGCTCTCTCTCTTCTATCTCTATATAAAGAGGGCTTTGAGGGGTTTCTAAACACACATACGAAGAACAAAAACTCTCTCTACTATCCCGAAAATCTTCTTCTCTCTTTTATTATGTTATCATCTTTCTTGAAGATGCGGGAACCAAGAAATTTGTCGTGGGACGATTTTGGATTTAAAAATGGTGAATGATAAGTATGTTATGTCACAAGTATAAGAATTATAGATTTTAATTCATGAAATACATGCAGAAAAAATTAGGATAAGTAAAGGGTTTAAGGTGGCGTCAATCATAGAAAAACTGCCACCCTCTTGGGCAAATTTTAGAAACCAATTAAAATATAAAAGAAATGATATGTCACTACACTAGAAGATCTGATTGTTCAACTTCAAATAAAAGAAGACAACAAAAACAAAGAAAAAGTAGTAGGGGGCCTCGACAATGGTGTCTAAGGCCAATATAGTGGAAGACACTAAGAAAAATGAGAATAAGAAACCCCAATCAAGTCAAACTTTCCAAAAGAAAATTTTCAAGAACAATAATAAGACAAACAAAGATAAGTTTAAGAGACCTAGGGCTGTCACTGGATAGTCGAAAATTCGAATTCGTATTCAAAAAATCAGATATTATCCGAAAATTTCAAATTCGGATATCTTTTTAATATTCGAATAGTTTTCGGATACGGATACGGATTCGGACATTGATATATTTGATTCGATAATATCTGATCCGATATATTATTTAATAATTATATTTATAATAAATAGATTATATTATATTTATCATACTAAATAATATTTATTCTAATAATAATAGTATTTATTATTATGTAAATATAATAATATAGGGAATTTTTGACATACCCCCCCATGTTATCTTTAAAATTTGACATACCCCCCCACAATTTGAAAAAGCTGACATACCCCCTTATGACTCGGTCCACTGTCATTTGACCAGTGTTGACTCGAGTTGACTACCTAATTTTGTATTAAAGGACGAAAGTGCCCTTGTCTTCAACATTAGATCAAGGGTTTGGGCCAAAACCCATACCCCAAAGTTAATCGGATTCGAATTCAAATATTGATTTAGAATATCGAATCGGATTCGGATTCGGATATCGAAATTTTTTTCGGGCCGGATTCGGATATACTTGTATTCGATCCGAATAGTATCCGTTGACGGCCCTAAAGAGACCTCAGGGAAACATACACAAGCCTAAGGGAAGCTGCTTTGTGTGTGGCAAAATAGAACACAAGGCTATGGATTGTTGGCATAAAAAACTAGTGATAATCATAGAAAAAACATGAGTCCAGCATAGACACATGTGATTGAAACAGAGAATTTGTCTGGGGTAATATCAGAAGTCAACCTGATCAATAATGCCAAGGACTAGTGGGTGGACACTAGGGCCACCAGACACATCTATGGGAACAAAGTGTATTCCTGTTAAGACCCAAACCAATACTCCAAAAGCACCTTAGTGATAGTGGAGCGGAAAGCTAAGGTCTTAACCTAGGATCGTAACATTCCACCACCCTTCAAAGCCGACGTCCACAGTGGCCCACTCTAAGCTCTAAAGTGGCTTTCACTCCGGTACCCCTATTTTCTCATTCTTTGAGCGAGCCCGTCGCCCCTTCCGAGACTGATCACAGTAGGCCACTATGGCGGGCCTTTCATATCCCATACTATGGTGAGCTCTTCTTTTTTTTTTTTTTTTTTTTTTAAGCTCCATAGCCCATCCTATGGTGGGCTCGGGCCCTTCGTATCCCATACTACGACAAGCCAATGTTTTTTTTTTACCATAGTTGCCTCTCCCGGGACTCGAACCCTGGAGGTGGGGTTGGCTATGATACCAAATGTTAAGACCCAAACCAATACTCCAAAAGCACCTTGGTAATAATGGAGCAGAAAGCTAAGGTCTTAACCTAGGATCGTAACAATTCCCTCCTATGAACCAGTGGGTAACGGAAAACAACTCTTTAGGGCAACTTGTTTACATCAGTAGTAGCGGGTAAAGGAAAGATGATTATGAAGTTCACCTCTGGGAAGGTCCTGACACTAAATGAGGTGTTGCACGTTTCAGACATCAGCAAGAACTTAGTCTATAGATAGAAAGGATTCAAGTTTGTCATTGAATCTGACAAGGTTTTAATCACCAAAAATGGGGGGAGAAAGGATAATAATTTTTATAGGCAAACATTTATTATTCCCACCACACCCACCCCCCCCAAAGGTTGGGAATTACCCCCCAAAGACTCGATCCCAGGTCTAGGACATGTGAACTATTCATCATTGCAAAAACTTATGAACTTGGAGGGTTTAGGGTTAATACCTAATAAAACTATAGACAAAGAACAAAAATGTGAAATATGTGTGGAGACTTAACTATTCTAGAAAACTTTTCAAAAAACAGAAAGGTCTACAGAACCTTTAAAATTAATTCATATTGATCTATATGATCTTAAGAACACTCAAATTAGAGAAGGGAAGAAATACTTCCTCACATTAGGAGATGATTGTAAAAGATACTGTAAGGATGTACTTGCTATAAAGTAAGGACAAGACTATATAATAATTTAAATTATACAAAACTGAAGTTGAAAACCAACTATGTAAAAGAATTAAAATACTTAGATCAGATAGAGGAAGTGAATTGAATCGACCACTTTCTCAGAATTCTGTGAACATAATAGAATAATACACGAAACTACCACTCCTTACTTGCCACAACAAAATGGGGTGGCTGAGAGGAAAAATAGAACACATAAGGATATAGTAAATGTCATGTTTATTAGTTCAAGATTAACGTTGAACTTATGGGGGAAGCAATCCTTACTGCTTGTTATATGTTAAACAAAATACATTTTAAGAAAATAAATAAAACACCTTATGAACTTTGGAAAGCAAGAATCTTTCCTACAAATACCTTAAAGTGTGGGGGTGTTTAATTAAGGTAGCAATACCCAATCTTAACATAACAAAACTAGGATATGGTATGCTCCACACTGTGAAACCTTAGATTTTTCTAGACCCGGATTGTAATGGACCATAGTATAGGCTCATACTGATCTCCGGATTGAGACCCATTAGGATTATGGGTTGGATTTTTCAGAGATAGAATAAAACCTTTGTAGGCCAACCATTAATAATGGAAAGGTTATATTATTATATTTTTTTTTTAAGCTTGTTTACTTGTGTGTTTACCTATATGGCTATATACGATGATTTGATGCATAAGGGTAAAATAGTAATTTTACCTACAAAAACAATTTCTTTAAATATTTAACATAAGAATAATTTAGTAACTTCACCTCTCCATAAACATAAAATGATGAATGGTAGAGACACTAGGGTAATAATTTCATGAGACACCTTCAATTAACAACACAAGAAGCCTTTCGAGGACATTTTGGTAATTTCACCCCATAGGGGTATCTTGATAATTTCAATAATAAGGACATAAATTTTTACTCAAATATTAGATTTGTGATCCGTTTAATGTTCTGGAAACCTTGGTTAAAGTGCAAAGAATAACTATTTCACGTTAAATTTGAGATTTCAACGTCTCGGGCCTTGAAAATAGCGTTGAAAATTATGTACTTCGTTATTTATGAGAATTAATAAACCTAATTAAATAATTTAAGACTATTAATATGGACATTATTAATTGTGTACCATAACTTACATAAATGATTTTCCAAGGAATTATATACCATATAGTGGTTGAGGTGGCATTTTGAAATACATAAATATTAATTAAATAACGTGCATTAAATGAGGTGTTATTTTATTTAATTGGAATTAAATAGATTGATGATGTCATGTGGGGGGACTAGGATAGTGGACCCTATATTAAAAATTGTTGGATGCTAGATTGAGAGAAAATATTTTGAATTAATTACGTATCTTGGTGTAATTAGAGAATAAAATGGAAACAATATATTTTACTAAACATTTATTGGATAAATTTGGACATAATAATGGTGCATTAAATACCGACTTACCTAATTGGGGAAAGAATAGGAATCAACAACTAAGTACATACCTTTGAATGAGAAATCTCCTTTCACTATCCTATTTTGCAAATATGACCATTTTTCTCTACCACCCAAAGTATTTGGCTGTATGTTTTGTTAAAAAAATCAAGTAGTGGAAATGACAAATTCCATGCACCTGCGCCATTAAATGTATCTTTCTGGAGTATTCAAGAACACAAAAAGGGTATCATTGTTGTGTGTTGATGTAACTTTCTTTGAGGCTACCCCATTTTACTCGGTTGAGGTGTCAGCTCTAAGATCTTGTATTGAGTCTATGGCTCTCTCTTCACATGTTGTTCCATCTCCTCCTATGTTCGAGTTTGTGGCTATACCATCTCCTGCTGTTTGATCTTCACCTACTAACAGTATGCAGAGTAGGCTAGAATAGTTATACTTGATAGGTTTATGGTTGATCTATCAGGTCCATAGACCTATGATATTTTCAAAAAAATATTTTTTTCTAAAATTATTTATAAAGATACTAAATACAGTTATAAATTTATGGTTGATCTTTCAGATCCATAGACCTATGATATTTTTCAAAAACATATTTTTTCTAAAATTATTTATAAAGATATTAAATATAGTTATAAAAAAAATGAGGTAAAAATTATCACTAAGTTCAATATTACTAAGTAGTTTGATGGAACATTCAAAGAAACCATAAAAAACTTTACAATTTAATTAATTAAGTAACACACAAAATTATGGATAATTCATAAAAATTGCTTTTCCGCAATGAAATGCGTATATGCATGAATACGAGAGAATTCAACTCAATCTCTAATCTTTTAACTTAGTTTTTAACTTTTTATTTCTTTACTAGTATAAAAGGAACTCTCAAGGGAAAAACTTAATCCACATTTTGCCACTTTTTCCGTAGAATGCCCTCAACTCTTTTCAATCTTAACAAAAATAAAAAAGAGCAGAAAATTAATAGATGCTTGCGTAGTTCAAAAACTATATCCTTACCTATTAAAGCATCTCTCCTATAACTCAAACCCATAACCATCTCCTACCTCAACATTATCTCTCATGCCTTTGCTACTTTTTGTTGTTGGAGAGTGTTGTTTGACTGTGTGGCCAGCACTCCGCCTTTATTAGACCTGTGGACCCTTTGATATACATTGTTACACCTCTCTCTAACAGCTTAAGCTTTTAGAGTAAAGTGGTTATCAACATGGTATCATAGCATGGTTATGTAACCATGGCTCAAACCTAGAGAGAAACAAGAAACTCTAGGGTTTGTGGAAAAATAGAAGGGGGCTGTCCAAAGGAGATCATCTCCCATGGTTAGCCACATGTCGCAGAAGCCTGGAGAAGTGTTCCCAGGCATAGTAGCAGGTCTTAGAAGGGTCCAGAATCCCTAGCCTCCATAGTCGTAGGTCTCAGACAGGTTTAGAAACCCTAGCCGCCCCCTCCAGAAGCTTGGAGAAGTACTTCTAGGTATAACCGCACCTCTCCAGACCCTGGACAAAGTCTCCCAAGCCTAATCGCCCCCTCTTAGAAGTCCAGAGAAGACCTCCTAGGAGTTGCCACGCCTCTCAGAAGTTTGGAGATCTCTCTCCAAACCTAGCCGCACCCCTCCAAAAGACTTTCTGGGCTGCCGAAATTTTTCTCGGGTACTTTTTGGAATTTTTTTCTCTCGTGGTACTGCATTCTGTTATCATGAGTACATCTGAGGAATCATCCTTTGTTAAATCAAGGTCATTGTTGCTTCTCCCAATCTGGGGAGTCATGGTGACCACAATTCGGCACTTCAGATCACTACGGGGGTGTTATTTGGTTGTGTGGCCAACACTCCGCCTTTGTTAGAACTATGGACCCTTTGATATACATTCTTATACCTCGCTCTAACAGCTTAAGCTTTTAGAGTAAAGTGGCTATCAACACTTCTATCCCAAGCCCATACATGTCTCCAACCTCACCACAATTTCCCATCCCCTTAACTACTACTATCCCAAAATCAAAAGTATTTTTTTTTTTTTTTTGGATAAGGAAAATCAAAAGTATTTCATCTTCCTCATTCATCTTTTAAAGATCTCTATTATTTTAACCCCACTTCAAGCTCTCTCTGTCAAAAAAAAAGAGCTCTACTTTCATCTATTGAATTCCATATATTTCTCTCAAAAGCAATTTAGCCCTTGATCATAGCACCAGAACTAAAGTCAAAAAAATCATATACAACAAAGCAAACAAAAAAAAAAGTTGGGAGGTATGGATTATAGACGTTCCTCTCATATTTTCCTTTTCTTGTAAATTATTTCTCTATAGTTTAAATGATAAGTTTACCTCTATACTTTAAGGTTTCTTACATTTATGTCAACCATGTGCACTGACGTGCCTTCCGCCAGTAATTAATAAAGAGGCTTAATATTATAAATTCAAAAATATTTTTTGGATGAATGTCTTATAATTAGCATGGTTGTGTAGGTCATTGCTTTAAAGATCATATACATCAACTTTGTATCAATGTTATCAGCAAATATGTGGTTTTCTTTTGTATATATTGTTGTAAATGTGGCATTATTTATCTAAAGATCATATTTTGAGCTTATCTAAGCATTAAAGAGAGTTTAGTGTAAAGTATCATATCTATAAACAAATTGTTGTTCTTTTTACTGTATATAATTGCAAAGGTGGTATTACTACTTTAAAGTCAATATTTCAAGATTATCTACACATTCACAGTTTAGTGTAATTTATCGATATGTATCGGTTTTTGGTGTTACCGATATGCACCTCGATACCTGTATTTTATACTTGGCGACATGTGAACAGGAATAACATTGGTAGACCTTCCTTATCTAACTAAGGGGCACCATAGATGTCCTCTTAAGTTGATGATGGAGAGAAACTTCAGATAAGAATGCTACACCACCAATGTACATACTTCATTGAGAAGAGGCATATTGGCTGACATTTCCCAAGGCTCATAAGGAAGGTCTAGAGATCTACAATGTCGAAAAACAATATTAACATAACAAAAGAAATACAAAAAGCGACACTAAATATGGGAAAGCTCATGGTACTTGGATTACAATCATAAATGAAGCATGGGGTATGTGATGCAATCGGAAAGACAAAAAAAGGGTAAGACAGTTTCCAAATTAGGTATTCTTGTGTGGATAAGGGCATGTCAAACAGATGTCTTATTCTTAAACATCCATCATAGAACATGTCAAGAAAACATTTGATAAGAGTGGCCTTGTAAACTTAAATAGGACACATGTTAAATAATATTCTGATATTAAAGTCCAGGTCATGCAAAGAAAAATTCCAAGGCATGTACCATCAAACATCTCCATTTTGAATCAGGCCATCTATAGGGATCAAGATCGCCTACCCCAGTTACTAAACCACTGCACCTGCAAAAGCACATTCATATTCTTTTGAGAAATGATTATGGAAAGAAACACATGAGATTGATTGGAAGTTAATCAATCTATACCAGACCTTTTCTCTGCTGTATCTTCCATTTCATATCTCATTTTGAATCTCATTCCTATAGCTACTGGATAAGCGATGCTTTTCACATATTGTTTGTAGGGTATGACAAACTCTGCAGAACTTCCCCTGCATTTCAGCATGTTAGACAAATTCAATGTTACAAACTTGCAAGGATCAGTACATGATATAATTATTACTGTCTAGAATGTGTATAACTGAGTATATCAGACCAACAGATGAAAAGTCTCGTTCAAACTTAAGAAAGGCTTCCCGAGGTGCAAAAATGGAGGTGGATTAAATTTGAAAAGCCTGTGATTTTTAAACTCAAGAAAGGCCTCCAATGGTTCAAAACAGATGTCTTTGGCAAAGAACTACCAAATTCTTTTTAAAAAGCATCAGATTATGATTTTTTTGCAACCAAATTGACTACTGTTAGTGCACAAAAGGAGTGATTCTTTTCATAATTTTTTTGTGTGTTCGTAATCCATAAAAACCTTCAGATAATTTTGTGGATTTCAGTCTAAAATATGGTCTTCTTCTGGAGAATAATTTGATGCCAAACATAAATTTTTGAATTTATCGATAGGGGATTCATTAGTCCGTAACCACATATTGTAACTGTTTGTAGCCAAACCCTAATGTTCTCCCACAATGGATGAGCCCTCATCCTCGGCTCATTTCCAAAGCATTAAAAGTTTCCTCTTGTATTTGCTTCTTGCACGGGTGTTTGAGATCTCCATTCATTCAAGAATCTTTGAGAGTTTTTTTTTCATTCTGCCAATTCCATAAGTCAGGTTTTTATCTGTTCCTTCACCTTGCTTCTACTTTGTTTCTCTTTTCCAACAAGAGAAAGTGAGATACTCTCCCACAAAACCCTAATGGTAATACTTAACAGTACCCACACACCCTCAAGTAGTTATAATCGCAACCAAAGGAAGAGTTTGTGTAAAATCATTCCCATAAGAGAGCAATGGGAGCACCAAAGAACTTTCTCCAAAACTCTCCCAAAATAAGCAATAACACGTATCCGTATATGTGGCTAAGACACAAGGCTAGCATGCACCCTATTTCGCTATCATCTATGGCTTTTCCCAAATATTTGGGGTTGGCAACGTCAATCTTATTTCGTCATCCAACTCTATTTACAGTTATAATTGGTGTATGGATGATATAAAGTTGTGTTATGAAAATAAAATTTTGGGTTTTCTATGATTATTTGACCTATTTGGGGCCAACATTTGTGAGGGACTGACACTTTTTTCGGTAGCTCTTTCATGTTTCTTCATCTCCACTACAAGTACCATTGGGGCATACCTTTGGATGACTTTATATCATCTTGGATGAATAAAAATTAACCCCAAACATACCCCACTTAATTGTTTTGTACACTTAGTTTCTTGTGAGATTTTTTAGTCCCACATGGAATTGTTAGGACTTTGAAGAGGACTTATATAGTCTCACTTCCTTAGGTGATGGCGCCTCTACGCTAGATCCAAGCCCCACCTCCACACTGGATCAAAACCTGAGTCCAACTCCCCAACGTCCCAAGAGATTAATTTTTTTTTTTTTTTGATCGGTAAAAAGAGATGTATTAAGAAGGGCTGAGAGGGCCCAAAGCAAAATACAAAGCAAAACAAAAAGAAGGGACACAACTGCACAAACAAAAAACCCACAACCCCTGGATCCCCAAAACCAAGGATCACACTAGGAAGCCAAAAGGCGGTCCCACCCAAAAACAAAATCTCCAATGTCCCAAGAGATTAATTAAGAAGCCAACTACGTTTCTTAATTAATTAAAACTTCGATTTTCGCTGATTTGACTTTTAAATTAGTTAGTTTTACTTAATTGGCTAAATTTTAATGGCTTGGATTAATAAAGCTCGATAATCTAGTTGCTAAGATTAAGAAGGGTTTACTCTTGCTTATAAATATATGTGTTGTAAAAGGAGACAATGGACCTTTTTGGATTATTAGAATTTGAGTTTTTCTCTTGGACGTGCAAGGCACCTCTCTTCTACTTTCTCTTCTTCTTGCACACTAACACTATTGTGTATGATGATTACAAATTATCAAGTTGACTTACTTGTGTATACTCTTCGATATTGCTATGCTATCCCATGCGATTCTCCGATCTTGATCGTGGTTCGGATTCGCACCAGTTTGGTATCAGAGCCACTTCCATCCTTGGGGCTTTGTGACTTCGACAAAATCACAATGAATGATGGGCATGGACGTGGAAGAGGTGTGCATGAAGACCCTCGTCTATACAATCGTGATTAAATCGAAGTCGATGAATTGAAGAGACAAGTTCAACAACTCATGGAGCGTCTTACGCGTTTTGAAAATCAGGGTCGCGATGATAGCAGTTTTGTCTCCGATGACTACAACAACCCTTTTCATCATTGAGCTCCGCGTGAAGAGCTACCAAGTGAAGAGGAAACTTATGATCGAACAGCTTGTTATCCAGATAGCTTCAAGGACGTCGATATGAAGGTGGATATTCCAGAATTCGAAGATAAAATTCGACCTGATGATTTTATCGATTAGTTGAATACAATAGAATGGATTTTTTTAGTACAAAGAAATTACAGACCATTGTAGGCTCAATATTCTTGCTATCAAACTCAAGAAACATGCTTCGATTTGGTGGGAAAAATTAAGAGCTCGGAGAGAAAATTTGAGTAAATCAAAAATCACTTTGTGGGAGAAGATGAAGAAAGAGTTATGAAAAAAAAAATTACCTAATGATTATCTCCAAGAAAATTATTTTAAGATGGAGAGCGTTCTAAAAAGAAAGCTCCCAACAAACAAAGTTACCTCCCAATCTAGATTGGAGAGGAACGGAGCTTCGATGTTGTTGAAGCGCAAAGCCAAGCAGCCTCCCGTCAAGCAGCTCAGACAACCCATCAGAAGAGCCCTTAGAACCGAATAGGACAAGTCACCAAATTAGATCTCCCACAAAGGCCAACTAAGAAGACCACTGAAGAAGGTAAAGAGAACTCAAACAAAATGCTCTTGGAGATGAAGAACTCAAGAGAAGGCTCAGGTGAATTGGTGAGTATTGAAAATAGGGGGAGGGTGTATTTATAGTGAATGGGAGAGGGGATGGGAGGAGCGCACTTTTTGAGAAAAATCCTTGACCGGTCGACCCCTCTGCCAGAAAGGTCCAGTCAGGGTGGGGGGGGTCCAACTAATAGGCTGGGGGACTTCAAAAATGTGTAAGTGGGACTCCAGAACTTTGCACAAGTCCCCGTTGTGTATCAAGGATCGTCTCAAAGCCGCTTACCAAAATGCAGAGTCTCGTGCTCCAAGTCTACGATAATATCACAGTAGAGATTACATAAATACCCCAGGTTGTCTTGGAATTGACAACACAAGGATTATACTTATCAGTTGTTACAAGAAGTAATGCCAAGGGAATAACAGATTTGATACAATTCCTCCATGATTACTTTCGCACTGAGGATCTTGGACAACTAAGATTTTTTGGGGGTTTGAAGTTGCAAGATCCGAGGCTAGGATCAATCTTTCACAGCATAAGTATGTATTGGATTTACTGGAAGAGACTGGTTTATTGGGTGCTAAACTAGTGGATACTCCGATGGATCCTAATTTGAAACTCACAATTGATCAAGGAGATTTATTTGCTAATCCGGGGAGGTATCAGATATTAGTTGGTAAACTTAATTACCTCACTGTCAGTAGATCGATTATCTCATTTATTGTGAGTAATAAGTCAGTTCATGCAAAAGCCTCTTGTTCCACATTGGAAAGCGTTGATTCGTGTTTTAAAGCATCTCAAGAGAGCACCTAGTCGTGGCTTATTATATGGGTTGGTTGGTCATGTACGTATTGAAGGGTATGCAGATGCTGATTGGGTTGGTTCATCCTCTGATAGAAGATCCACCGCAGGTTATTATACTATTCTAGGTGAGAACTTGGTCTCTTGCTGGAGTAATAAACAAAGTATTGTAGCTCGGTCGAGTGCTAAAGCAGAGTATCGAGCTATGGCTCATACAACCTATGAGTTGACGTGGTTGAGGAATCTTCTTCAGGAAATTGAGTTTATAGTCGATCTACCTGTCCCTCCATTCTATGATAATCATGCCGCAATTCATTTTGCGTCCAATCATGTCTTTTATGGAAGGACCAAACACATTGATGTTGATTGTCACATCATGGAGAAAATTTAGAACGGTGATTTATGTACTCCATATGTAAAGTCAGAATATCAACTGGCTAATTTCTTTACCACGATATTAGGTAGTGTAAGGAGTGAGTTTCTATGTTCCAAGATGGGCATTTATGATATATACGCTCTAGTTTGTGGAGGAGAGTTAATGTAATAAATGTACCGGGGTTCGGGCCCTTGAGGGAGAATGTACAACATCCGTACAATTTTATGGGGTATTTCGGTAAGTTTTATATATATATATATATATATTAGGGAACATATGGAGAGAGACAATTTTTCTCCATATGATTCTCTCTCTCTCCAATTATCTTTTTTTATAAGTATAAATTTTATAAAGGCTAAGCACCATACATGAGAACAAGCTGATGCCCCAAATTAACACCTCTCTTTTGTAAACCTTAGTTTCCTAATAGTGTATACCCACCTACAGCCAAACTACCTGCTTCCCCAGAGATAAGGGGAAAAGTTCCTACATACTATTGGAGTGAAGAGCATTCATCTCATCAATCATTGTATTCCACCAACCAGAATAAGAAAAGGGCTTCCTAAACACAGTTAGAAATAGATATAGAAAAAATAGATGCAGCAAACGCATGATAGGATGGATACAAGTGAGCAAAAGACACAACCTTGGAAAAAGAGGGTGTTGGGTACAAGAACGTGTACCTTTACGTAATGCAATAGGGAGATCTGGAGACAAGGCAGATGATGGAAGATCTACCCACGACAAAGCCAACAGTGAAGGACAAGAGTTTGGAGCTAGTACTTGATTGGAGGAAAGATGCTTACATCGTACATAAGTGCGAAGTGGTGGAGCCATCGAAACCTGCACATCTGACGAGGAAGAACCACTAACCTCAACGGGAAGCAAAAGAGGTGGAGACCCAAACTCAACCAAAGGACACTTATCATAGAAGAATGGAACATGTTCAAAGAAAGTAATATCTAAACAAACAAGGTTTTTACGAAAAACATGGTCGTAGCATCGATATCCATTTTGGGTACGAGAATATCCTAAAAAGATGCATTTAATAGCACCATGATCAAGTTTTTCAAATCCAAGACCCAAGTATTGAACAAAACAAACGCACAAAACAACTCGTGGAGGCAAGAAAATAATGGATTGTCCGGAAATAGAATAGAATATGGAGATTGACATTGAAGAACTGACATGGGCATATGATTGATGAGATAATATGGTGTAAGAACTCCATCACTCCAAAAGATTTTAGGGATTTTCATTAAAAAAAAAACCCTAGAAAAATTCAAGCAAATGTCTATATTTTCCTTCTTTTTTCTTTTTTTCGTAAACCACACCAGAATATATAAATATTAGGGAACCACCCCCCCTTCCTGGGTCTATTCTTCCTTTCAGCTACCCCATTTTGTTGAGATGTATGGGAACATGAAGTTTGATATAAAATATCATGAGATTCAAGATAAGAATGAAATGGCAATGCATCATATCTTTTGCACTTTTAGATTGATATTCATGAACAAGTAAACCAAACTATGTTTCGATTTCAAACAATTAAAATATAGAAAAAAAAGTTGAGAACTGTCTTTCATTCAATATAACCATGTCATTCTTGAATAATCATCAACAAATGTAAAAAAGTACTTGAAACCATTTCGAGAAGTCATCCAAATGAGAGCCCAAACATCGAAATGAACTAAAGAAACGTGACTTAACACACGAGGGATAACCCTAGATGGAAATAAAGCATGATGGTGTTAACCTAACTGACACGACTCACAATCTTTAGACACATTACTCAAGGATGGAAATATCAACTACAGTAAATGTAAAGAAGGATGTCCAAGTCGACATGACGCGGTATAACGGAGGTCATTTGAAACATAGTTGTCTATCTACCACGATCAAGATAATATAAACCACCAGACTCGTGCCCTCCACCAATCTTCTTCTTTGTCGTGAGATCTTGAAACACACAAATTGGAAGGATAAAACGTAATAGAACAATTTAGAGATTTGGTGAATTTTTTAACAGGCATGAGACTAAAGAGAAACTTAGGAACATACAAAACTTAAGATAAAGAAAAAGATGGACTAGAAGAAGCAAAACCTAGACTAGGCACTTTAGATGTTGTGCCATTAGTTAATGTCACACACTGTGATGAAAAAGTATAGTGGATGGAAGAGAGTACACCTGGAGTCTTGGTCATCTGATCTGAGGCTCCAGAATTAATAACCCATGAAGAAGAAGACCCAAACACTTGGGAAGCAAGACATGCAAAACTTGCATGCCCAAAAGTGGCAGTATTAGATGAGGAAGCACTAAACTATTGTGGTTGACCGAGTTTAAAATACTCCTCGTGCGAGGTGTAGCAACTGATACTAAACTCGAAGTAGAATTCCCACTACCACTATATGAAACATGATTAGCCCAATTTATTGGTTTTCCAAGGAGGTCCTAACAATAATCCCTAGTATGACCCTCCATACCACAGTGAGTACACTTATGGGATCAACCATGATCCCGTCCACGACCTCCCCCTGAATCGCGACCTCCTCTACCACCACCATGACCACCCCGACCAGCACCACTAGAAGCAATCAAGGCTAATTTGTCAGCAATAGACCCCCTAGAATCAGACAACGAGCGCCGTTAAAGATGATCAAACACTCTTGTCATACTAGGAAGCTCTATGTTTCCTAAAATTTGAGCGCTAATTGCTCATATTCTAGCTTAAGTCCATAAAGAAATTAAGCAACATCAAAATCTTCACGTTGCTTGCGTTGTCGTTCTAAATCGGAGCTAAGAGGTTGGTCGACATTTAACTCGTTCCACATATTATGCAAAGATGAATAGTAGTCAGTCAGTGTCTTATCACCTTGCTGCAAATTATAGTATTCCTCAACCAACTGATATGTCCTGGGAATGTTATTCTCGCCAGGTTACATCTTTTCAGCTTGTTCCCATATCTCATCAGCAGTATTCAAGAGCATCAAATCAACACTAATCTTGGGATCCATACTGTTCCATAACCAAGTCATAATTTAGCATTTTCCTGCACTCATTCCAAGTAATTACTGACATCAAATTTTGGCCTATTTTTAGTCAAACACTTCATTTTTCCTTTGACTGTAAGAAAACCCTCCATAGATTTAGCCCAAGGGGCATAATTACTTCCATTAAGCTAAATGGAAGTCATTTTAATATTAAAGAAGTCACCCGACATTATCATACTAGCCTTGCTCTCAATCAGAATACACCACCAAAAAATTACAACTTTGCGCAACAATTACAACGAACATCTAGCGGGACCATGCATCACCACTATTAAAACAAACACATGACAACATCTACAACAGCAAACACCACTCTAATTTCACGTCAGAGGTTGTGAACAACACTAACACACATTGGACAACACCAAAACACAGCACCAACGCCACTTCAAGGAATCTTCAGGGACCGGACATCATCAATAGGCACCAAACATTATTGTAGGAGTTGCAAACATCACCAAAAACATCTTCAAGGCTTGCAAAAGCCTCTACATAGGCTACGTCAGCCTTTTTTATTATGACACCCTTTTTTAGCGAAACCCTAGCCCCGCGGCAACCAGTAGAACAAGCTCTTAGCTTTAAAAATGTAATTTTCATGAGTATTGTTCACGAGAGCACCATCAACAATAAACTTGATTCCCAAGAGCAGAATTTTGAGAAGATGAGTAGGATTTCAAGGCATCAAAACCTTGCTCTGATGCCATGTAAGTTAGGTTATAGCTTTGAGAAGAAAGAAAGAAAGAAGAGTTGAGAGAAGAAGAGGAGAAGTCATTGTTTGATGTCCTAGTTGACTCCCATAATATATCATATTATTGAAAATTGTCAAAAAGGCAATAATATCCCTACACATATAGCACATGACAAATAGCTCTTGTAACAATTAATAAGAGGGGAAATACCAAGAATGCCCCTGGTACCCCACACTTACAATAAAGAAGCAAAAATAAGACATTCAAAAGAACGCAAGCCTTGGTTACTAATGAGGTATTTACAGTTCTGTTTGTATTCACTTCTGTATTACATCAGAAATCTATGTTAGATATTCATTTACTTCTCTATTTCTTTTTCCTGTTAAATTCTCTGCAATTCTGTCCACTTCTTTTTCATTTATTTTATTGAAAAACCAGATTGTTTTCCAACAATATCTTTTGTCTAGGCATATGTATTTAAATCTTTACTCACTACCTCAAAAGAAAGAATTCTCTACAAAAAAAGCCTCACAATAAGTGAAAGGAGACTCTCTCCCAAGAATGCCTTATTTTCATAGTATGATTCATACTTGACAATTTTTAGAGTAACGATGAATACACGAGTCTAAGAGAAACTCAAAGGGAGGAGGAAGATCGACCATTGAGGTACAACTCTCCATCTTCTTACATTCCTCTTATTTGTTTTAAATGCCAATGAAGGTGCCTCCAAGACACTTCCACGCAAACAATATACCTCTATGACCCTCCTCTATTGAGATGGAGATGTCTCAGGCATTCCCCTAATGTAAATGGAGGCACTACTAGAACACTCTTTGCACATCCCACATGCAACCTCTACGACCTGCCTACACACCAACGACTGCGTACTTAAATTGTTTAGAGTCCAACGACTGTAGTCTCTTTGGTGTATTGCTACTTTGTTTAATCATTAGTCATGTGGACATCAGCACTTTTGATGAAATCTAATATGCCTCTTGACACCCCCTCCTCTATTGAGATGGAGACGTCTAAGGCACTCCCTAATATAAATGGAGGTACTACTAGAACACTCTTCGCGCATCCCACATGCAACCTCTACGACCTGCCTACACACCAATTAATGAGAACCTCTCAACGAGGAAATTTGTATAATGCATTTGTTCTTTACGCAAATCTGTGTCCACGAATATCTCCGTGTTCGTCTATTTTTGCGAGTTAGTAGCAGCATGAAACTTGTGAATTAACTAAACATTTTGGGGTTTGTTTTTCCTCCAAGTTTAAGTAATAAAAGTATGATTCTTTTGTATTGCATATATAAATGTTTAGAGTCCAACAACTGTAGTCTCTTTGAGTGTATTGCTATTTTGTTTCATTTATTAATCATTATTCATGTCGACATCAGCATTTATTATGAAATCTAAGGAGTGGTGTTTCCTAGTTTTCACAGTACTTTTTAGGATGATAAGAAGTTCAATTTCAATGTGGAATTGAACTTCAAAACAATGCATGTACACCCGACAAAAAATGGGGTTGGTGGAAGGAAAAGTGTCATTTTATTTAACTAACTAGGGCAAAAGTCATGGAGAATGGCCTGAGCCTTATTGATCAAATGCATGCTTACGACAAGCTCTTTGCTTAACTGTATGCCTTCTCATGTTCTTCAAGGCAAGGCTACTATTCAGGTTTCTGATTGCAATTTTAGGCATGTATTTTGCTTCTCATGATTTTAGAACTTCCACCTCTTAAGGGGAGGCTCCTATTTAAGACGCACTAAGCATATAGAACTTCATTGTTGTTTTGTTCATTACAAGACCCATGAACATCAAGATTCCATTTATCGAAATTCAAAGATCAACTGACATTCTTATAAACTCTCGTTCGTTCATAACAATCCATGAACAACCAACTTACATGTTTTAATTTGAAGGGTAGACAAAACCCATGATGTATGTTACATTTTTATTTATTTTTATTCACTATTATCATTTAAGGCTATTTATGATTTACCCTGTAGTGCATCTGTAACCTGTATAAAAGTCAATTTGAATAATAGAGATACAAGTGTTCCACTTGTCTTGAGAAATTCAATTCCTATGCCAAACTAACAAGATGATAGTCAATAGCAGTACCTTGGGCTGCAGAAAACATGAAACATGCTTTTGGTGGATATTGCATTAGCCACCGGAGAAAGAATGTTGTGATGCATATTCTGGGAGCCAGGAATTGAATTAGGAAGACTGTTTCTAGGTCGACCAGCTCTTCTAACTCCCAACCTCAGTTCTCCATCATCACCCCTACAAACACGCCTCATCATAAGTTTGGGATGAAGTTCACATCTCTAAACAGAGCAATGCTTGAAAAGAAGTCTGATTAGGCATATATACCTCAAAAAGAGCACTGCATCCCCAGAAACAAGATTCTTTTGACTTACGAAAATACTCCATCCTGTAGTAAGCAGATGCCGGCGTGGCTGACCTGAAAAGTAACCATTAAATTCTGTAAATTGTTTTTTTTCCTTGAAGCAAATCACATTACGCAATATTTATCATAACCCACCTCTGTAAATATGGCGAAACCTCCATTCCACTCCATGCAGGTCCTTGGCAATGAGCTCCTGAGAGGGCCTTTGCTGTTTATAATCCTGCAAGAGAGGAAAGACCGTCAAATACGACTAGAACTCTACCTAGAATTCATTAGCTAACCTATCCAAACACATTGAACAAGAAAAGAAACAAAATCTCACTAAGCGTGGGAAACAGTCTTCTGCAGCTCTTCGAGGAACAGAAAACCCGCCATGGGTGCTAGTATCGGAGGCAGTAAGTGTTTTACAGAACATGTGGGGTGTCGAATTGCTCCGCAAACCTCCACCACCCTCCTCCTCCATCCCCACGTCCTCCTCATGCCCTTCACCATCTAAATCCCTCTCCCCCAACTACATAAAACCCACAAATAAAATCACCAACAGCAGAGCAGAACTAGAGCTACCATGTGAAAACCCAAATTAAATCTAATGGATGCATAATTCCAAATCAGGAAGCAACAGTATCATACATAAAAGATAAATGGATCAATTCAGCAATTTTGCTTCACATTCCTATTAAAATAGTCCAGAACATATCAAGATAAACAAGAAAACAGCCCTGGGAGCATTTGGAAAACATACCTCTGGTTGAGGGAAGAGGGTCACCTGTGTATAGACCTCATCATTCTCCTTATTAGCCTAACCCCCCAAATAAAAAGAAAGGGTGAGAGTGAAAAAAATGAGGCACTAGAAAGAAGAAAACAATTTCAAGATAAACACAGAATTCAATCAATCTAAAAAGAGAAAAGCCCACAACTTACAAGTAGTTGGACATTAACAACCCTGCAGAAGATCTGGGGTTGGAGATCAAAGGTAGGCATCTTTAAGCATGGAAAAGGTGAGGATGAGGAGGAAGCAGCCTGCTCCACGTGACCTTGTGGGAAATAGACAACCACACTCCCTTTCTTGGGGAGGGAGGTAAGAGGGCCAGCACAAGCATGCCACAGCTCAAAATAAATTGAAGAAGACACAGAAGAAGTTGAAGAACAACAAGATGAAGAAGATGAAGAAGACAAAGAACCACCACAACCACCACCCTTGTAACAATCTCCATAACAACATGCACTCTTTTCCCCCTCTTTCACTGCATGGTTCAGATCAATTTCCATGAACACCTGGTATTCTTCTTCTCAGAAGCTCAAGAGAACAACAACCCACAACCCACCACCCACCCACCCACGAAAGAGAGGAAAAAAAATACTAGAGAACGGAGGTAGAGCGATTTTGAGGAGTACCCACAAAGCTAGAACATAAGAATAGTGGAAAGAAAACAAAATACTAAAAAGAAATTCATGGTTTTGAGCGGTACCCAGAAAGGCAAAACATGAGAAAAATGAAAGGAAGATCATATAATAACAAGAAATTCAAAATATGATTCCTCCCTCATTTGCAGTAGTGAGCAGTACCAGCAGCAGCAGCAGACGTAGACAATTGCAAGGGAAGCACAGAAACAAAAGGCAAAAAGCCAATCCTGGTGGGGGGTTGTGGACTGAGACTGTTATTAATGAGAGAGAGAGAGAGAGAGACTAAGTTGGGTGGGGGGACAGGGAGAGACAACACAGACCCCCCCACACCATCCCTTTCCTTTCTTTTATTTTTTATTATTTTTCACTGTTAATGTTAGAGGTTGGGAGGTGGGATCCCCTACATCAGGACCTACAATTATCCAAAAAAAAACGAAAAAAAGGGGGTATAATGCAGCATTAGCAAAAACAGTAATCATTTTCCCCCTTTTCTCAATAAACTGAAGAGAAAACACACAAGCACGAAAAAAAAAAAAAAGGTGGATCCCCTCCATCAGGACCTACAATTATCTCAAAAAAAAAAAAGAAAAAAAGAAGAAGAAAGGGTATACTGCAGCGTTAGCAAGAACAATTACCTTTTCCCCATTTTCTCAATAAACTGAAGAGAAAACACACCAGGCACAAAAAATAAAAGAAAGGTGGGAGCCCCACCATCAGGACCTACAATTATCCCCCCCCCAAAAAAAAGAAAAAAGAAGGGGCATAATGCAGCGTTAGCAAAAAGCCAAAAACAATAATCTTTTTCCCCCCCAAAAAAAAAAAACAAAAGGTGGGAGCACCTCCATCAGGACCTACAATTATCCAAAAAAAAGAGGGTAATAATGCAGCATTAGCAAAAACAATAATCCTTTTCCCCTTTTCTCAATAAACTGAAGAAAAACACACTAATCACTAAAAAAAAAAAAAAAGTGGGGCATTCCATTAGTGCAACATTAGCAAATTTCTCAGTAAACTGAAGAAAACCCACAAAAAAGAAAAGATGGGTAAATTGAAAGATGGGAAGTATTGTTTAGTCCTTATTATTGTTGTTTGTTTGTTGCAGTGATTACTATGCTCTTCAGTTATGTATCCATGTGAGAGCAGAGAACAGAGTCCAGAGAGAGAGAGGTCTTTCAGTCTTCGAGCTCATCTTTAATTGAAGGAGACTTTTTAATGAGAGTTGTCAATGTTGTTGGCCCCCCTCAAGTTTGGCTGCAAATATCGGAGCGTGTTCGTTGGTAGGACTCCATGATTCTGACCATCGAGCCTGCGTCTTTGGCGCTGCCTTCCCCTCTTACACTTTACCCCACACACATTCTTTCTTCGGTAACCCCGCCTTATTCTACCCTTTGTTTTCTTCCTCAATTACCTTTTTCTCCCCTCTCCTTCCCTTTCTTCCTTCCAACTCCTCTACTCATCCAAAAAAGCTGCATCACTCCTGACTTTCTTTTGGTCTTTGTTTTTATCTCTTCTTTAGATGACAAAATATCACCATATAGTGGACCCTACTTCTCTTTCTTACACGTGGCAGTTTCCAATTGAGACTTTTCACATTCTTTATTTTGGACGGTTTAGATCTTTTGGTCGGTCTGATTTTTTTTTGGGCTAATATAAACCGAAAAATGACCAATTAAGATAATATAAATTTACCATTGAATACAAGAGTTTAGTTTTATTACTCAATCAGATGAGAAAAAGAAGTCTCTCTCTCCACCATCGTTTTCTTAAACATGTGGCAGCTGATGTGGACTTTCTGAAAGGGACTATGTTTGGAAGCTGAGGTGACAGTGCAAAAGGGGTCCACGTATTTGTCTTTTTTTCTTTTCTTGTGGGGCATATAAAAATGCCACTTTTTTTAGCTCACTCACCCATGAATGATTGGCTCATCCCCCGTTGATGATCCTACACATGACGTTGGATTGGAGTGTTTTTCATGAACTGATTTTTATCCACTGGATTTGAACATTTTTTTTTAGTAATCAAATCGAATGGCTAGAGATCACCAATTAGGCTGATTTTGGGTGTGTGGGTCTATAAGGGGTGGGTCAGTTATTTATGAACTAACAGTTATGTTTATTTGATAGACAACTAATAGTGAACGGGTGAGCTCCAACCCAAGTTTTGGCTTTATAATAATAATAATAATAATAATAGTCGTAATAATGACATGGTAAGTAATTAAATAATTAACCGAAGACGTGAATTATGACATGAAAAAGTAATTAGTACAAGGTTCTATTGAAAATGTAATTATGACATGAGAATGGGTGATGGGCATTTAATGAACTAATAGTCACCTATGTTTATTTGATAGGAACTAATAGTGAACGGGCATGCCTTACTTTGGCTTTATAATGATAGGGTCGGGGCTCAGGGAAACCCCTTTCCTTACACCTCTTATGAGTTGTGTGCTCAGCTGTGGATTCTAAGAATCCAACGGTGGTTGATAGAGCTGAGTTGGCATTCTTTTTTTCACTTTTTGTTGGCTCTCTATAAGAAGCTGGAGGAAGACTAATTGAATGAGGTATATATATTCCTCACGAGCTTTTATGTTTTTTTTTTATTAAACTTTGAGGCATTTCAGAAAAATCTCGCTCTAATGTGAACCTCAAGGTGTAGCCTTCAAATGCATTTTAAAACAAGGTTTAAAGGAGGCCGTTTTAACGGTTAAACGGACTGGGGGCGTTACCGTTTAAACGGCCGTTAAAACGGATTGAAACGGTCAGGGGCAAAAATGAAAAAAAATGGAAAAAAACGGAATTAAACAGATTTTAATGGTTTTAACGATTTTAACTGATTAAAACGGAAAAAGTGGCGCTGAAATCAAATTTTGAAATTTGAAATAAAAAAAAAAACAGAATTTAATGGATTTTAACGGAAATTAAATGGATTTTAACGGCTGTTTTTTTCACAAAAATTTTCAAAATTAAACGGCTGTTTAAAAGATTTTAACGGCCGTTAAAACAAAAAAACGGCCGTTTTTAAAACCATGTTTTAAAACACTAAAGCCTTGTTTGGTTCACTGCACTTGGATACATTTTGCGCTCCAACAGTGAGTTGCATTGCAATCACTTACCACAGTTTTTTGGACTACACGTGCTTGCATCCATTTTCTTAAAGAGTTTGCAAGGGCTTGGCAACCACTTGCATGCCCCCAACCAATCACTTGTAATCCCATAACCGTGGCAAGTGAGTGCATTGCATCCAATTTGCATTGAAACCTATGTTTTAAAACTCGTCGAGTCGACTCGACTCGATCGTATTTCGAGTCGACTCGGCATACAAACTTGGATTTACATGCTCACCGAGTTGATTCGAAAACTCGGCCGAGTCTTTACCGAGTCAACTATTTAAAGGCCGAGTCGACTCAAAATTAAATGTTTTTTTTCTTAATTTCTAAATTTTTTTACTATATTTTATAAATTTTTAATTTTTTTAATAAATATTAATTTTTATATATTTAAATATTTAATAATTAATTTAATGACTCGCCCAGTCAACTCCTGAGTCTTTGAGGTGACTCGGCCCAATGGACTTCCGAGTTGAGTCCGAGTCCGAGTTCCGAGTTTTAAAACAAAGATTGAACTTTAGACTAAAAAAAAAAACAAAAACCGAGAGTTTATATTTCAACTCTAAGACCCTAAACCAGTGTTTTAAAAACTCCTATTGGACTGGCCGGTTGATCCCGTTAGCATCAACCCGGTTCCAACTTATAAAAATAAAAAATAAAAAAATAAAACGCTATATGGGAAGAAACATGTCTATAGAATAAGAAAACGTACGTACGCTCGCATATTACACTGACAGTGTGGGGGTTTATGGAGGAGACAGTAGGCGCATACCA